>JACSVZ010000002.1:105094046-105694046 GCA_014706295.1 Lycocorax pyrrhopterus obiensis
GATGGGCTCCAGATGGTTTGAGATGAATTGGATTTCAGGCCTTTGAGACAGGAGACAGGGGATCAGACACAGCAGATATTATCCTTTTAGCCATTAGGCAGGTCATGCTCCGGACACTTGAGTCCCCAGAGAGGAACTGTTCCAGCCACACTCTTCGGGAATGTTCCTGCAGGTTTCTGCCCACCCCACTCCCCAGCATGGTGTGTGCAAGGGCACTCTGTGGACCCACCATGTGGCCCCAGCCAGGATGGAGAAGAACCAGGTTCAACTCTGCTTACCCTGGAAAAAGCAGATATCCTGGGCAGGGGAGGAGGGAATCTATTCTCCCTTGCTTGCCTGCTCTTGAAGCTTCTCTAGGCACCACTTCTCCATCAGCTTCCAAGGAGATGGTACAACTCTGGCAGTGCCCACAGATGTCAGAGTTGCTCCATGTGGCCAGCAGGACATGGTGGCCTGCAAAAATGCTCTGCGCATGCTTGCAGCCAAGTGAGGACAATCCAGTCCTCACTAGTGTAGCCTAAGCCATTTCAAAAAAGGACAATGGCGATGTATGTCTGTCACTGTTAGAGGTATAATAAAGGAGGAAGAAGGTACCGTGTTGTTTTTTCCCCCAAGAATAAAAGCTGTTGCAGTTAGTTGGGTTTATAGTTCTGTTGTGTGGTTTGTTTTTTATCTTTGGCACACACCATTATGCTTCATGATTTAAAAATGTGTTTTGGAAAAGGGACTTTTTAGGCTTGTTTTTATCAATGGCAAAAGCATTCACAGATTGAAATCGTACCTATTCTGATGATATTTTTTGTGATACTGTAAGAACTCTTTTAAGAGCGTCCAAGTTCCTGTGAAGTCCTGTCCAGAAGATGAATCTGGAGGACCTGGGGAGGAGGAGAGCTGGTGGTATGACACAAATGCAGCACTGCAGCCTGTTTAGTCTTACACAGAACACTCAGACCTGGGCTCGCAAGTGACTGTCTGACAGCAGGGCTGGAGGTGATGAGCTACAGGACAGAAAACTCAGAGCATCAGATAGTGCACATCCTTATAAAAACGGCCAGTTCACCTCATTTTTTATTCTTTGTGGCATTGAATTCATTAAGTGGTTAGAAAGTTACCTGCAGCAGGCATAGCTGCTGAATATTGCTGTCTTGACAAAAATACAGGTATTCATCTGACGAAACTTGCCTCCAGCTGAAGGAAATAATGCAGTATGAGTAATCAAATGGATTGAAGCCCAGGGAACAGACCGTTCTTCTGAAGTAAAGCAGCAAGTCATTAGATAAAAAGAATGTGTGTCCTTCTCAGAAATGCTCCTAACCAGCTTCATCCAGTTTCTAAAGATAAATCACTGCTGAATTTAACTTGGAATTTAACTAAATGCTGACCAGAACAATAATGTGTTCAATGATGCCAGGAGCAAGAGGTTTTCAATACCATCACCCCAGATAGTATCTAACCAAAATGATCTGTTAGTCCATAGACCTGGCATTCCCAACAGCCTTCTTTGCCTAAACTCTGCAATCTTTGTTCATATTTAGTGTTTAAACTAGGTAAGAAAGTCATGTGCAAAATGAGGCGAGAAGAAGGACTCTTGTGAGGTTGTCTTGCTGCCATCGGTTATTTGGCAGGCAAGTGAGTGTGGAAAATGGGGCAATATTTACAGGAGAAATGAGAGCATCTAAATTGCCATATGGATGGTAGCAATAAGCAGGCAGCAAAGCAGGATACTCTGTTACATCCTTCAGATTTGTTACCAAGTTCCTTGCTGTTCTTCCCCAACAGATTTTGTATGCGAGGCAGTTTTGATTAAGTCATCAATCTTGAGTGCTTTTCCTGGGCATTTATCATTCTGTAGGCCTGGGGAAGAACAACTATCTGTTTTTAGCCTGTGACAGGGAAACTGAAATATCCCTGCTTTTCTTTACCATCGCCCATTTTCCCTGCTTCTCGCAAATTGAACAAAAATGAAACCAAGCACATATTAGCTTTACAGAAAGACTCAAATCTGAGGCTCTTTTTCTCACAACAGGACATTTCAAAACTAATCATCTCATGTATGAATTTTATAGAGCCACCATTGCTCATTCTTGTGAATTGCCCTGTTCCCTTAGATTGAAATTTACCAATAAATCTCCAAAAGCGAATAAGTTTAAATTTTGAACTTTTACTCTGTGTTGGGCAAAACATCAGGAAAAGAGCTGGCATGCTGACAGCTAAATATCTTTGGAGAGAGAAAAAGGAGGCTGGCCCATTAGAGCCATCTTTCCAGGAGTTTTTTTGCTCCTTCTCTCTGTAAATTGCAGCTGGAGTTGTTCTGGCAACCCTAATGGCATTAGGATCTGAAAGCTCTTGATCAATTATAGCAGGCAGTCTCAGGCAGCGGGAGATCTGCTGCTGGACTGACTGGCAGTGCATCTTTTCCAGAGCTGTCATTGTCCTTGTCTCTTATCAACAGAGATGATAAGTAGAAATTATTTAGACTGACGGGTGAGAATGGCATCTTTTCTTGATGTCTCACGAACCTCTTTTGCTTTTAGAATAAATCTTAACAGTCAGGAATAGCTAAGCATAAAATATAGGCACAGGAGGCTGACATCTCTAAACAACAATTATCAGTTTCCTTTTTGCAATAAGCAGGCTTTTTCGTGTATCTAGAAGTCTGTTTAATATTTCATGGACTCCTAAATTATTCACAGGTTAGAGTGCTCAACTGTTACTGTCATTTAAAGAGCAAGTGCCCAGCAGGAGTGTTGCATGGGACTTTGTAGATCACGTCAAAGCATAACATTTGGTTCATTAAAGAAGTGTTATACTTCCGAAGGTAACAGCATCCAATTTATACTCTGTTAATCCTGGCCTGGCTAATAAAAGACACGATGAGATTGCTTGTTTTGATCCTTATCTATCTGCTCAGTAAAACTTTTCACCATCTGACAACAAATCTGGGATCCCATGTCACCTGGTATGGTTCCAAGAAAATCTGTGAACTCTGTTAGATGGAGAAACTTTCATTTTTTTCTTGCTAAGGAAACCAGCCCGTCTGGCTACTCAAGAGACTGCTGGTCTCACTCCCAAGGCCAGAGACTTTCACTGCTGGGACTGAAGCCCCTTCCCAGTGAGTGGCTCCAGTGTCCTGATGGGTCCCCACTTGACTCTTCACACACCCCATTCAGACCAGATTTCCTCACCGGTTCAACCCCAGATTTCCCATGGCAAAGACTCAGATTTCGTGTTCCATAAAGCCATTTACTCATAGTGCAGTAACACAGAAACAAATCAAGCTGAGGAGGATCCCCAACCAAGGAACCCCTGGGCTTTTATACCCTCACAGTCTCCCAGACGTCTCCTCTTCCTCCTGCCCCGCTCTCTGTGTCCATCCACCTCACTGGCTCATGGCCTTTATCTCCTTTGTTATCTCACTGTGTTTCCCAGTGTCCATTCACCTGGCTGATGTCACCCACCTCCACGCCCTCTGTTAGCCCAAAGGCTGGCAGTTCGTGGCCTCTCTTCTCAGGCTTCCACCTGGAGCTCTGCATTTCAGTCTGCATCTCAGTCTGCAGCTTGTGAGCCCGGCTGCTTGGACCAGATGTATTCCTCGACATTCTGCAGTTGTGGATAACTAAGACAATATGTTTCATTTTGAGGGTAGTTTCTAACGCTGCTCAGCCTTCCAGAAATGGTATCCATGAATAGAATATCTAGAGCTTGACATTGATGTAAACCAGGGTAACTCCCCAAACTTTGTCAGAAACTGGGATCTAGTTTTTTGCCTCCTAAGGAAATGTTATCCCTGATCTTCTCATTTTCTCAAGCTTTCCCTGCTCAAATAAGGTGAAGGTAGTAAAATTAAGTTCCCATGGTTTATTTTTGGTTTTGGGTGTCTGCTTGAATTCCTTGAAGTTTCTTAAAAAGCACTTTTGGAAATAAAGCAGGAAAATCAAAACTGAGGAAGAGGAGGAAGGAAGTTTTCATTACTTAAATGCCTCTTTGGCAAGGACTGTCTTTCTTACTCTGCATTTTCTACGTACTGTTTGCTACTGGTTTGTATTGGTTTGTGCAGTTCCTGAGTCCCATTGGTAATTTAAATAACTTAAACACAGGGAAAGCTTGATTTGTTTTTTATATGAAGTGCCTGTCCTCCATGTGCTCCTGCCTCACAGAGCCCCTAGGCTGTGGTGCCATGCCGAGGACATGTATCCTAAAGAACCTGGTGGCAGTGGGTGGCCACACTGGTGCAGTGGCTGTACCCAAAGAACCATCCTGACCCTTCCCCAGGCACAACTCACCCATTTGGAGTGGGCTAAGGGGAAGCATCCCCCAGATCTTTCCTAGTTGTTCTTAGGATGTTGGGGCTGTGGGGAGGAAGCAGCTGTGCTGGGGCTCCCCCCAGCAACAGGCTAGCAGCCTTTGGGCTTGCTCTCCCGGTAAGAGCTTTGCTGAGGCATTCTTGAACTCTTTGTCTTTAATAGGAGTGAGGGAAAATAAATAAAGGCTTGTCATGCAAAATTTTTATTAGCTTGCTGTTGGTCATACTGATAGGGAACTCAAAAAGGATACAGTAAAGTTGCTTAGGAATTCTTTATGAGGTGTTAACTAAGATCTTTTACGAGAGAGAGGAGGATGTGTATAAGCCAGGATGAGCCTTTCCATTTATATGCTTGTAAGAAACTGCACATTGTTTAGCACTGATTTTCCTCAAGAGAGAGAGTTTAATTCTCTGGTTTATGGACTGTTTTCTCTCCAAACAGTAATATTTTATTACTCCATTTTACAACACAAGCAATCATATACTATCTAGAAATACAGAGCATATGTAGAGAAGGGGAACACCCCAAGTAGCCTTTGCAAAACAGGGAAAATTACTGCAGTGTTGTTCACAAGGTCCTGAAAGGAGAATCCTCTTTAGAAATATCAGAAAGATGTGGAAATGGAGGCATTAGTGTCCATCGATCTTCAGCTAATGTCCAGGAATCATTCCTGTGTGTGCTTGCACCTGCCAGCTGACCATGCTCCCTGCTTCAAAAGCACTGATTTCTTTCCGGTCCCCAGAGCTGCTCTTTATTAAAAAATAAAGCTGCTATGCTGACTCTTCAAAGCATGATGGATTTCTGTTCGATGAATGGCAGAGTTATCTGTCCATGTCTGTTAATTACATGGAAAAATTTCTCCGTGACATGTTTTCAGAGTTGTAACAGCATTACTTATTGCTCTGTGTCTGTAAGGTCTTGAGTGGAAGGAAACTACACTGTTCTGGTTTCAGGTGGTTCAGATATTTGTTTTCATTTGGGCGTTCAGGGGCTTCCTCAGGTTGTGTGTTCATTTCATAGATAAGACCTGCTGAAATAGTTACAATTTGGCATTTATCTCTTTGAGAAATAGTTCCCTTAAGTACTTTCTGCGCAGGAGCAGAGAGGCTAATACCGTGCTTCTGACAGAGGGTTATTTTTACATAATTGTTTGTCCAGCCCCTCAGTAACATGATATCAGGAAACAAGAATGATAATATGACACTGTGCTAAGTGAACTCCGGTCAAGAAACTAAGAGGACTTTGTTGGGATTAGAAACTTGATACAGTCTTTTCCTTTGTCACTGAAGTATGTTTTCCAGCAGATGGATGTGTTGGATTCTTCCAGCAGTGAGGTACATGACTTACTGGGGACTCAGGATAGCAGTGCTTCAGAGAAATAAAATGTGTGATAGGTTGGAGAGGAAAGACAAGGAAAGAGAGTGTATTGTATGTCAGAGCAGGAGATAGCCCAGCCCTGCGACTGGGTGAAGAGCCTGCAGGGCTTCTCCCAGCCTCCATGTCAGCATCTCTCCCACAGAGAGTTTTGAGCACAAACTTGGACCTCAGCAGCAATCAGCCAGGAAAATACTGCAAGATAAATATTATGGAGTTCTGTACAGCTGTCATTTGTGAAGCACAAATTTGCTCCTAGTCGTTTTTACCTTTGCTCACATTTTGATCATGAGGCTAAAGCATGGGATACAGCCTGCTTGTCTCAGGCATCTCATTTATCTCCAAATGGAAGATGCCAGGTGGGTCGGTCCTTTTAAAGTAGATCCCCAGGTTTCCATGCCAGGGTCATGGGAAACTGGGTTTCTCCTGTCAGTCTCCAGCAGCAGGGTCACTGGGCTTTTGCCACTCTCCTGTGTTCTCGGAGGAGCAGGAATCCTTCCTGGAATCTTCCATGGGAAATTACCTCTGTTTCATGTAGGGGAACATGGGTATGTGGCCTGGGAACATCTGCCTGCCAGATGCATGACAGTCAAGTGGTCAGGCTGGACTGTTGTATGTCACCTGAAGTGGATATGACTTCCAGTTCCTTCCCAGTACCAGGTTCTGTCACAGGTACCCAATGATGGGGAACCTTGCTCTGCACCATAGGTGGGGTATGAGCTGCAACCATGAACAAAGCGGGGGTTTTCGCTGTAAAGTGTTTGGAACACACACGAGTGCTTCCCATAGGAAAAGTTGTCTGGTCTGTGCTTTGCATTGGCATGTCTGGATTAATGCTGCACCTTATTTCAGCAATGGGTGGTGGAAGGTGAACAGGGCACATGTATTAAGAGCTTTTTCTGCTCTTCTTTCTGCTTCCCAGGGATATGAAGCTGGATGGTGGACGCCAGTGCCATTCTACTGGAGTGTGTCTGAAAGACATAATTGGTCTTGAAGGTGTGGAGCTTGGAGCAGATGGGAAGGTGGGAATGCTTCAGTTCCTATTCCCTTACATTTTATTTTATAAGGGGAAAAAGTGGCCTAATAACAAGTGCAAATATAATGTGCAGTGTAACCCTGTAGTTAAAGCACAGTATGTGCAACTGTAAATAAGCTTAGCAGAAATTCGTGAGGACTGCCCAAGCTGTCAATGCAGACAACTCTGTATCGTTGAAGAAATTTGCCTCTGGCAATATCCAAGTCTGTAAAGCATTACTGAATTACACAGCCTTCCCCTGGCTCTAGCAGGAGGTATCACTGCAGGGTATATTGTCAGGAGCTTGAAAATAATTTCTGGCAAGAGTTGTAGCTGTAATTCTGTTTGCTTTCAATTGTATTTAATAACGTTTTGCTTAATAATATATTTTTCCAAAGAGCAGGAAGACAGTAGCACAAATCTGATGAGTCTTTCAAAATCCAAGAGTCCATTCTCTTGAATAGAATAAGCAAATATGAATCTTTAGGGAAATGATCCATTTTAAAGAAATATGTAGAGGAGAGACAGTTTTAATCATAGAAGAAAATGTTTCTTTCTAAAAGTCTGATTTACTTTCTACAGTTCAGTTTACTCAGTCTGCTGTCATATGTGGATTTAAATGCCCGGGGTCAATGCTGCTACACATGTTGTGCTCACCTAACCAGGTGTCAGGCCAGACCACAGGCTGTAAATTCCTGAGGACAATCTGTCTGCTTATAAATAATGAAAGCTCACAGGTTTTATTTGATACCTGTTCTGACCTCCTCGTAAACCAGTCTGGAGTCTCAGCCTCGTTTTTTTTCTTCAATGCAATGTTATTTTTGGAAAATAAGCCAACGAGAAGCAAGGCATACCTTTTTCTTGGCCAGGGGTCCAAGCAGAGAATCAGTGTACTCTAAAAATAATTTTGTCACAAGTTACTCATTCACACTTAGTCCATGTTGGGGGGTAGTAAATGATCCCCCACAACCATTGCTGTGAACTGGAGCTCACTTATTACATCAATAAGACTCTGCCAGACAAAGCCCTAAGGAAGAAAAATAGCAGAGAAAGTGCTTCAGTTTAGCAATGTTTAAGTGATTTGCCTCTGTGTATGGAGGGACCCATACAGATGATGCTAGTTCCTTAAAGAAGCTGCTGAAATGTGCTACAGAGAAGGCCCACTGGAAAAAACCTGACCAAACTGACATATTCTTAAATCTGACCCTTGAGTGGGATTTGGTAAATCCAGTGTATTAGAGCTTGTGTGTATGTGTGTTTGTTTTGCTGAAGAATTAATGCCTTTGCAAAAGCATTTTTTGCATGGATAAACTGACTGCACTGAAGCAAATGTAGGTGACTGGTTTTTATTATCTGTGCCTAAGTACTAAATCCAGAAAATCCTCCATTAATTTGGCTTCTCTTGATTCCAGTTGGAATGCACCAAAGGCATCCCACTGCATCCAAGCTGGGCTGAAAGTAACTCTGTCCATTCTGCCTTTTTTTTTTTTTTTTTAGACAGTTTCTTATACACAGTTCCTGTTTCCCACCAATGCTCTGGGAACTCGGAGAAACACGATAGATTCCACCTCATCTTTCTCCCAATTTCGCAATGCAAGCCATCGTAGCCTTTCTTTGGGAAGAGCTAACAGCACCCAGGGGAGCATTGATGCAGGTAACTTCTCAAGTAGCTCGTTTTAATATCCTTGGGTACCCCGATGGTAGGCAGTTATTGCAAAGGACTGATGTGTTTTAGTCCCCCCATTTGCTTAAATTAAGTAAAATATCGTCTTGAGTTGTGGGTGGAACACAGTGCATTCTGTATTTGCTTAGAAAGCTTGCCTGTGGGGGATGGAAAGTTAAATAAACAAGCCTGTTGGTTGTATTGACAGCCCCGATGGCGTCCGGCGTGCCTCCTCCTGTCATCGGCATTGTTTGTTCCTCCTGCATCAGGCTTATCCTTACTTTCCTTTGCTATGGAAAATTTACAGTGGCAACACTGTAGTCATAAGCTGAAGGTGTAAATTCCACTTGTGACCTTTGTTAGGCTGGAAAGGGCTGTGTTTACAAAACCGGACACAAAACATAAGCCAAGGCACTATATGCTTAAGATATTTTGGCATGATAAATGAAACAAATCAAAACATTTGCTTGAACAGATGAAAACTTGTTGCCGGGAATAAAAGTCGTTGTGCAGCTTTATATAGTTCTGCAGTTCTCTAAGCCCTAAATTCACATTTACCAGGTAATTCATAAGCTGTAGGTCCTCTATATCTTGGCAGATCACATTAGTATAGAAATGCTTAGAGTTGTCAAAACTTAGAGCACTTTTTCATGTCTTTAAAAAGTCTTGAATGGAGAGAATATTGTGCATTATCTGTGAACTCGCCACTTCTGTTAAGTCCAGAGATTTCTTGATGTAATTAATTCATTTCTTCTATATCTAAACTGTTGTTTTATAGGTAGTGACCTGGGAGACTTTGTTGAATACGACCCAAATCTTTTAGATGATCCCCAGTGGCCATGTGGCAAACATAAGCGGGTTTTAATATTTCCTTCATATATGGTAAGTGATTCTGTGTAGGACAAAGAAGTTCTGGTAACAAAATTCTGAAGGTTGAGGTTTCATTTGGCCGTATTTTAAGAAGACTATTATTATTTTTAATCTACTAATAAGAGCTGTTCGGAATGCTTTGTTCTAAATGACAGTTACTTCTCAAGACATGTTAAAACAAACTCGTGGAGGTATTACAAAAGCAAAGGCTTTTATTACCACTGTATTTCATAAATGCTTTAGATGAAAGGCTTGTTCAAACAATGCACTCATTCTCTGGCATTCAGAGGAAAATTTATACTTCCTCAAACTGGCATCTATTACAAAACAGGAGGATGCCCATTGGGGTTTTTCTGAAGTCATGAAGCTACGCTGTGTTTTGATGCTAATCATTCACTCCTCGGAACAGCTTTGTTTCCCAGGTATTTATTTCACAATGGGATAGTCCTTCCTTTGATTGCAGCAATTGCAAGCAGAGTCTGTATATTTCTCACTATATCCAAACCCTTAATCATACAGACACATAACTGTTCCATGGTCTGTGCTCTGACTAAATGTCTTCTGTGGTGACAGACTTTTGCAGCCTTTTTTTTTGGTTGCTCCAAGTCTGTAGACTGTTTTGGCAGGACTGTTGCAAGATGCAGTGCAGTCATACACATGTGAGCATGTATCTGTCTGGATTATACATCCAGAGTAATAGTAGGCAGTAGGGAAAAGATTCTTCTTTTTTTTCCCCCAAGGTGGTGACCTACTACCCTTATCTATATACAGATACGATAGGATTTGAAACACTGAGATCTAAAGTGTTGTCCATGTTCTTGTTTAATTTGGAAAAGAAGACATTTAAGAAACTGCTAATGTTTTCATCTGCCCCCCCCCCCCCCAGGGGTAGTTTGGCTCTTGGGTGCTCCTTCTTCAAAATAAGCTCTGTGTTTCATGTAGATTGAAGATCTTTGCTAGCAGGAATGTTCTGTGTGTTGCACACAGAGGCTTAATTGAGTTCTAAGGCTGTGTTTATGCTAGATTTTCAAATGGGAAGTCCAGAATGTCCTCTGCTTACTTGCTGCTAGTTTTCCTTTAAGGGTTGGCGAGTTATTTTTTGACTGCCAACCCACAAAGTGGCAACCTTTTATAGCAGCTACATCTGTGTGGGAAAATATTTGTCAGGTTTTGATATGGTTACTGTCATGGACAGGGAACTGTCTTCCCTCAAGGAGAAGGACATTATTAGCCAACATCCAAAGGGAGCATAGCTTCAGCAGTCATGGCTCTGTTTCTGACCTTCCTCAGGTTGCGAGTGTCTGCCAGGTAGTACAAGTCCCCATGGACCACCTGAGATCTTTGATCCCTTTTTAACTTGATGTTGTCATGGACATGGTTAAATGAGTCAAAATGGGTAAGCCAGGATGGCATCCTGCAAGGGAGTTCTCCATCCAGGAGTGGGTGTTCAGAGCCATTCTTCTCCACATGCTGGTTGACCACAGCATTTCAAAGTCTTATATTTGTACTTTTGTTGTAAAAAAAAAGGAGCTGCCTGGGGGTTTGACAGGGGTATGACTAGATGCCCTAAAGGTGAAAAATGGACTTCAAGGACTGTTGTTAAAATCAGTGTCAGTGTTTATCTAGAATATATTTGCATTGACAGGGATCTCCGTGCTTTTTAATTTTCTCTAGGGGTTAATTACTGCTGTGTCTGGAATAATGTCTTATTTCACAGTTGAGGGGTTTTTTCCTGAATTTGCCTTCCAGATATCACCTCTTCAGCACTGCCTGAGGGTCTGTGGGACTCCCGTCTCCCTTTCTGTAGGCAGGCACTAATCTAAGAAAGGGTTGAAGGACATTAAGTGCTCTGTCTCTTTTGTTGAGGGGAATCACAGGCAGGTGCCAAGGGCTCTCTCAGCTGGGGTTTTGCCTGCCCGCAGCCGAAGCAGCATAGCTGTGATGCCATGCAGGGCACAGCTTTGCCAGAAACTGAGGGGCGGGTGGTTGTTCTTCAGTGCTCAGCTGAAAGATTTCACAAGGTGCTGATGCTTCCTTCATCTGGGAGAAAGAAAAAAACGTAGTGCTGGAGCGTCCTGGGAACCTGCAGGTTGAATAGGATTTTGCAGTTTGGGCAAGGGCTTGTGCATAGAGCTGGTGAATCTAAGGCCATATTGGCTATGCCGGAGACTTTACTCACATTTGTTTTAGACGTTCCTGACTATACTGGCATTCCTTCTCCGTCTCCCTGCAGTTCACATCAGTGTGAGCAGGAGCATAATAGGCTTGTGATTTCAAGTCATTTTCTTCCCCCCTCCCCCCCAAATATAAAAATCAGCACACACTGCAATTAAAGCAAATTGCAGTCTGGGGCCGGCGAGAGACCTGTGGTGTTTTCCTGGCCGTGCACAGGCACTGCGGCAGTGCCAGACCTCTGCCAAATGACCACAGAGGCCGGGAGCAGCCGCTGGTCCTGGGTGGAATGTGGCTGTAATTGCTGCCTCTCGCAAGTGCCGGAGCAGCTGAGAGCGGCTCTGATGTCAGCGCCCAGCATTTTGTTGTGCGTGGAGAGCTGCAGCTTGTAATTAAAGTTTCGTTACTTGGCCAGGATTTAGCATTAATGCTTGACAGCTGCAAGCTTGTAGATATTCCCCTCACCCCTCCTTATGGATGTCAGAGCAATTAATGGGGGGAAGGTGTGGAAGAGGAGTGGATGCTGGGCTGCGGCAGTGCCTGCGGGATAGAGCTGCATGCACTGATATTACTCCCATGAGCCTGGCTTGTGCTTTGCAGGCTAGGATTTCTCTGCTGGGAAAGCTCTATTGAGGTCTGTGTGAATGCTGCATCAGTAAACACTGCAGGCTTTATCCTGAGGCATAAGACAGACAAATTGTGTGGTCCAGCTTGGAGTTTACTCAGAAATATATGCAACTAGCACTCTATGCGCTCAATTTTTGTGGAGCCCAAGTTTATCATCACTGACATTGACTTTATAGTCTTTTAATTTTACTGAGCTGAATTAGCCCTGACTCTTGGAGAGGAGTGTTAGCTACAAGTCCTCAGCTGTTTTCAAGGAGAAGCTGAACTTCCTCCTTGAAGATAGCTGTGGGGAAGGAGAAGAGCTTTTGGTTTGGTCTTTTTTTTTTTTTTTTTTTTCTGTAGTGAAGTCCCAGGCTTAAAAGAGCGTACACTTCCCTGTCCCATTTCTAAAAGTAATAACTATAAATTGCCTGTCAGGGGACAGTTTTGAAAGTATTCTTCAATACTTTCCTAACACAAACTCTATGGCTTCTATTAATTGTATTAGTTGTATTTAAACTCTGGTCTGCCCTGGAGAAATGATTTCATTTTGTGTTGTCCTTGTAGGAGAGTCTGCAATCTCTGCTGCAATATAAACAGTAAGAGGTAGAAAAAAATTCATGCTGGCAGGGGGGGAAAGGGAAACATCATGTCATGTTTAACAGATGTCTTCCTGGCTGATACTACTAAAACAGGAATTCATGCAGATTCTTAAATCTCTCTAGAACAGGAACTTTATCTACCAGACTGAGCTTTTCTTTCCTCGAATCTTGTGTTGACGAGCATACGTGCAGACTCATCAATGCCCCCCTGGTCTCTCTGCATTCTTTCCAGCAGGAGCTCCTTCTGTGCTGAACTAGGAAACTCACTCACAACAGGCTTGAGGCTGATCCTGCAGTCCTGCTTTTGTTGGTAACACAGAAACACAGGAGCATGTTAGCTGGTCACTGTGTGCTGCCAAAACTTGCAGCAAAAGAAGAAAAGCCCAGATCAGCAGCACCTTGACTTTGAGTGACCGTTCTGTAGTTGCATCCCTGAAATATCCATCCATCTGTGCTCAAGGGATACACGTGGAATTAGGTTTGGGTACAGAGCTACAATGTCCCTGTGTTGGTTTAATAATATAAAAATAAATTGACATCTCCACAGCACTAATAAAAAAAGCTTGTCACAAAAGTCTGCAGAGCTGTTACAGTGCCTGTCTGCCAGCCTGCACCTGCCAGGTACTGCCTTAGCGGTGAGCACAGCCGGGCTGCATTATTTAGTACTAGTCCTCCAGTGTGATTTTAAAATCAGAACTGCTTGCTGCCCTGGCCCTTTGGTCTAACAAAAGCCCTGCATGATGATATAATGCATTTGGTCTCTCATTCCCCCATCTGTCTTTCATGAGGAGCACCAAGGTCAGGAAGACTCCACTACAGCCAGTGTCCTTCAGTGCTGTCACCCTATTCTTCGAGCCACTTCCGTAGTTGTATATTAAGTATCTCCAGACTGCTTTTTTATCAGCTGCTGACCTTGTACCCAAAAGTCTCAGGGAGCAGAGGATTGCAGTGGTAGATAATCATATTTAAACCCTGTGCTCTATGCATTTGATGCTATGTTTGGCTGAGACTCCAGTAAACAATTATTTTGTAACAGTGACACACTGTATTAATTGAGAATAATTCCAGAGTGTTAACATTATAAAATAAACTGCTGTCCTTCCATGTACTTAATTTCAAAGAGGCAGTTTTGAGACTATTTGCCTTGTGAAATTCAAAATCTTTCACTTTAACATCTTTATGTATTAATAGCTTTGTAACAACAGAAACATCTTATTTTAGTCTATCTTTTCCTTTTTTAGAATTTTAATTATAATTCAGAATCACTCCCATTTTCCATTACAGTTTAAAGTCTCTTCTCTATCAGGAGTTCCCATATATATCCATCATAAGCCATAAGTATATGAATTAGGTTACTGGCAGTTGATAGGTACATAGCTGGTCACCTATGGGATGCATTAAAGTAGTCAGAGAATGCGGAGTCATTGACTTCTTTTCACTTCTTGTGTGGCTGAGAATTTATTAGTGGCCTACTGAAAGTCTGTTTCAGGTATCAGTCTTCCATCTGCCCTCTGTGAAGTAGATTTATCAGGGGTACACAGTAACAACAGCTGAAGAGAGCCTATCATATATCTTTCATTTTATTCACCTATTTTATTCCGATTTTATCCTTCTTAAGCTAAGAGATGGAGGCATCCAAGGCTGGATCATCTTTTACTGGTGGCATGCCAAAGTAGGATTTATTTTCAACAATATTTCATCCTGCCAGTCTTTCCAACCATTTCAGGCATCCTCTCTCCTCCCATATTTATGAAACTATATATACAGCTTTCCTATGAGAAACCAGCTGCTTGAAAATGCTTGTGAATAACACATGAGCTGAGCTCCAAGTTCAAAACTGCCAGCCATGCAAAAAGTGTGCAGAGTAGAGACTTGGGCTGAAGCGTTTATCACGCTGTCCAGGCATCTGTCAGCTACCACGTATCAAGGCTTTCATTTGTCTTGTGCCTTCCATCACCGAACTAAAATATACATAGACAGATTTGTGTACAGAGAATGTAACAGAGCCCACGAAGGAGTGTTGCTGAATGCTGAACTGAAACGTGTTCCCGTGCAAATAAGCTGTGAGAAACAAGACAGACGGTTCTGGATGACAGAAGTTAAAAACATTGGAGATTAGAGTATGAGAGACAGTTTAGTAGTTCCCAGTGCCTTGTTCATGTGTCTGACAGCTCTGGGAGTACAGAATGCCTGCCTGGTAGGGAATAATATTATGTATAAGAAAGCATGTTTGGAGATAGAGAAAAGCTGTTCTCCTTTTAGGGAAATATTTGCAAACCCTTCATAAAATTTGGAGCCTCAGTATTGATCAGAGCCCTGGCACAGGCAATACCAGAATTGTCCTGGACAAACAGGTGTGTATTTTTCTTCACGTGGCAGCTTTGTTTGGGCATCTGAAGTGCAATGATGCAGCCTAAAACAGAAGTGTGAACGCTGAGCAGGGAGCAGGCCGAGAAGGATGGCGTTGTGTCCAAGCCCTCCCCTGTCAGATCTCAGCTGGTTCTTGTGGGTTGCTGAACCACCCCAGAGCTTTCCTCCACTCCCTTACTCGTGGGCAGGGGCAGCAGTGAGGGTTGCTGCTCAGTGCCAAGCTGTTTGCAGGGTGCATGAGGTGCCCTGGGCAGGATCAGGGTTGGGGACCAAGATATCTATGTAGCCTCGTGAGTGCTGTGCCCCAGCAGGAGGGGTACTCGGGTGCCTGGTCAGAAACCATCTGAAAGGGTAACTGATTGATCACTCAACAGATGCTAATTCAGCATTGATTTTAAATTACCTCTCAGCAGATATTCTTTAGGGTTTTTTTCTGCCTGCCTCTCGGGTGGGCAGGGTCCTGCATGCACAGGATGCATTTCTGTAGGTACCAGCTGGATGAGCAACATCCTGTTGCTCGAAGTCCGGCTTCTATGGCAGCTACAAAGGAAAAAAAATCAAGGACCAAAAAAGAACTTGCATAAATCCTTTTCTTGAGAATAAGGGCAGTTAGCTGAGCTCTCCAGCATGGCACTGACAAGATGAGACAGCTGCCTTAGAGCCAGTGTGTTCAAACATGCTGCCGTTATCCTGTTACATGAATCAAAACCAGCACACACCAGCTTTCATCTGGATTTCATTATTGTGATTTATATCGTAGAGACTGTTGTCTCTCAGGAAGCAGCAGTATTCAGAGTTGGAGAGGGGGAGATTCTTATCAACAGGACAAAACTGACAAATCTCAGTGTTTAAAAATAACCATACCTCTTTACTGTTCTCAGTTTTAAGCTGCCTGCTTAGTCTCAAGCCTCTGAGTGCTTTGCTTTAAATGAAATTTTTTAAAAGAGCTTTTCTCCTTCCAAAGAGAATTTAGCTGAATTCTGGCAAAGCTCCCACAGGCTGGAGGAGTCCCAGGTAAAACAAGTTGGTGCCTGCAGAGCAGCCGTGGGGAAAGGTGCATCCCAGGGGGCTGCTGCTGCTGTGTGGCAGAGGCCAGGACTCGCTCCCCCTCTGCACAGTGGCCCCCAGAGCTGGGGTCACCCTGAAACTCCCTTGTTAGAGGTGAAAACAGCTGAAACTCACTCTCTGGCACAGCTTCTGCTGAGCCTGGAGGATGGACAGGCCCTCCCTCCACTGCTGTTCCCTTTCTCTTGGGAAGCAGTTTCTGTTGTGCACACAAGCAAGGGAAGAAGATAACCTGGAGAGAGCTCAAGGCAAGTTAATTAAGAGAAAACTATGAGCTCTGTGGTAATGAAGAACAAACAATGGGCAGTTAGGTTTGTAGTGAAGCAGGAAATAAGATGTCAGGTAGCTTTGCACAGTAGCACTGAGCTCACTGTATCTAGGATTGCCCAAGACAACCAAAAAATACTGGTAGTGACTAAAATCATCTTTACATTTAATAGGATGTATGTGCTTAGTGTCTCTTGACTCTGTAAGCAAGAGCAGCATGGACCCATGTTTCTGTACCCCACGTAGCAGACAGCAGTGGTCTAAATTAGAGGTGGCTTGTTTTAGTGTCCTCTTGTAGCAGTACCGAGAGGAAGCTTCTTAATACATAAAACTCCCAGCGTATCTGTACGTAAGCAGCACCCAGCTTGCTGATGATCCTTTGGCAACAATACCAAGGAGTAGGCAGGCAGGCTGCAACATTCCAGGGAAAGAAAGGAGTAGTTGTTAAGATCTTAATTCTTCTGCTTTAGAGGGCTGAGCCCTGCCAGGTGAGACAAAGCACGTGAGAAGCTGTCTGCAGTGAAGGGCTGCACAGTGCATGCATACATCCTTCCGACCTCAGCAGGGTTAAAACCAGGCAGGCCCACACATTCCATTGAAGGCTTTCCCACCGATCCCGGGTAGGGCAAGGCTTCTCCTCCCTGTCTTTTCCTCTCTTCCTTTTTTTCAGGTGTGGCAGCACATTGCCTGCTTCAGCATCAAGGCAGCTTATGAATTTTTAACCTCAGGGGCACTGCACTGTCTGCCTGAACGTGCAGTCAGACTCATCCATGCACGTGCAGGGCAGCAGGTGTGGCTGAAGAGTGTTGATGTGGCAGAATGGCCCATGTTTTAAAACATGTGCATGACCATAACAGCACCCCGTGGCAAAAACTTGGTTTTTCCTCTCTATTACAGTGTGTTTGCCTCAAATACTGCTGGGCACTATTCAGGGGAAACACATGCTCTGCTCTGTTTTAAATTCTTATAATTCCTAATAATTCAGTACCGTATCTCCTAAATAAAGTGCAGGAAAAGTTAGGTGTGTTTACTCTCCTTCATGCTTATTTTGGAAACAGAGAACAACATGACTGGATAAAGGGAATTGTCTCCTTTCTCTCTAGAGCCATTGCACTTTGTATTCCCTGAGCCCTTCCATATATTATTTTAACGATTGAAAAAAGCCTGAAAGCATATGCAGTCAGTCTTTTTGGCTGATTTTGTTTCCCATGAGGGTATATTACAGCAGAGCTCCACCTTCTATAAAGGCATGCAGCAAGGGTTTTGCATGCCTCTTTCCACCTCTTGTTGTTTGGTGTTAACAGCCCTTTGCCGTAATACAAATTAATCAAAACCAGAAATTAGAAGGGAAGTATTATTTTACAAGCAGGAGAATGCTCTGCTGCTCTCCTACATGCTTGAAGCTGGCAGGGAGCTGGATGCCTGGGGACTAGGCTGTTCCCCAGGTGCCCAAGCTGGGGCTCTTCTCCACTTCTGTCCACTTCTGCCAAAGCATGGAAGAGAATTGACATATTTCCGAAATAAAGGTTGGTTTGTTGTTGAGCTGGTAGATTTTGGCCAGGTGAGTGGTGACAGAGGATTTGGGCAAAGTGCTACCTGAACAAAGACTGAGGGAATGAGAGAAGTGCGGGCACCCACAGATGCAGGTGCTGTGTTGGCCAGGAGAGCCCTCTGCAACTTGGGGAGATTCCTTAGGTTGTAACAAAAAGGAACAGGATGCTCAAAGGAAATAGACTGTACACTTTGAATGTTGTCCTGACTCTTCTGTCCACTTACTGCCTAACTTAGCACAGCATTACTCCCTTCCGCTCTACTGAGTGACCTGCCATATAAGCTAATTACTTTTTTTATCATAAATGTATGCTGCAGCAGTCAAGAGTTTGTACCAGTGGTTTCTTTGAAGAATCACTTTGAGAGAAACTCACAAATGTGTCTCAGAACCACATGGAGGTGTGCACCAAAATCTGATCATCGTATCAGTTATTGTGATGATTTTTTTTTTGTTTTACAAGACTTCTCAGGTAGGTTTCATCCAGCCACATATATCTTAAACTCACTCTTGGCAATACTTGGAGGATGCTAATGAGGTATGTATTGTTCAAAGTTGAACGGGTCACTTGTTTTGTCACTCACCAATAAAGAGATGCCTTATTTCAGACTTAATTTTCCTGTTTGCTGAAAGCATTGGGACTGACTGGCACTTATTTGGTATTCCTTGCTTCTGGGAATCGAGTAATCTTTTTTGTTACAAACTAAAAGAGTAATTCTCTCCTGACATGTGTTACAGACCACGGTCATAGACTACGTGAAGCCATCAGATCTCAAGAAAGACATGAATGAGACCTTTAAGGAGAAGTTCCCTCACATCAAGCTAACCCTCAGTAAAATAAGAAGGTACGTTGCAAAGCTCGATAAGGCTGCAACGTGATGCAGCTGTCTCACATGTCAGTGCAATTCTTGCTGTTCGTGGGGGGAAGCACAGCACTGATTGATCTTCCAGGAGCAGTGACCAGCAGAGGTGCAGAGTAAGTCAGATGATTACTTTGATTACTGGGATGAGTAAACAGGATAGAGGAATGTGCAAGCACGCACTGGTCAGGTGTCAAACACAGCGTCTAACATCATGAGGATGAGAGCTGGGCATGCACTATATTAAAATACCCAGAAAAATAACACAACAGAGTCTCTAAGCTCTTGGCAATTAGCTTAAAAAGAGACTGAGGAAAGAGAAGTGCTGACTTTTGTGCCTTGGCCAGAGGCAAAAAGAGTAGTTGGCTTCACAGCAAAGTTGTAATATTCCATCTCTGTTTCCAGTGTAGCAGGCTAGACATATTGCTCCACTGAAGTAATGATAATTTCATTTGACCCTAGTGGCCAGAAGGACACTGAGCCACACTGCTCTGTAACCAGAGAGTGCTGCAGTACATGGACAGAACTGTCAGTTTGGATTTGACCAACCATAACCAGCAGCAAAAGCTGCATACAGAGCACCAGTAATCAAAATGTTATTACTAAACAAATGATATGCAACACAGGACTTCTGATGAAATATTGTTGCTAAAAATGTCAGAGCTTTTTTGGTTGCTTTTATAGCTTGACACAACTGTCTGTTGGGGGCAGTGAGGGGGAAGGGTGACGTAAATATGTGCTGTGAAATGTGCCCCCAAAACAGCATAAAGATATCTGCCCAGTAAATTATGTTTTCCTTCCATTTGACTAAGCAGGAATCTCTGAAAGCCTGGCTCTTGGGGTGAAATGAGAAATGCTTTAAAACTCATCTCACAGCGTACTTGTCTGGTCTCTTTACTCAGCTTGAAGAGAGAAATGCGCAAGCTCGCTCAAGAAGAATGTGGCTTTGAAGAGCCCACAGTGGCCATGGCCTTTGTCTACTTTGAGAAGCTCGCTCTCAAGGGGAAGCTGAACAAGCAGAATAGAAAGCTTTGTGCTGGAGCTTGTGTTCTTTTAGCAGCCAAAATTGGCAGTGACCTCAGAAAACACGAAGTGAAGCATCTTATAGATGTACGTATCCATAGGTTTCTGGTGTTCCATCTACATTAAGTGCCAGTGTGTGGTCTGTGCAAGCCTCTTTGTCAGTGGACATGCTCTCCCTCAGGCTTACAGATGTACAGCCAGCTAAATATCTTTTTTTGTTACACGTTTTTGTGGCAGTAGTAGTGATCAATGTCACTGCAGAGGCGTGGGAAGCTTGTTTGATGGGATAGAAGGCCCTGGTGTCAGATACTGAGAGGTTTGAGATTTATCTGACCATCATTCTGTCAATACAAGGTAAAAGGTGAACCCTCAGGAAATTAATTTTGCTTTTAATTATGTTTTCAAGAGTTCCAGTAAGGATTCTCCTTTGAGAATTAAATATAGGTACTAATTTCAGATGGGGTCCAATACACATTTGGATTTCTTTTATCAAGTTCAGCTTTTAGGCAAGAAAACCTAAGGAGGTGTTCCCATTAGAACACCTCACTCCGGATGTTTTTTGTAGAGTAAGGGGTTTGGTCTTCCACCTGCTCCATATGAAAGAGCTAACATGGGAGAGTGTTACACCATAGTCCTTTGCAAGCACCGAGGTACCAATCTGATTTAATGCTACAGAAGGTTAGGTCGGTATCTGGGTGTGTGGCTACAACCAGATCACTCAATGGAATAAACATGGGATCATGGGTGGGGGGCAAAACGGGCCTCATGCCCTCCTCCCACAGTCACAGAGCTGGGTTGGCAGTCAGTTTGTTAGAAAGCCCTCTGAATGACCACAAAAAAAATCAGCCAAGTGAGAATTGGAAGATCTGGCCTCTCTTGCTGTCTTGAAGCATTGGTCCAGAGAAGTAGCAAGCCAGGGAGATCCTAAGAAGAGGATGAGGGGGGAAATATCCCTGAGCAACTGGTTGCCTACTCGTAGCATCCAAATCCAGCGAAAGCAGCAGAGCATATGGGAGGTTTAGTACATCACAGCACAAAACCGACTATAAAACCCATCTCATCCCCCTTGAGGATAGCAGCTTCTATTACTCACTGTTCTTATGGTTACTGCAGATGACACCTTCTGCCTCTGAGGTATTAAGATCAAATTGTGGCAAAAATAATTTTCCCAATAGGGCATTGTAGCACAGTCTAATGCTGACAGGAAAATTAGTGATTTCAAGCAGTGCAGGAAATTTATGAACAATTACAAGATGCATGTCTTCCATTACACAAGTGATTTTGATGTTTGCATGAAGCCAGGAATTTCCTGTTGCTGCAGTGGTAATCACTGTGATCAGTAGGAGATGTATCTGCTGGCAGTGGAATGAGTGAAATGACGAACGTGTCAGAAATAGCATGGCTGGCTGAGCTTTATGAGTTCACCTTCACAGTAAGGATCCAGTACATCCAGTTCACACAGCTCTGATTTTCCAAACCTAGGGCTGTGCAAGTCAATCAGGACAGAAGTTTAATGAGAGCAGCACGCGTGTTTTGAATAATGTCATTTGTGGGAAAGCACTAGAAAGGCAAACCCTCATTCCATTTTTTTTCAATTTATTTTTTGCCCCTCGGCTGTGGTTGCAGAAACTGGAAGAGAAGTTCCGGCTGAACAGGCGAGAGCTGATCGCCTTCGAGTTCCCGGTGCTGGTGGCCTTGGAGTTTGCTCTCCACCTTCCCGAGCACGAAGTGATGCCGCACTACAGACGCTTGGTGCAGAACTCCTAGCGCTGGCTGCCCTGCGGGGAAGGGCTCCCGACTGTTCCCGCTTGGCTCTCCCGAGCCACAGTTACTACTGGAAATGCAAAATCAGACTCCTAACACTTTGCGCTCTCTCTCCCCCCAAAAACAGTTTTCTGGCTACATACAGGAAACACTGCTTCGACTCTCGGCTTTGACGAATTTATGTATCGTTACTTTCTCAAAGCAGGTGAAGACTGAGCTGTTGGTAAATAGTTCATGTGCTGAAACTGGGTGGCAACTGACCCTACCTGTAGGGACTACAGCTATAAAAGTAGGCAGAAAATAGAAGGGCAGCCTCCATGACCACCCCTCTCTCCATCACACAAACCCTGGAAGCCCACTGAGTGCATTCTCGTAGCGCTTTTTCTACAGACCTGCTGCAAATTCCAAGAGGACTTCTTAAAGTGAAAAAGCTTTTAAAGAAGATACCTTCACTGTGTCAAAAAGAATGTGCCAATCTATTTTTGTATCAGCAATTGAAAGTGCACTTTTTCCTGTGGGGTATTTGTGTGTGTATCCGTGTGTGTGTGCGTGTGCGACACCGAACTGATCTCAGTCCAGGTGGTTGGCTTAGCTGTTTCCAAGTGTATCAGTTACTGATGGTGAAGATCAAGGTGACCTTACACGTTTACTTCTTGAAAAACGTAACTACTGGAAAAGTGGTAAATGGGATCATTTTTGGACACTTGGGTATTTTTTATTCTCTGATCTTTCCAACATTGTACCTTTGAAAGGATTACACTACTACTGCTGCGAGAGAAGGATCAGCAACTGACCTTAAGTTTTCAGTCATGTTTGTGGTAAAGATGAAAGCATTAGTATAAGATTTCCATGTCATGTTTTTTAAAAATATCTTGTGTTAAGCCACATGCATATTTTTAACCTTCGCACTTTTCCCACTGTGGAGATGGTTAGACTTGCACTCTGTAGTGTTGTATTTCTGTGCTCTATGTTAGAGTGCGTAATAAGCACATTTATTGTGCTCTATCTTAAAACAGTGTTTTATTAAAAAAAAAAAAGAGTAGGGCTCAGCAGTATAACGGGTGTCTTCAGGCTCCAACAGCAGGGGCATCAGCCATTATAGTTTTGGGGTTTTAATTAGGATTGACTGTGCAAAACCTAAAATCTGTGCGCATTGAGATTCAGTTCCTTTAGACATTGCAGTACTGGAGTTTTATGGTAAAACATCTTGCAGCTTCCCTGGTTCTGACTGGACACCCAGAAAGCTTAAAGGCTTTATCCAAGCTCCTGATGCTATATCCACACTAAGCTAATGCCATGCTGATGGACATTGTTCAATTGCTGTTATCATGTGGGATTCCACCCCTGTCCAATCTTCCTTTGTGCTGGTTCACTTAACAAGCCTTGCCCTCAGTGTGCCCCACATGGATCCGCTAAATTCAAGTTATTACATTTGTGGTAATTACAAAATGAATAATAGTCTCAACTGTGAGATTTCAGCTGAAGCCTTACCTCTCTAAGTTTGGGAGTGCTTGCTCAGAGTATGGAAAGGGCTTGTGAGCAGAACGTAGAGAAGTGGGACATATCAGAGGATGCAGACACACTAATGCTTACTTTCTTTTGCTCTTACTTTAATCAGTTTTATTATTTCCTTCAGTTAGGCCAGGAAACATCCAGTTTCTTTACCAGCTTTGACTCCTTTAAATTCTAGTATGAAAAAAGCCTGCATACAATTGCTCTACAGGATCTGGAAAGGTTACATGTCAGGACAAATGGGAATTTGTTTGATGCTATTGCTTTCCCCCCATTCTAAGGGGGAGGGTGACTATGCTAGCTTACAGTTACTATTGATATTTACCTGATTACTGATATAGATACATTCCAACAGGATTGGGGAGGAGGGGGTAAAGAGAAAAGTGTGCACTTAAACCTTCCCAGTGTAACGTCCCATGTCGCTGCAACCCATGCGTCACTCAGCCAGCTGCGAAGTTAGGGGAGGAGGGCCCTTGACAGCACTCTTACTCCCTCCTCCTCCTTCTCCTTCTCCTGGCCCCCACACAGCCAAGAAACAGTGGAGCCAAGAGCCTGGAGCACACCTGGAGCCTGCTGGTTTATTCAGACCGAAAGGCAGTGGGCGTAGTGTGGACCTACAATCCAAAACAGTCTGTGGGTCAGCTAGGAGGGCTTCCACCCTTGGTCGTGTCCCTTTCCACCCAGATTGTGTATATACGTTCAAGATTCGTTTCTGATTGCAGAGATCTGTTTCTAATAGCGACCACTCAAGGCTGAGCAGAAGCTTTACCTTTCCATGTAGGCTTCTACCTTTTGCTTTTGAGTCTGATTTTTTTCTTATATTGCTTTATAGCATTGCAGGGAAAAAAGCAAATTGTGATTGCAAGATGCAGACTAAAGAATGACAGTCTTACAGTAGTCTTTAGAGACGCTGCTGAATCATGATGTCACATCTTTCGTCTTCTGTGCTGCTACCCAGCCCTGACCTACAGTTTACACAGATTTCTGGGATGAAATCTGATTGCTGGAGACTTTCTCCTTTTCATTGTTATCGCTGTTGTTTTGGGGGTGGAAAAGGGGTTCAGAGTGATGTTCAGTTACAGTTTGAATGTGGAATAAACACTTAAGGTGGTGATGATATTGCACTGTTCACTTAGGAACGTATATAAAGCCATATGTTGCTAGATCTCAGAGCACAAAGCTTGGTCAGTACAATTATGATTAGGACAATGGGCAGGATCTGCCCCCCTTTTCTGCCCAACCCTGGGAAAATTCAGGCTGAAGAGGTAGAGAAAATCTGTACCAAACAAAAACATGTTGATTGTTTTCCTTCGTCTTACATGGCAATGAGTGTTGATTTACAAATGATTTTAGGTTCAACTTTAAATAGTTTGGGAAAATAATCCATTCCATATAACTTGTTCTGTTTTGAAATTATATACCGTACACTCTACCATGCAGAGTTTATTCCTTTTCTAAAAAAAATAAATAAAAGTTTTAAAAAAATTGAAAAACACGGACTCTTTTCCACCTGTGACAGTATGTAAAATTGTTGTGTCTCTCATCTGTATGTGAAAAGGGGTTTGGTTTTGTCTCCCTCTGGGACATAGAGCTGCCTATTAATAAGCCAGTGGTGGGACTGCCAGAGGACTCTGGCCGTCTCCTGACGTTCAGCTCCCTGCAGAGTCCTCACTTCAAACTTCTTCCCTCCATTCAACATCACAACCTTCTTCCCAGACCATTGTTTTGTGTTCGTTGGGATTTTAAGCCCTTCTTTTTGGCAGCACCTGGAACTGCTAGAAGCAGGTTCTCTGAGTCCCAGCTGTTGATATGCCAAAGGACGAGGCACAGGCAGGCTCTTCAGCATTGTTCGTATCTCGTGACCCCCTGTTCACTGGAGGATTCGGAATATGCTACTGTGGTTTAGTCCGGGTGATGGTAAAACTGACAGCCAGCCCATGTGCCAGTTGTAGTTCACAGGCAGCTGCTGCCTGTTTGGAGGCTGAAAGTTGTGTTTTGGACATTCATGTGTTGCACACCCAATTGCCCACCATGTGTTTGCATTCAAGTTATATTTTTTTACACCTATGACACCCCCTAAATCCAATACCTGTCTAGGTGGTCTCATCAAACACACCCATTTACTTGCATTTTCATTCCACATTAATAAAGTTATGGGAAAGGTTTGCCTCCCTCCCTTTACCCATCACTGCAGACTCACAACTTTAAATCATATTTGTGACAATACAAACATGAGCATGCTTTACACAGACTCCAGAACATACAAATATACAGAAAAATACTTGGCAATCATTTTCCTAAACTACTTACTAACTGGCAGTGGCTTATTTGGGATAGTTTGTAACATATCTAAGTGACACAACTTCAGCTAATTGCTCCAGCCTCCTAAAATACAGAACTCACAGCCTGAGACTTCTGTGGAAGCAGTGAGGAGTGGTTTGCTAAGAGATGATTGCACCTTCCCACGATGCTAAAGGATTTTGGCACCAGGCCCCACAATAAACATGTAAAAAACCACAAACAAGGTAAAAGTAGTTGAGCGAGGCGAGAGACTGAGCAATCGGAGTAACAATGCCAACATCACTAGCTGAGACTGAAATCTGTCCCAAGTTGCACCTTTGGGAAGGGAGGGGAGTGTGGGAAGCACATTTGAACCTAATTTGTTCATCTCCCATTGTAAACTCTGTACCGAAAAGGGAGAAAAAAAAGAGGGAAAAAACCATCAGATGCATCCTTTCACAGGATGTTGTATGCAAAGGAAAAAGGCCTTTGTGAAATCCTAAACTGTGGTGCTTCCCACTGACTTCATGTGAGTCTGTAACAGCCAGAGACCCCCACCTCAGCCTGGCACCTGATGGTCCAGATGAGCTCAGAGGAGAGTTCTTCAGTCACTGAAAAAACCAACAAACATACACCCTACCCAGACCACAGCAGCAAATACCAGGACCATCAGAGAGAGAGGGAGGAGAAGCAGTGCTTATTGTGTGGTACTGGGAAAGAGCAGGAACTGATCCCAGAAAATGGCCTGCACACCTTCAGAGCAAGGCTGGGGTGGACCAAGACATTGCTCCTGACTTGAGCAGCAAACACATCCTCCCCTTAACAAGACCTAAATACTGGCTACTATCATAAGTTGCCCTTCCTACATGTTCATCCAGCCTGTCATACACCCCTTTCCATAGTCTTAAACAACATCTTAAGCCAGCCAGGACCCTTGCCTCTGTTACACTGTTCAGACAGATGTTCAGGTTTAATTCCTCAAACCTGAAGAAGTCTTCCAGTTTGCAGTCAAATTTCATTGGTGACCAGTTTATAACTTTTTGAACTCATGTCAGTATTTCATCCAACTTGAAACTGAAATCTTTCCCCTAAGTGAACTCTGGGGTGTGGTGCTCCTTAGCAGTAACCCTTAACAAAGTTCTGGAATTTAGTTAAGACACTAAAAGGAGAAAGTAGAGGCAAGAAAACCAGTCCTCTCCCAGGGGCTTCCAAGTGTAGTGAAGTGTTGTCTTGGTTAACATCAGTGTACCTTTGAAAGCCTTCAAATAAATACTTTATTCCCTTACTTCTGTTTAGTCTCTGTTTTAGGTGGCCTCTTCAGGCATCAGTACGACTACTGGGGAAGAGGCTGTGCAAGTCAGGTTTTCACAACCACTGATATGAGACCTAAACTTCCCTCATTTTCAGTGCACCAGCAGCCGTGAGCCTTTATACCCTTCCATCCCTTCTTCCACCCAAAGGGCAAGTTTCCCTCTTCTCCACTGTTTCCCTTTACCAACAGCTGGGGACTTGAGCGTTAACTGGGAGAGTAAAAGGATGAAGAGGCAGACAGGTTTATTTACAAACCAGTATTAAATCACCCGTGTTCAAAAACAAAGACTGGTTTACCAGGAATGGATCCTGTTCATTGATGTAGGAGAGGAATATTGGGATTTTCTCTTAGGTCCTGGACTGAGCTTTAGATAAGCTTTTCTTTAGGCTGGAGCCTTCCAGCAAGGAAATGTTTGGAGACATCTAGACTAACTCAAGCCACCTGTTCTTCCCCTGTTGTTGTACCACTTAGGTTGCCCACAGGGCTGAACTTTGCTGGGTTTTTACTAAGGACAAAGGCAGTGTTTTGCAGCATAAAAATGACAGGCACAGCTTCAGCTTTAATCTCTCACACCAGAAGACTAAAAGAACCTAGTTCTGGTCCCTAGATCTCTTCCCATCTGTTTGTGTATCAGGAACCCCTGGGAGTGCACAGGTCTCAGCTCTTTCTCCTTACCTCGCACTTCTCCAATCAGCACATACATCCAAATTAAAATAAAAAGGAGGTAAGGTGACAAATCTCAACGTATTTATAGAGTGCTAAGAAAAGAGCAAGCTCACCAAACACTAAGCACAAGACTTTCATGCTGGTTTTCTCCCTTCTTGCAAGGAATGCTCGTGGCTGTCCCTGGCTGAGGAAGCAGCACACTTGTGACGGCCTCCCCCAGCCCTTCACAACTCAACATGCTCTTAACTAAACAGCCACTGTGGATGGGGAGGGAAGATAACACGCCAGGAATAGACTCAGAAGAATTGCAGAGCTGAACGATCTGACAGGCTGCGTGAGGGAAGGAGGAATGGTTTGCAAAATTATAAATACGCAGAAAACAACGGGAGGCTGTGGTTTCTCATGGTATTTTTTTGTTGGCAACCAAAGAAGCATGAATATTGGGGTGGGATTTTTGTTAAAAAAGATAAAAAACTAATGAAGAAACAGTGGCTGTGAAGTTTTAAAAAGTTTTTTCTCATCCCACTCAGGCAGAAATGACTGAATTGCTACCATCTGAGTTGGATTAATGGTCCAGACCATGCTGTTTCCCCAGTCCCTCCCCACTTGCCAGCACATTCGTTACCAGAAGCCTGAACCCCAGACAGCTTCTTCACGTTGCCCTGCATCTGTGAGTGAGAGCACAGCCTTTGAAGCAATTAACACCTGTCAGTTAAACTGCCTCATGGAGACCTTTTTAATTGGGAAAGATGCAGTTCTGTCCTCAGTGCAGGGCAAGAGCTCATGATGGGCCTGGTTCCCACCTGGACACATTGTCTGCCTCTTAGTTGCTTGCTGTGATAAGACCTGGCTGTACACCCACCCACACCCATTCAGCTTCCCTTGAACAGGAAACCCACAGCACCAACAAGAAGGGAAGCAAGAGGTCATCACCACAGTTGTCCACGTGAACACCCCTAGAGGAAAAGGGAGAAGAAAGGAGAACTAAAGCAGTGACCCACTCATCATTGTTGTCATTATTGTCAGCATCATCTTCACCTACATCTCTTAAGAAGTGGGCCTCTCTTCTCCCACCAGCTGTGAGAGGACTAAGAAGGTGCTGAATGAACAGCATGGTTGAAATGCAACCTTTAGCAACCTTCCTTCTGCCTTCAAGGTCTAAAGTGAGCTATTCAAAGAAGGCTTAGTCTGAGATCTGACCGCCCACGATGCAACCCAGGCACTGACTGCACTGGGGCTCCTCATGGAACACAAGCATTTCAGCAAAACATCAAAGCACAGACTCAGACATTTTAGGTGGACAAAGGCCAACACATTTCCAAACATCAGTACGTTGTGGCGATGTCAGTCTCTTCTAGTTGTGAGCATTTTTTCTGGTCAAAGCTAGATCAACTCCAGCTTATAAGCAACCCCAAGGCATTTACATCATTTACATGCAGATCTTCCAAAAGCACAGCATGTTTTTGAAAGCTCAGTATTTAATGCCTTCTTCCAGAGCAACATCCTCCCAGCTATCCTGAAACATCCTCCCATGAGCAGCAGAGACTATGGCGTCAACATCTGGGGTATTTCCATGGGCCAAGGTGGTTTTAACCCAAAAGCAGGACTGCAAAGTGCTCATCTCTCACAACAGCCCAAGAGGTTCATTAATGTTTTCTGAATACAAGACTGTGCAAGCTGCCACCTGCCTACCAGGATGACGTGTATCTGAACAGAATGGAGGTGAAAAAACTACCTTTTTTTTTTTTTTTTTGTCTAGTACATAATCTTTCATTTCCTCAAACCTGAGAAATATCATGCCAAGTCAGACCTCCACCAGTCAGTGGAGCATAGGAGGCATTGCATCCAGATGTACTTTCTAAGGAACATTTCAGATCACTGTTTAAATTATGGATCATGCAGATGGATTAAGAACTAGATCCCATTTCCTCTTTTATTCCTTTTTATGTGCTTTTCTCTTGAATGCTGCTGTTTAGGCATCTTATTTTCCTCCCCCCCCCCCCCCCGTTTGTTCACCTTTTATTATTTCAATAAGGACAAAGATAAACAGAAAGAAGCTGATGCAGTGCTGAAAGTTGGGTCTGGCTGACTCTTTCACATGGTGCATCCGGAGCTGCAGACTCCACCCTTCGTCTGATTTATTTTAAAAGCCTGCTGTGTCCATTAATGGAAAATTGGACCCTGTTCAGGCTGTGATGGTGTCCATGGACAGGAAAATGGAAAGTTTCAGATTAAAGCTGCAGGGAACCAGGAAGAAAAATATCTGGAGAATTTAATTGATGGTGGCAGCGCAATAATTGCAGACAAATATTAAAGAAATGGCAGTCTGTGACCCAAAGCAGATCCCTGGGTCACAAGGAGGGAAGCGTGAATGTCTGCAAGGCCACAGGGCTGAGAAATTAAAATATTCCTCACCAGCAGGAAGTTCAAATATTTCACAAAAAAGAACACATAGGATAGAACCATTATCACTGTGATGTTACATTTGCTAACCATCCAAGTTATTCGCCTCCTAAAGATGCGAGACGTATCTGATGACACCCATCTGATTTGAGAAAGTGGTAGGAATCTTGAAGACATCGTTCTGCGTTTCATTAGAATAAACAGCTTAGAGAAGTCACCTTTACTGAAAACCTGATCAGACACTGGAGAAGCCCATCAAGGCACATGGAAAACAATCTACAGCTGGGTTGCTGCTGTCCATGGAGCAGAAGACAACGAATCAGTGAAGAGATTTTCAAATCCCAACCAAGATCAGAGCCTAGCAATGGTATTCCAAGAGGAAAAATAAATACATTAAAAGCTGTAAAACCAATCAGAATTGCAGCTTTTAAACCCACTGATTGATATAATAACAATACTGTCCTCATATGACGGGTTTTTTACTTTTTTTTGCTGTAAAGACTGTAGAAATAAAGTAAAAGTATAACTGTAATTATGGCTATTTATATAAGACCACTATAGAATACAGGAGGAGATGAAATGAGTATGATGAAATGGAAACTTAATGTATTCTACAACCACCCCCCTTGCCCCCCATCCCAAATTCCAAAACCTTAAGGAATGCTCTAGCTGAAATCTCATGCCATGCTCTTGCTTTATTGTTTGTTTTTAAACTGTTACATGGAAAATGATGATAGAATTCTATAGCAGGAACATATTTTTGGAGTGGTCAAAAATATTTCGGGCTACTTGGTACCTTCCTATTAAGGCAAGACAGCCAAATCTCCAGCCCATGAAAGAATTTGTCATGAAGTGAGTTCGTGAAGTCTTTCAGAGAGACCAACATGAAAGACACTGGCTCTTTAAGAGCATGTTCCCCTCTCTCCTTTCCCTAAGAAACACAAACACTTGCAAAACCTTTCCAGTCTTTACCTTTGGATGAAACGATTGCATGGACTGGGAGCTGGTGCATCGTAATATTCCATTATTTTCCTCCTCCTAGATGAAGTCACAGCCTAAGACATTCCCATCGGCACAGCCATCTGTTTACAGGAGCTGTATCTAGCCTGAAGCCCATACAAAGTGAGGCGAGAGGAACGTGATTGATACAGCAGATTTAGTTTGCATCAATTTAAAAGATGTGGCTTATTAGCTCACGGTGCAGAACACCTTTAGTGAGTTACCTTTAGTCTAGAAAACTCTCCCTGTTTTCCCATGATCTGTTGAAGTCCCAGATGCTGGCAGCAACAGGTTACACAATCGTCTCAGCTGTTTTCCACTGCATATACTCCTTTAAAACAGGCTTTCTAAGATTTCAAAGAGGGGTTTGAACCAGAATGGTGCCTTTGTGTCACGTTTTCAGAAACAAGAAGAGTAAAAAAACATGAGAGGGATTTTGAAGGGAAAGGGGAAGTTATTCTCTGGCTTTTACAGCAGTTTCTGTAGCAGGAGGTTAAGGGTTCCTTTGTCAAAATTTTCAGTGGCGCTGCCTTTGCAATTCAGCATTTGCTCTGGTGAACTACACTGCTTCTCTCCAAACATTTCTGAATCACAGAGGGTTTGTTTTATGGGTTTGTTTGTTTGTTTTAACCCAAAAGAAAACAATATAGTTGAGTTTTTTCCATCTGAGAGACTGCGGTAAGCAACTTACCCATACAGACGGCTATTCACAACAAGAGCCATTCAATTCTTTGCTCAGCAATTTTAATATTCCCCTTTGAATACAGCTGAGCCACATGAAATTCTGTTGTGTAAGGCTCTCCTTCAAAGTAGAGATTTATTTTCTTTGGTAACAGCTCATCAAGTCTTGAGGCTACAGCCATCTGTGTTAATCTCTGCACAGTCTGTTCTTATTCATCATCAATAATAAGACCAAGGAGCACCCATGCTGAAGACAGTATGAACAGACAACTATAATAAAGAAATAAAAGCTGCCTTGCTGAAATTTTTAGCTTCTGTGTCTATCCTACATCCTAATTCGTTGACCATAACTGGAGACATCAAATGAGGGAAAACAATTAACTTCACCCCAAAGGAACATAATGTTTGAAAGAAAGTTCAACTATGTTTTCTGAGTGGCCATTATGGGAGTGATTTGCAGATCTCAGGCTTTGGCAGTGGGACAGCCAGCAGCAGAATGGCAAAGAGAAGAACTTGGAAGCTGTTTGCTTCTGCCTGCTTATTTTGTCTCTTACACTACAGCTATGGGGATGTTCTCTACTAAGTGCTGAAGCTTCCTGCACAAGCAGACCAGGTCATTCAACTGCTGGCAGGCAAGATCCAGGGCGATGCCTGCAGAGTCACATAATAGCGTTACCTCTAGCTTGATCTCCACTGACACCAAAAAGGGGTTGTCACTTCTGTTGTTCAGCTCAAATGAAGAAACTCACTGTAAGGGCTGATCATGCTGAGCATCCCTGGCAACATGCTGATAATCTTTTTCCTGGCATTGGACTGCCCACAGGGTTGCAGACTTACGGGCATGAAGGGTCTCAATTAAAATTTCTTCTGTCTGCTCAAACCTGAAGGAACTTAATTTGCTAACTTGTGAACTTGCGGTGGTAACTGGCACAGGAACCCTTTCCCCGAGAAGGCAAAGAACAATCCAATTTCTAGGCAATCAGTAAGGGAGAAGTGACTCCTTAAGAGATGTTTTCCGTGACTTGTCTGAAGCCAAAGCTCATCCCTTGGTGTCCCAGAAGGTACGTGACAGAGAAACAGCAAAAATCCCTTTTGGTTCCCGTCTCTAGCCAGGACTAGAGGGGATGGTTAGCCAGACTTGCTTGGTCTCCACAGCTTTCAAAGGAAGGTCTGAGAAATATTTGCCTTGAGGTGTTTCCCACCCCAGTGAATGAATACTTTCTGCTTTTGTGATGTGACTGCTAATTACAGCCACACAGTTCTTATAGTGGGCATCTGCAAATCCCCAAAACATTTCTGCTTAACAACTTCATGCCTGAACCACAGTCCTCTTAGCAGAAACTCCAACCCTCTTGTTAGTCTAACTGGTGTCAGTGATACTCCTGTGCTTATGCATGGCAAACAGCATTCCCAGCTCTCCACCTTTCCTTTCCATCTTTGTTGCCTAATGACCAGTTTCTCAATCTGAATAACCATTTTCTCCAAACAACATCAACCCTTCTCCTTATCAGTTTCAAAGGAGTTGTGCTGGTTGTTCTATTCAGCCAGCTTGCTCCAGGCAGGTGCTGTTCTTACACGGTATCACAAGGCACTGGTTGCCTGCAACTCCAGCACAAACAAACTTGTTGGTGCACCAGCCTTCCCCATCGTCAGTGGTACAGAAATCAGAAGTTTAAGTATAAACAGGGATCAAACTCCTACAGGAAAGTGGGCCTTGCCTTTGATTCCCAAGCTGTACTGGCCCTCAAGTACTTGAACCAACATGAATCTTAGAGTAGAGCAACCACTTCTTCACCAGCCTCACCTATAAACGTGAAAGTTTTCCTCCTTCTCAAAGTGATGTTTGTCAGGAGTCATGAAAGGTACAGGACTGCTGATGGCAAACAGGAAGCAGAAAAGCTTGAGCAGTCACAGGGTCTCTCACAGTCACGTCTGTGAGCGCAGTTATGGGATTTCACCCATTGCCTGGCAGGGGCACATGGAGAGACTCACACCCATTTCACGATATTCTTCTATATACAGCCTTCTCTATAAGGGCAGCAAGTTCACAGCTGAACAAGTTCTATATGTTTTCAAATCTTAATGAGAGAACAAAAGAAAAAATACACTAATCATGCTCCCAGTGTGGCTTTCAAAGGGGTTTTGTATACCATCAAATCAAGAACTTAACATGCCGGCTGGCTACTCCCACTTACTCTGGAAGCCAAGACAATTATTAAAAGCTAGAAGAGTAATGTAACTTCTTCCCATCAAAGATACTAAAGAGGAGGCAGACTCCCCATCTTGGTGATCAAGAAGAGAGCACAACTTTTTAACCAGAATTATCACAAAAACCAGTCAATTTTCTAGAAGAAATCAAGGCTTACGCAATGATACTTTCGTTTAAAAAAGGGTTAAGCTTCTCAAACCAGGCAAATAATATGGAAATAGTTACACAACCTTCATAGGCTCCTCTAATTCCTTTTTGGGACTAAACAGACATGTATTTGTAATACACCCTAATTTAAAAAAAGCAAAACAACAAACCCACAAAGAAAAGCCCCAACCCCCACCTATGAATAAGAAACACATTTTCAGAAGCAAATCTCATCCCATTTTATCTTCTTGTACAAAAGTATTTCAGCCTCAATTTTTTTCAGTCCTGCCCCCAATCTCCTTCCCCTCACCCACGCCTTCTTTTCAAACCAAATGAGCCTGTCCCTGTGTCTATCCTCTGGAACAGGATTAAAGTTTCACACTGAGCCTGTTGCCTGGTTCACAGTAGCAGATGATCTGTTTGAAAGCTGTTCATTCAGCTCTGGGCAAGGCAAATTTGTTATGGAGTTTTCTTCAACCTGCCATCTCCCTTAGCTTACAGGTAAAACAATGCTGGAGGAAACCTTTACTCAGCACTCAGTACAGCTCCCAGCAACTAACTTCTCTACAATGCTTAATAAAGCATCCTTTTCAAAGCATGGCCTATGTTGACATCACATTTCTTGAATTCTTCATATCTTCTTGTTTGAGGGGGGAAACAAGAATGTAAACAAACAAACAAACAAACAAATAAATATACTTACGCACCAACTCAGACATAATACATAGGTATTACGAAGACTAATGGTAAATCAGAATTCTATCCCTTACCAAATGTTTTAACAGGTCCATTGTTTCTTTTAAAAATAGTTTTAAAGGTTTTCCTATTGCTTTTTGCTAAGATCACCTGCTCTGCAGATTTTCAGCTTCAGTATTGAAAGACTGGCATAGATTCTCTGCCAACACAATGCAGCAATAAGCAACAACAGAATCACTTCGGTGTTAAGAATCAGGTGCATTTAATTCATTTAATAACATTTTCTGCTGGAAGCTATGTTACAGCAGCCAGATTGTTTCAAAATAGAATCCCCATTGCCTGCACTTTTGTAATCCACTCGTAGTCCATATCCAGCAGCTTTACTCTTTGAGTCTTCATGGCACTTGGCTTTAAGCACAGGCTCTTTATGATGAAGGCCAGCCACATGAATGAGTCATGCCACTGCAGTGGGTAATACAAGCCTTGTCCCAATTACTTTGTAAGAAAAAAAAAGACGCTTGGAAAATAAGTGTAAGCAAGGTAGGATCAAAAAGGTATGACGTGATTCAGGACCATCTCTGCCAGTGGTTTGATCAAAACCAGTAGACGTGAAAAGGGCATGATGGAATGGCCTCCAGCACCTGCTGCATCTCAGAAAGACCAGCAGACTCCAATTTTTCTCTCTAGTCTCATGTGTTGACAACCCAAGAACAGTAAATTCCTTAAATGATGGCTACCAATAAATCTGGAGGGTTTTGTATCAGCTGAGCTACAGACCCACTGCTTTGCATTCAGGCATTACTTGGTGTCATTGCTTCTCTGCAACGTAAAGGAGTTCCTCCTTCCTCAGAGCTGTGTGTTCGGCACTTTGTATTTTTGACTGACTGGAAAAAAGGTCAGTTAGATACAAATGGTCCACCCTTGCATATTCCTGCTTTAAATTACTTAACACAACTGTTCAATAGTCTGCAAGAGCTATTTTAAGCTTGAACTTCTGAGGTTTCCTGCTTTGAAGATCTTTAACTTTAACAACCCTGAAGTGCGTTCTTTATTATGCAGCACCCCTCCTTCTGTGGCAGGGCTGAATTAAAGACCAGGGTGCTGCTTTCTCAGGAAATTTCCAGGTTTGCTCTGCCCCCTCCCCTCCAGTCCCCAACCTCTGCAAGCAGCCAGGAGGTTCTGAAGCAGGTGGGGTTGGTTCGAAGGGTACTATTTCTTCCCAGTTGTGTTCAACAGAGAACCCCAACTTCACTAACTCTGGTTCTTTGATTTGTTTGTGTAGCAACCAATTTAAACCTGCACTTTTTACTTACCTCAAGCAGAGTCTTAGAAATGCAAGCACATTGCACTAAGGCACAAAAAAATGCGAGCAGAGGTTAAACAGTTCAGTGTTGTTTAACACGCGTAAGTTAAATAAAAAGGCAGTTGCCTTTCTGTGCAGGGGGATACTCATGCAGTATCTGCAGGGACTGAATTCCCCCCGAGCCCAGACAACACAAATATGCCTGTTGCAGACAAACAAGCTTCCTGCAGGTGCCCAAAGATGCCCTCTGATCAAAGTGCTACAGCAACCCTGGCTGCTGGTTTGGCCTCTACCTTTCCACTGAGACCACCAGCAAGAAAGCAAATGAGTGTTCTGCTTTGGTACATTGCTATGAACAGCACAGGCAAGATAGAGGAAGAAAAAAAAACCAGACTGCAGCCTATCCTTCAAAGTTATGCAAGAAGAGAGGTACACGATGAGCTTTTCCCACAGCAAAGGTTCCAGCTATGATTGCAAAACCTCGGCAATCACGCAGGGACTCTTCCATGAGGTCTCCTAGGGTCACTATTCACTCCAAAGTCAGCAGAAAGGTGGCAAGGCAAGGATCCTACTGTATTGCCACAACTGGCTGGCAGAGAGAGTTGTCTGGGGAAAGCCAGAATGCGGCAGCCATCACTCCCAGCACTGTCTGAATTTACAGACTGGAATGCCATGAGGATCCATGGCTGGCTGTGTCATGGCTCATTGGGTGTGAGTATGGGCCCAACTTCCCATGGGCTCATGCTGGTTTCAGGACTAGGGCTCAGGTTCAAGCATTTATTTTTTCATGCTTGTCCCTCTCTCCCCCTTTCTTCCCAAACCTGAGTTTTCCAACTGGCAAAACAATGGCTCACTCCAAACTCAAGTCAGAGTGGGACCCAACATGCATGGACAACAAGCCAGTATAAGGAGATCTTTTGTGATAAATTGAGATAAGCTTAGATACAATATAGACCAGAGTACTTTTCTTTTAAAAGACAACTTTTTTCTTTCTGCAAACCAGCTAATCTTTATCTAAAACTCTACAGTCATAGAAATTGACTGCAAACATTTGTAAAATTTACCTTCTTTGTTAACCTATGGCGTTTTATTTGGAAATAAAATGTAGTCATATTTTCAAGCCCATCTGGTGGAATTTGTTAGATTGAAGCAGATACGCCTCTGGTAACTGTAGGCTTGTAGAAACCATGTGTGTTGTCTAGACTAGTGACCTAGTGTCTATCTACAGAGAGATATGCACTTCCTAACACAGCAATCTATTGAAGAAGGATCGTCTCTGTGAGGGCAACCCTCTTTCCATTGACTGTGAAGGAAACTTGGTCAACTTAGATTAAGGGACTACACTTCACATACCAAACATCATGTGAGACAAGTCCCTCTCCTCATTGAAGATTTGGTATCAAGTTCCTTTTACGATGTAGACCTTTCCCACAATCTTATCAACTCATCATTTAATATTATTTTCACACAGATTGGAGGCTCTAATATATCAAGACTTATTTCTAACAGCCATTAAGCAAACAGAAGTGAAATTATTTTAAGAACTCTTGAGATTAATTTCCTTACACTCTTTATAACATTCATTCGAGGTTCATGTTCTTTGTTTCCTCTTGCAATAATTTAAGAGACAAACCACTGCTGGGAACAGTACGTGTCCCTCCACCCCCTCCAGCTGACAAAAACTGGCAGAGTCCAAGAGAAATTTCAGAGAATGGGAGAGGAAAAAAATTCACAAAGTGCAATCACTACGGATACTGAGATTTATTGCTGATTTTCCCTTTCTGCAAAGCTGTCAAACTGCCACAGTTCCAGAAGGGGATTATCTCCACAAGCCCCTTGGCCTCAGTCCCTGTGCCAGTTCAGACAACTTGACTAGAGACCTGTGTGGCAGCTTGCTGCTTACAGAACAGTTGGAGGCAAAATCCATCCTTCCAGATCCTGAATTTATGGCAGGATCTGGGCTCTGACATTGTTTGGTATGACCTACTGTCTGCTTCAAACAAAAAAAAACCACTGGAGGCATCCAGTGGGGAATGCTGCTTCTCCTGAGTTTCGTTCCCTGTGCAAGAAGCTGCTACTGAGTGGTTCTCACACAGAGCCATCAGCATGAGACAGTGCAGTTTTTCCTTTACCACATCAATCTGATATCGTTTGTCTTGTGCTTTGAGGCAAAGGCTCCTTACCGTCTTTGCCAACTATGCTGCTCCTTTACCAGCACTATTAATAGCACAGGTTTTTTTCTTAATTAAAAAAAAAAACAATAGATCCCTTTCCTCATATTTGGTTGCACTTCTTCATTCCTGCTGCCGCATTTTTTTCATGATAGTGTCTCTAGGCTGCAAGTCAGCTCTTTTCCAGCTGCTGAGGTCTGGTTCCTCTTTATGTGCCTGTCCTTTCAGTGTAAACAAGCAATGCTTCTCCAACTCCACCAATCACAAGGCTGTAAACAAAGTATATCACAAATTTAGCATCAGGCAGGTCCTTCTACTTGATACAAAAAAGGTATTATTTTATTTAAACACATTTCAACCTAGAAACAGTAACCCAGGTGATTTTTTCCATTTGTCTTTAATGAAGAAAATGCTGAAACCCAAAATATCTTATTTAAATGATTTCATCAGAAACTACCTTTCCTGTGTTTTAGGGCTGGTGGTATTCAGTGAAAATGCACAGACAGGAATCTAAATAGAGAAGGTTGCCCCTAGTTACAAGAATAGCTGCTCACCCCTACTCTAGCAAGAATAGGAAAGGAAGGCAAGAGAGTTTGAACCTCATTAGCTTAATTATTCCCTCTTGCAATTTCTGTTTGTGTACTGTCCTGAAATCTTGCCACTTGACAACACCAGAAGGAGATGTAAAACCTAAGTTTTGGGGACAAGGGAAATCTGGGAAAACCCTTTTGTGCTGGGGTGATGCCACTGGCATAGTGAGGCCAGTAGAAATTCCTGTGTTTGCCTCTCTTGGTGAGGAGCCTGGTGAAAGGAGCTGCCCCAGCCAAAAAGGCACACGGGCCCAAGCACTTCCTTCCTGTGCTGCTCACGGCACAGCGGTGGCACCAAGGCTGCTCCCCAAGACTCAGCCTAGGAGCAGGACTCCAGGTCAGGATGCATGGTTTTACAAAAACCTTCACTGAAATATGCTATCAACCCACTCAATGCATGCAGCAGTTAATAATCCCCAAGTCTCCTCTGTTATCTCTCACAGCTGACAGGAATATGGTAAGATGCCGACTCTTCTCCCCTTTTTTAACAATGCAAAGCTAAGTGTACTGACCTTTCATCTTAGCCCCATGGCTTAATTAGCTTATGAAACAGAAAAGCTCCTTACTGAACTTTATAAACAAAACAAACTTCTGTTAAGTTCATGTCTAAGAGTACTCTTTTTTTTTTCCTTGAAAAAAAAAGCATGTAAAGCCAAAGGCTCTTTGGTCTAATAGCATTACATTCACTTAAATCTTAGCTTTGGTGAGCTGTTTTAAAAACCACATAATTGCCCTTGTTCCCGAGAGGAAAAAAAAAATTGTATAACAACAGCACAACATCTTACAATTACACAGTAAACAGCCCTGGAAAGTAGGTGCTACAGACAGTCTGGGACAGTCCACTGGCAAGACAGAACAGCTTTGGTGTGGAATTACCAACAAGGAGCAAAAGACTGCAAGCTTTTCAAAAAGATTTAAACCACTGAGTCTGGTCACCTGCAATTAGTAACAACTTCTGAGTGCTTTTTTTCTGGAGAGGCTTAACCCCCATGTCTTATTTCAGCTCCAGTTATAAACATACCCTATGCATTAATTCCTTTGGAAGCTAAGGTTGGATAATATATTCTTTATCCTAAAGGAAAAAAAAAACAAAAACAAAACACTACGTACAGAAGACCTAAAATCTAAAGAGCCTTAGAAATTTTTTATTCCTGTTTCTACAGATGTGTTGTTTTCTAATTTTTTTAACAGAGACTTTAAAAAATAAACCTATTTCTGACATACCATTCTAAAAATTAGACTGGCAATTACGTACAAAAGATAGTAAACTGCCCAGCCTTGTTCTGTAAAAAGATGCCTGCACCTAAACTGTTCTTTAATACCATATGTCTTACATCAGAGAAGAAGAATTCCTTTCTTAAGGATTCGAAATCTTGGGTATCCACATGCTCATGCAGTCCAAATTACTAGGCAAATGGAAACCACTGTTACATCTTCAAGATGAAGCAGAGCAAAAACCATGGCTAAATGCCAACCCTTGATTTTACCTTCAATTTACCATCTGCTAAATCCTCCAGCTTCTGTTTATAGCGGGGCGACAGCTAACTGCATTTGCCCATTGTTCAAAAATTAACATATGATATTGTCCATGACCACACTCGAGCAACACTAAAATCCTCAGTGATTAATGTTCTCATGAGTGCACTGCAGCTGCTATCATCCAACAAACTATTTCCAGAGCTTTGCTGATAAGCCAAGGCACTGCCAAGGCACAGGCACTAACAGAATTAAAATTAAAAAAAATAAATTAAAAAAATGGTTTTCTTTTTGAATTACGACAAAGTGTAACAATGGCCCATGGGCTAAAGAAAATTTTAAACATACAAATGTGTTCATCATTTATAGAAGTTTCAGTCCATGTAGGGCAGGTGGCATGTGTGCAACTATATGGGTCCGTGTGCTCACATTAACAAAGGTACACATTAATTTTTAGTGTGCATGTCAGTGAATACAGACATATAATCAAAGCCTTCCTCTAGCAAACACATGACAGACCTGCACAAACACATGTGAAACAAGGTGAAGAGCAGCAAGTTAATGGCATAGACCAGGAGTGTTGTGGGTGCATTGGTACTGGTTAAGTCTCTGACATGCACAGGCCGCATGTATTCCTAGAGCTAAAAAAAATACACAACTTACTTTAGCATTTGAGATGACATGTGCCTAAAATACAGATAGGGATGCATATTCACACGTAAGTAAATGGGGCCAGTCTGAACTGGAGATTCTCCTTCCTCTAAGGCTCTTATCACACCTGAAGAAAGGATATGCTAATTCCATTCAGTGAAGAGATGAATCTTTAGGATGGCAATCAAACTGAATGAATCGCGAATCAAGTGGAAAAAAAGAAGCTTAAAGCTTTTCAAAAGTAAGTAGATTTTTATTCCCATTAACAAATCTGTCCTCAGAGACACATGCCTCAGCCCATATTGAGATGTTATTTGCATGGCAGAAGCATTTAGGAGCATCAGCCATGCTCTGTGATTCCTTTTCACCTGGTGCTACACAAACATAGATCAAAACCACTGCCTTTGACCAAAGGAGTTTGCACCCCCATCCTTTATATTACTCCCTAAAAAATTCAGATTAGGTGATTTGTAATGTGTGGCCACGCATCACAAAATCCAAATACAGCTTCGGAAAAAGTTTATTATCATTATTTTTCTACCGTTTTAATTTTATGCATTCACAGTGCACAGTGTGTTAGGGAAATTTGAATGCACTCTTTTGGTTAAAAAGATGCTGTCAGCAAACCTTGGCTCCCGTGTTTTACTTCCAGTTCTGCCACTAAATTGCAGCATGACTTTGAATGGGTCATTTATTTGCCTATTGGATCCATTTTCCTCACTGTAAAATGTGCTGAGTGAATTGTGATGAGGCTTAATGTCCAAAATGTCCATGTTCTCCCACAGAGGCAGAAGAAACACTCTTCTATTTCTGTATTGCATCCATCATTGCACACCTGTTCTCCTTACATGCAAAATAATACTGACAGCAATAGAACTTGACATTTACAGGTATTTCCACATGAAGCACTGTGTGAAAATTCATCTCTACTGTTAAGCAAAAAGCTCATGTAGGCACTTACCAAGAAATTGTTAGTATATTGGCAGTCATGACAAAGAAGAACGGTGATAAGCTAGCAGTGATAACCTGTTAAATTGAAAAGAAGGAAAAAACACTTTGTGAATTTGTGATATCACAAATGAAAACTTAAATACTTTTGCTGAAATTTAATTCCCATGTGTGCAGTCATATTTTTTTCTTTTAGTTGGAGAAGATAGTCACACATCACAGTTCGATTTTGACTCTGACAAAACCAAGGACACACCAGAGGCAGGGCAGGGAACCAGAGCAGGGGATCCCTTATCACATATCCTAGCCGGCCTGGCCTAGAAGCCTGCTGGCTTTTACTTGCCTGAAGCAGAATGTGGACAGCAGTCGGATCCCAGGTTTGGAAAGCCTTGTATTTCTGAGGAGAATGAGAGCTTAAAATGTGTTTATAGGTGTAGAAAAACCAAACAAAAATTAACAGGGTATAGGGTAAAGAAAAACATCACAACTTCAGTAGGTTTATATTACAAATCTCCCATTACCCCCAGGTGTCCTGGGCAGAGAAGCTAGAGACAAATGGCTTTATACTTTCCGAGTACTGATCCCAGAAACAGCTAGATCCTGACATACAATGGTTTGTAACAGATCCCTGCCTCAGCAGCTACGCAGCTACCACATCTGCAGCCTGCGTGCAGTTTTGGATGTTTTGTTGCCAGATGGATAATGTAAAATGGAAAGAGTTCAAAGAACAGTGACAGAGTCATTAGATGGGGGGATTGATTTTCAGTCAACAGTTAGGATAAGCAATGCCTGTGGGAAAGGAAGACTTGGTAGTGGTTTACAAATACTTGGGAAACACAAGCACTGAGGAATGAAAGGAACTGTTTAGGTTAATACAAAATTGCCCAAGGAAAAAGATGAAATTAAGAAACAAAACATTTAAACAATTATCAGCTAAGATTTCCTAATCATTGTTTGCCTAGTTGACTCCCAGGGGAGACAGCAGAAACTTCATTCTGTAATCTATTACTTGTTAAAGCATTACTACATGTGCAGTAGGGAAGCAAATGCCATTTCAGAGTAGATTCTGTGCACCAGAGCTTGGACTAAGAGTGTGTTAGTCAATACCTGCTACATTTGATACGGCCACATGTTAAAGGGCAGGCTTTGAATCTGCCTGGAGTGTAATCAGTGCAGGATCACAAGCAGCAGCGGCAGGTGAAGAAGAGAAGTTTGTGTGTCCTCTCTCCAGCCCCACTCTGAGTTAGGTGGAGAGGGGACAACAATCTAAATGGAGCACTGAGACCATGCAATGGCACAGGAGCAAAGGTGTTCAGTGGGGACTATACAAGGAGTACCTCCTCTGGCCTCTTTAGGGATGTTTTCTACTTCAGGGAGATTCAGGCGTGCAGGTGGCTTTTTTCTTCCTAGACATTACCATACCTGACACCCTGACTGTTCTCCATGTGCCTATAGCCCAGGCACCTGGCAGAGGAAATGAGGCAGCAGCAGGACTTGATCCAGGCAGGATAACACACGACTGCAGACCCACTCCAGACCCATGCCATTCCTGGACAGCAACCAAATTGCTGGTACCAATACAACCACAGACACACTGATACAAACTTCATCTGACTTCAGTGTTTTCACACAGCCACAGCAGCGTACAACACGGGCAATGCTGTATAGCTCTAAGCCAACAGAAAAAGTGAGCTCCCACTCCTAGGGAAAATCAAAGATATGTATCACCTCTACTCCTACAGTCTTGGATCTATATATGTAAGCAAACATACAATTAAACATCTATACCCAAAAGAGATTGACAGAGGACAAGGACAAGTCACAAACAGAGAGTTATGCTTCAAAATTCAAGATCATATTGCAACTGTGCATCTTCAGTGGCATGTCTCATAATCATTTGCAGCCAGACAGAGCTGACACCTACTCCACACAGTGGAAGTTAACCATTCAGGAGCTGAATCTTTCATGCACTTTACCTAAAAACCAGCTGCGAGGCTGAACACCCATCAGTTCTAAAGCAGTGCTCTAAAACACGTTTGCATCTTGTTCTAGTGGGCTGGATTCTCCCCTTACAAACCATGCAGCAGATGCACTGACCTACAGGGAACCATTTCTCATTTACACTGGTGTGAATGCTTGTGGAATTAACTGTACTGAGCTTATTTCATGTTAATGTTAACTTATTACATAAAAATATGCAATACCAATTACCGACCATGTAAACAGAAACTAACGAAGGATGGCAGCTGTGGTATGTAGAGAGCGTTCTTTTCTTTAAGCTCTTCTCCTCAAAGAAACTGAAGTGCTGTATCTGAGAAGTGGCACAAGTCAAAGTTGTGTCACCCACTCACTTGTAGGGAGTCCTGCTTATCAGAAACTTGATAAGAGGCCAACAGCAGAGAAACAGGCATTTAAGAACCCTCCAGAAACAGGCCCTATCAGAAACAATACACCATTCTACTGCGATCATCCCAAACCTCTGCAAAAATGCAGGCTGTAGCCTTTTGGACTATTATAGCTGAACACTGTTGTATTTTTGAGAAATTATGTAAGAGTCTCTCAGTGCCAAAGACAAACAAAATGTGGGTTGGAAGAGTGCATGAAGTAAGTGTGTGTAAGGAAAGAAAAAACAAATCACAAACAAACCAAAAGGAAAACATGTTGCTAAAATGTCTACCTTTGATTGTTTGTCTAAAAGAAGAATATGTTTTAAAATGAAAAACAAGTTTTCAGAGAAACTAACTATGTAATTTGTTCCAGGGGAAGAATCTAAATTCTAGGGACATAGTAGAGAAGGTAATTTTCTTTTAAGTACATTTCAGTATTATCTGAAGTGTTTAAAGTGCACATTTAGTTTGAAAAAAAACCCCACCTACACTGATGTTCTGAATGGCCTTTAAAAAAAAAAAACCCAACAAAATAAAATCACAACAAGCTAAGTGCAGTAATCTCTCTTTCTTCACTTTAAAGGTCACAGTTGTCCTCCTAGGCATTCAGATGCTATAGTAAATGGAATGAGCTTTCAAGACAAAAGAAAGCAAGTTAAAGGGCAAACTAAAGTTAATGATTTCCAAATATATTTTGATGCTGAATCTTTAAAACTAAGAGGTGGAAAGGAAAATTTTAACTAGCTATAATATGCCCATTTTGAACAAAGCTCCCCAAGATTTTGACAGACAGTCACTAATTCTATCAAATGATACAGGCTGGATGGTTGAATGCCAACTATTTTAGAAACAGGAATAGCTCCATGGACTCTGCCTACTTTTAAAGGAACTGTGACCAGTCAGTATTAAGAAAGCTACTTCAAAAACATTCAAACCCTGAAATTTTCTTACAAAATTCTGACACAGCTTTTCATGATTAGGAAAAAATTCCAGTGTAGCATAACTTAACAAAATATTTCCATGTGAGCTGAAATATTTCCTAAGAAATCATTTCAAACCCTTCCTTGCATGAAAAAACAAAACAAAACAAAACAAAACAAAACAAAACAAAACAAAACAAAACAACCTCCCCTTCAAGACTTTTACTTAAAATAAATCACTCTAAGTTCAATGTGTCATTCCATTGTACTGTGAAAACAAGACCCATTTTAAAGGAACACTTTATTAACACTTATTTGCTGTTTCTGTAGTTCCAATCACTGAGTTCTTCACAAGTAATTTTAAAAATGATCAAAAATCTTAGCATTTCAAACTGTGCTTCTTACCTCAACCAAAACCAGTTCCATTTATTTACAATGTGCATCAGCATCGAGGGAAATAAGTGTATCCTTGTATATGGATACTTAAGTGGGATGAGGTCTGAGGAGAGCGGACTGATCTCCTCCACATAAGAGATTGGGCCTGAGTAGTCAGATAACAAAACACGTAAGTACTCTGGTATTCCTCACATAAATACTCTAGTACAAGGGCTGGACAGGAACCAGGAGAAAAAACAGAGCAACTCAGCCAGTTAGAGGCTTCAAACTTACTGATTATAGGAGGTACCCAAATTCACATCTCCACATAAAAGGGTGAAAACTTCAGTTGTCCCCATTATTCTGGGAACCAGAGACAGGCTCAGATGACATAACACATTCCACACACTGCTTACATTGCCATTTACATTTAAGAAGATCCTCTCAAGGACAACACAGCACCCAGCTTGAGGATCCAAAGAGATTTATTCAATTCCAGATCTCCAGTTTGCCCATTATCAGGCTGAATTACTGGCAACTAGAAAAACAATGGCATCCTTGAAGTGCTGGGTAACAAACTAATATCCATAAGGCAGAAATATCCCAATGTGTGGAAGAACTTGCTGCACAGTAGGGACAAATTCAGCACATAAAATCACCTTTGCACAGGAAAAAAGGAGGCATAGGAAAAAATGTGCACTGATGCGTCTGCTTTTTCTAAATCTGATTAAATTAGTGATTCCTGAGTGGAGGGAGACACGATTACCACTAGCTTTAAAGAGTTCTCAAGGAACTTTGATAGACAGACCACTGTACAACTCATGACATGAATGATTTCCTCCTTTCTCCCTATCACATTATGGTCAGATAAGAAAAAATTTCCAAAGAGAAAGTAAAATTTGTCTCATAAATGTTGCTTTAAGAAACTGGGGGGGAAGTGGCATTTATTTTAGAATAAGAGATTAATTTAGTTTACAGATAACAAAATAAAAAATAAAGACTGGAGAATTTCTTGCTGTAGATCTTAAGAACAGGCAAGATAACTATTGAGCCAGCTTCCCTAATAAATGCTTTTCTTGAACACGTAACATCAGAAAACTCTGATAAGTCTGACATGTGGCCTGAAGACAGGAGATGGCATCCTAAGGGTTCCTGGTCCTTGACAAAGCAGGACTTTGGATCCTGGGAGATAGAGGAATGCGACACTCTGCATTCTTTGCTACCTTGTCTTCTCCACTGACCAGCTGTGGTTATACCATAGCCTCTGGAGAGTCCAATCTCGATCGGTTCAAACCAGACAGCACTGGCCACACAAATGCGTCATTCTTGACCAAGCTCTCATGGACTCCTTTCATCCCTGACTTCACAATCACTTCAGAGAAAGATTTTCAAGCTGCAGAAGCTGGCTGTAGATTTCGAATATCTAGCATTTCTGCGTTGTTCAGGAACACGTTGTTTATATAGCCAAGAACACAGATGAGGACATTTTCAAAATTTAGATTCTGATTTAATCTTCCTATCTGGAATGGAAAGATATGGTGGTGATTTAGTCCTGACATGACCATGATTTGTTAATATTACAACTCTACTTGTACATTCCATATAAAACTATGTTTCCTCTGAAACTTTTAAACCGCTAAGTTAAAGATCATAGTTCTCACTGTGAACACAGAATACTTTACAAAAGTTTTCTTTAGTTTGTGTACACAGAGCCAATCCTTGTAACTTCACTTCCCCAAACTGCCAAAACCTCTGTCCTTACAAAAAGGCGTATTTTTTCCAAAGAGAGTGTTTTGAAACAGCTCATCAAGTTCACTCACTGTTCAAAATAAATCATTCTATTTACCATCGGGTCATCTTCTCAAAACATCAGGAAAAATATTCTGATGTACGTAACCTTTGTTTTCATTCTGCTATCAGAATTAAAGCAATATCAAGCTTTTTATAGGCATAATATTTGCTTTGTCCCTCTTCTGCGTGGTTTAACCAGCTGCTAAGACAATCATCAAAAATCGCCAGGGAAATGGATCACTGTTAGTGCCACTGAAAACAGCTTCATCAAGATAATCCTGTACTACCAAAAAGATAAAAATTATAGCAGGCAAACATCAGTAACAACACATACTTTTTTTTTTCTTGAGGGAGAGCCACTGAAATAATTTCCTGGATTTCAGAGTTACCTCTCTTTTGTACATACATTTACTTCAGAGTAAGCATATGTAACATGTGCACATGAAATGTTATGCCAGGTATGGAAATACAGCAAAACAAAACCAAAATCTTCAGAACAGAAAAAAGGAACAACTAATATTTTAATGCCATCTTCTGTATTGATTAATTCACATGAATTTTCTAAGCTATTAATAGCATTTCTCTTTTTTTACATACATTTTCCATCTCAGGTGGCGTACAAACCATTTCTATCTAGCTCTCCTCTGCTTTCCTTCATCCAGATTTAAGGCAATGCAACATTGCTGCACCTTAGCAAGAACACTTTCATTCACAGACATCCAGCAGCTACAGAACCAGATGAACAGATGAAGGCATTGACTGGGACAGCCAAATACATGGAAGAACACTGAGGGACTGGGACCTCCCCTGTCCAAACCCTGACTGAAGTGGTCCAGCATGTACTGACAAGTCTTTTTGAAATAACCCAGACTTGAGAGGAGATCTTTATAGAGCAGGTGCTGACTGTGAGGTTTCGAATGGCAAAAAGTCAGCAATGAGCAAGGAGAGGCACCAATGACCACTTGTAAGCTCCCTGATTGTGAAATGCTGGTACTGCCACTGGAAATCTGCCATTAGTAGGCAGCAAAAATCCCTGCTAAAGATGACTCACATGACATATCCTGCCTCACAAGAAAGAGAGGATGGGACTAGAACTAATGTCAAGTCTGGCTGGATTGCTGTCAATTAGGACAGGGAAAAAACAAACACAAACAAACAGTGTAGAAAAAAACCACAGTTTTTTATTTTTTCTCCATGGTCATCAAACAAAATAAAGCACCATTAACAGCTGCAGATACTGTGCACTGGAGATGTCCTCCATCGTGAGCAGAATTAATGTATAGCTCTGAATGAATCCTGCATGCTGAACCAGACAAAATCAAAGTAGCATTCACTGTTTAATTTTAGGTCAGCTTTAGGGATGATCTACCACAGAAATAAAAACTTCCCTGGAAGCTTTCAATTATATTGACTATTGCAATGACAAAACTTTCTGTGCAATCATTAGAAGTTCAAAGGCTCTTCGCAAACCGTTTTTACAATACCAAGGTCAGTCTCTGGTTAAAAAAGATACAGCAAATTCAGGCAAAATTCCTCTGACCAACTCTCCTTTAAAGTCTCCTCCCCCTAGATATTAATTTAGTTGTATTAATCAACACAATGAAACAAACTGTGAGAGTTTTCAACTTTGTTCTGAGGGTCTGTTGTTACTAATCAAAAAGCAAGACAAAATAGGCTGCTTAACATAAGGGCTTCAGGTGATAATGCAGCCCCTGAAGGAGCACTACTAATAAATCCACTGACAAGGAAGGATTTCAATCAGCCACGCAACTTTTTGTGAGGAAAGGTAATGAAGCTTTAACCTTGAACCACTAAAATAATGGCTCTTCCCAAAGGAAACAACAATGCTGTGATCCTGCCTGAAAAGCTGAGCAGCCCAAACAAGGGAAAGAAACAATTCAAAATGAAATAGATTGGAGGAAAAGAGAAAGCAAAACAGGCTTCACTCTCAATTCTGCCCATTAGTTTAACACTAACTTGAGCACATCTGCTGTGTTACCCTCAGCCTGACCAAAGTGCAGACATGCCCTGAGGGATTCCATCCCCCCTCAGACCTAACTGGAGACTGTCAGTCTATGAAATCAGCAGACAACACAATGAGTTTGTGCATTACAGCATACTTAGGTGCACATCGCTCATAGGACGACTCTGCTCAGCTCTTCTCAAGGAAGAAAACCCTTTAACCCTTCTGAAATACAAGCTGTTCCTTAAAGGATAACCTGGTGATGCTGGCACCATGGCAACAGTGGCACCATGGCAACGGTGACAGAGTCAGTAACTTCATGATCCACACAGCTTTGATCCAGCCACACAGAAGTTTTTTCAGCTGCTGTAAATTTCTTTGAGAACCTTTATTTCATATTTGCCTAAATGCCTGCACTTATCTTCATCTTCTCTAAAGCATCTTTTTTCTCAGAGGAGGTTTTGGTCACTCTCTTCTGTCCTTTCTTTATATTATATATTTCTTCTTTTTAAAAGCAATGATGGTCAGTTCCAGGGGTTAAGAACACAATTAATTCCATGTATTCAAAAGCAGCCAGAGTTTAAACATGCCTTAGCAGTCAAATGCCTAATGATTACTATAAAACTTAGCTCTAGTATAAATGAATCTATCTGGTTTTCATAGCAATTAACTTCTGACAAAGCCTAAAATCACCTACATGTTACATTTAAAATACAGAACATGCTAAAAACAGAGGGAGAGGGTAGATCAAATGACAAACACAATCAGCAACTTGCCCTCTAAAATGTTTTCACAACAAAAGCAGTACAAATGCGTGTGTCTACAAAAATCATCAGCTATTTTAGGGTGGTTTTTCTTTCTCACATTACAAATACCTAAACCAATAACCCTGTACTGCAGAGGAGTATTTCTATATATTACCTTTTCGACTGCTATAAGTAGATTTCTTAATTAGCCCTAGTATGCATTTAGAGGGAAGATAATCCTCTGCATTTCTGTGGCTAGGTACCTCTATGCAGTTCCAGTATTTAAAGAATTCAGTATCCATCCTCTACTTTCTGTCACATTTATGAAGATTATTTCAGTGCTCTTTTCTGTAAATTCTTTTTGTTTCCAGGATTTGATGACCAATACAACCATGATGATGGTCATGCAAGTGCAAGGTTGGACCAACAGGTAGTCACATCCTTAAAGCTGCCTTAAAGTCATTGAGCATCCTGTCTTACCAGATTAATACATGAGTAATGTACAATCCTTTCAGATTAATATGCTACAGTAACTAGTTTTTAACTCTGAGCACCATGTGAATATCAGAAGAACTGCTGAACTGCTGTCTAATTTCATAACTTTTAAATTCCATATAAGACAAAAGTGGCCAAACTATTGTGCTTGCACCATATGCATCTCATTAGCAGTTCAGCTGCAGGAGAAAATGAACCATTAAGGGATACTGAAGCTGTGGTTACTAGGTCGTTCTGGAACCCAGCTGTGTGCCCAGCCCCATCCTACAATTCAGAAAGGACTCAGAAAAACCTGTATTCTTGCCTTTGAATCACTTCTAGAGAATCCTCTGCCTTCACCTCTTTGAGGTATGTGGTACCTGTCTTACAGCTCTCAGCCATACCAAGACTTTGACTATAGCTCATGGATAGCCATTTTGATTCTTGGCCTTAATTTCCTTGTCTCTCTCTTTTCTTTACTTTACAAGAGCCACCACAAAGATATGACGATTCTTTTATGTTGCAGAAACACCTTACAATGTTAAAGTACAGTAAGGAAAGAAGGATATGTGGGTTACGGAGTGTAATTAATAGAATGTGTGTGAGAAAATTTTCCTCTTATGAGAAACAGGATATCATGGTCATATTTACAGTGATCAAAGAGCAACAAGGCAAGACAAGACTCTTCCTTTTCAGAAAGACCTACATCTATCAATGTATAAACATGTATCTATATATGCATTCATATATAAACATGTACTATATATATGCACCACAGAAATACATAAACATACATCACTGATGAGCTAGGACTGAACTATCACAAGTACACTATAACTTATTTTGCTTTCCCCAACAAAAGTGAGATATTTAAAGAAAATCAAAGCTCTTTGCTCCTTGGAAAATACCACATTGGGTTGAAAATCATGGTAGTGATTTCTTTCTGAACATCAAGTAGCCACTTCACACTAGCTTCGCTCAAACATAAAGATCAGACTTTCTGACCAAAGACAAAGCTGAAAGAAGAAGCATTTACCCTCTACTATTGGAGATAATGGCCAAAACATCCATTTCCCCTTCCTGTGACTGAGATAGCTGGAGAAGGGCCACCAATCTTCAGCCTATAAAGTGTAGAGTGGTTATAGTGCAGAACACAACTTTAAGAGTACCTCTGCTCATATTTAAATATTTCTCTTAAATGTTTCCATCTGTAGTCCAGATACTGTTACTACTTTCAGCGTTCCAGTTCAGTGCTAAGGACACAAAGGGAACAGCCCACACAATTCTTGTATGCTGTCCCTCAGCGTGCTTTGCTGATATGGAAACACGATCAATCATGATTCAAACAGGTGTGTGCACATGCACCAGACTAACAGCATCTGTTCAGGTCAGTTCTGCAAACAAGAGGCACAATCCGTGCAGCTGAAGCTTTGTCAAGTAAAGACAACAAAACTCATTTAACAAGGGTCACAAGAAGGCTTCTTTGTACCAAATAAATTTGATTTTCCTTGAATTTGCTGAGAAGCATTTTGCCCATTCTTGCTATTTCACCAAACTTAAGACTCAACACCTCCTGTTTCCTGTAAATGCTTCATGCATTATAATGCTTAACTGTACTTTTCCTGTATCTTTTCAGCCTGTCAAGGAGTCTCTTTAGCTTATATGCTGCCTCATTACTGCAAAGGCCTTCAATGACTCCTGACATTTAGCCTCTCCCCTGAAACCTCTAAGTTCAGAAGATGACAGGGCAATGTGATTCATCATCTTGTTCTTATTTTATGAATTATTAAATATTTGTGTAATGGAATAAGCATTTCAACAGCAACAACAACAACTGTAAAGTGTTCTACCTACTAGAATCACAGACACAAATTAGATTGGAATTAAGTAAGGTTTAATCAAGTATTGGATGATGGCAGAGAATTTGGAAGAATTTATGATTCTCTCCTAATGCAGCAAGTCTGGCGCCAACGTGCACATCAGAAAAAAGGAGGTATTTGCACCTTGACCTTAGTTGATACAAAATTTACATCTCACGGCATGCAGTTTATTAATCTTTCCCCTCTTGTCCTAGAAAAATTTCCATATAATGTCTACTACTAAAATTGTTCAGTCCCTGGAACCTTTTAAGCAGATCCAAGCCTGTTAAGAATATACACCTCTCTTTACTTTTACTCAGTCTCAGTATTATCTTCTGTTCGAGACTCTGAATTTTAGTGGTCAGTGATATGGTACACTGTATAAAAGAATTACTTTTTCTATCTGATTTGAAAAGTATTGATTTTCAATTTTGGGCAGCAGTCAGCTGTACTAACCCTCTGCTGCTGTAAAATACCACAACAAAATACACTTCATCTTATGCTAAGCTCAGCAAGAGCTAGCCTTTTGGCATTCTAAGTTATTCTTCATCTCATGAGATCGTGAAGATAACCCAGAAAAAATGATCATGCTTTTTGTTGTCACACTTAGGTGGTGAATTTAGCAGCCAAACTGACAGTTTGCTACGTATATCTGGCACAAAAGTAGCTGCCTCCTTGGGAAGGAACAAGGTCAGCATCTGCCTGTGCCTAACTTCCTCCCAAGTGCTAGATGCCCATGGGTGGGCATCAACCAGGAACTGTTACTATAACTGCCTTTCAGGAGAGGATGCACTTCCAAACTCCTCACAGGCGGACCACGACCTCCACAGCTGCAGTTCAGTGGTGACTCAGCTGGCATGCAGGAGAAAAGAAAAAGCTGGTCCCAGCAGACGGAGTGTTTTTTAATAACAGGCTGTGATAATTCTTCATCGTTTAGCTACTTTATGTGCACTATTTTATAATTCTTACTGAAGTCCAAATTAACCAGGCTGATTAATTCAATCCCTGTCAGTCGGATCTCTTTGAAAGTGCAAGAGATCATAGTTCAAGGACCCACAACTTCTGAAAGATAATTTCAACGATGAGGTGGCTAAGGCAAAAAAAAATGGGGCCAAATGCAGATGCTACAGGCTACACCAGTGTGTTTCCAAGCAACACAAAAACTGTGTGTCTATTTGAAAGTCAGCTGGACACTCAGCCCAAAGCCATGTGCTTAAGTGTTGCCGTATACTAGATAATACCTTCACAAAACAGACCAGAAGCCTGAGAGCAGTAAATGCCCTCTGAGCAACCTGGAAAGCCAGCAGGGAACTTTTCTTTCCCACACAGGCATCAGGAGGGTGAACACCCACTCAGCTGTGCACTCCGAAGTCACTGCCACAACCGGCTCAAATGACCCAGATGGGGGCTAGCCCAAGACTGATAACATCTGGAACCCTTTGCTGTAGAGGAGGGTGTTAAGTGGGAGGCTGCACACATTCTCAGAGATTGTTCTTTCCGTGTTAGATTGCCCGAAGGTCTCAGGCTGAACACTGCAGACTGAGGCCATTGTCAGTTCAAGATCTGTGCATTTCTTGAGTGCATTTTCAAACCTCTCCCTGCCGCCCAGTGTCACTGCTGTAAGAGAACAGATATGAATGCTGCTTTACTTATTCATGAAAAGCCCAAATGCTGCTGAAAGGGGCTCAAGGGGGCTGTGAGAACCAATGAGGACGCCCAGCTTAAGGGGAATATTTTAGTGAAAAGCCATGCAAGGCAATTTTCCATTGCTACAATCTATAGAAACACCTGAAGTGCCTACGTTCCTTGTCAACATTATCAAATGTAAAATATTTTTCTGTCATGACTAACTCAGAACTCTGTGGGGGATATCAGCAGTATCAAAATAGCATAGGAAACTTTGGGATGTGCAACCAAGGGTTTTTAAAAAAAATCTGTTAGCAAAAATAGCAAGTTTCCATCAACCTCTCTCCCAGATGACACTGAGAGTTTTGGTATTTCTATGCATGTATAAAGTCCATTTCCTATTGTATTTCCCATCTCACAACTCCTTTGGGAAAACCTAATTCATAAACAAACAATTCCCAGAGCAGATAACTAAATCTCCCTACTGACCCCTTTCCATACTACTCAACAATAATAACAGAGGCACAGTCTCTGCATTGCCATTCTTTGGTGTGTTTATGCTGTTTTAGTAATGATGTAATGGAAAGAAAGTGACATGCTATTATTACTATTATTATGCTAAGGACTGCAAGGAAGAATTGGTATTCTTTAAGGTTTTATTTTTCCATTTAAAAATGACAGCCTTTCCAGGGCTTTCTAACCATTAAATGTTACAAAAGGTCAAAATATTCCATCAGAAACTTTTAAAACTGTGATACTTGAAAAATGTTTATTTAAAAACATTTATACAGCTGATCAATTTTGAGAAATGCCTTTTATGAACAATGTCACAAGGTTACACACTGTGGGCCTCAGCAGTCTCTGTGTGACCCATGCATGGGAAGACAGTGATGGAAGTGACTATAACTGGCTATACTCTTGGCCTCCCATTCCTTCAGAAAGGGCTGGGGAAGCCTCTGCAAGACAGACCCATTCCCTTCTGGCCCCTTAGAACAACCATCCACAGCAACATGCTGTGTATAGGTCAAGAACAGCCCACAGTCATCTCCTGAGATTGTCTGAAGCCTATGTGACTTCCCTGAGCACCACATATTTCAGGAACAGAACATAATCCATTTAGCCTGCCTTCCCTAGAGCTCTATGGCTGTTTGCTGACTTTCGTTGGAAGTCAAAAATCTAGTCCTTAAACAGGTGTACAGAGTTGGACTGAGAAATGAATGCACTTGAGGTTTGGCAAAATGTTGGTGTGAGTGGTGGGGAGGAAGAGAAAGACAGAGAACTGTTTCGGCGAGCAGCAGCTGAAGTTTCTGAAGCAAGCCACCTGAAGTGTGACACTCAGTGCCTATCACAGAGGTCAAGGCTCAAGATCTGTGAGACAGCCTGGAGACATTTCACCCATGAAGATATTTAAAAATCAACAAGGCACATCCTGAAAAGAACAGAGAACCAGCAAAGGAGAAGAATGTGGCTATATCTTGCTCATTTTTGGAAGCCCAGCCTTAGCTAGCTTTGGAGACTTCTACATTAGTATGTTACACAGTGCACAGTTCTCCCATGTAATTTTGGCACTTACATCAGTGCATTAGCAACAGAAATGACTTCCAAAACAGTTCTCATTCTTTTGACTTCTCTTTGTCACAATAATGATTCATCTCCCAGCTCTCCATATGCAAGTAACTCCAGGAGACTAAATAAAAACATGGGAGACCAAGAATCTATTACGCAGAGAAACAAACGAACCTGCATTCTATGCAATTCAAAATTCTGTTAGATCTGAAAAAAATTACTTTTGAATTGTCATTTTCTACTGTCAAGCATATAGAGATGGTTTGTTAAGGGTAGGGACAAAAAAGTACCTTCCAAAAACATAGTCCAAGCTCATGGCTCTGCCTTTAGCTTTACATTAAAGAAAATGACAATACCAAATGTACACTTCGAATGGATAGCATAAGAGATAAAAGGAAACAAACTATTTCAGGGCATCTCTTAGGGCTCAAAGTTAATGTCTGCTGGGACTGGATTTATTATATTGAGCACAGCTGAAAATCGTGCTGCGATACCACCCCCAAGTCACACCACACAACTTTATGCACTTATTTGTGTGACCGCATGTCATGCCCAAAAGCTGCGTAGCTGGCGTTTTCAGTGGACGCACAATTGCAGCCATTTACACCGCCCTCACAATATTAAAATTTCCCACTACCTGGAGATTCAAAATCTCCAACAAGTCTCAGCTGTTCTTACAAGACAGCTTCCTTAAATTGCAACAGTGCCCCAGGGAGCCTGTGTCACTTAGCTTAGTGGCCGTGTAGCACACAATGAAGCTGTTATGGAGACTGATGTCTCCCAAGCAATTATACGGTGTAATTAGTGTTGGCTGCTACAACATTAATTATCAAGCTGTCTCCATAGAAACTACCCGAAAACCGGTATTTTTAAGGTTTCAGCAACTGGTCTTTTTTATAGACCCTTACCATGCAGTGAAGTTCACACTGATTGCCTTCTCTGCTTGAAGCTCAGCTGAGAAACACATTTTCTTTTCCAAGGTATTTGCATAGTCCCCATGGTGACTCACAGGAATCAACTATGTGTAGCAAGAATAAATGTACATATTTCATACAGTGAGGACCAATCACAAAGCAACAAGGATTTTTGCCATTTTTAATTATCTTTATCCATATATGTGTGCACATCCACATGCATGCCAGTGCACAAGGCGTGTAGATGGAACAAGTTCAGTTCTTCTCTTATGAACCCCTTCTTGGAATCCTTGAGAACTTCAGGATCACAGAACCTCCCTCTCTCAGATTAGAGATGCACTTCTACCCACATGGGTGCCACAAAGAGCTCCTACCAGTAGAGTCCGGATGGGTCTAGCACACAATTCTCCCTCTCTCCCAGGGCTTCGGCTTGCAGCTGCACAATTTTTCCAGATTGAGTGAGCAGAGATCTTGAGAAAGTCTTGCACACAGTGCAGGATCTCTGCAGAATGAAAACGCACTGTGCTTATGGAACTTCAGTAGGAGTTTATGACATTTTTGCCTAAAGCTTTATAAAGTCCAAGCCAAGAAAGCAATGGGATTTTCAGCCAAGAATCTCACTGTCACTTTCGCCTGAGCCCAGCAGCATGCAAAGAAGACACTGCTTCAGTCTACAATATAACCAAGTGGGCAAGTGCCAGAAAACCAAACACATTCTTGTTCTATTTATGATATACATATAAAATTTTTAAACAGACTTTTTAATTCCAGAATCCTGTTCCATTAGGGCAGAGAAGAACAGGAGAGAGACATTTACTTCAGAAGGTACCCATGGCAGGACTCTTTTATAAATTTCCTGCAAGTAAATAGCCCCCAGCAGAATATTTTCTAGCACTTACATGCTAAGCAGCAGTGAGAGACGAATTAAGAGGTATACAAATAGAAGCACATGCTTTGGCAGAGGCTTTAACATTGCAACAATGTGGAAAAGCATGAATTCATTTTATTTATCTTGGTTGGTTTGCCCCTGGAATTACAGCAGATAAAATTCTCATGTGAACTCCTATGTGTGAAGAGAGGTGCAGTGAGCATAACCAGACTAGGGGCCCCAGAAGACCTGCAGTTGTGGCCTCTCAATTTTATGAGAAGCAGAAAAAAGAGAATTTCTGTTTTAATAAAAACATCAGTACTTTTCCAACCATTAAGATGGATATCACAATTTTTTTTTGCACTGACATTAAGAGGGATCTAGTCTATCCATTCTCTTCAAGACACCATGGGGAGCAAAGAAGCAGAAACACAGACACAAAATATAAAATCCAAGACTACAGGAGTCATTCTGAATAGCAGGAGGGATTCTGAACAGCCATTATATATTTTGGGAGAAGACTAAACCTGCTGGGTTATAAGTACAGCGGGCTACAGTTGGTACACAGAACCACAGATAAGAGATTATTTCAGACACTCCTGCAAAGCTGCTTTCGCAATGTCTGGCAGCCAGCATTAAACACAGGATGACCTGGGGCAAACACATCTAAAGTTAACAAACAAGGAACCAAAGCAGCTGTCAGAGGATGCTTTTATGTATTAGGGAGCCTCCAACACTGTTCAGATAAACTGTAGATTACATAACAGTGCCTGGGATGGTTATATAGAAAATAGTTGCACACTCCTGATCTGATTATTCTATATTTTCTTCCAACCTGTGCATAAGAAAATCAGTGTAAACCTCAATGCAACTTGATTTCAGTTATTCAATTTCCTTTCTTCAGGTGAGGGAGGAAGAAAAAGAGAATTCAAGATCCAGTGACCTTCCCATTTGTTCTTCCTATTTATAACAAGCTGCCTCAATAGGTTCCTACTGGAACCAAGCTGAATTCCGTGCTACAAGTTTATTAGGATAACACTAAACATGATATGGGAATATAAATTCATAAGTAACCAGTATCTTGCTGTATTTTTCCATTCTATTAATGATTTAAATTATTTCTGCTGCTTAACTTTTAGAGACCCTAACAGGCTTCATCACCAGATATAGATTGGCAACCTTAATCAAAACAAACTCACTGACAGCACTGTTAGAGCTCATTAGCATTCTCACCAGATGCTTCTGTCTGTATATATGAGCATCTCCAGTTTTTTCTTTCCAGTACATGACCCATGATACTAGCACAGCTTTCAAATTAACACAAGAAATCTCAGTATAGCTTCAAATCCTTGCTCTTCTGGGGATTAAATCTATGCAAGGCTATGACAAAGCATTTCATATTTCTTGGACTTCTTTAAAACTTTTTTTTTTGCTGTTATACAGATCACTTCACTGATTTTTTTGGCATTTCTCACAAATTTATACAGATATGACTAACACACACACTATTTGCTTTCACAGAAAAAGTGCAGAGAGCATTTGTCACTATAATTATCACACAGGACTATATACACAGATGAAACCTGTGCTTCATCTGTCTCTGCAGAAAGCAACGCTCTGACACGAAAGCTGTCAGAAATGATTACAGGGAAGAATTTAAAAACCTCATGCATTGATTAAGTTGCCGTAGCCAAAGTAAAGACCTTAACAACAAGTTACGACCCAGCTCCACTTTTTAAGTGAACGAAAAATTAGATGGCAGGGAGGCCAAATATGTGGGCTTCACAAAGAATGCGTCCTTGGATGTGCAAAGCAGAGCCGATCAGATCTCATGGTTAGTTTATTGGAAATGAAGCTGTGACAACGATCTCAGCCCCAGCTCATCAGTCACATAGGTACAAAGCATCCAAATGGAAAACAGATTTTCCGGTTCTCTGCACCTCCCTAGAGGCCTGTGCTGCTGTCTGAGGACGACAGCATTCTCCTTTCTTGGCTCATTTGCAAGATAAACATATTCTGGCCTCAAACGCTGCTCCTTTCCAACGGCTGGTGAAAACTCCAGTCAGTCTGAGAGATTAAGAGGATGATCTAGGGCACTACTCAATCCAAGAAAAATGCTCATGTGGGAACGCAAAGCTGTTGTTGTGACCAGAGGTGTTTTTTTTTTTCCACTGGATCCCATTCTGCAAGTCCAGATACAAATGCTTTCTATCTTTATTCTTTATCCACATTAACTTCCTTCCCTTTTTTTTTTTTTTTAAGGGAGCCATACACTTAAACACATTTTTACAGTGCTAGTTAAATGCTGCTTTTCTGCATTTACAAGGATTTAAGATGTGAGTGACACAGCCCTCATACCTGGGCAATGCTGAGCTGGATCAGTACGTATTTTTAACACTTTCAAACACCTGCAGAAAGTAGTATTAATGACCGGACAGATGGGACTCAAATCTTTACTACACAGAATATAAATTTATAGTTCCTTGCAGATACAAGGTTCCTTGGGAGAGTTTTTTGGGAGCTGGTAGATCAGGCCCTACCCTTCAGGCAAGCTCCAGTTCAGCTCTAGCTTTCTGCCCGTCCATCTCTGTCTCTGCAGTCTCTTTTGATCCCTGTTCTAAAACTGATGTATAGTGCTTCCAAACTTTTCAAGCATTCACTGACTTCTAACTCCAAATCAGCTGCATTTCAGCACTTGGAGCAGCAGTTCCTCCATGCTCCTCATGCATCCTTAGACAGGTATGGTAGAACCCTAAAATAAGTTGCATAGCAAGCTTTCAAACACTAGTGGAAGACATTTACAAACGCCAGTGGACATTTAAAACACTAGTGGAGAAACTGCTAGTGTTGATAAAATTATAGTGCTACAGACAGGTCTCATGTCTTCATTACTTATTGCCCTCTTCGAACTCAAGATAAGCCATATAATTTGAGCACTGGGTTAGAAGCTACAACAGGAAAAGGACTAATTGCCCTGTTACAAAACCTTCCAAGCAAGATAATTAAACCATGTACATTAAAAAGCATGCACTTTTAAGGCTAAAGAACAGATTAAATTCTCACAGCGACACAGGGACAAGTTTTTAGTTGCTAGGAAGGCACATAATTTCATTGACAACAGTGGCTAGAACAAACTTTTTATCACTTATGTCTAGAGATGGCCAAATCCCCAGAAATCTAGAAACCCTTGAACTCTGGGAAAGCTTTGATCCAGTCCAGACTTTGTGGCTCTGATCCACTTCAGCTGGGACAGACCCAAATCTGTTTAAAATATATTTCACAACACATCTTTGCCTGCATTTTTCTCCAATCGGTCATAAATACCACATGTAGAACCATTTACCCTCATTCACAACACCTACCAGCAAAGCCAGCTATTCCAATCTCCAACCCAGAATGTTAAGCAAACACCAACCAAAAAAAACCCCAAAACACTCAAGAGCAAGTTTTAGATCAGTTGACTTTGCTACCAAGGAGCAAGAAGAAAGCTAAGGCACTAAAATCTGCACAGTCAGAATGTTTGGAAGAAATTCAAACTAGTGAGAAACTCCATGTGACTTTTACAGTGGGGAACAGCTTGCAAAGCACAAACCAAGCCATATCGCTCCATTCTTGTTATCCCCAGAAAAAACAGACTCATTTGACTACAGTTTCTAGAGAAGCATATTATGCAAATCTATGGTTTTGAGGGTTTTTTTGATAACGTAACAGCTTCATTCACTGTAGTAGGAAAGGTGAGATCACAAACCATATAGGAAGGTTGTGGTTTTCAGACAACCTAGGTGAAAGTGATGAAATTAAGCAAAATCTAACCAGGAGAAAGGAGTCTGACAAGTTCTTTTGACTGCATTCACCACCGATAATTTAAAAACTGAGTTGTTAATAGCTTAAATCAAGTACAGCCAGACCCTAGATCCACAGATCACAGGATAATTCCAGGAGGAATGGACCTCAGGAGGTCAGACTGGGTTGCTTAGGGCTTTATCCAGTCTTGTAAACCTTCAAAGACGGAAAGAGCACAGCCTTCCCGGGCAACCTCTGCCCTTGCCTGACTTGTCCTTGGAGTGAAAAAATTTTTCTGTGTACCTAATCTGAACCTCTCTGTTTATCTTACACACACACCCCTATGCAGCACTGTGAATAGCCTGGATCTGTCTTCTGGATGGTTTCTCCATAGCTACTGGGTGGCTGCTGTTAGGTTCTCCCAAAGATGTCCCTCTTCCAGGCTGAACAAGCCTGGTCCAGCAGCCACTCCCCAAAATGCAAGTGATCCAGTCCCCTGACTTTCTTGGCAACCTTCTGCCATACTCACTCCAGTTTATCAGTATCTTCCCTGTATTGAGGTGCCTAAAACAAAGGCTCCCTATTCCAGATGTCGACCAACAAGTGCTGAGGAGAGGGTCATGATCACTTCCATGAATTTACTGTCTATCCTATTATAAGTACAGCCCAGGATACTTTGGGGTTTTTTAGCTGCCAGGGCACACTGCAGCCTCATGTGCAGCTTGCTGTCTATCAAAATCCCACGTCCTTTTCCACAGAGTTGCTTCCCAGCTGTGCAGTCCTCAGGCTGCATTATTGCCACCGACTCTTCCTTCCCGTGTGCAGGGCTTCATATCTGCCCTTGATGAATTTTCAAAGATTTCTGTTCGTCCATTCCTCCAGACTGTCCAGATCCCTCTGGAAGGCAACCCTATCCTCCAGTGTTATTGACAGAATTTGGTGTCCCTTGGAAGTGTGAGTGCACTCTCTTAGTTCTCATTCTTCAATAAAGATGTTAAAAAGGAAGGGACCCAGGACAGATCCCTGTGTCACTGCACTTGTCACAAGACTCCAGTTAGAGCAGGAATCATTAACCTCGACCTTCTGAACCTGATCCTCCAACCATTTTTTTTACCCATTTAGTTGTCTGCCCATCCAGACTGTAATAGTCTAATTTTGATATAATAATATTGTGCGACATTCTGCCAAAAGCCCTGTTAATGTCAAGGCAAATGACATCCTCAGTTCTCTCCTGCAACAAAACCAGTGAGAGTTCTGGTATTGAACTTCAGGGAATTAGTTTTAACTCCTGGCTCAGGAAAGACACACTGCAAACAATGGCTGGTGCACACACTCTCAGAAGGAGTATTCTCCAAAACACCTTTGGAATGTATAGATTTGTGTTACTGGGATTCAGTAGTCCAAATCCTTGGCTGCAATAATCATCCCAGTTCCATTAGACTCAGTCTATACACAGTATTTAATTTCAGATAATGATCCTGGGATATTACACACCTGACATTTGTTGCCTCAGCTTTACATGCAGACAGGACCTAGGAAGCATCAAGGAGGAATAGCAGGAGAAACTAGAGAGATGCAGAAATTGCTCATTTCTCCTGGGAGATGCACAGATCCACTGTGTTCCTGTGAGGGTCTTTCTCTTACCTTTGCAAGGAAACTCCAGGCTGCGTATTGCCCTGAGGTTGTGCTGCTTTTTAGCTTCACTGTGTGCAACATCAGAAAGAATCCCAACAGTCCACTGCAAGGGATGGGGAAAGCTTGTTAATAAAATCTCTTAATTTCAACTAAACAACCTCTTACAAGCATCTTGGTTTTCCTAATGCAGAACTGCAGTGTTAATCCCATTTGGAGAAAGAAAGCTGGTGGACAAGAAGCTTATATTATGTCCAGTACATCTTGGGTTTTGTTCAGTCAGTGACTAGAATCTGAGTAAAGTAAGTCTGACGCTCTTATGGCTGGTCTCTAATGCACTTGCATAATCAGAAAAGTAGAGATTATTGAAAACATGAGGTGAAATATTAACTTCAGGCATTGAAATGGCTCTGAATAACAGCAATGCTAATTTCAGCAGAAACCACACATATTTGGCAACTAACTCACTTCAACCTCCACAGAGCCTTGAACTGAAAAAATAACCACTGGAAAGTTTCTGCCTGAAGATTTCAAACTGTTTAAACTTCATGAAGCCTAAAGTCCAATTAGGAAGTCAAATACATCTCTACTGTATAACAAATAGATGTCTCAGTAGTGCTGGGAAAAGGATACTCCAAAGTTTCATGCTGACAATTAAGGGAATTTTGATTCTCAAGTCATATAGGACAGCAGTCCCCCGTGCTCCTGTAGCCAAGACTACTCAGAAGGAAATTCTGTTGCACATCTCACCAGACTTTATGGAGTTGATGGGGTGTGACTCTGGATTTTGTTTCACTTGTGACATACGTACAACCCCCAATTGTGAACCAATGGAACAGTGTAAACCAGCAAGCAGGGAACAGAAAAGGACTTCAAAATATATAAGGCGCAAATTATTGTGAGGCCTAAGAGGTTACAAAGTACTGTGGGAAGCCGCATGGGAAAGGAGATAGGATCAACACAGCATACAGGTGGTGAAGCAAAAAGTGCCTTGGTATTGGCAGAGGGTATGCTGTTCTGGATAGTGATGCCATGCAGTTGAGCCCCTCTCTACAACAGCAGGAAGGGTGGAAAATGGTGGCTCCTCAGGTCAGAAGTTCCGTGCTGGGCTCCAGTATATCAGCCAAGTGCTGTTCCCTGCTCAACACATGTGGCCAAGCTCCATCTCAGCCACATGTCCATACAGGCACCTAACACGAGGGTAAGATAACTTCCCAGGAGTAGAAGGCATTAGGAATTTTTGCATTGAGCCATAACACAAGATCCTTCGGGATGTGTGTGAAGTCTGAAGCCAAGGAAGCAGATGCTGCTTTGATGACAAAAGATAGGCCTAAACTCAGCAACTTGTTGCAGAGGATGGAGTGCTGAGCAGTAGAGCATTCCACTGAGAAATGAGTGAGTTCAATGAACCAACAGTGCCCGTACTTTTGAGTCCAGTAGCTTAAGTTTATTCCAGATCTCCTGCCCTGCTGTGAAGGGCTTTCAGCCAGAGAGATTTGAAGACGTTTAGTGTAACTCAAGGGATTAAAAAGTGAAACAGCAAACTATAATACCTAAAATATTGATGCCACAATTAACACCAATTTATTTCATTAAACAAATTGAGCACTTTTCACCTTACTGCTGATGCTTCAGACATTCTGCAGAGGCAGTAGATTGAGCTACATCAGTTGCCCTTGCCTTGTATAAGGTAAGGTAAAAAAAAAAAATAATAAATGTATACTTACATTTTCCTCCAAATCCCACATGTCTACAGAGACACTAGATTACAAAATGTTAAGAGAGCAACTGAGATGTTTGTTTCTCCATCTAAGCATTCCTTTTCCCTTCCTGTAGTGTACAGTGCTATCTACTACATATGTACTGAAGGTGGGCCAATGGAAACAGGAGTGGGACAATACCACAGTGGTAAAGTTCTAACGAAGTGAAAGAGAAGAATATCTGGGCTAGACAGATATCCATTAGTGCCTGCAATTAGACCTCACCTTTGAGAATAATAGATTTCACCTACCTACGGAATACCTAATTGCAAGTTACTTGTAGTGTGGATAGACCACACTTGGAAAAACATAGCAAAAACCTACGTGCATTGGAAAATATTTAACAATCATTCTAAATATCCCCTTTCAAGGGAAAATCCAGATACAAGTAAGAAAATCCCTATCAGGAAATATTTTCGCCATTAGTTAGCATGAAAATATCTTTTCCCGCCCTCTAAAAAAACCCCCCAACTTTCATTTGGTAAAAGAGTGGGAGAGAAAGACAGGAATTTTTTTCTAAATTCAGATCTATGGGAAATATATTTATGTTGTCCTGTGAGAATTATGCCATTATGCAGTGAACTTTTGCTAGTCAAAATAATGGAACACTTGTTAAAGCCTTTTCTTTTTACCCAAAACAGCATTCTGCCAAATAACAAGATGTACAGGCAAATAAATCCATGAACACCCATATACTGCTGAAGACTAATACTTAGTAATCGCTGCAAATAGCAAGTGTAGGCCAATCCAACTTCAGAAGCATTCGAGAGATGCTATGTATCAAAGCTTTGCTACATTGGGTAAACATTATTTTACTGGTGACTGGGAACGCTCAGCATCCGAATGCATTAACTCAAGGGAACACATATACTTTCAGCATATTTGAATCTCAGACCATCAAATGCACATCCACAGACATGCAAAGATATATTCTCTGCAATTCTACTGGCTTATGGAAGCAGAAACTAGTATAAGTAAGGCTTTACATGCTCCAAAATTTTTAACTGAGAGTATAGGCTGGAATTCAGTGGGACCCCTTATTTTGAAAATATTTACATGACCTGTTATAGAGAGGTTACCTGGCACAGCAGCTGGTATGAAACCTGTAGAAGTACAGGAATGGAAAATCCAAGGCACTGAAGAGATCACCTGAGGGACAAAGCAATATACTCAGTACATGGTGGGAAAGAAATTACCCACTGTTACAAGCAAGGCAACAGCAATTACATGAACATTACTAGTTCAACATTCCTTTGAGCCTTCACAGCTGGCTGACTTTTCATTTATGATGCTTTCCACATTTCTGGTGTGTTTAATGATTTCTCTCTGACCTTGCTTCTAGCCAGTTCCTGCCTTTGGCTGAAAAAGGGAAAAGGGATACCTAAGAGTATTCTTTGCTAGTATTCAGAAGGTCCTGCTTAAGCAACAGTTGCCAGTGGACAGACGTGTATCATATCCACTTATTTTATTACACAGCATGTGAGAGCTCCTACTGAAGCAACAAGAAACAGACCTATGGTGGCTGCTTCCCCCTCTGGCATTTGAACTCTGTAACACAGAGCATGTTGAGAGGTTTAAATAAGTTCTCCTAGGCCTTAGTAGAGCTCTTGAGTACTTGCATTTCCAGGAACCTGAGCCTTGGTTTTTCTTGGTAGCAATTCCGGGAGTTCTCTGGCCTTCAGGCTCTACAGATTTGCAAGAAGCTCCATCCTTCACTTTTTGAAATGTAGGACTGTTTTGCTTAACATGTATGTCTATCCTGGTGGGGGTTTCCTATATACACAATCTGCACCACCAGACAAAAGGAGGAATTTATGTTTCTTTAAATGATCTTTCTTTGTTTTTCTGGCTGAACAAATGTTTAATGAAAGCAACAGATAATCATCTTTACCCTTCTAACTATGAAAACATGAGTATGGTAGGAATATTAGCCACCATAAAACACGAAATGTCTCCATTTTTACCACTTGATGTGCTGCTACTTCAAATCCTGCCATGGGCCCAAGCAATCTGTGGCCCAAGAGATCTGTGCTTTGAAAGCAACAAAACAAAATCTCTGCATAGCACTGAAGACAATGCAGAGAAGGAAACTCAGTTCTGTATGGACTGCAGGGACATTGCTCTGATGAGGACATGTTGATGTAGGGAATCCTTGTTCTTTACCATGCGCCACCTCAAAAACTGTTCTTTGTTGTCTGTCCCATGCTGATTTTTTTGCAAAGGGCAGCTAAGAATGGTATTGGGAAATACCATGCAAATTGCACCAAGTTATATACCCTTCTCTCCTCTTCCTACATGATAACATATTATTGGTCATATTCAGGGCTAAAATCCTAAGGGTTTAGTCTCTAAAAACATGCATAGAAAGCAAAAGAAACATGGAAACCTAAAAAAGGAACAACTCAGTTCACTTTACCTGCTGGATGGGATGCAGAGGCCAACAGCACCACACTAAAAAAAAAATTTAAAAAAATTAATTGGATACTACAGGATTTATGACATGGGCTGAAGACTATAAATTGACAGCTTTGTGCTTGTTTTTTCATGGTGAAATTTATTCCAGTTAAGTAGAATAACTGAGATACAAGTATCAATTAAAAGAAAAGTTGATTGGGAAGGAATGTCTGGGGTCACCTAATAAAATTTCTGACCTGAAGCAGGACTATCATGAATATTTGTTCATGCCCTCTGGTTCTGTCTCAAAAAGGCATGTCTCAAAAACCTACCAGCACAGAGATTCCACACCTCTCTGGGTAACTTGTCCCAGGGCCACTCTACCCTCCTAGCAAAGAAGTTTTTGCTGTCCCATTTTTAAACCCCCAAAGTTGCAATGTATGGTTGTTGTTCCATATTATGTCAAATACTGCATTTAGACAAGTTTAAAAGCATATGAAAATAAAACCAAGTACGAGCCCAAATGATTCACACTTTTCAGGAAGATATCAATGAACAAGAAAATCAGCTGTGACCAGTTCTGCATCTGAAGTATCACTTAAGATTTCTGAGGTCTTACGAAGGCTCATCCCCTTGAATTTGCAGTATAGGCTGTACATAGCTTTTTTTAGTGTTACTGATCCTTCTTGTAAATTTCTCTTTGTTTTTTTTTTCAAATTCTTCATTCCAAATTTTTTCTGAGGTTAGAAGGCTTCTGGGGTGCTGTGAGATGAGATAAGCATGCATGTCTTTAGAGTTACAGCTTCCAGTTCCCAACAACACACATCCATGACAAACACTAAGGACAACTGGGAGAAGAAGAAAAGAGTATGTGGAGAGCTTGCTTCTTGATGAGCAGCAAGCACTGCTCTTAGAGAGGTAAAAAGACATTCATTAATGTTATGACCTCTCAAGCATTCCAGGCCAGCTCCCTTTTCCAGTGTTAACACAGCTACTCTTTCCAAGCCTGTTTGCTCACAGCTGGTCCCAGCTCTACAGGACCAAGCTTCCATGCTTGGTGACCTGCTCTTGGCAAGCTTGGTGAACGCCAGCATCATTCACAGAGTCACCAGCAGCAAAAGGAACTGCAAAGAGCATGGAAATCCTACGGCCAAGGAAGCCCTGAGGGAAGGTTGTCACTGAAATCAGCCATGGAACACAACAGGTTGAAGGAGGAAAGGGTTTATGAGGGAGAGACAGGCAGGTATTTTAGGCTTCACATTTTATAAGTCTTTGAAAGGCATCAGCTGGTACAGTATGTTCACATTCTCAATATTCACACATGTTTTTGAAATACGTTACTGCCACAAAGGTATTAAACAGGGCAAAGCAGATAATTTACAACAGGTAATTTACCCCACCTCTCCTCCCCACACATGAGTGCTCTCCCTGTCAAGGGATGCTAAGAGTAATTCACAATAAACAGGCCCAATTCCTCAGTTTCCTGGTAAAGAGAGAAAAGGAAGCAAAGGTCTACTACTTTTGTCTGAATAACAGAGAAAACAGGAGACTGACAGGACAAGTGAAACTGTATCAACAGCGACGAGAAGTAGGACTAAACCACATCACTTGCTTTTTGAATTATAATATTTTAAAAAAAAACCCACTGAGACTGGGAAATAGTCAGAGAGAAACTTCCTTCTGCATCCAAGAGGAATTGATAACCCTAACAGACACCCCACATTCTGGTCCAAAGAAAACACGAGAAAAAAACAAAACCGTATTTGTGAAGTGCAGGGCAGGTTAAGGCAAATGGATTAGATGGCATTACAGCTGCTCTGTAGCTCTGCTCTGAATGAAGCATCAGTAAAAAAGACACGATGATGTTGTAAAACCAGATTAGGGATTCAGAGGTTTCTAGCAGGACAGCCCGGATATGAGGCTGCAGCAAAAACAAATTCCCTGTGCTGGATTTCTCTGCTCTTCTCTTTTTTCCCCTGTGCTCAATACTGAGGGCTGGGTCGCCAGTGGTTTCCTTTCTGGCTAAAAAGAGGTTTTGTCAGCAAGAACAGCAATTTATGCCTGCAAAGCTGCCCTCCCCTATTGCAGAAAATCTACTGCAGCATTTTTAATTCATGAAAGTGACAGATTAGCAGCTCTTCCAGAAGCCAGATGTAGTTTTGCTGCATAGAGTAGAACCTTTACCTCATACCTTTGTCAGTGTAATTTATTCACCATTTGAAATTCCGTTTCTGTTTTCTCCTCACCAGTGGCTGCTAGGCCATCTGGGCATGCCTTTGTGAGCAAATATCTGACAGGGGCTGATATTGGGATGTACTGAAACTTTCTTGCAGGTTCTTCACAAGCAGTAAAATATCTCTACCTGCCTCAGCACAGGAGAAAGCCCAAGATGAGCTACAACCTGCTTCTAAGACAAATTTATGTCTCCCTCAACATGCCAGGCAGGCATTACTACCCCTCGCCTCATGCTACCCCTCACCAGCTAAGGGGGAGAAATCTGGCTCCCTATGCGATAAAAAGTGGGGGAACAGAAAGGAATAAAAGAAGATGTAAGATTACCAGAAAAAAATACTAGGAAGTAGAACATTAATGCAGAAGTCAGAGTACAGAGAAATACAATACTGCAGTTTAAAAAAGGGGGTGGGATCAAGAGGATTGGAGGATTAGAGGCAGGATCTTGGAAGTACACTGACCCTCTTCTCTTCGTCCCTGCCCCTGCCCCAAATGCTTAAACACAAGGGAGAGGGATGAACAAGATGGGGCTGGGCACTGAGAAGCATCATCACCCCTCCCTTCTCTGCATAGAACAGCTCTGCTTTCCCTCCTACACTTGTTCCTGGCCTGGCTCCCTTTTTAAAAGCCATTGAATAATCATTTTGGAAGTGATGAAGTGAGAAGAACACCAAACTTTCAACACCAGCAAATATTTTTTCAGATCTGCTTGATTCTGGAAAGTTCCCATTCATGTACATTTACTTAGGGTGTTCTTCTCTCCCAAACTGTTCCAGATTTTAAAACAAGAAACAGTGCATGGCATGTAAGGACAGCACATGTTAGGAGACTGCTCATTTCAGTTGCACTTCTGCAAGCGTCCAACAGAGCCTTCTCTTTTATAGATACATATATATATACATATATATTTATTTTTACTCTAACATATTGGTAGATTCTAACATCCAGTAATTTGTGGCAGATCTTTTAATCTGCTCTCTGCAGGCAGTCTCTACACTCAGTAGAGTACAACTGTGCTTTCATACTGAACTGAGAAACACTTTGAACAGCCCCTATTACAATAATCTTATGTATTTTTCCTATGTATTAGGAAAAATACCTTCACTTAAAAGGCTTATCAAGCATTGGAATAGGCTGTCCCGGGCAGTGTCTGAGTCACTATCCCTAGAGGTATTTAAGATACATGTGGTGCTTAGGGACAAGGCTCAGTGGTGGGCTTGGTAGTGCTTGGTTAATGCACTCAATGACCTTAAGGGTCTTCTCCAGCCTAAAAGATTGGATGATTCTAAACACTATCTGGCTGTGCCCACACAGGTGCATGTCAGCTGTCTGATCTAGGTTAGAAATAAGGAGCTTTAAAGAACTATTGATAAGTGTTAATAGGAGAAAGTTGCACTGATACCACACTAGCAAGTTCCTTCATAAATCATAGAATCATACAATCATGCTCGTATAGACAAGGCCTCCAGTACACATTAAACTGTCCTGTCCTGGAGGTGAAACTGGGGTCCTGTCATGGCCAGAACAGTGCTTGAGAAGGCCTGAGAAGAGGAAGCAGCATATACCTTAACACCTTCTAAATCACAAAATTTGCTGGGCACCCTCTGACAGAGATAATCCACGTCTACAGTAATTCAGACCCAGAGCTGCCTGTGAGGAGTTAGTGCTCATGCAGAGAACAGTCAGTGATATTTAGTCAGTGATTAGTCAGTGATATATAAAAGTAGTTTTGATTGTTCTCTACAGAAATTAAGTTTGTGCAGTAAAGCTGTGTGTACACAGCTCCACACAGCTCTCAAACACACTGAACAGCTTCATCCAGATTTGGGAAGTGGCAGTGATCTCTGAGATGAATACATGTGCAGAGGTCTCACACAGAGACAAATCCTGCCAGTGCCTCCTGCAGCAGCAGGACTTTAGCTCCATTAGACACTGGAGGTGTCATGTCACGGAGGTTGCAGACAAGGAGAGAGCTTCTGCCAAATTTTACACCCTTTCAAACATCATCAGCTATTTTGACAAAACAAAACTCTAAAACAAATCAGATGTCACTTACTCCATTGTCCATGGTACTGCTTGTTTTCCCTAGGCAAGATGAGGTCCAAATGCTATGGATTGTGAGCTTCTCTAACACACAGAAATACATACACATAGATACACAGACACATAGATATACACAGACCCAAGCCAAAAAAATAAGCATCCAGTTTGCTACCTCCCTTAAGCCACCTGTTTTCCAGCTTTCCACCATCATCTTGTAAGCTACGCTGACCTTTAAGCCTCTTCTTGGGGAAAAACTTTGGAAGCTTTGATAACAAATTTTTGCTCTTAAACAGATGCTGTAGATAGCCATCTTCCAATTTGCACAAATCCATTGTTGGATTGCTTGATAGTTTGTTTTCTGTAAAAAGAACCGTTTTAAAATACATATACCACTGCACCTCACAGTTCCTTAGCGAGAAGTTTCTCCCTTTCAAAAGCTTCCAAACAAATAATCATACCATGTAATGTGGGACTCCTGCTCTCTGCTGGACACAAGTTCACAGACTTCAAAGGACCAAGATCACTAACTAATAGAGAAGCAACCCAGCCCTGACTTTTCAATCGAAGCTGAAAAATGAAGACCTTCGGACAAAATCTGAATTTAAAGGTTCAGGCCTAGGTGCAATTTTCAACTAAAACTGAGACAGTCAGGCAGCTGCCAAATGAAAAAACAATTTATTTTACTGCTTGGTTCATGACTTCCCTTCAACACAGAGAAGTAGCTACATCTCATTCCAGACCTCATAGGTTATTTCTGCATGTGGCAGCATATTTGCAAATTCCATGACTAATTCTTCCAAAGGTTCAATAAACCCATCTACCTTCTTTGCATAAAATTGATTTGCTTTGCATTTCATAGTAAATGGAAAACAACTGACTTAAACAAGAGCCTACTTCAAGCAAACTGATATTCAGATATTGTCCATAAATGGGATCCTGGTGAATCATAAAGGCAAAAGCAAAGGGCTGCATTACTTTTCTATGGAAATAGGAGATTTGATTGAACTAAGATAGAAAGAGATACACAGTGTTATCATATTGATGATGCTCACAAGATAAACGGGAATTGAAAGGAAGCAACTGTCCTGCACTGGTGTCCCTGATGTATTCCTATCAAGGATCTTTTATGTGGTCAGACGAGCATACATCCATCTAATCAAATAGACTAGCACAACTTCACTTTTGTTATGCTTATTCCCAACTTCTGCTCCCTCTTTCACTTCTTCTGACCACAGAAGGAATTTCTTTGAATTTATTATTCATACTTCATTGTGTTCCCAAATGACTTTAGGTATGAATCCAAGAAAAGAGGCCAACATATATTAGATGTGATTACGGATGGAGGAGAATTGAATCAAGTCTCTAGATGCCTTATTTGAAATAAAGCCTCACAAAAACCCAGCAGAAGCCATGTACACTGAATGTCCTGGTTTGTGGCTCTTTGAGGAAAGGAATGGATTTAAAAAAGCAGGGGAATCTGGTCAGTGACTCAGGCTCTTTCACTAGCTACAAAATAACAAGCCACTCTCGTATCTCCAAATCAGAAAAACAACTGAAAGTCAGAATTACTCAATCCCACTAATGACACTCTGAACAATCAGTTACTGCTCATGTTCTTTGCACACACTACTTTTGTAATCACTACCTCCTCTTCTGGCAATTTTGTACAAGTTTTATTTTCTGAAGTGGGATATTGCCAGGGAGTTACTCTGTAAATATTATTTCTGGAAGTGATAGATCACTTGTGCACGTGGTGATTTAAAAATTCATAATTAACACCTCGTTACCTCCCCAGGTGTATATTGGCATGTACACCTACAACTGGAGCCAAAAAAATTCAGATGCTAAGCCATTCAGCTTAGCACTGTTCTTTCAGTGAGTGTCCTGCTAAATAAATACATTTAAATAGTGGTAGCTATGAGTTTCTTCAACAAGCCACAGTTGAAAATGAAAACATACACCACATAAAAACAGCTGTGGTGTATCAAAGACTTATTCATTTTACCTGAATACATAGTTGATGTACTGTTGGTCCAGATCACTGGGAGAGGAAGGAAAGAAAAAAAGGTGGTTTTTTTAGCAATGCACTTCATTTGGTGTGACAGATTAGTGTATTAAGCAGTAACGTACAGTAATGCTGTAATATTACATTATATTAATTTATATAATATATAATAAGGTTAACATTAGGTAATAATAACATTATAATTATAAACATAATATAGTAATAATTTTATCAACACAAATCAATTAATTATCAATTAACCAACATATTAATTTACTCAGAATTCACACATTATTTCTGTTGTTACTGTCTGTGGAAGTTTCACTTAAAGTGAAGATAAAGTGAGACTGATTAAAATTTAGACTCTTTAACCAGAGATGGAAAATGGTTTTGAAATAAATAAGCTTATCCATGCATGTATATTATACATCATATGCAGTGTCAATGCATCCATCTCCATCCATACAGACAACTGCAGATTATAGACACTGGGAACATGTAATGCCACCTGATTCCAAGACTACTGTTGTGTGGTTGCAGTTCTGACACGCACATGGGATTAGCGCAGGGTTTCAAGGTGTTTAAGGTACTCAGTCATTCCCGTCCTGTGGCAAGTCACCAGCTGCTGAACACTTTTGAGACTATGCCACAAAGGAAGATAGTGACAGATTCAAACCATGCAGCTTTCCATGTGAACACAGACTAACATTTCCTCTTAACACCTGTGCCAGTAATTAGAGGTTCCTTTTCCAGGGCTGAGTCATCACCCTTGGATAATACACTGTTTAAAACTAATTCAGTGTTCCAGTCAGCAGTATAACTATCAATAACCACATGCTATTGTTACGAACAATAAATAAGGCTCGTCTTGCGAGAGAAGTCATTAATGATTAACCAGGAGTGGCCCAGCTCCTGCTGATCATGCAGAGCTCCCTACATCACAGTCATCTCTCCTTACATAAGAAAACACATTACCTTAAAGAGCCAGGTTTCCACAACTTGTGAAATATTTTGTAAGCCCCTGTAATTGAAATGACATGTGTAATTGCCATATCGTGCAATCATTCTGACAAACAACAGCTTGTTTGGCCGCGGTACTGGCAGACATGGAACCCCTCTGAATTACAGTTTAGTGGCACGGCACAAAGGATCCCTAAACCATGAGTAAAATGAACCCGTTGCTTCAAATTAATGGTTTTCAAAGTGTTACCAGCTCCAAGTACATGCTTTGTGGTTCTGCTAGTCCTTCTGAGGACATCTGCTAGCTCACAGCAACAACAAAGGAGAGACCGTGTATGTGTGTGTGTGGTTTTGTGTGTACGTACAGAAAAGTGCCACAGAATGGGTTCTTCAGCCCACACCATTTTGGGGGTAAGCTCTGTGACATACATGTTCATCTACATAGAGCTGTTGGCTCTGAGCCATCTTTCCTATTTAAAGTTCTCTCAGCTCTAGGGTCTCCAGGTCCTTTACATTCTTCACCCACCCATCTACCTTTTGTTAGCTTCCATTTCTGTTCTGGGTAAAGATTTGAGCACTCACGGAAGAAACAACACAGCTTCAGGCTCTATTTTTTCAGACCCTTTCTTTAAGGCTTTGGGATAATTTTTTTGATTCACAGACAAAACTAGAATATGAAAAGTAAATTTAGTAGAACACTATGAAATAGATGTCCTCAATTCTGTCTCCATTAGACAAGCTGAAGGGTAGAACACACATCCTTTCTGTAATGCTCTGTCTTGATTTACTATGCAGTAAGTTAGTTCATCTGTTTGCCCTTTCTCGTAGCACCTTCATTTCAGTTGACAGGAAATCTAATTACACAAATAACTCCCAACAGCCATATCAACAACTCTCAAAACCAAGAGATGGAAGGCAGCTATATTTTCAGCATAAACATTATGTTGGCACTTCCTACACATTTCAAACACACAAAAGAAGCATTCTGAAGACTCTCTAAGCTATTTTCCACCTCCATGACCAAGCACTGCTTTACAAATGAGACCCCTTGCCCTTGAGAAAGCAAGAACACCACTCATTACAGCAAACAAGTATTTGAAGTGGAAAACCCATAGCTTTTACTTTTATATAAATGAGCAAATGTTTACCATATAATATTTCTCAAAAAAACCCCAAAACTATTTCTTATTTTTATGTTAACAGCATTTCAGATGGGGATCTCTAGACCTCCCTAGACAGGAATACATATAAACACATTACCTCTGCCCTGAAAATTTTACAGTATGAATAGAAAAAATAAAGAAGGAATCATCCCTAATCTGCAGACAAGACTTAACATATGAATGAGTCACTCACTCAGTATATAGGACAGATAAGAATCAAATACAAGGCACTTATTATCCACCAAAATACTCCAAAAGACAAAAACCTCCTAGTTAAATATTACTATTCTTGTTTTCTTCAGATCTTCTGGGTCTGAGTGTGTCTAGCTTTTCAGGGAAGAACTACAATTTATCCAAATCAATGTTTGGTCTTAAAAAAAAGACAAAAGAAAACCTGATAGGTTATGCAACTCATTGTTAAAATTTTTTAAAAATGCATATGATTGCCTAAAAAACCACAACATTTCAACATCCTTCCTCTGGGACCAAATTCCATTATATTTTAGTATATTTTTGTCAGTTTTTAAATAAAAATGGTGTGTGCAATAAAGCTCCAAGTACAAGTTATTGCTTGTTTCTTTCATGTTTCTTCTCCCCTCAGAAAGAAGTCTCTCTCAGCAGGCAACCATCAAAAAACAACCAGAAAAGCTTAGTGCTGATTAAAATTGTATATGCATTTTCTCATCCACTGTATAACAGACTGCAATATGTATTTTGCTCCGCTGTTGTTTTCAACATAAAAGCTATAAAAAGAATGCACTTTCTTACATTTACTGATCTTCATTCTTTCCAAGTGTTTCTTACATATAGAGTCTCAAATACCAGCAGCTTCATAATAAAGCTGGTTTCTCCAACACATTTACCCTCCCTAATTCTTTTTCTAGAAGAAAATTACTTACCAACACAGATCAAGTGAATTAGAGCCCATAAATATCCATTTGGATCAAACTGCAATAAAGAACATCTACATAAATAAAAGCATGATCGTGTAAACATACAAATTGCAATTTCCCTGCAGTTAGCTTTGCAAAGCAAGTACAGCGAGTGGGAGCAGTGCTACAAAGACAGGGAAGATGACTAAAGAAGACTGGGAAGACTGAAATTCTTCCTGTCACACTTAGAAACCTGGCATATGCCAGTTATTCCGGCTCTCAGCTCATCTCAGCAAGGATAATTCTATTTCCTTCAGATGTGTACACCAATTTAAGCAGTCTGAGCATATGGATCCCAGCCTATTTAGTCTTGTATTGACAATCAGGGACGCGCAAGATGATCAGAGGACCATCACAAAGGTTTTTGTCTTGTCTCCTTTCCCCTCTGAGCTTCTGCAGCAGCTAAGCAGTCTCTCCACAAGGCTCCAACTAAAGAAAGTATCCAAAAGAGGGCTTCAATTGGACATCTGTCTGAGCAAAGTAGGCCCTCTTCACAAACAATAGGGAACAACAAACATTCTTGAGAGGAATTCAGCCTGGCATATCTTAGATGTCTGCTTTCAGGTGAGAAAAATTATGTACCAGGAGATCCTGCTCTGCACCATGGACAATGATGAGAGCTAGTGCAGGTGCAACACTTCCAATAGCCACATTTGATCAGATGTATCCAGACAAGTTCCAGACTTATCTGCCTTCAGATATTAACTGAGGTATCTAAAGCAAGGAAGCAGCTTTCCTAAGTGTCCAAAAGAGAATCTCCAATGCATAGATCTCTGCTGGATGGAGCACTCTCTGGAGGTACCTCCTTTCCTTCTCAGGTAGCTACAGAAGTGGGTACAGTGAAAACAAAACTAATTCAAGAACTTCCTGAAAGTACACACAATTAATTCAAACCTAAGTGTTTTTCTGTAAGCCCTATTAAGAAGTAAAACTGTGGTTTCCCCAGCCACCACCTTCACCAAAGAGCTGTATGTCCACACTGCTCAGAGGTTTTACTATGATGCGAACACAATAAACCCAGCAAGACTACAACACAGCAACAGGGAACATTTACAATTCGCTTGCAGGAACCCTACTCTAGCTTACAAGTAAAAACTGCATCCCTCATATGCTGACAAGATGTAAAACACCAAGGCCTAACTAGAATCGCTTTACAAAGCAGAGCTCACCTGTGTGTCACACAAAGGAAGGCACACTGCTGCTGCCAGGAGGAACAGCACACTGTGGAGAAGACAAAGAAAAAAAAAAAGCAAGACCAAAAGCTTTCAACCTGGATTTGTACTCTCAGCAAAGTAGAGGCAACTCCACTCAATTTTACACTGACATTTCACTTGTTTAATTTTCTTATTCCATATTTTAAAAGTAATTTCTTCCACCAAAATTAAGTTTTACATCATGCACTCTTCATAACTTGTACACAGCAAAGTTTTGTGAGAAGTGAAGCAGCACAAAACACCTCAGAAATGATGAAAACAAGTTTTTTTGGTAGAAAACATTTTTCTTCACTAGCCATCTGTCTTCCCTAGGCTTTTTCAGAAAGCCAAAATCAGCCAATTTCTGGCTGAAAGGCTACCAAAAACTTCTTTCATTAAGACGAATTGCCTGTTACAACAATTCCAGCAGACGTGACTCCATTACAAGTGACATTGTTACTCCAGAACACAGAGCAAGGCGGAAGTGACTGGTATTACACTAGAAATGTCTTAAGGACAGCTCAAGTCTTCTCCTTGTCCACTGACTTAGGCTAAATAAATTCTTAACCTGTGGCTGAGTCAGTATGGGTTCAAGATACATGGAATACACTGATGTGGAATTTCTGTTGACTGTCTCTATTAATACTAACATACAGTTGGTTTTGCAGCTTTTTTTCCTACTCTCTAAGGGCATGGGAAAAGACAGAATAAAGATTATAAAAAATAATGGTATCCTTGACAATAATCCAGTGGTGAAGACAAGGCCACAGTAAGTCAGAAACAACAGGAAGAAATTAGGAAGATAATGCCTCTAAGTGTACTAAATAATGACCCAATCTTAAGTACAGCTAAAAGATTACAGGATGTGGAGGACAGCAAATATCCATTCTTCAAGGGGATGTGGGGGGACACAATCAAATTTTTAACATATGACTGGTTGACTTCTGCTTGTCCCTTTCTATCTCCTTTTTGAAGCCTAAACAGTCAGGGCCAACAAGGGTTGGCAGTTGTGTAGCTTAATATCACAGAATCATCAAAGTTGGAAGAGACCTTCAAGATCATTTGTCCAATCGTCAACCCAGCACCACCATAATCACCCTAAACAGCATCCCCAAGTGCCACATCCAAACAGCTCTTGAACACTTCCAGAGATGGTGACTCCACCACTGCCCTGGGCAATTTATTCCAATGCCAAACCACTCTTGCAGTGATTTTTTTTCCCTAATATCTAATCTGAACCTCCCCTGGTGCAATTTAAGGCCACTTTGTATTGTCCCTTCACTTGAGACATGGCAGAACAGACTGATGCCCACCTTGCTATGAATGACTCTAGCAGAAATGGATCTCATTTACCTTTCATTTCTAAGGAAAGGCATTTTTAGCTACTTTCTAACACACTAATTATCCTTCCCTTACTGTTTACGAGTACTCACTGGAACTTCAAACCTGGTTTCCATCTCCTTTCCAAAAGCATTGTTATGAGCATTGCTTTTTCATTAATTTAATTTTTGTAAGGAGAAAAAACATATCTATTCAAGCAATTGTTAAAAAAATTAAAAATATTTAATTACTCCTATGTTGCAATTTAGGCTCATCGCCCACAGGAATGTGCCTTACATTCTTCATTGTTTTGGTGTCGCATTATCTGAAGCAAATATAGAAGCTGGAGCCAAAACAAGTCTGAATCTGAATCTGAGTAGTGTTAAAGCTTACCTACAGACTTTCAGATGAGAGGTCTGCTGTAAAAAAGAAAGTATGATTAAAACATTAAAATTTAATGATAAAAATGGTAAAATAGTGTTTTCTCCTTCCAAAAACTGGAAAGTAATGACAACTGATCTTACTGCACCACACACATTAAAACTTCAACAAGCAATATTCCAAATTTGAGCACTGCTTAGCAAATTTAATTTGATATAGACTCAGGATTACAGATTAGCCTAGTCCACCTTGATTTATATTTTCAGACTGCTTACCAGCAAGTAAACCTAAAACCAGACATGAATTTTACACCTGCTCCTCAAACTTGACTTGAATTATACCAAAAATGCGTAACATACGTACTCAAATATTGAGTTTTCTTAATTAGGTACTGCCCCATTCAAATCAGTCTTCATCTAAACTCATGAAATTTTCCCAATTCTTGATATCAAATTACTCCTGAGAATCTTCCAGTTGGGCCTGTGTTTGCATTATCCTTGTCTGTACTGCTTTTGTTTTTAAAGAGAGGAGTCATGAGCTTGCGACATAGAAGGAAAATATGAAACACTTTGACAGGGACACTAATCAGAGGACAATGACACAGGGACATGCCATGGTACACACTGCTATGTCCCTTAGGCATACCCTTAGTGATCTCTTCTGTTGTTAGATGTAGTAAACACTCATTTATCTTTCTTCTTCATAGACAACAGATACAACGAATGGAAGATGCCTTTCACAGCAAGCCAGAGGCCACTGTAGAAACAACTTTGTGATGAATGATTTCCCACTATTAGATCACACAGCAGCTCTGTAGTCAGTTAGAGAAACATTTCAAGAAAAACCTAAAAAGAAGGCTCCCCAATTCAGTTTGTGAGAAAAATAGCCCAGGCTCTTAAAAAAGGGTGCAGGAATTATTCTCCTGACTTTCATAGGGGCAGAACCTCAAGCGCTCAAAACAAATTCAAAAATGTACTGTTCCTTCTGCATTTTATGTGGAGATGTGACCTATCTGTAATCATACAATACACTCGATCTATTATACTGATTAGTTCTAAGGACATAGTCCTCCTTCCTCTCAGTTCAAACAATGAGATTTTTATGTGGGGCATGAGAGAGAGGGAATATTAATTTTCAAAAAGAAAAAACAAGCAGGACCAAGCCAGTCTTAAAAATGCAGATCAGACTGGTGATATGTATTTGCAGTGCTTCATCAACTAAAGAGGAAAAGGAAACATCAGTATGGATACTTGTCAACAGCAAAAAGCTCTCTCTGGGTCTCATGAATGAGTAGCTATTACAGTGAGCCTAGAAAGGTACATGGCACTAATGCCTGTATTCTATCACAGGAGTTACCTTGACTTGATCAATTACCTCTTTCTGCACAAACTTCTGGAACCCGCAGGTTACAACTTCTGCTGCATTGTGCACAGTGAGGAACACCGGGATTGGCTGCCATGGGGAGAGAAGAAAAATGCCCAAATCAACTCGGAACAGTCACACACATAGGAAGGGGCACTCCTCCCAGAGGCAGCTGTCCCATATGTCTGTGGTTTGGGGTTTTGTTTTTGAAGCTGTAAACCCATGCCACATTGCCTAAAAGAGATTTAACCCATTCCAGTCACTACCACGTGGTACAGGCATCTTTAAATGCAGACCGTGCTGCAGACCTGCTTGCTGTGTCTCCCACTGCTGAGTGCTCAGCCAGTTCGTTTGTACACAGCTACCCCAGTGAGATTTGCTCCAGGTTTCTGCCTCTAGTTTTCCCTCTCTGATCTTCAGCCTCCCCCGTAAACAGCTCTCGTTTGTTGTCCCATTTCTGTCTGCTGGTACTAAGAATACAGTGTGACTCCTAGCAACAGAACTGTGGGCAAGACGATTTTAGGTGATTGCTTTCAGTTACTGCTAGGAAGACCTGCCCAAAATTAGGACAGAAATGCAACAGTTCATACACAAATGATGTGGAAATTATACCCACTGAGGTATCTGGACACCATCCCAACATGAAATCATTAAGAAACAAGCCCCAATGATAACAACAATGAATCAAACACCCATTGCCCCAGGCAAACCCAACCAGAATTAGTGGTTCATAATACTTCCTCCAAATCAGATCCATGGTCTCTCAGACAGTTGAAACAGAAGCAATTCTCTGCTCTGATTAAGATAATCTAAAGACTAAGCCAGTTTAGGAAGCAGTATTTCCCCACGAGTGTATAGTATTTAAATCACAGTAGCAGAGAATGAGTTAATTTCTCAGTGATGTCCAAGCTTTTAAGTATCAGGTGATACAAGCAGCAAATATCTCTCAAATGTGACTTCACGTATTTTCCGTAATTTTCTTTTGTTTACCATAAAGCCAGATAAGCATTGCTCATTGAACATTTGAAGTCATAATGACAACTGCGGTGGATCCACAAACACAACAGTTACACCAAGATAAGAATGAAAATCACACAAACATGACTGGCATGAAGTTGTTGGACCTAGCTTCACCAGTCCTGAAAACCAATTCTCAACCCTGTTGCTGGACAACTGAGAACATAAACCCAGAAGTATCTAACATAAAAGCACTCTGAGCTAGACACAGCAATAGGAAATACAAGAAATACCCATAAACAAGGAAAGTCAACATCAGAATTTACATTCTTCCCTTCGTGAAAGTGAATTTGTTGGGTTTTTCTTTCCCCGTCTGCTTTTGGCTCTTCCAAATGTGTTTTGGAGCCAACAATGGCTCCAGTTTGCCTAGCCCAGTTAACCTTCTCCATATGTCTATTGCCTTTGATGCAAGTAGTTCTTAAATTTGTGAGTGGGCTTAACGCGTATGAAAAGAAAGGTTTACTGGCTGGGCAGGCAGGGTGAATAGACTCTGTACAGCTCTCCCCTCACGGCTCTGCATACTTTTTTTAATGCATCACAGTCCAGAGCTAAGCAGTCCTCCTCCAGTTCTAGCCCTGAATCCTTGGTCTGGGGAGATTGCCAGCACCTCTAGGAAGAGGCACAAACAGAGATTAAAGTTGTAGCTTTGCCAGTATACAGGAGTGTTTGAAAGTGGGTCCCCTTGGATTTGATAATAAAAGTACACATAATTTCTGCTTTAGGAATAAACCCACTTAACTCAAATATGCTGTTGAGATGAGCCAATTCAGCTATGAGTTTGGGAGAGTCCACTTTCCTTCTCACTCTGTCATAAAATTGTTGTACACAAAGTTATCGTAAAGTAAAGCTTCTCTGTAGGATTGAATTTAGCCCCACTACAAGGCAGCACATAATAATTATGGCCTAAGACTAGTCATCCTTTTGTCTTGCCTCGTAAAATGGCCACAGAATTAGATCTCTAAATCCCCATTCATGTACAACAGAAGCCATTAAGAAATGGAGATGCACCTTAAGAAATGTTTGGGATACAAATCAAAACCCTCCACAGCCCTTCTGCCACTCCAGTGCGGTTCACTCATGAATGACCAGAGCAGGAACAGGAGGTTGACACAATAACTTACAGGATGACTACCAAGTAAGAAGAAATAATAGAGAGGATGTGATTCATAACCCCTCCACCACCCAGGTGAGCAAGCAGAAAAGATGCTGCTGCATCTTTTAGGCTTTAGTGATGCTTCCAGACAGGGCTTTCCTTAGAGAACTTTGTTTACCTTACACCAAGAAGCCCAATGGAACTTCCTTTGACAAGGAACCAAGAGGAAGTAAACGTAATCACCCTGAGACAGAACTAATCTGGGAGCAGAGGGCTTCTGAGCACATGCCTGTGCTTTCCCAATATTATTTGGGTTCAAGATAAGACCTCCAACCTTGCTTACGAGGACAGAGACCTCCTGTTCTTTTCTGTTCTGTCTCTCTACTGGGATTTTCAAGGGATCACTACAATCAGAATCTGGTAAAAAAAGTCCCTTTTGATTCTCCTTGGGGCTGAGGAGGCGACGGGAGCAAGCTAGCTCTGGAGTTACATTAAGATGCATTGACAGAATGCAGAAGGGAACTAGTGCAGGATCTGGCCTTGCAGACTGCATACAGCAGCAAAAAATTGTTATTTTTAAAAAATTAGTGCCACCAATTTATTTTACTTTTTTAAAGGAAGACTATATAATTTAAGCACAAAGCATTCAAGTTTCATGAAAGCAGATTTGACATTCTGTAAGCATTTGGTAAATTACTGTGATGCAAATGAATCATAAAACAGAGTAATCTAACCCTTCCCATAATCTCTTTCCAACTTTCTACTTATTTTTTCAAATCCTGCAAAGAATCAAAAGCTTCTCACTGAAACGGTCTTCATCAGTTTCCTGGAAGGATTTCCCACAGATCCCACAACCCCATTCCTCCTTTTGCAAAGTTACAGCTACTGATTTCTTCAACTTCTTCCCTACTTGTACAATTCAGACCACTGAGGATCTGTTCAGCAAAGCACTGCATACTCTGGAGAGATGCTGAGTGCCTCGGACTGTCACAGAGATGTTTTCTGATACTTAGTAGGATTGGACTGCTGCATTAGCTCCATTAACAATGGATCTATTATTTAAACCCCTCCTGCCTCCTTTCCCCCCAACCCAGGAACAGCATTAAACACCATGTACAAAGGGAATGTTTTTTGTTTACAAAGTAGAGGTAATAAAGAACTGATTTCTACTGGTTCATTTCTTACCAATCTAGACAGTGCCCTAGAGCCAGCGTAAATAATGCCCACAAAAAGTACTGATGCAGGAAGCCATGACAGGATTTCAGACCTGTGAAAACAATTAAAATCCCATTATTTCACCACATTCTGTTTACATACAGAATGCAACAGTTGCTTGCAAGGAATGTAATAATATGTAAATACGTACATAACTTTCAAACATGTGCATATTAAAGTCACTGTCTGATTGCTCAGTGTTCCTGCCATTTACTAAGGAGTCCAAGTCAGAAATTATTAATTTTATCTAATCCAAGAGAGGAACTGACTGCAGATACATTTTCTTTGTTTTACTCCTTCCCTGGCTCCTCTCCCTCCAAAATCCTGTTGCTGGCTTTTTTTTTTTCTCCCTTAGAAATTACTCCCATTGGTTTTAAAGGAGAGACATTTCGACTAATTTCCTTGATACTCTGTGAAAGGAACAAAACCTGACAAATGAAGCCATAAAATGGCTCACTTGAACAGACAGCACACATTTTCACTATGTACAAATACACTTGGCCACCCACACATTCATTTCTCAGCCAGATTTACAAAGACTCTTCCTAAAGATCAGATTGTCTCTGTGGGAGCCTATCTCTTGAGATTTCCTAATGATATTCCTTTGACTAAGCCAAACTCCTAGAGGCAGTTTGACGACTAATGGAGGAATGAAGTCATCAGATTGATTTGATTAATTTTTTTTTAGCCATGGTTACTGCAGTAGGGTCAGGTTTCAGTTCTGAGAAGGGGCTTCAGAATTTGCACTTTTCCTATTTTTGATCTTGTTACTCAAGGGAAAAAAGGAATCAGGTAGGTGGTAAATTTCAGAGAGAATAATGTAAGATTTTGGGCAAGGGAAGAAAGGAGCAGCAGTGAAGTAAAGGCCTGAATCAAAGGCTGCCCAGAACTAAAGACATGGGTGCCCTGTTCACTCTTCCCAAGCTTTGAATTAAAGTGGAGGAAACATTAGTGATCAGTGCTGGTTCTTGAAACAGAACCAAACTGCTCGTAGTTCCTTAATTTGCATTACACTTCCAATTAACATGTAAGACTTGAAATGCAATTATAGATACTGGTACACCACCACACTTCATGGAACACCAGAAAACAGACCACTAAATGATGAAACCAGAACAGTATGAATGAAGATAAAACATGCGCAAAAGATTCACGTAATCACAGACAAGGGAAAAACCATAAATATCACATTTCCTCTGTTATATATATATATATAATTTTCCAAGATACTAAATCAAAAACCCAAGGCCACAAAAATAATCTTTAGATCCTTTCACTGGCATAAATATTTGCTCTGGGTTTTCTTGAGTAGCCACCATAAATTTTTATAAAAACACTGTTTCTTTTGAGGTTATTGACTTCAACTGGAATTTCATCAAGACCAAGATCTAATACTGTCATACCTCATTACCAATGAATTCACATCAGACACCAACAAAAATACCCCCCACCCTATTGGAATGGCAACAAATGGAAGAAAGGGGGAGGGAAGAAAAGAAAGTGGGTGTGGGAAGATAAAAGGAACACATGATGAAAACCAAATTTTCATTTAGAACATAAAAATATCACTCTTTCATGTTCCCCACCACTAAATTGTAGGAATCCTAAATATGTCTTCATCTCCAATGCAATTCTGAGAAGTGCAGTGGAAAAGGCCTTCAGATGCATTTTCCATGATGTAAGGGTAGAATTTTATGCTGCCAAGTGGGAATTTCAGGACAGAAAAAGAATGCACGGATGTTTGATGTAACGTGTCAGCATCAACAATCTGTCTTGTATGTAAACCAATTAGCAGCTTCTTATGTTGGCAATACAGTGATGTACATGCAAAACAGGAAAAGAACTGATGAGTCTGTGGTTGTTGTAGGGCTAAACCTAAATCCCACAATAGGCAATGGGCAGGTTCCCCCAAACAACATTTAAAGCAAGGCTCTGAGCTGCTGCTTAGCTGTGGATGAAATGCAGCACTACAAGAAATGCCAATCAGAACACACCATACTTATGTGCCTACAAGAGTTAGGCAGAAGCTGAGCAGCAGACTGCGGCACTGGAAGAATTATGCAGATGCTGCATGTTCCTCTGTGCTCCACAGAGCCCTTGCTTTACTAATACTAAAAGCTTTGCAGACAGCCAACATTTGCTGTTAAGAAGAAATGACGGAGAGTCCCTTACAGCATGTCCTGAGGGGAAGGAGAGGCAAAGCAGGTTATCCACAAAACCTAAGTGAGATTACTCTAAATAATATGTTTGTGTTTGGTCTTTATAGTGAGGTTAGTATTCTGGACTTTAGACAAAGGACGATGATCTCTATGTAATAATTTAATTCTGCTGAGACACTTTGGGATAACCTGAATGGGCTCAGAAAGTATATGAGATCAGCCCGTGAGACAGAAAAATCGAGACTTTGTGGACATAAACAAACAAATGGATGGCAGTTTATTATTTGAAGCATGATGAGACTAAAGACTGGCTATGATATTCCTAAGTATCCCTCCTCCCAAAACAACAGACAGATTCAGAGACAAATATTCTGTAAGGGGAGATGGAAATGTCTATTTTCCAGTGGTAGCATTAAAATCACCTTTGCATATTATGTTTGTTCATTTGTTTGTTTGTTTGCTGGTGAGTTTTTTGGTTGGTAGTGCTTTGGAGGTTTAGAAAACCCTCTGTTTTTTTGTTTTGGCTTTGATTAGTTTTTTTTTTTTCAATACGGGGGATATGTGTTACAAATCCACCTCTGCAAAGCATTAAAGCATGTGCCTAATCTTTGTGAAGAAAGACAGGTTTAAACTCATGCTTAAACAGCTGGATGAGTTATAGCCAAAGCATGTCAATTAATTCTAGTTGTTCCATTCAGTCTATTCTAGAACAGGTATTCTGTATTAAGTAAGCTAATGAAGAGGTTTCTCAAGAGGGATTTCAACCCCTTTCCCTACAGTGTGCTGACATCTAGTGGCCTCAAGTTTCCAGGGTCAAAATATGAACTAATTTTTCAGCAAAACTTTTCTTAGATAAACACGATCTCTTCAACATCAGAGAGTGGTTCTTGTCCTCTATTTTGTTAATATCTTCCCAGGTCTTGAAAAGACAAAAGTATCTTTTCCATGATGGGAAGAAAAGATTCAACTTCTTTAATTTTGTGATTTAAAGCAGAAGTAATCATTAGTGATGAAAAGCTGAACTATAAAAGGACATTACTGATGGCTGTATTCCTCTAGACTGTTCTGTGAAACAATATAAATTTGATAATAATATATATATCAGTAACTGCCAGTAAAGCTAAGTTTGGACCCTAATCCTGTCTCTGCCAAAGACACTGACAGCTTTTATGATATCCTCAGTTGATTGCAGCCATAAAATGGGAAACTAAATTCCGTTTTCATTTATGACCTCACCTATATTTCCGTGGTGATGTAGTCACTTGCATGGACATGAAAACAGAACACAGCCTGGTTTTTCTGACATACTCCCAGGATTTCATTCTAAGTGAGGAGATCCAATTTTTCAAGCCAACTGTTTGAATCTCAAACAGAAGTTTGATCAGTTGTCACTTGCTAATACAGAATCACTGAAAAAAAGTTACATCAGAAGAGATGTCTGGCAGTCACCTAGTGCAAACTCTCCCAGCTTCAGAGTCAAGTCACAATACTCAGGTCATCGCCCAGGAAAGTTTTTAGTATCTTCTGAGATGAAGATTCAATGATTGCTGTGGGCATACATCCTCTAAGTGATACCATTTTGCACAACAAAAAAGATGCTACATTCCATACTGCAGAATGGATCCACCTGAGCAGAGTACAGCACGACAACTCTTCTGAATTGTGCTGTCACACTCAGTGCAAGCAGATCATCTTTGTCTACAAAGCACCATTTAATTTGGAGTTTTATTGTCAGTTAGGAAAACGTTAATGATCCCCATTTAGGAGACAGCTCTCAGAAAAAGGCAGATCACATTTGTAGACTTCACAGCCCTGAGGGTTTTGTGGAAGGTTGTGTCAATGCTCTTAACTAACATTACCAATGTTTCTCTTACAATACTAAAAAAAAAATCCAGGGAAGAGATATGGACAGATGGTTGGATAAGATATCCTTATTGTGTTCACTAAGGGCTTTTTGGATATCTCACCAAGGTTAAAACGAATCCACTTTATACCAGTAGTCAGTTTAAGTGGGTGTCACTGAACACCCATTTGACTAAAATGTGAGTTCCCTTCTACATCTGTGAAGCAGAACACACACACACACCCCCCAACCTCTATTTTAGCCAGTTAGTGACAACCCCAACCAACTTAACTATGTTATAATCCAGCTACAGAAAATAAGTGTTTGGCAAAAACCAAAAAACCTACAGTACCTTGAACACAAGTTTATCTCCACCCAGCCCAGCTTCCAGGAGATGTGAAGCAGAAGTCCTCCCACCAGCGTTTGCCACCTGAAACAGAGCAACACTAGGAAATAATATGTGAGGCCTAGGAAACACGTGCAGATAACTTAGAATAAGTAGCAAGTAATGCACACATTTCTTTTACACTTTAAAATAAGTTGGCAGCTTTCTTCTTCCTTAAGCTAGTGGTTTTCAGAGAGGTGTTTCCAGTTTCTTGGGTGAAAATCCTTGAACATCTAGCACAGTTCAGACAGAGATATTGTATTACAATTTTAAATGACATTAACATCCATAACAGATATAGAATTGGGTTTATTTATTATTCCCATTCGTTGCAATGCATTTAAGCAATTATTTAAAAATTTTCTCACACATACACAAATAAACAAATATTAACTCTATGCCGTGTTATTGCAGTTGGACACTGTCGGAGAAGAGTGAGCTCATTTTCCACATGGAAATTTACCATAGTAAATATTCAATGCTACTATCACAGCTCACTTCACCTTTTTTTGGATGAAGAACATATGAGAGCTTAAAAGCCAAGTTTCCCTGACATTTGGTACAGGTTTTACCATGGTCTATACAAGCCAATGAGGAAATCTCATCAGCTTTATTGAGAAGATTTTCCTCTTGTCTCAGGTTTTAAGGACGGAAGTTGGTGACAGTTTCAGATGCTTAGGACCACGCAGTATAGTCTTGGATTATACAGGGAACAAAACCAAGGACAATGAACAATAACAGCATGAACTGAGAATTACATTCTTTTCCTCTTTGCTCATCTGTCATAGGTCTAAGTGAAAGTGCATCTGAGCCACTTAAAAAAATTTCAAGGAAATTTTTTAAAATTTCAAGGAAAGGTCACTTTTAAAAGCCAGAACTTACAGAAAAATATTAAGATGCTGAAATGCATTTCCAAATAATAGAAAAAGGAAATAACTGTGGTAAAACAGATGCCATAAGGCAGTTCCTTGCCATTGAAATATGCTTTTCTGTTGATTTGCCACGTCTATTTTACACAAATTACTCAAAACCCTCTCCCCATACGATTAAAGCCTTGCGCAAGAGACAGTCTGTGTGTGTGCCAAAACTGAAGGAAGCATTCACTGCATATTTAATTGAGCTGAATACACTCAAAGTAAGTGGAGATTCCCAAGGCAATTATTCCTAGAGTTGATTGCAGTCCTGGGACTGCAAGTCAGGCAAAAATGTAAGCCATGCTAAGCAGCAGAAAAGGAAGCAAAGATATCTAGTGTCTGCAGGTTTTAACATTATCTCAAATGAACAAACAGGGGAAGTCTTAACTCTAAGAGGCCAGATTTTCACCAAATGTCTCATCAACAACATTGATGGTATATATGGACACTTAGCAAAACATTAAACTTCTCATTACAGTTATTAAGATATGATAGTGACTTGTGATGCAGAGTTACCAAAAGCTAAGCATGAAAAGAAGCAATATGGTATTTGTGGATGCCTAAAGACGGGTTTAAGGTTGGTTTTTTCTAGCATAGAAAAAAAAGCACCATAAATGCACATTATCCATGAGTGCCATTTCCAAAGAAGAGAGGTTGTACTGTAATTGCTATTTTTCTATGCTGAAGCGTAAGACTTCAAGGAAAATGAGAAATTATGGACTACATATCTTAATTATATCATCTCCATGATGTTTAAAAATTAACCAAGACACTTTAATGAATGCTTTATTAAGGCTTCACAAAGTATGTTCTCTAGACAGCAAAAGCCAGTAATGACAAGAGGTAGTAAAGGTAGCTTCAGCATGAAACAGCAAGACGTTAAAGTAATTTTTCAAACAACTGTACTCTTAAAACAATACTTACCCTTGAAAAAGGGTAGGATAGGTAAATTGCAGGACAGATAGGACATACTGGAAAACAAATAGCAAATTAATGGACATCAAACACCAACAGTTTATAATATTAACAAACAATCACGAGCAACAAAACATACACAAAAAGTTTTCATTTTTCTTTATTTTGGTATAAAAGACAAAAAAAAAGTCTAGTAGTTTCTCTTGCTGTGGTGTATTTCCTCCCCCTTCCCTCATCAGGCTGCACTGTGATCTCTGAAATGCTTGATAGGCCTCAATCTTGATGAACAGCATCTGGGCTCAGTTCCACTTGAGCTTATGAGAAACACTGTCTGCTCCCAGGAACTTAATGCTGTCCAGCGAGCTCCTGCTTTTTAACAAACAGCCTTGGAGACTTATTTTTCTTGCCTGCATAACAACCCAAGGGGAACGACATTTTTGTTACTGAACTTCCAAAGCAAGTTACCAGCCTGCATTGCAGCCAGGATGGAAAATTACTTTGTCTAAACCCAACTCTCTTGTGACCCTACAAACAGCAGTCCTGAGACCCTTTGAGCTCTCCTGGACCACAGCAGGATGCAACCACCAACCTCCCTCTGAGTGGGACACCTCTCAGAGCCAGCAAACCCTCAAGTTTGCTACACGTGGAGGATCACTGAACGACGATGATGGATCCTGGGCTGATACCATCCACTCCCTGAGAGTCAACCCTTTGCCCATGAAGATGCAAAGGCACCAGATGTGAGTACTTCACTGAATCCGAGGGGAATTTTTCCTGGGTGTACCTTGTACATGCTCCTTTAGGTCTGAGTGTGTGTGAATGTGGATATGCTGTAGCAAATTTATCATGAATGTTGCTCTCTTAGATTCTTAAGTACATTAGGTTCATAAACAAGATAGGCCTGTGAGTCACTGTTGTGCCTATATTAAATTCCATACAAACCTTCAGTTAAATTCTTTAAATTAAGTTTTTGATTAAGAGCCTCTACATTTAAGTGTTGTTAAAACCTTTAGGCTAAACTGTTGATCAAATCTGGGGCTAAGTTTGGCAAGCAGGTCCACTATGAATGCTGTGACTCAGGGTGAGTGTCTTTTTTCCTTTTATCCTTACCCTTTCCTAGTCATACTTCCATGTAGATAATTTTAGGTTGATTGATTTTTAGATTGATCGATTTTAGTCTGATTTTTCTCTGCCTGCTTTGACCATCTAATAATGATGTAGTAGATGTAATGATACAGTAATGATGTAATGATGTAATAACGTAGTATTGATGGTAGCAGAGTGAACCTTGCCAACAAACTTTGTTGTGATTTCACTTCAATATTAAACCTGCTTTTGCCCATCCCTTTGCCAGTGATTCTTTGAGCGACCTAAAACACTCATTTGCGACACTTCCCATGCCAGAACTGGATGCTGGATGCTGCCTCAGTCACTGTGGAAGGTAACAGACACTAAAGTGCATGAGGCATGGAGTGGACACATTGAACAATGGAGAAGGCTGTCATCTGAATTGCACTTTCACTTTCTGAACACACTCCATACATCACACTGAATGGAAAAGGGCTAACAGGAACAAAAAGCCATAAGCACCAGTCAATTAAAATCATATCGTACCAAAGAGGCAGTCTTTGGCAGAACCAAGAGCAATAATCTTAACGTAATTGTCTCCTTGTGACTAATGTATCTTACAGACTTAACATTCCGCTCACACACTATTTTGTGTAAGATATTAAGCAGCCCATAAAGCCCATCGGAGATGTAATACCTGGGGGTAAAAAGCAAAGCCTCTGTGTCATTGCTTTAGCGTGTTTTGTCTGGGCCTGCACGTAAGGATGCTAGTGTCTCTTCACATTATATATGTATATATGCAAATACGAGGCATAAATACATGTCTTCCAGGTCTAACAACTTCCCATAAAGAAGTATATAAATACCACTTCTGCAAAGGAGAAGAATGACTGAAGCTTCCTCAGAGGAAATGAAAGGTACCTGCCGTTTCTTCCAAGAGCCAGCAGAAGCTGTCAATGGCAAAAGGAGAAGCTGAAAGCTTTCAGCAGAGAGGAAGCTGTGCTGAGCACCCTGCAAGGCCCAGTTTTCAGGTGTGTGGGGTGTCACTAAGAAGCTGGCATCAATATACAGAGACAAGGCACGTTGATTCACAACAGGTCCTTTTACACATATACCTGTCAGAACAGTCACGTGCATTTTAAATCAGGACAATCTACCTGCACATATCTGCACCCCTGCTTGCATTTGCACACCACTTGCAACAACTGAAAGGTCTATATTCTGGTTATTTTTAACTTCATTACACTAAAACCTACATTCAGGTTCGAGAATGGAGGCCCTATGTCAATGTCCCTCTGACTTCCTCTCAAGCACAGTTAAGCCAAGTACCTGTCCCAATGCATGATGCAACCTGGCAGCTCTTTTAGCCCCTTTCTGTTTATCTAATCACTGCTCCTAGCAGTCTGTCAAATCAAGTGCATTATCTCTCCCTACAAACTTTGCTTCATGTCTGGACTTCAGTCTACCTCTGGGCATCCTTAATGGGAAATGTATCTTGGAACAGAAACCACTGGCCAACGCCCAGAAAAGGTTTCATTTTCACCTCTGAAATGCTGCTTTCCTCTAATCCTCCGTCAGAAAATTCATACCCTGATTGCTTCACCAACATTTTTTTCTTTCAGAAATCTGCACCAGAAATACAGATGCTCTCTGATAAATAGGGTAGCACAGAGCAGTTACTATATCTCCTCCTCCCAGAGTAAAAAAATTACTTTCAATCTATGCTTAAATATGATTTTACTCACAATGTGGCCATCTTTAGCCTACTTCTGCTTAGACATTTCAGCAACACTAATAAGAAATTGTTGCACAGTGGAAAACAAAATTCTTGTGCTTAATTTGTAGGTTAATTAAGTTGTCAAAGGAACAAAGTTGCCATGGAAGTTAATATTTGTTTCACCACTGAAATAATACTTTGAATATTTCACATTTTTCCCTTGGATAATTGATATTATTGTTCCAGCTAACAGATCTTCTTTTGGGAATGAGTGCAGCTGCCAGATACCCAAGAGTCAAATACATCCAGCATCAGCGATACTTTCAGTGCAGCATAACTTCTGGCTCTATAACACTTCATTCATTGGAATGACACGACGTCAACCTCCCTGCTCTCCTAAACAAGACAATAGTGGAACGTATGTGTCGTGGAAAGGTAAAGATGTCACACACTGAGCAAAACGAAACCGGCACGCTACCCGCAGTTTCGGGAGCACACTGGGATGGGCGGCAGGCTGAAGTGCCGGGGACTTTTTCACTCGTGGGCTAGTCCCGTCCGGGAAGGGCTGGTCCTCCGGCTCTCCCTGAGCAGGGCAGGGAAAGCAGAGGGCACCGTCCCTCCTCTTTCTCCTCTTTCTCCTCTTTCTCCTCCTCCTGCTCCTGGCTCCCTGCACTTTCCTCGCCCCCCGCTCCCGCAGCTGCGGACTGGCTGCCCCGCGCCCCCGCACCTCCCTGCGCCCCGCCCGGCCTGTCCGAGACCGGGGCGGCCCCGCGCCCGCGCTCACCTTGTTGGTGAAGCTGGAGGCCAGGTAGAAGAGGCAGAAGGCGAGGCCGCCCGCCGGCCTCTTCAAATACATCTGTCAGCGCGGGCGCGGAGCGCGGTCCGGCGGGCGGCGGCCATCGGCCATGGCAGGGACACGTCGCCTCAGCGGGCGCCGCCTCTGCGGGGCCGCTGCTGCCGCCCGGCGGCCGTGCCGGGCTCAGGGCGTGCCGGGCTCCGGGCGGCCGTGCCGGGTTCAGGGTGTCCGTGCCGGGCTCAGGGTGTCCGTGCCGAGCTCAGGGCGTGCCGGGCTCAGGGTGTCCGTGCCGGGCTCAGGGCGTGCCGGGCTCAGGGTGTCCGTGCCGGGCTCAGGGTGTCCGTGCCGGGCTCAGGGCGTGCCGGGCTCAGGGCGGCCGTGCCGGGCTCAGGCTGTGCCGAGCTCAGGGCGGCCGTGTCGAGTTCAGGGAGGCCGTGCCGGGCTCAGGGCGGCCGGAGCGGCCGGCAGCGCCGCAGCCCGGGCACAGCCGCGGCTCGGGTGGCAGCGGCCGAACCGTGCCCGGCAGGGGAGGGAGGGCATTGTCCCCTCTACTCTGCCCTTGTGAGACCCCACCTGGAGTGCTGCGTCCAGCTCCGAGGCACGCAGCACAGGAAAGACCTGTTGAAGCGAGTCCAGAGGGAGGGACGCAAAGATGATCAGAGGGCTGGAGCACCTCTCCTGTGAAGACAGGCTGAGAGAGCTCGGGATGTTCAGCCTGGAGAAGAGATGCTCTGGAGGCACCTTACACCAGCCTTTTAGTACCTAAAGGGGACCTGCAAGAGAGCTGCAGAGGAATTTTTTACATGGGCATGTAGTTGTTGGACAAGAGGGAATAGCTTTAAACTGAAAGAGGGTGGATTTAGACTAGACATAAGATCTCTTTTACAGTGAGGGTGGTGAGACATTGGAACAGGTGGTGGATACCCCATCCCTAGAAGTGTTCATGGCCAGGTTGGACTGGCCACGTTGGATGGGGCTCTGAGCAGCCTGATCTAGTCATAGGTGTTTAGCAGGATGCTCTGCCCTGGAATGTGGTCAAGCAACTTGGACAATGCCCTGTTTACAAGGCTATTGATGCCTGAAAAGGCCTCCAGGACACAGAGAGTAGACAGGAATAAGGGAATAAAGGTAGGTATTTATTTGAAAGGCCTTCAAAGGTACACTCTGGGGAGCCAAAGGCTATTGCCAAGACGGACCCCAAGATGGACAACAGGTCACAAGTTCTTCACACTTTTATAGGTTTGGTTCATTTGTATATTAGGGTTAATTCTCCAATTAAAGCTTTAGTTTAATTATGTAATTTCCCCAAGCTTGCCCCCCCCCCCCCCTTCAGAGTCTTTAGTTTACACATTTTGGGCCTAGGACAGCCTGAGTGTCCGTGGAGAGCAGGCCTGGAGAGGCTTTGTTATGTCTGCGTAGCACTAGGGAGCAGAAATTAACAGGCTACAGGTTACACACTAAGCAGTACAGGATGTGAAAAATATAAAAGTTAAAACCTAAGGCATCACTATCAGTGGTGGACTGAGAGGGCATCAAGCTGGTTTTGGTGTTGAATTAATGATAAAACCAGTCTGACACATCAACCCCAAATTAATATCCTGACAGTGAGGCAAAGATTTGGCAGATAAGCTGCTAAGCTGACCTGGAGATATATGACTGGCAGTCAGTCACTTTAAAATTCCAGTCCACTTTCATATGGTTAGGTTCATCTAATATATCCCTTCTTGGAGTGTGTATGAAGATTCCTGCATTGGGTGGCGACACCCCTCAAAGTTAGTCCTTAAGGCTGAGTGAGCAAAAGAGATTTCACCCATGGTCGTTGGTGTGGGTGAGTTACACCAATCTCTACTTTAATAATTATTCCTTTTTGCTAGTTTTAATAGAAATGCTTTAATATAGTTGCTTTAATAGAGTGCACTGTACTATTCTATCCTATCCTAGTAGTTTCAGCTTCTATAGTGTGTAGTAAATAATTCTGATTAAGATCTTTTTATCTAATCATTTATCATAATGAATCAGTCATTTTTACATAAATATACCTGGTTTGCCATCATTTATCCTGCAGGACAAAAGCTCAGTCACACCTCTATAATTTCTTAGACTTAAACCATTGACAGGCTGAGGCTGAGATTGGATCCAGCCATACCTTGGCTCCTCTCTAAGAAGGAATTCAGAAAGCAAGGGGGTCCTTTCTGCACCACATGACTCAGTGGGAGGGTTTCTCCCACTCCCACTGGTCACAAGAAGTCCCTGCTTGTTGCAGAGGGATGGACTAGATGGCTATCTTTAAAGGCCCCTTCCAACCAACTATTCTATCACCCTATGATCCACTGGTGACCTGTAAACTATAAATATCCCAGGCAGGTGAGAAGTAGTGAAAGACACGCTCTGTCAGGTCATGGTTACTGGTTCTTTTATTATGGCCTAGATAAGCCTTGTTTTTTCCCAGTCCTGGTATTATCAAGGCCCTACCTTTGCAGTTCTCACCTTGACTTTGCTCAGGTAACCCAAAGTACAGGGCCCTCTCTGTACACATACACCCTGTTTTTACAGGACAGAGCAAAGCAGCATGAATAAGGAACCTTATTTATGAGCATGGCCTAAACTAGGGAGGGAGGGAGGCACTAAGTGGTCAAATCCAGCCCATAAAATGAGCCTGTCTAACCTGTTACATTTAGCCTCAAAAGACAAAGCCAACAGAGTGCAACAGCTGAACAGTTGACCTGCACCAAGATAAATTCAAGTATTTTAGTGCATCAGATGTTATCCTATCTGGTTTGTAAGGCGGTGGCCCAACAGAGACATCGATTTCCAGTGCTGAAAGGATTGGTTCATCCAGGCTTACAGAGATCACTGATGAGCCACTGTAATGGATGTGTTAGAGATGGTAGGGCAGGTGATAGAGCATTTCCACTTTGCAGAGCACCTGTTTATGTAAGGATGTCAAATGTGTATTTGGCAAACAAAGGCACACTTTGCATTGTGCCAAAAATTCAGCCTGTAAAGCTTCAAAATACATTAAGTAAAGTTTATGGATATCTACAAAGACTAATGTAAGCATGCAGTAAGAGTACTTTTGACTTTTTATTACAGTGGGGTATCATTTTCATCCAAAATATTACAGTGATATCTCTGAGCTTTTTGCAGCATTTCTTAGTACAAGTGGGAGACCTGGGCAAGGATGATGTATCTTCTTATAGCCAAATACAGAGGCAGGTTTGAATTCTTGTAGGCCACTTATAGTGAGGGATTAAGAATGAAGATGTAAATTTCTGCTAATGTTGTTTATCAGGACTGACTTGAATTACATATGAAGTAATCAACTACGCAGCTTTGGAATTATCTTGATTAATATGAAGGCAAGCTCTATCTAGATTTTTAACTATTTTTATTGGGAAGTATGAACGTGTTGCAAATTATTTTGTTTACAGATCATTTTACAGAACATTTCTTCTTAACACAATTCAGTTCAAACCTTGATCCATTCATACAAGAGGTAATGGGATCAAGGCCTAATCAGGAAATATTTAAGAGAGTAAAATAGAAGACTTATTTTTGAAAATTAAAAACTTAGTAACAAGACACAGGAATTTTAAGTCACTGTTCATGTCTTTCTGAATCAAAACCCACCAAAACCCATTTTCTTAATCAGTGCTTGTACAGCTGTGCAAGAATAATGATTTTTCCCAGGGCAGCAGGACATTGCTTTGATATTCTGCTCATATGTAAAACTGTTAAATTTAGACAAAGAAGATTGAAGAGGGCATGGCAGTAATCTTCACACCCCAAAAGGCAGCTGCAAAGGGAAAGAAATAACCTCTTTCCACCAGGGCTAAGTGCAGAGAGGGTAAGAAACATGCTGGTACTGCCTCATCAGACAAAGCACACTTGGCAGTGCCGCGGTGACCATTGAACCTGATGATCTTAAAGGTCTTTTGCAACCTAAATGATTCTATGATCCTACAATGCCTCCGTGGCACAAGCCTGCGTCATACCTGCAGGTTGTGCGTTACAACCTGGGTTCCTACCCTCTTCCAAATGGTTTCTCTTTTAGCTGGGGACTTTCTGGGGTAATGAACGCTGGAACAGTGTCTTAGGAGATTGTAAGGTGTTACGTCATTGCAGGTTGCTAAGGACAAATAAGACGAACTTTGCCCAACGAAGCTGATTCTTGCATGGCTGAGAAGTGATGTGAATGGCCTTTTCTGGGTCTGCCTGGCAGTATGAGCTTTGCTAGATGTGTAACAGGGAACTTACTCTGAGCAGGCTGGCGGATGCCACAGAGGATATACAATCCCTTACCACTTCTGCCCTTGCAGCCACCCAGCTTTCCTAGGCTGGTTTGCAGAATATGAACAGTGACTGTGATGGTACAGTTGGCTATGACTACAGACAGATACCTTCAATAGCTGGTGATGAGCCAGGCCAGAGGAGATTTCTAGGCATTGCTTCCTTCCTTTCAGGAAACTTGCCCAAGTAGACCTAACAGTGATTGTGTCGTAGCAAAGCATTATCCTGTTGCTGCTGTCCTGGAAATAGGGCATTTTAGTCACAATACTATTTTCCAGATAAACGTTACATATAAAATTGAGATGTAAAAGGCACCAGGTCACATACAAAGTATGTAAATTTGTATCTACAGTGACTTACAGGATTGGGATCATATTAATTTGTTCTCTTATGGTTTGGTTAATTTGTTGTATTTTTTTCCTGTTTCCTCAGTTAGTTCCTGAGATAAAAACAAATGCCACCTATTTCATTTCACAGAATCTCAGAATCAATAAGGTTGGAAAAGACCTCTGAGATTGAGTCCAGTCTATGACCAAACACCAAGTCAACTAGACCATGGCACTAAGTGCCACGTCCAGCCTTTCCTTAAACACCTCCAGGAATAGTGACTCCATCACCTCCCTGGGCAGTCCATTCCAATCTATTCACTCTTTCTGGGAAGAAATTCTTCTCAATGTCCAATCTAAACCTCTCCCAGTACAGCTTAAGGCAATGCCCTCTTGTCCTGTCACTTGCTGCCGGCAGAACAGGCCGACCCCCAGCTGGCTACATCCCCCTTTCATGCAGTTGTAGAGAGTGATAAGGTCACCCCTGAGCCTCCTTTTCTCCAGGCTAAACACCCCCAGCTCCCTCAGCCTCTCCTCATCAGACTTGTGCTCCAGACCCTTCACCAGTTCCGTTGCCCTTCTCTGGACTCTATTTCATCCATTGGTTTTGCCGCTGGCTTACTGTTTGGTTTGTTGGTTTGGTTTGGTTTGTTTTTTTTCTCCCACCGTTCCCTCGGTTACGTCCCGAGATAAAACCAAACGTCAGCTATTTAACTTCTCCCATTCGCATTACTGCCAGCCCAGCGCAGCCCTGGGCCCGGCGCTGTCCCTCAGCCCCCGGGAAGGGGCGGCCGGGCGGGAGCTCCGCCGCCTCGCCCCGCAGGCGGCCCCGGCAGACTCCGCACACCGCCGGCGACGCCCCGGCCGCTCCGGTGACATCACCGGAAAGGCGCGTCACCCGCGGCCAATAGGCCGCCTGACGGCCGCGGAGAGCCGGGGAGGACCCGGAAGGTTTCGCAGTCGGAGCGTCGCTGCCCCGCGGAGAGACCCCGCTCCTGCCGCCCGCCCGCCCCTGCGTGCCCGATGGACTCGGTGGGAGTCGCCGCCGCCGCCGCTCCCGACGCCGGGACGGGCCCCGCCTGGCAGAGCAAGGTGAGCGCTGTGCCGGCGCCGCGGGGCCGCTGTCCGCGCTCCGGGGAGGTGGAGGAGCAGGAACAGGAGGACCGAGGCCGTGGAAAGGGCGCTGCGAGGTGGTGCCAGCACCACCAGGGTCACGGTCACTCGGCAGAGCGACCCGAGCGTGGTTTGCTACCGGCAGTTATCTCCTTGATGGGGAGAGCTGCTGTGGCAGCCCGATAACCGAATTGCTTCCGTCCGAGGGAGCTGGAGCTAAGTGAGCTTGGTTATCCCGGCGGTAGGCAGCGAGTCCCAGCTTGCTGGGATTCGTCATTCCCCAGCCGCCGCCTCCCCGAGCGAGATGTGTGTCCCTCTGCGGTTTTGAGGGCATGTTTTACGCTCGCTGACCTTCCACGGCTCTAGAAGCGAGGGAGGAAGCTGTGCTTAAGCCCTTGCTGTTGGATTATTCCAAGAGAAGTTTTATATAGGTTGTGTGTCTGCTTGTGTGCAAACTTCCTGGGAAGGCTTTACCCCTGTCTCCAGAGGGTACTGACACTGACAAACTGACTTTTTTTCCTTCATTAGTAAGTGACCATCAACAGTTTTTCAACCCCAGTTCTCCCTATTGAGTTTATGAAACTACTCTTTGAGTGGTTCCCATAGTTCACCAACTATCTGTAGAAGAGCCCTTACATTACACGAGCTTATTTTGGAGCCAGTGATAGCTAATTATCCTGATTATTGTGTTGTCACTGCCAAGTCTTGCTGAATTGAAGAAAATGTTTATTTACAGTGTCCGTGGGGAGCTCCTAGCACAACATCAATATCATGTTCTCTTGCTGATGTAATGAGTGAACAGCTGGCAAAAGAACTGCAGCTGGAAGAAGAACATGCTGCTTTTCCTGAAGTAGTTGTGTAAGTTTAAGTCCTGGATTAGTGACTTCCGTAGGTGTGATGCCATCTTCTCTCTCACACGCAATTTCTTACAATGTGCTCAGTGCATAGCAGTACAGTAAATTATTTGCCTGTTGCCTCCTAGCTCTGCTTCTTCAGATCTTCTTCAGTGAAGATGGCTTCCCCAGCTAAAAGTCTTCCTTAGATTCTCTTCTCTGTTGCTCTTCCTTCTTTCGTGATGTTTTCGTTGCATTTTCTGGGGGTGTTAACACAGTCTGTGAGCTATATTTAGAAAAATGTCAGAAATGTTTTTTTTCTACCCTTTTAGGGACTCTTGGTAACAGTGTACAATGTTATTTCAAGAACTATCAGATATATCACCTGTATCCTCCTATTACTTGAAAGCTCTAAACAAAGGCCAAGAACTTACTAGTTCTAAAATTGTACAAATTTTGACTATCTTTCCTGTGAAGCAGAATAAAGCAACACTACTTGGGGTTTTTTAAACATATAAATAAGTATATGCATGCATACACCTGTATGCCTTCTTTCTTTTCTCTGAAGGACATCTTAAAAATAGAGCTTAATGCTTCTTGCAGAAAGGTAAACAAGCAAAAGTTTAAGTAAAACTTGCATCGTAAATGAGTGGCAAAGAGAAATGAAGTCATGATCTATTAATATTTAGTGTTGGCTTGGAGAGGAGGCAGACAGCTGAGATCCGTTCCTTTCTGTGCAGCTCTGCATGAAGTCTGTTGTATAGAGTGGGGAAGTGGTAGAAAGCAGTGTTTCTGCTTAGATTGCTGTGTTTAATTTTTAAAACAAATTCTGTTTTCATCTTATATAGTGCTGCTGAAGGACCATTTATTACAGGAGAAAATATTGACACTTCTAGTGATCTAATGCTAGCTCAGATGCTGCAGATGGAATTTGACAGGGAATATGATGCTCAGCTTCGGCGTGAAGAGAAGAAGATCAATGGAGATAGCAAAGGTACCTTCATCAGAAGGAATATTTTTGCTTTGGAGCTATTCTTGGCCCTTAGCTTAAATTGACAGAGCTGTGAGGAAGTAGCAAATCCCTGATAATCACAGGCATGCTTATTTGTTTTGTTTCTCAAGTCTCCATATCCTTTGAAAATTATCGGAAGGTGCATCCCTATGACAGTGACAGCTCAGAGGATGAGGTTGATTGGCAGGATACCCGTCATGATCCATACAGAGCAGGTATGTGACAGCTTTAAACAATGCGGTTTCTTCAGTCAATAGACCTGAGAATATGACATAGTTAAATTAGGTCTTGTTTTAATGTAAGGAGACACACCAGCTGCATTTAAAATCAGGTCACCTCAGTGGGAGGCGTCAGCAGGAGTTTGGGTGGATAACTTCAGGCTTCTGTCTGCCAGTACATTGGCTTCAGTGGCCGAATCTGGCAAAATAACCAGTGTACATGGGAAGCATTGTGGGGTATGCTTATCTGTCATCTACGTTTGGATGATATGGTTACATATCATCTGCACATGATATTGAATACTCCTGTTTTAGCATGCCAGAAATGTCTGACACCCCAGAGAAGACAGAGAAGTAAGTTGTAACATAGCCAAAGAAGCTGTCACGCTTAGGATAAGAGAAGGTTGTATTAGGATCGTACAATTGAAGTAATTTATTCTGTTATATAAATAAAATTAGGTTACTTTTGTGGACATTGTGGGACTTTTATGAGCACTGGTTATCCTTGTTTAGATGTAAAGTTTGGTTTCTTTTTCTCACTGCTGGCAGATAAACCTACTACTACACCAAGAAGGGGTTTCATAGGAAAAGGAAAAGACATTACTACGAAACATGATGAAGTGGTATGTGGAAGAAAAAACACTGCTCGCATGGAAAATGTAAGTGAAAACTTAGGGAAACTTATTTTGTGTGTAAAACTGGAATGCTGCATTTCAGCCAAAGAACTAATGCTTGTCCACCAGTGCTACTGGGTAGGGTGCTGACTTTTATTTTTTCCTGTCAGATGAAAGCAGTTCAGTCTTTGGTTTATTGGTTTTTCACTTCGGCAGTTTGAGTTTTGCGTGTTTTCTGTTTAATAATAGTTTGTTATTGAGCAATTCAAGAATTTGCAAAAGAACTGTTTTGGCAAAACAAAACTATCAGCAAGTTTGGCACACAGGCAAATAAAATACAAAAGCTATTTTTGAAAAGCATAGATGTTGTGTAACCTTCCTTCTAATTAATTTTGTCTGATAAGCCAAGTAACTTATTTTCAGTCAATTGTTTAACTATACAGCTTTTCAGTCTGTTTATCTGTAGTACATACCTTTCATTTTCTTTAAGGTAACCGGTGCAACTTCTCTAAATAAGGAAATGCTGCAAGTGCTATTTTTACAGGATGTTAGGTAATCTCATATCAGTTTGGGCAGAACTTTGAGTTCTGTGTTTAAAACAGTGTGTTTTTTAACATAGTGACAACATTGCACAAAGTGGGTTTCACATAGGTCCAAATCTCTCCTGGGTTTTTCCAAATCAGGATGAGAAATTTCTGATTGTGCCAACTTTTGGTGTCTGCTAGTAACAATGCTTAAATTCCTATTATTTCTACTTGTAGTTTGCACCTGAATTCCAAGTTGGGGATGGAATTGGGATGGACTTAAAGCTGTCAAATCAAGTCTTCAATGCCTTAAAACAGCATGCGTACTCTGAGGAACGTCGAAGTGCAAGGCTCCATGAGAAGAAGGAGCACTCCACTGCTGTATGTTTTTAATAAAGTCTCTCTATCTACTCCTTATCTTGTGTAATAGCTAAACACTGCTTTGGTAACTTTGTGCAACATTCCATTTTTAGTAAAACAGCTAAGCAATATTATGTTAACATTGCTGAAGGAAATTATATCAGCCAACTCCTGCTAGGAAAAGGCTCTTTATTTGAGCTGCATTACTGTGAGAGCCATGTCAAAGTAAAAGCAAGCAGCTACTGTTTTTTTCTCTTTGTCTTTCTAAACTTGTCTCTTAATCAGCTACAATGAGTAAACTGCCTGCAAGTTATTTATAGAAACATCCAGAGGACTAATCCTCTGCAGTTGAACCATGTGTGGCTTCAAATATCTGTCTTCATAACAAGTTTCAGGAAGATGAGGTGACCGACTGATCTAATAATTTAGGAATTTACTTTATAGACTATGTGTGAGTTTGGAGTAGGGCCTCTGGTAATTCCTGATGCAGACCTCTTCAAATTTGTGTGTTTTGCTTTGGTTTATTGTTACTTATATCAAAGGAATATAATACTTGGGATATTGTGATTCATGATTCATAAAGACTCCTTGACATCATTGTAGAAATTGCTGTTAAGCCTCAGTCTATATGTGCAATTAGTAAAATACTCCTTGTGCTGCACAGCTGATCAGAAACTAAGAGTATTAAATCATTAAATCAGTCCTGGAGCAGATTGGCTTTGCTTCATATGTTTATTTTGGTCGGGCTTTTTTTTTTCCCCTCTGTCAGTTGAGAGAATTTTATTAATACATTATTCTTTCCACTTAGTTGAATTCTTGTGGTATATAAATATTCTAAACTCCTGGTAAAGCAAAGAATTGCTTTATTGAATTGAGTATTCATGTCTTGCCTATTCATTCTGTTCATCTCTTGTAGGAGAAAGCAGTGGATCCTAAAACACGTTTACTTCTGTACAAGATGGTCAATTCTGGGATGCTGGAGACCATCACAGGCTGCATCAGCACAGGAAAAGAATCTGTTGTTTTTCATGCCTATGGAGGAAAGTGAGTATGTTGTTTGTTACTGATGATAGCTTTAAGTACCAAAGATGACTTAAAAAGCAGAAAACACAGAAGTATTTAAACATCTGCACCTTTTTTTATTCCCAAGAGTTAAAGGTTGTATTCATGTATATGCAGATAATAATAAAATCTGAAAAGATGTGCCTTAACAAATTGGGAGAGGTAACCTATTTGATAAACAACTTATAATCAAAATGCCAAAACCCAAACATTCATATGTAAGTTTAATCATCGAATTGTTATAAACTTAAGTTGGCTTCTAAATTTGATAGAAAATTAGATCCTCTCTTATATTAAAAACTGCTGTATGTTGCAATGTATAAAAACCCAAACCCATGCATTTGCTTGTAAATAGTTAACTTTGTTATATATTTGTCTTTTTCCATGAGAAGTGCAACCGAAGATAAAGTTATTCCTCCAGAATGTGCCATCAAAGTGTTTAAAACAACTCTTAATGAATTCAAGAACCGTGACAAATACATTAAGGATGACTACAGATTTAAAGACCGCTTCAGTAAATTGAATCCACGAAAGATTATTCGTATGTGGGCTGAGAAAGAAATGCATAACTTAACAAGGTAAAGAAAGTAAAAGGAAGTGTAGTTGCCAAATGCCTGTCAGTTTCCTATTCTTTCTTTAAGGAAGATACTCTGTGTCTGGGTATTTGACTTTAAGGCCAAAATAATACACAGCCTGGCACAGATTGAATTAGCCTCTGATTTATTACAGTTTAATAAATTGTCAGCATCTTCAGTGATTTTGCAGCAGAATTTACAGGCCCATGAAATTAACAGGCTCTAGTTGTAAAAGTGATTAGTATTCTGTGAGCATTTTTAGACTCACTTATGACTTTAGAATCTGAATTTTCCTGTGTAAAATACTGTGAAATATATATATAATTATTCAGTTTTCATTTGTCTTGAAGACTTTTTTTACTCTGGATCAAGTTTCTCACACAGCTCTCAGATTGCAAATGAGCAAGCAGGGATTAGAACTTTGGAGCCTTTGAAGCTTTTTTTCTGTTTTCCTTAATCAGTATCTATTTTCTGATCCACAGAATGCAAAATGCAGGAATTCCTTGTCCTCAAGTGGTTATCCTTAAGAAACACGTCTTGGTTATGTCTTTCATTGGCCAGGATCAAGTCCCAGCTCCTAAACTAAAGGATGTAACACTTAGTAATGAAGATATGAAAAAGGCCTACTATCAGATTCTTAATGTAAGATGATGCTGATTTCTCCTCCAATTCTGTGTTGTGTTTTCTTTTAGGGGAATAACTATAAGGACAAATCAGCACTTATTTACTTTACAGGATGCTTACATAATTTTCAAGATACAAAGTCCAAAGTCTTACGTTGCTGCTGTTTAATGTGTGACTTAGAATCAGTAAGAAATTATGCACTGAAAAAAAAAAACTTAACCTTAATCTGACATGCTGGAATTCGATGACAAACAGATGTTTAGCAGCAGAGGAATTGTGAGCAAGTAGTCCTCCTTTTATAGAAGCAGTATGTGGTTTAGAAAATTCTCTGAAGTCTTTCTGGGCTTACCAAACACTTCATTTGCTTAAGCATTCTCCGGTGGATTGCCTGCCCCCTTTTTAGCAAAAACCTAGAAACTGGAGAGTGAATTGGAATACTGCATGGTGGATACTTTAATTTCCTATTATCTGCTTGGTTCAAACACACACCTGCTAACTGGCCACTCACTATTACATTAGAGATATTAAAAAAACCCAACCAGGCAACCAACCCCTTGGTTGGCAACAGCTTGGTAACAGGAGTGGTCTAGGCCTCAAATGAATGAGACCAGTGAGCAGCACAACTGTGTTTTAAGTGAACTTGTGTACTGGTTAGGATTCAGTCTCTACAGCTGTGAAGCTTCCTGCCTATGTGATAGGAGTGAAAATGACATGTATATTTAGAGAACATGTTTATCTGTCTCCTGCACCTGGACTGTTTGGCAGAGCTGACATGAGTTTACCAGAGTAACTCTTCTTGTTTTGCCAAAGCTAAGCTCAGTGATAAAAACTTAGTTTGCTGGCAGTTTGCCAAAGCTGCAATTCCCTGGACAGAAGTGTATTGAAGACTTGGGTAAAAATTATGTACAATATGTGAGTGGTAAGGGAAAGGTGTTGTTTTGTTGTTTTTTCTTTTCAACACTCATGCTAGCAATATTTGTTTGGAGTACAGCACGCTTCCTTCATTAATTTGGTTCCTTGCAGATGATGCAGCAGTTGTATAGGGAGTGCAACCTGGTCCATGCAGATCTGAGTGAATATAACATGCTTTGGCATGATGGGAAGGTGAGTTTGTTCTTAATTTGGGGGGAAAAGGTTTCATCTACTGTAAAATATTAATACAAAGTGAATTGCTATTTCTCTGTGACTACAGGTCTGGCTCATTGATGTTAGTCAGTCTGTGGAGCCAACCCATCCTCATGGACTTGAGTTTTTGTTCAGAGACTGTAGGAATGTTTCACAGGTAGGACCTCTTTGTCTGACAATCTGTTATACTGCATGTTTTCTAAGATATAAGATATCTTAGATATATAGATTATTCTTGCACATTTTCCATGCTGAGAGTGTCCTCTGAAAGTGAAAAAAAATGTGGAAAAGTATAATTATACCACTAGAACTTCTTTCAGTTATATTTATCTGTGGGTCAACCGAAACAAAAATGTAATTTTGACTAAATATTGTTACTGGGGGAAGTCAAAGGAGTATTTTGTTCTGTGTAGTAAAGTGTTTAATGTGTACTCTTTCTATTGATTAGTTCTTCCAGAAAGGAGGTGTGGCAGAAGCACTTAATGAGCGTGAACTCTTCAATGCTGTCTCAGGTTTAAATATTACAGCTGACAATGAAGTAGACTTCCAAGCAGAGGTATAGCTTTCTCTGTCTAACAATTTTAATTTGGTTAGCTATAGTAGCTATTATAATACCTGAACTTCCCACATTTAGTTTGTGTGATTGGTGTGAGTAAAGTTTCAGCAGTCATTCTGCATCTCTTTTTAAAACCTTGAGTGTTTCAACCTGTTACAAATGTTTACAGAAACTCAGATTGACAGACTTCTCCAGGACCCCCTTTCCTGATCCCCCTGCTCCCAAGTAGAAAGACTTCATGTTGAATATAGTTGCTTCATTTCAGCATTAAGGCAAATCTAGTGATCTGTTTTAGTTTAGAATCTGTTGTCTTGCCTTACATACATTAAAGGTTGTACAGCAAAAGGAAAGTTGGGTTAAAAATAATAATTATTCTACTGCTTTTTTCATGATTTAGATGTTAATTGATTTGAATTTAAAGTTTAGGCTGGCATTTTTAATTTTGAAGCTTAAAATCATGCTAATGTAAATATGGACTTAGGAATCTTTGGTCACTGTTGGCTTTTAATTTTCAGCCTTTGGCTGTAACTCCTCAAGGCCTGCATCCTGATACCAGATTTGAAAAAAACAAGTTGTCAAACATTCTGTATTTACTAATTAAAGAAAGGGCAATGTGGTGATTCTACTTTCCCAATTTACTAATGAAATTGCAGGTTTATGCTAATCCAGCATGGAGTAGGTGAGAGCTGGAAATGAAGTGACTCCTGGGGCAGGTGGTCAAAGTAAGAAAGAGATAATGGGAACACAGTGTCACAGTTCCACGATCTCTGTATCATTGGAGAAAGGCACACTTCTGTACTCTGAGAAATACAGCTGAAGTCTCAAGAATCATCCAGTCCCCCCTGCAACTGGTGCATTTTAGTTACATAGCTTGAAACTGTAAAGGAGTGCTGCTCATTTTAGTAACTTGTTGAGAAGAGATGATTCAAGGTGTACCTGGCTGTATTCGAGCTGTTACATGTGACTGAATGTTTGAAATAGCAACATTGTACATACCTGCTCTGGCCTCTAAAGCTACTTTTTAATGCTGTTTAGAAGCATTCTGCTGCTGGCATGGTTTTATGATTTCAGCACGGTTTTATTTTTGGTTCTCTAGATTGAAGCTTTGGAGAAGATAAATGAAGCTCACGTGCAGAATCATGGAAAGAAACTGGCAACGTTTTCAAGTGACGGAGACCCACCTATATATGATGAATAGCACTGAGTTTATAGCTGCTCACAAAACAGAACACAAATTTACTGCTTCTAACTATGTTGGTGCAGTGGTAAATGTCAACTGCCAATGTTGAGAGAGTGGTTGGCTGGGAATACCAAAATGGAAAACACAGCGAGCATATGGTGATGCCTCAGTGGTTTGCTTTTTTTTTAACTTATCCCACACATCAGGCTGGCACTGTGAGAATGGACTGTCACTACCACTTTGAACAGACTGACAGTTTCACCAATTCCCCAGTTACATTAGACTAATGTAGCTCAGGTGGTCATATTTTGCATGATTCAGAGCTTACATATCTTTTAGTCTAAAAAAAACTTTAAAAATCATCTATATTGTCCAAAGTATTTAGTGGGAAAGCACACTAGAAGAGTCCCGCTCTTTTTTTCCTAATGCAACTTGAAAAACTAATTAAACATTGTGTATGGACACAATGTCTTTCATCTGTCTCCACCAAGGGCAAAATGAAAAGCCAAACTGTGCACTGCAATCGTATGAAAATGTTTATTTAGCAAAGTAATATATTTATAAATGCAAAAGTCTGGACCTTTTCATTTGAAGTACAGGGAAGGTGGCTCTAACTATCTCTGTAAATACTGTTGGGTATTACATGAGAAAGAGATTTGAATCCAACCAGCAGAGGACTTCCTTGGTGCCATGCCAGGAAATCCTGAGTCAACTATGTATAATAAAGAGTCAGCTCAGGTAGCTTCACTCTTAATATACAAATGGTTCCAAGAACTTGGTGCAAGCCAAAAATAAAACTCTCTAATAATCCTGTCTCTACCTAAAATGTCAGTTTGGAGCATCAAATGTTCTAAAGATAATCATAGACAAATCTGAGTATTCTTTTGCACCTGTAAGCAAAAAAGCTTCGTTTAGAAATAATGATGACTGATACTGGTTTCCACAGTCTATTTTATGCTTTTATTCTTAATGTCAGTCTTTGTTTTTTCCGTAACTTCTAAAAATTTAGTGATGTTTCTCTCCAAAACAACACATTTAAAGGTGAACTGACGTGGTGGGATAGTTTGGAATTAAGAAATTCTAGTCAACTTCTTTTTAACTGATTTCTAGTTTCTGATGCTGCTCTTTATCAAGCAGAATATAGTGATGCTACATGTGACCTTCTCACAGTGTGCTGTGAAAGTGACTTTTTAATCTCTTTTTGTTGGAAAACAAACTGGTGGTGAAGTAAAATCTTAAGATCTTGTGGTGGTATTCTCGCATTGTTCTTTGCATCACAGAGGCCTTCATTGATCCTTGGTGCTTCACTAGAGCAATCTTAGGGTAGGACTACACTAACTCCTTGCAACAATAGAGAAATGACTGTTTGGGTGGGTACTACATGAACAGTAAACAACCTTGGTTTTGCCAGTTTCATCCCAACACTTGGATCCTCTTCCTTTTTCCAAATTGGACAAGTGTCTTGCATTTACCCCTTACTTTTGAAATAAAGGAACTTGTATCTTTCAGATACTTAAGTCTGTTCCAAATTTCTCAGTGAAACAGTTTCCCAAAATAATGGTATCAGGGAAAGAACAGACTAGGTACTGCAGGGGAAGTGCTGCAGTTAGCTAACCACTTCAAGAAGACTACAAGCTTCTGTTGTCAAAGATAACTAGATCTCCTTCAGAGGAGAAGGCTTTTCTTAAAAAAAAGGATAGTTCTATTCTAGGCTTATAACTAATTTTAGTACTCTTAACATTTCTTAGAGAGGGGAAAAAAATCTCAGAACAGTTGCAAATACCTTAAAATGTTCTTGTCAAAGGAAGATTCTGATTGCTACAGCTATTTGCACCAAGTGAGAGGAAGAGAGAGCAGAAGTAACAGGAAGCAAGGGGAGGGACTTTTTTGAGCTGCTATTTGAAATAGGCCCCTGCTTGTATCTCTGTGCTTGGACGAAGTTTCAGTTGTTACTGTCATTTTTAATTTCTTACTAAAATCTGTCTAGCACAGGCTTAAAAAAACCAAACACACCCCAAATAAATGAAGCATTTTTCCTTGGGTCTAACTTAAAGTAATTAGGCCCAATTATATTTATGTATTATATATATAATATTATATATAAATATATTTTCACTTCCAGCAGTAAAATTGGCTCAGGAATTTGTATGGGGATTTTAAAACACCTGGGCATGTTTTCAAGTAGTTGAAAACAAGAATTTGCTAAAAGAAGCATTTTCCTGGACTCCTTTGAAATAAAAGGTTCCAGGATTATTGTTAGGCAAATAGCATCTTAGTTTTGGAATTGGCCATTAAGATTTATTTCTATCACAAGAGTTTCAAGTTGTGTGTATATTTACTTGTTTGCTGATTTCTCCTCAAAGATACCTCAGTTTCTATTGCAATTGTAGGAAGTGCATGCTGTTCTTTAGAGAAGTAGGAGAAGGGTAAATGTCAGTAGAATTTTTTAAATTTTCACCCTGGATTAACTAAACTTCCAATTAACAAGCAATGAATTTTGTTACTTTGTAAAAAATTATAAACTTTAAGGTACTTTAAATGCTTTGGAAATGCTTGTCATCTCCAGTTAACAGAATTGTTTGATGATGCAGGAGGGTTCTGCAGAACAAACAGCTTGTTGTAATTCTTAGTTGTGACTTTAGTATCTCTAGTCTGATGTGAAATTATTGCAGGCGGACTAACTGGGTCACAAGTCATCCAACAGCTGTTTGCATGACACTGTTAGTATCTGATACTTAAATTTCTATTTCTCCCATACTCAGCTGTGCTACCATTTTAATCTGAAATTTTTAAATTGTTATGATCTTAGTCTTTCCCCCCCACTCCTTTTTAAATTTTCCTTTCTAAACCAATAAGCAAATACATAATTGATATTCTCACACAATTTCTAGATCATAATGTAGGGCTTATATCTAATGAGCTAAGGAATTAGCCAGTGCATCAACAAAAAAAATCCCATTGCTGTTTTGTTGTCCAAACTAAAATCCATGCTCAGCATAAATGCTGAGGACCAAACCAGACTTTAACTTCAATAATGCTTTATTAATATTGTTCCTGAAATAAGGGCTATTTTCAGAGTTGAATTCTCCTTTCTGAACTACTTTACAATAAGCCACTACAAAAGCAGTTTCCTGCCAAGGAGCAGGATCAGTAGTGACAGTGCAGTAATTATGGACAAATAAAGGGAGAATTTGGAAGCTGTTGTTCCCTTTTTTTCTCCACATAAAATTTTTGAGTTTGTTTCTGTTTGGTTGGTTTTAAAATCACTATAAAAGGTTGGGCCAAAAGCCCCATCCTGCCCCTGCAGCCTCCACACAATGCTGCCTTGGTTTAGAAAGACACTGGTTTTGCTTGCCTAACTATTTTAAAGTCCACTAGCTTTGCTTTTAAAAGCAGAATAAATCCTCCCAGCTAGAGGGGTGCCCTGATGAGTGACACTTGTTAGAGTCAGATCTTACTCTGGCACCCTAATTTCTTAATTTTCCTCCTCTGATAGGTGCGCTCCTAAATTTTTGCATTGCGGTCCCGTATTGCACCTCTGTGCTCATTCCACGTGTTTCTTATTTACCACCTTGCCAGCATTCACACCTTTCCTGAAGCGGTTTTTGCAGCTTCCCAGGTTTCCGTTTTCATTTGTTAAGCTCACTGATACCTTTCGGGTATCGGTGTTCGGAATCGCTGGACACGTTCCTATTCCCAGTCTCTCCCAGCGTTCGGGGTCCGGGCTGCTGTAAGCGCAGGCTCTCTCGCCCACCGCTACATTGTCTTTGAAATGCCACACAGCGAGCAGAAGAGGGAGAACACGGTGGCTTAGAAAAGGAAATTTAAAAGGAGGACGGGGGGAAAAAAAAAAAAAAAAGACCGAGATCGTACCAATTAAAAACCTTTCAGATTAAAGCGGAGAGGCACAACTTAGTAGAGGAGAAGTAGAAATTTAAGGACCGGGCAGACGCACTTCGCCGTCTCTCCCGACGAGGTCTGTGTCCCGACACCCGCCAGCAGCCCTTTCCCACAGGGAGCCGTGTCCCGCGTCCCTCTCGCGGGCCGGACGAGGTCTGTGTCCCGACACCCGCCAGCAGCCCTTTCCCACAGGGAGCCGTGTCCCGTGTCCCTCTCGCGGGCCGGACGAGGTCTGTGTCCCGACAGCCGCCAGCAGCCCTTTCCCACAGGGATCCGTGTCCCTCTCGCGGGCCGGACGAGGTCTGTGTCCCGACACCCGCCAGCAGCGCTTTCCCACAGGGAGCCGTGTCCCTCTCGCGGGCCGCTGCGCCTTTAAGGCGGAAGCAGCCGCGTCACGCGCCAGGGGAGTGTAAACAGGAAGCGGCCGCCCGGGAGCGGGGGTTCGGCAATGGCCGCCGCCATGAGCCGCGACCCGCCGGGGCCGGGCGAGGACGAGGCGCCGGCAGCGCCGGCGGCGGGAGGAGCAGCAGCAGCAGCAGCAGCAGGAGAAGGCGAGGGGCGAGCGAGGGGCGGCGGCTGCTACCTGGCGCTGTGCGCGCGGCCCGTGCACTTCGAGAAGGCGAACCCCGTGAACTGCGTGTTCTTCGACGAGGCCAACAAGCAGGTGGGGGCGGCGGGGCCCTCCCGCTCTGCCGCGGGCCGGGGCCGTGGAGCCGGGCCTGTGGGCTCAGCCCGGCCCGCTGCTGCTCGCCCGCTTGGCTTGGTTCCCTGCCCGGCTTTGGTTTCCTCCCGTCCCCTCCTTCGACTGCCGGGCATGAGCCCGGTTGTTCCCCTTCCCGCCGGGTGCTGGCTCAGGACCTGTCATCGTGCTAGAGGCTGTAGTTTGTTTTTTTTTCTTCACCAGTTTATTAGGTTGGATTTCACCTGCCTTGCTCTCACTGCCGTAAGGTCTTTCTGGAATTCGTCGGAGTCAGCACTTTTCCTTTCTGTTCCAAGTGTCCCCACATGACTGGCAAACTTTGTCACTTTGCTCTTAGCTTAACTACCCTGATTTTTTTCACACTCTTTCAATTTCTGAAATTCAATATATTCATTAAAAGATGTATAATTATAGCTTTCCTTCTGGCACAGACCCAAGTGGCCATTTTTTGGCTTTAGTGCTTTTAAGCATGTTCTCTTTAATATCTGTATGGACTCCTGGGAGTTCAGCTCAGTATAGCCAAAAGATCTACGGGCTGTCATGAGGCTTTATAGATGTGGATACATTCCACTGTCTAATTCCTGTAACTGTTCTTTGACCTCAGCATTCACGGAATCTGAGCCTTCAGGCTTTCTTCCCCATATAGCTGTCATGGATTGCCCCATGTGTGGACATGATCAGTGGCATGTTTGGAGAGGGAGCAGTATTTCTTGGGTGTGTTTCTTGCTGTTGCACTCTGTTCAGAATGATGACAGAATCATTTAGGTTGGAAAAGGTCTCTGAGATCATTGAGTCCAACCTTTGACCGAACACTACCTTGTCAACTAGACCATGGCACTGAGTGCCACATCCAGTCTTCCCTTAAACACCTCCAGGCATGGTGACTCCACCACCCCCAGGGCAGTCCATTCCAGTGTCTAATCACCTTTTCAGGGAAGAAATTCTTCCTAATGTCCAACCTAAACCTCCCCTGGTGCAGCTTAAGGCCATGTCCTCTGGTTCTATCTCTGGGGACAGCCCCCAGCTGACTACACCCTCCTTTCAGGGAGTTGTAGAGAGCAATAAGATCTCTCTCGAGCCTCCTTTTCTCCAGGCTAAACAGCCCAAGCCCCCTCAGCCACTCCTTATAGGACTTGTGCTCCAGACCCTTCCCCAGCTCCGTTGCCCTTCCCTGGACAGGCTCCAGCACCTCAATGTCCTTCCTGGACTGAGGGGCCCTGGACTGGACACAGTGCTCGAGGTGTGGCCTCACCAGTGCCGAGTACAGGGGGACAATCACTGCCCTGGTCCTGCTGGCCACACCATTGCTGATCCAGGCCAGGGTGCCATTGGTTTCTTGGCCACCTGGGCACACGCTGGCTCATGTTCAGCTACTGTCAACCATCACCTCCAGGTCCTTTTCCACTGGGCCACTTTCCATATATTTCTTCTTACAGTCCATTGTCTTTAACTTACATTTTGAGGGCCAGTTGAAATACCCTATTGGGAGACACTGTATCGTAGTGTGGGTGTGATATAACTACATAGAAACTCGTTGTTGAGAGCTCACTTGAAAGATTCGTATTTTCCAGTGTGGATTTGTTTCTCTGTGTTTTCTTGTTACTCTAAAATAGTTTGATTTCTGTTGTGTCTCGGAATCATTTGTGACCAGCGTTTCAGTGGCAATTTCCCACGTGAGAAACCTGCCCATGCAATCTTCTCATCTTGCAGAGATTAAGTGTTGCCTTCATTTTCTATCTACATAATAGCAAAAAATAGTTAAACTAAGTATTTGTCATTCTAGTAAGGCTGTGGATTTGCTTGCAATTTATAGTCTTGACACCTGTATTTCCTGCCTGAGCATGGCAGACTGGCAGCATGGCTGATAGTACAGGACAATGTCTCTTGTTACCCTGAGACCTGATCTGTGTGCCCAGTGCTGCTGCACATACAACAAGTACCAATAAGATATTTGCCTGCCTTTCTTTTTCTAAGCTAGGTAAAGTTTGTAACAGCATGACCTTTTTTTTTTTTTTAGTGTTATCTTATTCCAGTTCAATACATGTTGTATCTCTAGCAGGTTTTCTACACATATATGTGAAGTTGTGCTAAAGGAATTCTCAATTGCTAGGGCATGTTGGCTGAAACTCCTTAGGTACATGCAAGTCTGCAGGTTACTGTTAAACTATTCCTATTTAATAACGTGTTCTGACACAATTAAGCTTCTGGGTCATTGAGTTACGTCTCTTCTCAGTCCCCAAGATGAGTTCCTTTTTGTTTTAAACAATGCCCTGATGTCTCAGATACCTTTACTAGTACCTGACTTAGGAAAATATAAAAGAAACAAAACCAAGATAAATGCTTATGAAGATTTTTACTGATTTAACTTGCTCACTAGTTCAGAATATACCTACAAGACTGTTGCAGTGCTGTGCAATCTGACAACTCTAAGTAAACTTGGAATTCCAGATTATCTCAGTGTGAACTGGCAGATCTGCAGAAGAAAAGTGTGTCTTGTAGAAAAAATTGAAGGTGTGGCTTATAGAAGAGGCAGCACGAGAAGGTTATGATTTTGAAAGAGTTAAAAATACGTTCAAAACTTTTTTTGTAGGTTTTTGCTGTTCGATCTGGTGGAGCTACAGGAGTTGTTGTTAAAGGTTTGGAGGATAGAAATCCCATTTCCTTCAGGTAAGGCATCTTTATCTTGGGATAGAGTTATGCAGTCTTAGAACTATGTGGTACTTAGTCCTGATCTACTGTAATTCAGGTGTAAAACTTGAACATAGTTGTTTGTGATCATATTTTGATTTGTTCTTAGATATAATCTTGCAATTAAGGTGTTCTTTTCCCTCCCTGTAGTCTTCTGAGGGGAAGAAGTAATTAGGCTGTAGCTTCTTTTTTAAAAAAACAGTCTTTTATTAAAACATGCTATACATGTGAGAGAGTGATTCCTGCAGCAGCAATGACTCCAAGGATACAGGTTAGCAACTCATGCCTGTGATTCAAGCACAATGTCCAAGCCTAGATGTAGGTTTCTCATGTTCTGTTCCTTGTTTAATCTAAATTGGCTTCTTCTGTGTCTTCCATTTCTTGTGGAAACATTTTTGCGGAACTTGACAACAGTAAACTATTTTATATATGTCTCTGTTAAGAGTGATGGCTCTTTGTGCTCTGCTGTGCATATGTAAGGAAGTATTCTTTTACTCCATATCAATCCAGATACAGGTGAAGCAATTTATAATCAAGATGTGTTTACTGTGATCTCTTGGGTATTGCATAGGGCCTGTCTTGAAAGTTGCTGGGTTTATTTCACTTTTTTGTTTGGTTACACTTGTCAATCCTGAAGGAGCTGAAAATACTTAGTAAACTTCATGATGTTCCACTATTTTCATACTTGACTGTCTCACTCTCTTTGGCTCGACTTAATAACATATACTGGAGGAGCTGTATACCTTATTTGGGCCAATTGTGCTGATGCTTGTTTGGTAAGAATAGATTTTTAATTGATTTTAATGGTGTGAAAACAGCCTCGTTCTCCCTTTAACATCCAAAGTTCTTCCAGAGGCTGTGTCCTAATGGGAAAGCAAGGAGGTTTGTGTCAGCTAGCAGTAGTTCTGGAAGTAACGGAGCAGGTTGCAGGATGCTGGAGAGTGTCACAGAACTCCAGACTCACTGGGACGGAACTGAGAATGCAGGTTTGGATAGTCCCACAAGTTTTCCAGTTCCACATCACAGGCCAACAGAGCTGAGCATTTGCAGTGATTTCAGGTGCTAATTTGTGTGACCTTAGCCATGATTCTGTAATTGATGTGTTCAGGATTTCTGAAGAGTGAGCTGCCATTTTCTTTCAGTCTGGGTTTTGAATAGGTTAGTGGCAGGCAAGAGTAATAATCTGTATTCAAAAGCATTTGCATTGAACTTTTTTTCCTCTCTCATTGTCTTTTTTGAGGGTATATTCTTTAAGAAACTATTTTAGATAATATTTCCATAACTTCTGTTTCTTTCTGTATAGGATGGAGGACAAAGGAGAAGTGAAGTGCATCAAATTTTCGTTGGGGAACAAGATCCTGGCTGTGCAGAGGACTTTGAAGAGTGTGGTAAGAAACCTACACCCTGCAGCTAGGGAATTGGAGCTGGAAATCATCTGCTTCCAGAGTAGAAGTCTCTGAGACAAATGTTCAAGAAGTCTGTTGGCTAAAAACAGCTGTAGTGAAAATTCCTCCATCATTTTGAGAGGCTGGACAGGCCAGCATGGTTTTCTTGCTAGTATCATCATTTAAGGAGAAGTGTAAGGGGGAGCCAACTTCTGTAAAGAACTCTCTGGCAAGGGTGGAGTGGAATGTAAGCCAAGTTTTTCTTATATATATATATATATATCTCTATATATCTCTCTATATCTCATCCAAAACAATTTGATAAACTAATATCTATTCTTTTATATCTATGTATGTATCTTGTCTGTGCTTCACAATTGCTAATACACTTAATGGGTGTTTTTGCAGGATTTTTTGAATTTTATTCCAGATAGCCCTCAGCTAGAGTATACACAGGAATGTAAGGTGAGTTAAATGTCCCAAGCTTATATGCTTAAGTGAAACTCTAATGTTAGTTAGGCTGGTGACCTACTCTACAAGAGAACTAGTTGAGGTAGCTTTCAAAACACTGACATCAAGGAAATGAGATACGTGCTCGCTACTGTCTATCTAAACTGAGGTGTACAAACAGATATTAACACCATGAAAAACTTCACGGTCTTATGAATGTAATTGTTTCCTAGAGGGAGCAGAAATGCTGTGGAACCAACAAATGTCAAGGTTTGGTAAGGAGAAGAGACAAAGTGCTGATGATACAGAAACAGTGGACAGTGATTATATTAGTGCCAGATATGTTAATGTGGATGCTTTATCCTAATGTCACTAAGCAGTAATAGTAAACTATTACTAGTTTTTGTACTGTGTTTGGTATTTTTAAACAATCTTTCTAAATTTTTTGATTATTATTTTACCAGAAACAAGTACCATTGTCATTGTTTGGTGTTTTCCAGCTTTTAACTGAAACAAATTACATTTGCGGGTAATAGAATGCTAAAGTAAATTTTTATACACCTGATTTGCACAGATCCCTTTATCCCTGTAGTCTTTAAAGCTGAAGCACTGTCTGCTTCATTATTTAGGATTACGAGTTTAAGTGAACCATTCTAGCAAAACCTTTATGGTAATGAAACTTCTGAGTGTAATAGTAGTAGATTCTGAGTGAACTCATGGCAAATTTTTCCAGTGAGTTTTTAGTTTCTCTTGACATCTCTTCCTGCTTTTCATGTCAGGAACTGGTTGAATTGGTAGTAGAGTTTGAAGCAGAGGAACTTAGTTTCATCTAGGCTGAAAATAAAATTTGATTGTGTAATAAACTTGTAAATCTTACATGCTGCCAAAAATCCAGGTTATACAGTAGTTGTGTTCATATGTAGTTTTGGAATGCTTTATAAAAGCAACTGATGCATGCTGGGTGTCTGGTTGGCCAAAAGTATTAACTCCAGAGATTGGATACTTAAATTGCCTTTGGCTTTGTGCTCTTAATTTAGTAATATTAGCTTATCTGAATAGTTATTTTTTTCCAAGTAAAAGAGTGTTTGTTTGCTTGTTTGTTAAAAGACAAAGAATGCCAATATTCTAGGATTCTGCTGGACGAGTTCTACAGAAATTGTCTTCATCACAGATCAAGGAATTGAATTCTACCAGGTAATACAAATAACTCCCTTAGGACATGCTTAGAGACTTGAAAATGTAAATTTGTAACAGCATATTTGAATTTTTTTCTTGTCTCTGTAATTGAGAAAGTGTACTGGTAAAAAAAGATTTCTGCCATTTGGTTTGCAGACTACAATTTTTAATTTTTTTTGAGAAGAATACATTTTTAGGGCAGAGCAAATTTATCATTTACAGGTTTTAAGACCTTGTATAAAGGAGTACTCAACTAAGCCTTGAGAACTCTTAGGTTAAGAGATGCTCTTGGCTTGTATGGAAATGAATATTTAAATCTAATGTGAAATACCACTTCATGCAAAACAAATCAGCATTGGGGAAGATGTGTAAATGCTTAAAAGGTGGCAAAGAACAAATAATTGACTAGCTAGAATAGCTGCAATTTGCAGAAGAGTTTCTTCTATGTTGACCTCATTGAGTTCCTCTGTGTAATTACCTTTGCATATGTTATTTAAGATGTCTAATGAATAAATAACCATTTCTGACGTTCATTATGAGGGATATTTAAACACTTCCAAAAAAAAAAAGTTGTGCACTTCCCAATCATTTCAGTCCTGGACCTAAGACACAATGTTTCTAAGAATTACTGTTACTAATAACTAATACTAAAGAAAATAACTGAAAAAGCAGCATTACTTCCTGCTGATCAAAGGGGAAAATATATATTTAGCACCTGAAAGGATTATGAATGTAAACCGTGCAGGTAAAAGGACCAAATGAAATAAGTGTCTTTTTAAAGAGAGGATATTTAAGCCCTTTAAATGAAGAGAATTGGTTTATATACTTAGTTCTTAAACTATAAAAGATTAAGGAAGCTGTGGAGTGAAGGCAGCAAGACTATCCTAAGAAGAACTTTTTAATAAAACTTCACTAGTTGTATCAAGCTAGGTGTTTTCTCCATTATGCACAGAACTTATACCCAGATGTGGATGAGTGGGAAAACACAGCACCTTTGAGCTCGTTAGGATTTGATGTGTATTATTTTCTTAGCTACAGTAAAGTGGGGCCTAAGCTGTAATTGCCAGGTTTCTGATTTTTAATTCTAGCATGGTAAATGTATTTACACTTAACTGTTTCTCACTTAACATTCCTTGCTCCTGTGCATTACCATTTATGCTGTTGGAATGCTGGTGGTAATATAATGCTAATATTCTGTGTTTCAAGGTATTGCCAGAGAAACGAAGTTTAAAGCTTCTGAAGAATCAGAGTATTAATGTCAATTGGTACATGTATTGTCCAGAGAGCTCTGTTATCCTTCTTTCAACCACTGTCCTTGGCAATGTCCTGCAGCCATTCTATTTCAAGGTAAAGGGATGTGTTCCAAACTTTTCACTTTCATTTTTTCTTAAACTGCTTCTTCATCCAAATATTCTGTTGCTTGAATTTCTTCCAAGAGGTGCATGTGTTCACATCCTTGTATGACAATAAGCAAATCTATAAGGTATTTCCTAGGTGATAGCTTAAAAATAGATAATTCACTGTCTCTTACATGCTCTTTGAAAAGAGGTGTGTCCAGACAAGGCTGGACAGTTGACCTTGAGAAAGGAAAGAAAAAATTGGTGACTAAATATTTTACAACTTAGATGTCTTTAAAGAGATTTAATATGGACATTTGCTCTCTGTAGTACGGTAAAGAAAAAATAAGGGCCTTTCACTTGTGATTATAATTATAACCTTCCAAATATGACTGGATGAAAAAGAGAGAAAGAAAAAAAGTAGCACTTAAGAAACAATTGTTGTCCCAAGCAAGAGAGGGCTTTGTGTACAGTAGTTATTTCTTTTGGTCTTCTTCCCTGTGGGCCACACTTACTGTGTTACTGGGAAAATATTTTTCTTTTTATCCTGGAAAAAGTGTGTTGTGAAAACTAGAATCTGTTTTAAGTTAATGATGCAGTCAGGTGATTTTAAAAATGAGGAAAGGAACTACAGCATTTGTCTTGCTCCTATGAATGGGTTAGGAAGCTTTCTGTGGCAGTTTAAGGGAAGAGATTAAAAAGCAGCTTATTCACATGGGTTTCCTGGTTTGTGTTAATCTTGTTTAGGGTCTATACTGCATCCTGAATTGGTGTTCCCTTAGGTGGCTGGGAGGAACCTACTAGCCTCTCACAGTTTTCTTTTGAACATCTTAGGTTATGGTTTCCCCTCCTTCACAATTTGTGTCAAGCTGTAACTTGAAGCTAAGTAGTTTTTATCTTATGTTCAGAAGGTAATATTTAAAGATCTCCTGAGAAAGGTTCTGTACTAAAATAATATTTGAAAATAGAGATCTAGCAAAGGAAATAATTCTGTAGTACTCACACTTCACACTCAAGAATGAATCAGTAAGAATGAGAAGTGAATTTCAGTAGAAACTTGGGAAACTGTGAAAATTTGCTTAAATATAAATTCCATAGAAAAGAGGAAGAGGAGGTAGGAAGCCTTGGGTAGGAGAAGGGATATGCTGTAAGTATAAGGCAGGAACTAAAGGAGACTGTGACTGGTAACTGGAGGTAGTGATATTTTCTGCTTCCTAGGAAGCAGTTATTTAAGAGTTGGAGCATATACTTTTCTGGAAGAGGGAAAGTAAGTTAAGAGAACTGCTCTCTTGAGATCTTCAGACCAATAGTACATGGATTTGCATACACATTTGTCTTGACTTAATTAAAATAGAAGTATTTTTGTAGCTGAAGTTATAAAATCAAGACGATAAAGCTTCTGAAGTTACAGAAGTATGTAAAGAATCACTTGGGGTTTTTTTTAGGAAATACAGCGCAAACCCTTTCTTTTGGGCTATGACCGCCCTTCGCCTCGTGGGGGCGCTGGTGATACAGCGTTCGGGGAAACGCGGCTCGGCCCTTTCTGGTTCGGGTCGTGACAGTTCTTGTTTTGCTGTTTAACAGAGTGGGACCATGTCAAAGCTATCGAAATTTGAAATTGAGTTACCTGCAGCACCCAAGTCATCCAAGCTCAGCCTTTGTGAAAGAGATATTGCTATGGCTACAATGTACGTATCTCACTCATCGCGTCTTTCTTGGGAAGGTGGGACAGTTTGGGAATTCTGGGAGAAGACAGAACCATTACAATGGTTGCACTTGTTTCTTGTTTTAGCAGCCCTATTGCACTTCAGTTACTGCCTCGAACAAAGCATCTACACAACCCTCTTGGGGCAACGTGGGGAGGGGAAGGAAATGGAGAAGTCTTACATGAAATTGTTCTTGATTACCACAGAAGTTTTGGAGAATGTTTCATTTTTTAGTTGATATTTTGATAGAGGAATCGTTCACAGATGCCTAACTTACATGGGTATAGGCCATGCATTGTGATTTATCAAGTACTGTTTTAGTCTTTCACTTGTAATTAAATTATCCCCTGACTAAGGTAATCTCATCTCTTCATTTAGGATAAAATGTATGGCTCTAAGAGATTGGTAGAGCTCTTAATTGAAAAGAATGCTTTAATCCTGTTGTCTTGTTAGATACGGGCAGCTTTATGTTCTCTATTTGAGGCATCACTCAAGGACTTCCAACAGTACAGGAGCAGAAGTTGTGCTCTATCACTTACCCAGGTAAGAGCAGAATGAAGAACATTAGTGGCAGTTCCCATCTGTGTCAGGGTGTTGTGGTTTAATTCCAGCTGGCAACTAAGTACCACCAGCTGCTCCCCCAAACCCCTGGTGGCAGGGGCACCAATAGGTAAAACTCATGGGTTGAGATAAGAAGAGTTTAATAAGTGAAATAAAGTAAAAGCTAGTAGTAGTAGTAGTAGTAGTAGTAGTAATAGTAGTAGTAGTAATAATGAAAAGGGGATGGAGGAGGGAATAAAACCCATGAAAAGCAAGTCACACAATAACAGTTGCTCACCACCCAGCCTGTCCCAAGCACTGATCTGTGCCTCCTGGCCCACTTCCCCCAGTTTATATACTGAGCATGATGTCCTATGGTATGGAATATCCCTTTGCCCAGTTCAGGTCTGCTGTCCTTGCCCTGCTCCCTCCTGGCTCCTTGCACACCTGCTCGCTGGCAGAACATGGGAAACAAAAAAGTCCTTGGCTTAGAGTAAGCACTGTTCACAACAACTAAAACATCAGCGTCTTATCAATGTTTTTCTCATACTAAATCCAAAATACAGCACTGTACCAGCTCCTAGGAAGAAAATAAACTGGGCCCCAGCAAAACCAGAATGAAAACACATCTTTTATAGTCTAAACAGGCTTGTTGACCAGTTCTCATTTTTTTGTTTCCATAGAGAGGGCTCCTGTAAGAAGACACATATTTTAAAGCTGAACAGAACTGGGAAATTTGCACTGAATGTAGTGGATAACTTGGTGGTAGTACATCATCAGGATACTGAGGTCTGATTTATTTATATTATGTTGTGCCGTAACTTTGAGAAGTTAGGGGCAGGTTTTAGTAACACTCTAGAAGTTTTATTTCTATGTTCTTAGCTTTGCCAGAAGCCAGAGTATTTGCAGGAACAAAACCATAACACTATAAGAGATTCAAATGTATTCTTTTATCTTGATGGGCTAACATCTAATGAGGGTTGTTGGTAATGCCTGCTTTTTTCTTACACTGTTTTTGCTTCTTGTCAGTTTCTTTTGATGCATTGCTGCTGCACTGTGTAGGCTTTTAAGGCATTATACAAAGAGGTAGAATTAAATTGGATACTAAATTATTAATCCTGGGAAACTTCTTATATCACAAACATTTGAATGATAATGTTTCTATGACACAGACTTAGGCTCCTTTAGTTTGAAGGCCTGGATCTGTAAAAACACAAATCTTCTTGTGCATCTGGTACCATAGGTAAACCTTCCTTGTCTGTAGTCCCAGTAGCAAGGCTTGGTCAGTGGTTAAGTAAAGTGCTACTTTGGTCATAACTTGGGAAAAAGCTTGGACTTCTTGTATTGTGTTCTCTTGGACAACTTCAAGAACTGGGGCACGTTACCTCCTTAGGAGGATTAGTTGATGTTTCATTTATATTTCGTGTTAATTCTACTCATTAGCATTTAACCCAGAGCACTTCCTCCCCACTGTTTTGGTCAAGTGATAAACATGACTACAGAAACCCAGAAACCATTACTCACTTTGGCTTTGGGAGACACCAGTAACTGAAGTTTCACTGGCACTGAAAGCAAAGCTGCTTTCCATGGTGGTCCATCTGGGTAGAAGTGTTAGTGACTTGAGTTGAACAAGACTGAATGGTAGAAGTATGAGGATATCATAGGAAGATACACCATTTTCCTCACAGTTTCTCCTATCCAGGATGAAGCAGTGTCAAAATTATGTGTTGTGCAAGACAGACTGAGAGAGACCTTTTTCCTAGGGCATGTAGTGACAGTTCTAGAGGCAGCGGTTTTAGACCGAAGGGAGATAGATTTAGATGGGATGCAAAGAAGCAGCTTTTTACAGTGAGGGTAGTGAGACCCTGGAACAGGATGCCCTATCACTGAAAGGGTTCAATGCCAGGTTGGATGGGGCCTTGAGCAGCCTGATCAGTGAAGGATGTCATGACCCCCACTCCATCCCTTCCAACCCCAACTATTCTACGATTCTAACAGAGAATACAAGATGGAAATGTGAAAAGCAGACTGAATGCATGTAAATGGGTGGTGATTCACATTCGTGAATACTAACTTCCTCTTTTTAATTGCAGACTTCAGTTATATTTGACATCAAGCTAAAAGGAGAATTTGATGGGTCTACAACCATCCATCAGTTTGTACTTCCACCTCGATCAATACAACCCTATCAAATACCTGTAGCAGGTAGAACCACTATATAATGAATAACCTAACACTTAACAAGAGTACTTAAATGTCGCAGCTCACATACAGGAGTGCTTCAGGTTTTAGGAGGCTGGTTACTAACACTTCAGTTATACATATTTGAGAGGGTGAGGAAGGAAGAAAGTAAGAAGCAATTGAGCATAAGTTGGTGTTCCAAATGTGTGCCAACTACAGAAGAGTTGCTGTTTAAGGTGCATGCTTCCTATAGTACTTTGCTTTTACACTTGAAAATTGTTGGGTTGGGGGAGTTTTTTGGCCATGGCTCTCAAAGCTTGTGGGTGCTCAAAAGCACTTCATGGTTTTCTGGCTTAAGTCAGGACTACATGACTTAGGAAGTTAGAGGCTGAACGACAATACAAGCTCAGAATCAAGTTTGGGACCAGTTTAGAAGTAATGCTACAATCAGTATTAGGATTTAAATGCTTAGATTCTTCTTGGATTACCTTTCTGTTCTCCAGTCCTAGAAGTGTGACCCTCAAGCTGGGAGTAGCTAGAAATAGTCTGAGCACAGTTTCAGTAGCAGGTGATAAAGCAGCGAGGTTCTCTTTGTAGAAGAGAAAGATGCTTCTATACAGAAAGATTGCACATTAAAAGCTCTTTAACATCTGAGAGCAAGTATGATAAATCTGCAGATGGAGACCTGTATTAAACAAAGGTTAGGATCAGAATGTACAAACCACTCTTCCTTCTGAAGAGTATACATTTAAATACAGCAAATGGAGTCTGTGTATTTAGAATTACAGTACTAGAGCTGGAATATTTATGCCTGCATTGTTTCACTTGGCTGAAAAACAAAAGAGTCATGTTTTGAAGGATTTGTTTGCCTTCTCAGTGTCAGATTTTCTTTGTAGATCTGGCTACACAAGTGGGTCTCTCTTTTGTGACTGCATGCTACAGTGTTAAAATCCATACTTGCCTTTTCAGTATAAAATGGTTGGTATAGGAGAGCTGCCAGAGTACTACTGCTCTTCATCTGATGTTATTTTTTCTGCAGGCCCAGCTTCTGTGACAAGTCAGGCTCCTGTTCCATGTAAACTCTGTATCCTTTAAATCCTCTCAAAAAGTAAGAACTTCATTCTAAGTATGAAGCATGAAAGAAGGTAGCATTTGCTACCTTGACTCCTTAACAGAGCAGTTCTAGGTGATTATACACATGGTACTTCAAGACAAAATAATGTGCTTCATAATAGCCTCATAATGCTTTCACAGAGTTGTAAATACTGAAGTCTAGTATAATACCACAGTTCCTGATTGAGACACATGTATGAAATTATTGAATAGGTACACCATAAAATTGAAGGTACCATTCCAAGAACATGGTTCAAAACCTCAGAAGTAAAAGTGACAGTAAATGAAAGTATGTTAATGGGATCTGCTTCTCTACAGTAATGTGAATTCAGGAGAAACAGTTTAGAATCAATGTTAATATGGATGTTAAAACCTTAACGTTTAGATTCTTCTTCTTGGATTGTCTTTCAACCTGATATTATCATCAGTGCAAGTGAAGGTAAGTGGTGAGCTCTTGGACTCTACAGTATTCATTATCAGGGTGGCTAGTTTATACTTTCAGTGCACAAAGCAGCTTAAAACGTAAGTGGCTTATTAGCTACATCTGCTGAGTTGACTGGTAGTGATAACTGAGGATGATGCTATCTCTACAACTTTTCAAGAGTAATGCTGCTCTAAAATATGGGCTTAGAAAGGCAAATAATCTAGATGGGTATGCATTTAAGGGTGGAAAAATTGTATGTCTAGGCTATACTGTACAAGGCAATTCACTTTGTTTACTCCTTCAAATCAAGGTTACCTCTGGAGTCTTCAGGTGAAACTTGAACCTGTAGTTAACCTCTTGCTAGATAAAGGAAAACTAATGGATTTCCTTCTCCAAAGAAAAGAGTGCAAAATGGTTATCCTGTCTGTATGCTCTCAAAGTAAGTTCAAGTGTGTTGTCTGTATCTTGAAAGTACAATACTGCTTATTCATAAATACTCACCCAAGTTAGCTAAGCTAGTTTTAGGTTTGAGATCACCCCTGAAGTGACCTTGGTCCTGTAGGATGTCATTTGCCCCAACTACCCTCAGTCACTATTCTAAAGGAATTTAACATCATGAAAAAATTAACTTTCCCTCTTACCCCCCACCACTTCAATTCAAATATACCTGACATGAGTGAAAGTGTTTCATAAAAGTTTAAAATTAAGTACAGAATAGATACCTTTTGAAAAAGGCAACATTCAAGCCCCTGGTTACTTCTCTTCATAGCTCTTTTCTTTTTATCTTTTCAGTGCTCAGTGAGCCAGAAAGAGGTTCCCTGTCTGTGATTGCAACTGTTTTTGACAAACTGAATCATGAATATAAGAAGTACTTGGAAGCTGAGCAAAGCTATACTATGGTAAACCATGTTAGCTATAGTGGCTTGTAGAGACAGGACAATGCTGTTTGCTTCTCAGGTGGCATCAAGGTGAAGGCATGCTCCTTTCTACTTAGGAAATTTGGGCTTACCCCAAAAGGTCCTGACTGCCTGAGGCTCCCAGTAAAAGTCTACTGTGCAAAATGCACTAAGACCCTCATTTGACACTTGTGTGGCAGGTGCTGCATAGCTCATCTCCAGAGTGATGAGTTAACATACCCCAGTGCTTGAAAGCAGAGAGAAGGTAGAAGCTGAAAAAGCAACTCTGAATCAGTAACTACTACCTTGGTTTCCAAAGCACGGATTTCACTGCACACTGTATCGTGGAATAACATAAGCAGTCCTGATACCTGTCAGTTACTTCTGTTAAAATACCCAACTCAAGCACTAGCTCAGAGTACAGTCACATACTCAAAACTCTTCTAAGCCTGAGGGCCCATGGCAGTGTAGTTAGTTTGATTCATCTCCTGGCTTTAAGGTACATAATAGCAGCTGTATTTGTATAACTTTAAAAAGCAGTTTTAAATTTAATATGAAAGCCCCACTGAACAAGATGCATCTAATATAATGTGACCACAGATATGAATTTCCTTGTTAACAAAACATATTTATAGTTATGTTTGAAACAGAAAACAGTCTGTACAACTGTGACTGACTTGAAACTGTACTACAACACTACAGTTTTCTTTTAAAGACTTTTTTTTTCTCCTAGGTGGTAGAAACAGGCCTGAGTAGAAGTAATCCACTCCTGAAACGTCCTGTCCGCACTCAAGCGGTTATTGACCAGTCTGATATGTACACACATGTTTTATCTGTTTTTACAGAAAAGAAGGTAAGTTAGTTTTAAGGGCTAATTTAGCAGCAGTCTCAGAGCAGCCAACTTCAGTTGACTGCTTGAAATTGGCTGCAGGAAGCTTTGTGATGCCCGTTCTTATGGGGTTATTAGCAGAGAAGCTATGCAAGTTCCACCTAACACTTTCTTCCTTGTCCAGGAAGCACCCCATAAGTTCACTATAGCTGTCTTGATGGAATACATTCGCTCTCTCAACCAGTTCCAGATTGCAGTTCAGGTAAATCACTTATGTACTAAGTACATTGCCCCACTCCATGAAGTTACATGGAGTTTTAGTCCAGTCTTGGTCACATGTGTAAGTCCTATACAATACTGACTTTTAGATTATAAAAACATGTATAGAGACATACCTGTGCTTGTCTTCTTCCTACATTCACAGCACTACTTGTATGAGCTGGTCATCAAAACCCTTGTTCAACACAACTTGTTCTACATGCTCCATCAGTTTCTGCAGTACCATGTGCTCAGTGACTCAAAGCCTTTGGTATGTAAGACAAGTAGCTCCAATAAGCTAGTGAGGGAGGTGGGAAGTCTTCAGAATTTTAAGGTTATTTCTACTTTTGCCCTAGGCTTGTCTCTTACTGTCCCTGGAAAGCATTTACCCTCCTGCACATCAGCTCTCGCTGGACATGTTAAAAGTAAGCATTTATTGCTCTAGTAACGCCATGTCACATGTGGGTTAGACTGGTCAAACAGCTTCCCTGACCAGGCTTGAGGTGACCAACTAGCATCAGTCATTTACATGCATTAGAAGCATTGTCTTACAGCTGTGATTGACTTCACAGAGACTTTCCACAGCAAATGATGAAATAGTAGAAGTTCTGTTGTCCAAACACCAAGTTTTGGCTGCCTTGAGATTCATCAGGGGTATTGGAGGACACGACAGCATTTCAGCCCGCAAATTCCTCGATGCAGCAAAACAAGCTGAGGATGAGATGCTTTTCTACACCATATTCCGATTCTTTGAACAAAGAAACCAGCGGTTACGAGGGAACCCCAGCTTCACACCAGGTAAGCAATAAGCAGCTTGACCAAGATACTCAGTTGTGCAAACACAACTAAGACTTGTTTCACTTCCAATCCAGTTGAGCCTATATTAGAAGATAAAACTCTTGGTACATTTTAGCCTATATTTTATACCTACCTTTAAGCACAGTTCCAAGTGAACTTGTCTTACTCCTTTGTCTACTGCACCCAGGAGTAAAGAGGCTGAGCTAAACATAAACTCGCAGATGAACCTGTTTGACTTGCAGTTGCTCTCACTGCTTAGCTTAGCAGAGCCATTATCTCCAATTAGTCCTTTCTCCTGAAGTCAGCAACCAGTTTGGGAAACCTTTGAGTTCAGTTGTCTATTTCCACTAATTACAAAAATTCAAGGCCTGTTTTATGCTACAGTTCTTCTTCCTTTAAAAGCCAAGCCAAACTGTTTGCACCAGCAACATGTTTGTAATCACCAGACATTCTGCTGGCACAGAATCCCACCCCAAGCTCTTGTATCTTAAGAGTAAAGGGCTCTCATGGCTGTGAATCTGCTGGTTAGATACATGAACTAGATCCAGAAACTAGATCAAACATCTGCTTCACCTCAAGAATACCAGTCACAGAACTGGAAATACCTCAGTATTCCCATGCTTTCCGTTTGTTCAACTCCCATACTCAGACATGTTAAAGATAAGAATTAGTACCAATAAATTAAGGTAAGTGAAACAACACAATCTTGGCTCTTGGTTTCTGAGTTGTAAAGTGAACATTAACTTTTATTTTGTCCCCCCTAGGTGAGCACTGTGAAGAACACGTCACCTTCTTCAAACAAGTTTTTGGAGAACAAGCTCTCATGAAACCAACAACATTCTGAAAGACTCTTCCACTGAAATGTATAAACTTAATTTATTGCATTTAAGTAGATTTTTGAACTACAAAATTGCTATTTTATAATAAAGTATATACAAGACATTTTGGCAAATAGTACTAAAAATATTACAACTTGTGATGGCTTCCCCCTAAAAATAGAGACAAAAATTGCATTGACCTGCATTTAAAATTAGTGTCCGTGGTTTAGCAGTCCATTCTCATACACATCACCTCAATTTCATTGACAAAATGCTATTCAACTCTCACTACAGCTGGTTTAGGTTTCTGGAGGAAAAAGATGCAAAACCTCTTGAAAACAGAAGTGTTTTAGTAATCTTATTAACACATCTAGTTTTAGTAATACTGTTACTTGAGCCACACTTAGCATTTCCTGAGTTTAAAGCTATGTCCAAAGCTGCAGCTGGTATCTTCTAGTTGAATCTGTGCAGGAGTCAAGTCTGTGGTGGTTACAGTGTGATAGTCAGAACATTGCTGCGCTTCAGTTCTTAAGAGTTGGGCCTAAGCCACAGTTCAAGGAGTCCACTGAACACTGTTAAAAACTAGAAGTAGAGGAGTCTCTCCCGTTCCGTACCTCTGGTCCTCTCTTGTGCAGCACGAGTTTTAGCTTTATTTACTGATGGGCCTGAGTGAGAGAGAACAGAGTTATCCAAAGGCTCCACATTACAGCTGATCAGTCCACAGGAAGCATGCATGATCTTCCTGTCTAGGTCCAGCTTAACATTCATAAACGTGCTTCTGCTCAGCTGTTAATAACTGTCAGCAGCCAACAAGGGCAGTGGTAGATGAATCCCCACCAGTCTTAAACTGAGCCTTACTTAATGGGGTTAAGTCTACCTTTAAGGACTACGCTATACATGTGCATTTCCAAATGCAAGAGGACAGTGCTTGGACCATCCTCACTGCAAGGCAAGATTGTTTCTGCAAATGCAGGAACAGTGTCCCATGAGAGGTTTGTTGCTTCCACCCTCCATCCCATCCCGAGGTTGAAACAGGCTAATCATGCTGCTCTCTGGGTGCCACAGGGGCCCAGCAGCCACCTTCACAAAGCACAGCAAAGTGCAGCCACGTGGGCCAGGCTGCGCTTGCTTCAGCTCAGCAAGCCCACCACAGTGAGCTTGCAGTGCCACCAGTCAGCCTTTGCTTTCCAAAAGACAGGCACCTTGGATGAGAGAGGCACATTTAAGTGCTGCTTTTCATCTCTGCAATCCTTTCCATGGCATGGAAAGTCCACAGACAGCTATTTTTGTTTGAAGTGTGGTATAGAGCAGACTGTCACATCTTACCTATGTAACTAAGGAGAACTGGAAGAAATATCAGTCCATGTGTTGCTCCCAGCACAACCATAGCTAGATACATCCTGAAGTAGAATATCTTGAAGATTTGAGATTTGGAAAAAGCCAACACTACAATTCCTCCAAATTTGGTCAGTGTGATACCACTGAAAACCTGGCAATAAAAAAAGTGTTTAAGTGGTAAGCAGGGCTTTAGGTAATCCATTCCCTTCAAGTATTTAGCATTTGGTAACATTTCTGTGTAATCTAAAGCTCCTATATGTAGTATATCCCCTGCCCTGCCAGACTAGAACCAAATCAAGATGCACTCAGGAGAAGAGTTCATCTTTTTGGTCCCACAGGACAGGCTCAGTATGATTAAAAATCCACTCTGATCTGTGCAGCCACCTAATTAATTTTTGCTTGAGGCAGATATAGATGAAAACCATTACTTAAATTAACTCACGTTCCAGTGAAGTTCTGTACCTGGGTGCAGTACACACATCACAAGAACTGTCCATTCCAACCCCATACAGGTCATTTAGGCTAAGATAAGTGACATGACAGTACTGCCTAAACACTGACCCCTGCTTGTTTTCTACAAGCTCCAACTGCATCCCATATTCACAACAACCTTTCCTAGTCACCTCTTACTATCTGGAAGAGAAACACTTGAACTTTAATGGGACAATTTGAAGTTTATCCAAACTACTAGGTCAGCTAAAGCATTTAGCTCTTCTCTACTATTAGGTAGTAGTAACATGAGATTAAAAAAAGAGTCTTCATCACCCCTATTACTAGTAGAAGCCTAGGTTGACCTTGAGAGCTTTAAGCATTCCAAAAAGAAAAGGCAAGGCTATCTTTATGTCTTAAGACTATCATCTATAATATTTCTTAAAATAGTAAGGCTGTTACTTGGCTATTCGTTTTCCCCTCCCCACCCAGCAGATACTCACTGAGCTGCCCATGTGAGACAGAGCTTCTTCTGCACGCTCTACTCTACTGCCCTTGGTACTGACAGTGAACGCTCTTGTCACATGACTGCAGAATTCCACAGCAATACCACAGCTCTGGAGAGTGAAAGCAAACACACATGAAAACATCAATTAGATGAGCACTTTGATGGCAAGGTCTCTCCTTAGAATTCTGGATGGGCTAGAAAGATTCCTAGCAGCTGTGATCAGTCCCCAGGGTTAAAGTACCATGGGAAGTTACAAGCTTAGTGTTAGTTGCTTCCCAGAGGCTGTTGCAGGCACTGTGTGGTGTTTTACCACCAGCCATTGCTAACAGACAAACAGGAAGCAGAACATGACATTGTTTCAGAGGTCAAAAGTTTCCTGATGTTGAAGCAAGCTGGCTTTGATGCAGTGCATGCAGTGAACATTGAACACTAGGATCAGTTTACAACTATCAGCTGCAATAACATTGCTTTAGAATAACACTGAATGTACATCCTGATTTGCTACCATAACAATTTAGCTGATCAGTGATTTACAACACTAACTGAACACTTGGCTAATCTTGGCCTTATCTAGTAGATAGACTTGCTTGAACACACATCTAACTGTAACATGGGCCAGCAGTTTACACTAACCCTCAGACCTGCCACAAACCTCTAGAGAACATGGTAAGCCAGAGCAACCAATAGCTGCTTGCTGGAGCTAATTCTGGAGTGCTTTACCAAGGCTCTCTCTGCCCAAATGATTTCATCCACTTATGCAGGAATAGTACTGGTGCAAGCACATCCCAGATGTACTCTGTAGAACATAAATATAGCAGAAGCCTTAACACAGACCTATGCATCCTCCCCTTCAGCATGAACCACCTGTGTTGATGTGGAGCAGCCTAGATAGCAGCAGTAAAGCTGTTGCTGCAAAACAGGAGTGACCTCCACCAGATGCAGTATAGCTTCAGTTCAATTGCTGTATTTTATCAGTACCAGGACTAGTTGTCAGAGTAAACTTGTCTTTTCTTCTAGCTGTGTTAAGATAGTTCCAACTACTGTTCAAATGCCTGTCAAAGTTTAGTAGCAGAATACAGCTCGGTATCATGACTATATATGTAGGACACAGAACTGTTCAAAACTTGGAAATGGAAGCAAAGAGATGTCTTGTTGACTTACCATGACAAGATTTACTAATGAAACTGCATTCAAGCTGATGCCCCAGAGCCACATCACTCCAAACATGTTGACAATTATCATAGCAATAGTTATTGAAACCACAACAGCAGCCCATACTTCAAAACCAAGAAGCACAGTTGTCACCAAAAATATTGATCCCAAGGAGATGCAGAGGTTAAAGATAGCATCATGCACAATTGTCAAGTATTGTTCATAGAAGACATAAAACACACTGTGGAAAAAAGAGAGGTTGTCATTAGCCATCTTCCCCTTTGTATGCTAATATTAGATTAGCTTCTGTGCTAATGATAAAGTAGCTCCCCCCTGACAGAAGGCACCAACAGAACCTGGCTTTTTTGTATCAGTGGAATGTCATGTGACAGCCAGCATTCGGTAGTAGGCAACTCCTCATTAACACTTCAAATAAAGATTGTGTCTCAAAGTCGGGTAATTCCCATGTTTCAGTATAAGCAGCTACAGTAGATACCAGGAGGTACGTCCTCAGATCATTGTGATATCTGCAGGAGCTACTGCAGAAGGACCATAATTACAGGTAGGATTCTTTGATGCAAAGAGATCAGTATTTCAGAAGTATAGGTACCAACTCCAACTCAATTTTAGTGTGGTACTCTTATACTTGACATCGCCGCTGCATTTGCTTTACATTTAAATAACTTATTTGAAGTCAATACTGCAGTAATCACGCAAGGGCATGGACTCCGCACACAAGATGGGAAAAGTGCAAAGCTGTTTATTGCACACTCAAAATTCCCCTAAATACCAGCACCTAACAGGATATAACATCATATAAACAGGAAAGATGTTCACCACAGTGTCCCCCAATCACCTTGGGTATTGCACAGATATTACCTATTATGGTAACAGGTAAACAATACCCTATAAGGTCACAAACTACAATTATCACTTCCCATAGGTCCAGCACTGTCCACAAACCCACAATCCTCTCTCAGCCCATCCCCGGTGACCTGGATGCACTCCCAGGGTCACCTCCGGGTCCAGGAAAGAGGCTCTCTCTCTGGCCCTCAGGGCCTATCTCTCTACCAACACATAGTGCACCCCAACAAATACATTCACATCACAGCTTGCAACTACCCCTGTGAACACATCTGCTTACGTTTGAACTATTAAACCCTACTGTGAAAGCTAGGAAATGCCCAAAAATGCAGCCAGAGCTACCTTTGTACTGAAGGATGTAAGTTAGTTATCGATTACAGTAAAAAGAGGCCAGTGCTATTAATGTAAATTTTATCTTTCTGGTTTTACTAGAAATTCCCAAATCTCTGCATTACCTTCTGTTAGACAAAACTCAAGTTTCTAAGATGTTTTTAGCCAGCACCTTTTCTGCATTGCTCAAGTATTTGTCACCAAGGCAAGAAAGATCTAACCATACCTGTAAGGAAACACCCGGTAGTTCTTCTCTTTGATGCCCATGGTTTCAGTAATGTTGTCTGCTATAATCCGAGCCTTCCTCATAGCATCAATAAAATCAGATGATGTTTTCAGTACAGTATGGTAAGTCATAAAATAAGTGGCTCCAACGTCAGTTTTGTTGTTTATAAAGTTGACAGCGGAGTTATAGGCAGCATGTCCTCTACAAAAATAGGGACATATTAGATGTCAGTGTCAGCACCATTCAAATTTATTAGCTTTTATATTTTATAATCTTATGGAATTATAGAATGGTTTGAGTTGGAAGGGAATATAAAGATCGTCTAGTTCCACCCCTGCCATGAGCAGGGACACCTTCCACTAGACTAAGGTTGCTCACATCCCATTGCACCTGGCCTTGAACACTCCCAGGGATGGGGCACAGCTTCTCTGGGCAATCTGTTCCACTACCTCACCATCCTCATAGTAAACAATTTCTTCCTAACATCTAATCTAAACCTACTCTCTTTCATTTTAAAGCCATTCCTCCTTGTTTATCACTACTCCCCCTTGTAAAAAGCCCCTCTCCAGCTCTCTTGTAGGTGCTCTTTAGAGGGCTAACAGCTGGTAGTTTCCAGCAGTTTCAAAAACTATAAAAGCTTCAGAGCACAATACATTTCAAGATCGCACAGGATAGTCTAGACCAGAATGACCATAGACATTGTCTCTCTTTGTACAGGGAAAGCTGCTATTCCATTTAGTTGATGATGCATTTGTTTTTTTCAGAAAATACTACAGAACTGGTGAGATGTCCATGTTTGTACAGCTTTTAGGAGGACATTAGGTATCTAACCTTGCAGACAAAATCCAGAGCAAGTATCTTCGATGCATTGGTCTGAGCAAGGTCTATAGAATAAGGCTCTTACCCTTTGCCACATTTAGGATTAGGGTTGTCCGATAGGAACATTGGCAAAAAGGTCATGAAGTCTTTGCCCTGTGGTCTCTGCTTGCCTTCTTGAGTCAGTGGTCGACAATGAGTGCAGGATGGATCGCTGACTGAAGAAATATAGGAAAAAGGTCAGCTACAGGATCAAGTATTCTTTTTTCTAACGCTAGTAACTTCTGACTTGCACTACTACAGGATGCAATTCCATAAAAAGCATTTTTACTGATGAACTAACTGATCCATCCTGAAATTCCATATAAGATTCATAGTCCTTGATTTTATTTATTGCTACTACTTTATTTATTGCTACTTTTATTTACTGCTGACAGAGAACTCTTACTTGTGCATTTATCTACATTAGATCCAATGAGAATTACACCAAACTGAAGGACCTGAACAAAACCAGAGCACCAAGTCTGTGTGCTCTACGAAAACCAACAGAAGGATCAAAATTTTTACAGCAAGTTACATTGGCTACCCAGGTAGGCTGTTTCCAACCTGCAGCATTCCAGCAGAATATTCAAGCTCACTCAAACAGCAGTTCAAATAAATTAAGATGGCAATTCAAGAGGTGCCTCCTTACAATAAGGAAAGGTATTCACTTGGCTCATACCATAAGCAAATTTTTTGGCTGTGAAATGTATAAACCAAGCTAATCCACTAGCAACAAGATGGATGCCAATACCTGAAGCATTGCAAAACTGCCCAGTGGTATTGTAGACTCTGCAACAGGATGACTGTGGCTTCACCCAGTCAAAGTAGTCATCAATCCAGGATGATGGGGCATAGCCTATCCTTGTGCTAATAAAAGTAACACAACATATATGGATATGTTTCAGAGGTAATTTTATATTTAATTCCAGAACATATCGCTTGATCTCTCCAGTGCCAACTTACACCATGTCAACTCATTCTTGTCAAATCTTCTCAGCTCTCCATATAGTCCCATGCTCTAGTACCCCATCCAAGAGCCATAATGCTCAGGGTAGCTCATAATATTGTAACTAGCAAACAGCAGGAGCTTTTTCACTGCATCCAGTTCTACTGCCAAGCTCAGCTTTCCATTCCCCTGCCCACTCTGTTCCCCATCCTATTCCATACCCTGTTGGCTCAGTTTTCAAGCAAAGCTCCTCCTTAAGTTAGGCTGAAATGAACTACAGTGGAAGGAATTGGGAAAAGACTTCCTTGAGTTGTTAGCTGCAGATTAAATTCCTGCTTAGCCTCCCTAGGCTAGCCTAGGTTATTCACCAGGTTTAGAAGCTGAGCATGCAGTCATTTTCCAGATCATCATAACTCTACTGAGAGGTTTTCACAAGTTTTTCTTACTACCATTCTAAGATTCCTTGAAGGATCAAGTCCCTTTTCCAAACCCAAGTACATCAATATATCCCACCAGTCCAGACAGGTTTTATCCTCACTCTAGAAGACTGTCACACAGCTGTTTCCAACCCCTTCCCTCCCAAGCCCACAATATAAAGCAAATACAATAGAATGTCAGTTTACAACCAGCAGCTGAGCCTGAGCTAAATCAGGAGGACACACTGGTCAGCTACACCTCTTCCATGAAGCTATGCAGAGACAAGCATGAAAGACTTACTAGCTACCAATTTCTGCAGCATTGAAGACTTGCTGGACAAGTGAATCATTATTACATCCCATTCCACCACACACCATGTTCTGCCCTTCCAAAGAGGTGTAGTTGTGTCCTTCTTCTAGGACGAAGTAGACAGGGGGACCCGCATGCAGATATTTGCTGATGTGGCTGAAGTAATCTATTACATAGGAGTCCTTCAAGGGAAAGTTTTGAGTTACTATTATGGAATGTTGAGGTAGCACAACAAGGTATCAAGGTTTCAATTCAGCCACAAACTGCTGAACAGTGACACGATCATAAGACTTACATCTGGCATTGAGAGAGACTGATCCAGTCCAATCTCTACATTGTGCATAACTGCTGTACTGAATGACAGGATACCCACAAACACTGCTATCTGCAAAAAAAGCAAATCCATGGACGTGAGAACTGTACAGAAACAACAAGCAATAGGAGTCATTTGCTAAGCTAATAGGAACCATGCAAAGAGGCTCTAGTTTAAATATGCTAGCCAGGCTTAGTACAACAGTGGTAGTAAAATGTAGTTACTCAGAGGTCCCTTTGGAACTGTAAATTTAAACTGTAAATTTATTCTTAGAAATCTGCAGTGAAAGACACAAACACCTTCTGTAAATAAGCACAGTAACCTTACACTGAATCACAGACTCCGCAACAACACTCTGGATTAATGTGCTGCAGAAGCCAACACATGCTGATTTTTTTACATAGGCTAAAGTAATTTGATTGTCAGTAATGCAACTCTTCAATCTGGGCTTTGGACAATCCATGATCAAGCCTCTATTTACTGAAATACTTTTGCAGTTACAAAAGCTTATTTCCATACTAACGCTGAAAATTAAATACGAGAAGCTTCATTTGTTTCACCGTACTGAAGATTTTTCTTCCCTGTTTAGTCCTTCAGGCTCACAGCTCTTTTGCTCAAGTTTAGATGACTGCTTACTTGAAATAGACTATACATACTACTATTGGTCTCATCCAATCCTTAAGCAGATATGGAGAAAACAGATTTTTGAAGAACAGAAATAACATGCTCTCAGAACGCTGGACTCCACCCATTTCTTCACTGCTTTTGATGCAACACAGAATATCCAGTCTATTCCTCTGAAAAGGGATTAAATGCCAGAGTTAGTGCAGTTCTGCAGATGTCATCATCCCCATTACACTGCAGTTACAGATGCACTTATGCTCACCTCTTGACGCTTAATATCCAAGCCCAGGAGACTCACGAAGCAAGTGACTTGAAGAATAAAGTCTATGAGCACAGCCATTCCAGCAAACAGGGAGAACGTGCGAACCGCTGGCATCGTAGACAGTGTCCCTGGAGGAAGTGACCCAGTTTGTTAGGAGAGCTCCCTTCTCCTAGAAACGCATGAGCATTTTCTAGACAAACATCCAGTTTAAGTGGTAGCCTTTTAGCAGGACAAAGAGCCTGTATTTTCAGAGCAAAGGAAACAGCCCATACAAGCCTGGCTACAGCTGCTTTGACCTGTTTATCAGTACTGAGGCTGTGCAAAGGAGTGACTAGTTCTAAGACATTTCTCAATTCCAAAGTTAGGTGCAGACTGTGTAACAGGGCAGTTAAGGAGTGCTGTCATGCAACATCTTGCTTCAAAATTAAGCCATTCCAATGCAAGCTGATCCAACGACAAATTACATTGCAGGTAAATAAAGCCATTATGAAAGAAGGCCAAATTATACTTGTAGGGTAACAACATAAGATTTGCCTCTAAAACATATTGTAAAGTGAGCCACAAACATAAACATGTCTTCCAAGCAGTGGAAGATGACTAAATGCAATGTAGGAGCTCATACACCCCAATATTTGATCTATTCATAAGGTCAAATTTAGACTTGACAGTCACTGCAAGTCAGTAAAAACTTCCAGCCTTTGCTGGAAAGTGTGAGAGATTCAGAATTGGGTCTTTTTAACTGTCAAATTCTTAAAGTACTCCAATGCCTATTCCCAGCAGAAGTCAAGTTTAACTTGATTATAACAACAACCAACTAAGCTAAACTGCCTCTACAAATTCTTACTTTACTTTTATACTTTAGTTTTGCATTTATTCTTGCAACATGCAGTTATGATAAGGCCCTTATCTTCAAATATTAAAGGAGTCTTACCAAGAAAGAATGCCACAGTCTCCGAAAAGGATGAGAGAAACATACTGGGTGCCACATCTCCCAAAACTCTGCCAATCTGTTTATCCAGAGTTTCACCCTGAAGGCGTTCATCTCTCTGTTTTAAGGCAATACTTTATTATTATTAGGAATCATGCAATTTATAAAGCTATTTCATATGGCTTTAAAAACCCCAAAACTTTTAACTATCCTAAACTCTTCTGTTGTTTTCACTGCATTAACAAGAGTTAGATAAAAAACAGCTGAGACTCTCTAAAACAAGAGCAGCCTGAACATTACTTGTTGTCTTGCTTCAAATTTAAAATATAATACTAAGTTTAGTACTTCAGATAAAACCACACACTTGACAGAGGCAGTGCCAGTTTCAGTGGGTTATTGAACCTGTCAAATTAAAAAGCTGATTACCCACTAAGACTTAGTGCCAGAAGCCCCTAGTCTTAAGCATGCAGTTTAGTTCATGACTACTGCTTACAACATGCTAAAATTACAAGTGATAAAAATACCAGTTGAGTTCTACAACTATTTTGATAGCAAGCAGCAGTAAGAAAAATGCAGAGACATAAATTGGAGGGTTTTTTTTGTGAAGGTAGAATGTACACAGATTCTTGGCTCTCTTCCACTAGATATCTTGTGGGAGTCCAGAGCTGCTCAGATTGAGCTGAGCACTGGAGTGCAGGAGACTTCCTGCTCCAAGTTTACAGACTTCAAAAATGACAGGCACTTTTAGAAGAGTCTGTATGAAAGAATAAATACCTGAAGTGTCTGAACCATAATGAAGATGTTGTCCACTCCAATAGCCAGCACCAGGAAAGGAATTACTTCTATCACAATCAGTGTCAGTGGGATTCCAAAGTAGCTGAAAATGCCTATAGAACATGCTACTGAGCTCAGTACAATCAGGATGCCTGCAATGCCCAGAGAGATCTTCGAATCCACCTAAAAAAGTTGTACTGAACGTCAGCCAAACAAGCATCATCCCACAGAACAGATTATACCAAAGGCAAAAGCTATATTCTTACATTTAGTCTAGGTAGTAGAAAACTTTTCTGCTTTTTTTTGAAGATCCAAATATTAAAAAAAAAAAAAAAATCAACCTTGAAGCTACAAGTCTTGAAGCTGATGTTAACTGAACATCTCAAGTGAAAGAACTTAGTTGAGACTATGAAGCACATTTGAATTGTCTAGCACAACAAGAACAATGTTCCCCCTATATCCCGCCCAAGGAGGAGTCAATGCCCTAACACAAAACTGAACATCAGCATCCTGCAAAAATAGTTAAATCACTTAAAGCTATCAGCAAGCTCCAGCTTCAGTCTTTATAGCAATGAAAACTCTATACATACCAGCAGTCTTCTACAGCTCTGGATATGTCCCAAAGCTATGGAGATGTACACGAACATCACAAGATAGCTTATCAACACAACGCTAATATCACTGTTGCTTTCGCGGTTGATCTCATCTTCAATACTCCGTTCAGCAGAAAATGACATAGTTAAGTTTGAATTATTATAGTTCTTCAGAAAGTTAATAAATCTAAGAAAAACAAAACCAAGAGGTCAGTCACACTTTAAAGGATAAAGCATCTTCCACTAGAAATACTTGAAAGTCAGTTGATGGCAAATTTACATCATCTGTGTGGTACAAGAGTGCACTGTGGCCAAACAGTACTTTGAGGGACCACTCTCATTTTTAAAAGAGAGCTGCTGGCTACACACACCTACTCTACTCTAAGCACTAGAAACACACTACACTGATGTACTTTTCATGTTCTCTCCAGAGTATGAAGACAAATAGGTATCTTGCATGAGCTATTTCAAACTGTAAGTACAATTTTCCTCAAAGCTAGACCTAGGAATACACACACGAAAGATGACTGCAGCTTGCTTGCAGTACTGGAACAATTTATTAGCCCTTGTTTCAGTTCCTCAACTTGAGAGGTGCTTGTGACACAGGCAGATACTTGTCATACTTTTATTTTATCACAAATTTTCTAGTACAGTAGTTTTTATCTGAACTGATAGCCAGAGCAGCTGGCCTGTGCAAGCTAGTTCTTCAAGGTGGTAAAGGAGATGAAAGCCTTATATGCTCACCTGGATGACATTTTTAAAAATTAAAGGTGAAGAACTACAGCATCAGGCTCGACCTTTCCACTCATGGTTAATGGTCCAGTAAATTAAAGAGTCTACCCGTGTAATTCTAGCCACAATAAAATACATCAAATCCTTTCTGAAATTACTTATTGGCAAGTACTACCGGGCTAGATGATCACTAAGAGGACTAGAACCTATGTCTCAAAGCAAACGAAGTGTGCCAGACAAAGTGAAGGTCTTATGACCAGCACAGTCTGTTTTTAACCAGTTTTTCTGCCTCTCAAATCATCCCTGTAGTTATACTGAAAAAATGTCAGTACAGTGCAGGTATTTCTGGTTTATCTATGTTTTAAGTTATGTATGCATTTCAGAACACAGGGAGACTACTCACTCTTTTTCCCATGCCAAGGCTTTCATCAGCTTTTTTGAGTCATTGTAGTAGTTGTTGACAGGAAAAGTAATAACAAGAGCTGTAGCATTATTATAGTTATCATCTATAGAAGGAAAAAAAGTGTGGCATTAAAAAAAATGGAACTTACATTCTAGTATAGCAGATACAAATAAGTTCAAAATTAGCATTGCCCAAAGCAGTCCCATCCCTACAACTCCGCTGAACACCACTGAGTTCTCAAACACACTACTGAAAGAAGAACAGAAGCTGATAAGCACTCCAGATTGTATTCAAGAGTAATTATTCATTATTTAACATGCTCATGACACCCCAACATTAAGTTGTTGCATGGTTAGACAGAAAGCTACTATAAAAATCACTGCTTATGACTTTCCATCAAATGAGAAATGTGGCTTCCTAAACACTGTACCTCTTGCATACTCAGATTTTCTCAAAGCAAATACAAATCCTCTACAGTTTAATAAAGAAGTGCTCGCCTTTAAACACTACTTTAGATATATTAAATACACTACCAATTTATGTTTAATTAGATAAATTGCTTGAACAAAATCCCAGCTTCAGAGTAATTATGAAAGAATTTCCTTTGTGAACATGTTCATCTATTCTTAACTACTTTGTCAGACCAGTGACAGAACTTTATTCTAACTCAAAGCAAAATACGCATAGATCCCAGCACATCAACCTGAGTTACTTCAGGTCTTTATCTCTTACCAGGGCCAAAGCAGACTGAACATTCGTCCTGTTGACAAGTATATTCCAAATACAGATTGCTTGCATTTTGCACTTCCAGAGTAGTCTGCCTCCAATCCCAGCACTGGTCTACTGAAAACTTATACTTAAAACACCCTCACTTACTGAAAGTTTAGCAAAACTCCAGTTTCTTTGGAGTGCATTTGAACACCTGTGTTAAATAAGAACGCACCTTTAGCACTAAGGACAGCACACAAGTATGTACTCCCAGACTTAAAACTGCAATACTGAGTTTTGCCACTCACCATCATATCCTCCCAACACCAGCCATGGAAATACAGGTCCACCAAAGGTTCCTAAGCAGGGATCGTGAAGCAAGCTTGTGTCATTCAGTGATGCTGGAGCCCTAAAGAGATCACCAGCAATAATTGTTAGCTTCTGCTTGACAGCTGAGGCACAGCACAAAACAGTAAAAAGCTGTTGTGTTATCACTGAAAATCAAGACAGAAACAAGACAAGACTGCTAGTGGTATGCTGCCCTTGTGCTACATTTGCTTTGAATTTAAATACAGTTTTAAAGGTGTCTGCCTTATAGCCTTTAAGACAAGGAGTACCTTCTAACCAACTGAACTATAAACTAAAGTGAAAGCTTAGAAACTGATCTTCTGTTCAAAACTCTTCAGAAGCATTGAAAACATGTTTAAGGTAAACCAGAGTCAGCATCCATACCAAACGAAGTTTAACTGGCAACTTGATTAAAAAACATGTAATTGTACTGCTTACCTAACACAGTATAAGAAGTGAGTGTGGTAATCAGCATAGACAAAGAACTCATCCCCAACAGTGTGATCCAGAACAGAATGGCTGTTCTGAAAGTAGTTGAGTACGCTCAGGATAGTGCAGTTGTTGTTGTAGGGAGCAAGAGGAGCCATGCAAATGTCCTTCAGCATTACAGTCTCATTGTCATAAGAAGCAGTTATGTTGACAATAGCATCCTGCAAATCCAGTACCTTTAAAAAAGACAAACCATAGCTTAAGAGAGGCACAAGAAAGCACTTCCCTTGCAAGACAGGACTTAAGTGCATGCTATATTCCTGCAAGTTTCCAGAGACAGAGGCACATATCAATAGAAGCACATTACAAAACATTATTTCTGTGTTCATACTAAGAACTGGGACTTAGCTTGCAAGTGTCTCACTAACAGAAAGGTTTTCAACAAAAAGCTTTCATAGTAAGGCTGGGATTTTTAATATGAACATCAAGTGACTGTTTTGATGGACACTTAACATTGCAGATGGAAGCCAACTCCATGTGGTTATACCTGTTAAGCATGCTTAGGTCTTTGTTCTTGGAAAGTCCCAATTACCTGATGGAGAATATCTTTGGTAAGGGGAGGCCCAAAAGGTACATCTTCTCCTGATGGGTAAGGTGAGTATGTCTCTGGGTGGCTCTTCAGTGCTTGAATAATAACTTGTTCAGTACGGAAGAAAGGCCCAAAGTGTGTGTCAAAGTATTCCTTCTCCTTGCGGGCTTGACTGCTTGGGGCTGACCAGAGATCAACAGGATTTGTAGTTGCTTTAATATATACAAAGCCTGAGCAGCACATTGCAATGAAGACCACAGAGAAGAGGATAACAGGACGTGGATTTCTGACACAGAAAGCCCCCCATGATGTGAATGTCATCCTCAGGCCATTCTCAAACCTTTCACCAAGCCTTTCACCACAGGTAATTTTTCCTGCAAGAGCAAGAAGTAAACAGTAAATGTTTGAGAAGTCAGTTAAAGCAGCATTTTCTTGGAGTCCACTCAGAAAGATGAAATTTTATTCTAGCTCTGTTTGTAGGAAGCACCAGAAGCTATGTCTCCACTGACAGACAGACCCTGGGACCAATCCCTGACTGAGGCCAAGGGGGCAGAAAACAGCTTGTACCTACACTGCCCCTTGTAATATAAGATGGTCTTTGACAGCAGTAGGTGTAGAAAATAAAGGAAGAAGCAGTTAAAAGATATATAAGCAATAAAAACAAGCTACCTCAGCTGGTACACAAGTTAAACTACAGTTCTTTCATAGGATGTTTTAAATGGATACATGGATGAGTCAAAACATGATCAAACTGATTTTAGCATCATGCTGCCCTCCCCATACCCCTGGAACAAAGCTCTCCAGAATTTCCTTGGAGCTTAGCTAGATCCATGAAGTGTGTACCCAGGGCTTTCAGCATCCAGTAAAATAGGGGTAAGTACTACTCTAAAAGAAGAGGTGCTGGTCAAAAGGCTGAAAGCCATCTAGGAACAGACTTTTAGCCTAACAAAGCTACAACTCCAGAACCCATCCATAGGAAAGGGATGCACTTAAGATGAATTTCTAATAAACTTATTACTCTTATCCAAGCCATACCATTGTCGCCGTGGGAATTCCCAGAAAAGGCTACATTGCTGTCAATTGGGGTGTACTCCGAGACAAAGTGCCGCCTCCTGCAAGGAGAAAAGCTGTGTTATGCTGCTTGTCCAAAAAGGCACCTGTACTGTTTCTACAACAATCCCCAGCTTTATGATCCTTTGGAACAACATACAGCCATGTCAGCTGTCTTAATAAACTCTTCCAGCTCACATCAAGCACAGCTTCTTTATGCACATTTACAATATCATTAGCATTAACAACAGAGAGAAGACCTTTAAAGTGATCATTACTTGAAATTTTTACTTTAGAGTAGGAGATTTTTACTTTAGAAATATGAACCAGGCATCTCAAACACACCTACCATTTCATAGTGCCCAGTAAAGTAAGGCTGCTGAACCTGTTTCAAATTGTCATACCCACTATCCTTTTCCATTCAGACTTAATTCTTATTATAGAGTAATTTTAGTTTCCTGGTCATAACTGAACAATCATAGAGTGGTTTGGGTTGGAAACAAACCTTAAAAGAAAATCTAGTTCCAACTATCTTGCCATGAGCAGGGCCACCTTTCAATAGATCAGTTTACTCAGAGCCCCACTGAGCCTGGCCTTGAATATGTCCAAGAACAGGAAGCCCACAACCTCTCTGGGCAACCTCTTCCACTGCCTCACCACCCTTACAGCACAGAAATTTTTTTTAATATCTAATCCACACCTACCCTCCTTCAGTTTAAGACCATTGCCCCTTGTCCTGTCACTACATACCCTTGTAAAAAATCCGGCTCCATCTGTCTTGTAGGCTCTCTTTGGGTACTGGAAGGTGCTGTAAGTAATCCCTAGAGCCTTTTCTTCTCCAAGCTGAAAAGCTCCCACTCTCTTAGCCTGTCTTCACAGGAGAGGTGCTCCAGCCATGTGATCAAGGGTGACATGCCATAATTACTGGAAGCTCAGCTTTCATTTAGTTTTTTTCCCAAAACAGGAGACTAGGAAAAAGTATTCATGACTTAATTTGCAATAGGGCAGTAATTGTTTTGTCATGAATGCGTTTCCCAGACTTCTGCATACTTGCTTACGAAAGTTGAAGAATAGTGTATGTGATTCTGTAGCTAGGAATGCTATGGCAGTTCTGCATCAGCTAAACCAACTCCTGCAATCACTTTCTACCAGGTGGTTTTCGCTGTTAGAAACACTCCCTGTCAGCACATGTGGCATCTGCTACAGAACATGACTTTTGGCTGGCTGAATTATAAAGGCATAAGCATCTGACCAGGGCAAAGAAGTTCTCAGGGATAAACAAGTGACTTGAAGAGCTCAGCATTTTGAACGCTTTACCTGTAACACCAGACTCCAAAAACCAGTGCAAAAAATATGAGAAGAAAGCCCATGTAGGAGATCCACATGATGACATACACAGCATCCAAGCCAAACAATAGCCAAGGAGGAGGCAATGGAGGGGGTTGAGGTTTCGGACCACAAACAATTGAACAGTCCTGACAGCTGCATGGTCCTGTTGAATCATCCATGGACTCATTACAGCCTTTGGTAGCGTTATTCATAGGATTCATTCCATGGACAGGAACATCTATGACAAATCACAAGTTGCAGAGCCAGCTTACTACCAGGAAAAATTCAGACCTTCACAGTTAAGTGAATTAACCCTTTATAGGAAAGCCCCCAGCCCCTGCATAGAGTAGCATTTCTTGGTCTTACAGATGGAGAATCCAGTGCCTTTTCCACAGCAGGTCCCAACTGTTCACAGTTGGCTAATAAACAACTGGTCATGTCTATAACACTTCAGTCTGTAAAAATAGTAAGCACACACTTCTATCATCCCAGCAATGATTTATCACCCCCCTTATCTGTTCACATTGTGAAATGTGCAACAGTAATTTCCTTATAAAGAAATCCTCAAGGATAAGGGTACTGCCCGTTTCCCAAGGAATACAAGTAGCCAGTTTCCTAAGATCAATCCATCATTAATGACTTTTAGGGATTTATACAGTAAGAAGCAGTATAGAAAAGAAAGCATAAAGTATGGTTTCCTAGAAGAAATCAAAACACCAGGGAAGTTAATCTCACATTGCTTTGAAAGCCTCTGACTGCAGACTTTCATTTGCTGGGCAGCTGTTTAAAAAGTCAGTGCTCTAGCCATAGCACACAGCCTTTGACAGGAGCTTCAAAGGCAAGGACTATGCAGTTTCTTACCTGAAAAGATTGGAATTATGCTGAAAGGAGTTTGTCCATTGTCTTTACTGAACATGTACTCAATCCAGTTGGTTGCATTGCAGTCCTTGACATCCTTCCCACACAGCAACCCCAGTGCTTTAACATTGCTTGATGGAGCCTCCACATCTTTGCAGGCATTGTACATTGCTAGGAAGAGTCATTAAACCAATGTTATAATTTGAGTAAGCATTCCAAGTATTTCCAATATTACAGACTCCCCAGGTTCCAGGAACATACTTACAGCTTTCAAACAGAAACATCTTAGGATAGTGAACTAATGCTTTCAGTTGTATTTATAGTATTCAAGGTTGCAATGCTTTGTTACAGCTACCTTGCTCTAAGAAAGCCACCCAAATCTGCATTATGCTAGGACCTACTTTTCTGCTTGACAGGAAACATTACCTAATATTGTTTTCAGGGAAAGCTATGAAAAGCATTTAAGGTACTTTCAACTTGTAGGCCGTATATGACTTTCAATTTTTTTGAAGGTTACTGCAAAAAGGATAAAAAGACTGAAAGCTTGCTACAAAATCAAGATACAACCCAAATGTTCTGTTCTCAAAAAACATCTGATTTTGACAAAGGACTAGAACAATCCATTTCAAGACTGAGTGCCTCCTAGAGAGCCACTGTAGTACAATGTGTACAAACTTTATTATCATACTTGCCAGACTGTTTTAGTATCAGGTAGGCTTTGGACATTCAATACTTGACAACAACTTTATTTTTCTGAAGTTAAAGTCATCAGGGTTATCAGCTATTAACCATTTGCATAGATGTTCAGCCTCAGCTAAACCTTTAAGAACACTGTTAATTTAACAGTGTCAGTGTAATGTCCCCTGCCCAGGCAGAAGTTAAGTGCTCCATAAGTTTTAAGGGGGACCTGCTGTTACCTATGTGAAGACTCAAACGTCAAAAAGACAGTCAGAGATGTTTCCACCTCCCAATTCTTTCTGAAAAAGCACTGGTCTTGTTACCAAAAGCCAAGGTAAATTAACACACCGTTTACTCACCATTTGCAAATCGATCTCCAATATAGTACTGCAGCTCTGTAATGCTACTTTTGTTCTCTTTTAAAACGGGATCATAATAAGGTATGGTGCTTGTAACATTCAAAAAGTCAGACTGATTTGGACTACAAGTCAGTTCACAGAAGAGGTTTATCAAGTTGTAAAAACACGATGGACATCTGGGTAGGAAAGCCAATGAACAGCAATCAGATTAAGAGGTAAAGGTGCTATGTAGGTCAAGTCAGATGTGCCTTGCAAATACAAACATTCTGCTCAGAGCGACAGGACAAAATATTTAAGTTTTGTAAGCTTTTAATCAGCACTACAACAATTGTTGTTGATGCTACAGATGAACAACTTTAAGCACCATAATTCACTAATTAAATCGTCTGCCTCAAACAGCAGATTCAAACAATTTTACTAGAATTTGAAGAAAAACTTAACTGTTGTTAGCAGGAAGACTTCTTAGACTTCTTAACGTCCTAGTTAGAACAAGACCAAATGGTACTTTATGTTACCCTCTTCTGAAGGTTTCACTAGATAAAGTAGTTTGAGACAAACTAAGGGAATGTTTATTCTACCAGCTAAGTCAATCCAGAGTGCAAGTAGTTGTTTCATGACAATACAGCCTGCTGCTCTAGATGAGCAAGTCACTCCAACAGCTTGCTCCAACAATCCTTTAAATGAAATCAACACTTTTTCTACAGTGTACTTGAAGACAAGTGCTTTGCTATTCTGTTACAAAACTAGGTGTTTTGCCATTCATTAGCATACCTGGAGAGAAACTGCAGAGGCAGCTGCAAGTTATTTTTCAAAGTCTGAAGCTGATGAACATCACAGCAAGTGCTAACATTGCCAAAGAATAAACCTGGACAGAGTTCCTTAAAAAACCGAAAAAAACAAACAACATTGAGATCAAGAGGAAAGGAAGAAAAAGCATGTTTAAGACTTCAGAATTCATTACAATAATGGGCTTTGCTTCAGCATATTTCACAACACAGTAGCTGTTGCTGTGGGAGATGCATAGGAGAAAAACAGTCCAGCAAACAAGATTTTTGTTTAGAGATTGGAGAGAAGAATCACTTTTTTCACTTCTTTTATTCAATGCAGCACTTCCTTTCGAAAAGCTTCTTCAGATGATCTTTAGTCACCAGGGTCTATATATAGAATGATAATGGCATTTGAGAGCCTATTGGTAAGAGGACAACACATGTTTATCCAAGTTGAAAGTATTCCTGCAGCTTATCCTCCTTCTGGATAGCATCAGGTTTCAAAAGTCTCAGAAGGCAAGCCACTAACCACAAAATCACTGATTACTTGGAAGAGCTACTTCATGTTCAGTTTACAGAAGAAACAAATGCATTTAACAGAAGTATAACTGATAGTAACATACAAGAACTGTACATTAAGTCTTCAGAAACAATATACAATGGTAGTTAGCTCAACTACATATTTAATGAAGTCACTCCTGTCACCAGTCAAACCATTGTTTAACTCTGTAGTTATTTCACTCTTTGAAACTTTGAACTACCAGATGCCAGAAGGCAAGTCTGGCAATATCATCCTGTGTTGTGCATGAAATATACGAACTCTATTCTGACTGTGATTTTGTTCACTTTGGCAGCTGAAGCCCAAGTAAGGAAATACAGTCTCACACTAGGCACAGCTAATTTTGTCCAAATCTGCTCCATTGGAGCTCCATAACAAGTGTCAGTTAGCACCTTCCTTTATCAAGAATGATCATCTGAAGGAAAATAGTTCAGCCCTGTCCTTTAGAGATCAGAAGGGCATAGTTGTGGAACACATATTTTGGGAGAGCCTTAAAAAAAGCAATCTGAGTAAAGAGTAGTCAAACCAGTGAGGAAAATATGCAGGAAAGTGAACAAATCCTATATTTAAGGTTTTGTCTGTGATAGCCTCTAATCACATTTTGGAGACTTCAGGTATCTCTGAAAAGGAACTGAGGTAAATTACTTTCACCCAGTTGGACCTGAAAAATCAGAGATAACCTGTCTACTTTCTCATCAGGTTAGGATGAGAGGTCATAGCACAGGTCCAACAGAACCCAGTGCAGAATTCTAAAGTGTTGGAGAGCTACTTTTTTAGCAGCAGACCTCCAAGAGAAGCTCACCTGCATTAAGTCATAGCCATCTTCTGGTAGTGCTATTGGTGGTCCATCATAAGCACAGTTGTATCTCTTGTCTCCAGAAGCAACTCCACATTCTCCATACCAGACACACATTTGTGGAAGTACCTAATCAACAAGATAAGTGATTAACTGCAAGGAATAGTTGCCAAATATCTCAGTTATTGTGGAATTTATGTGCTACTACACCAAAAGCCACTTACAGTCCAGATTAGATAACTTCCTGCTAATTAAAACATCAGTGTGTACTACATAACACACCCACCAACAAAAGCAGGTGTTTTCGACATGGTGCACATCACCACTGCTCTTCAGCTCAGCTCCCCACCCTCCCCTGACCATTACAGAAACAAGAAGTGCACTGCCTATAGTTAAGAGCAAGCGTAAGAGTTACTCAAGAAAAACCTAAATCAATACCTGAAAAGCATCTTCAAGTACAAGGTGGTTTAGAAAATAATTTGATCATGCAAGATGACAAAATAATTCATGGGTTAAACTGCCACATTAGAGCACATGACTCAGTGCACATGGAGAGAAACTCATTGTTTATGTGCAATTTCACTTCCTCCTGCCACCTTCTGATCCTTCCTGAAAACTTGTTACAGTGACAGATTGAGGAAACAGCAGCATAGAGAGCATTCTGAAACAGAACTTCATAGGTCTGCACTTGCCGTACAGATATGGTCACAATCTCAAAGGATGCCCTCCATCACCGCTTTCAAACCTAAGCACGGAACAGTTAAATGGGATTACACTGCTATGAAAAAAAAAGCTTAATTTTAAAGATGTTTTAATTTAAGGGACTACTGATAATTCAGAAATTTGTTCTTTATTATGTACATAAAATAAATTGAAAAAGGGCAGTGGCACCTTGAAACCCTTTTATTTTTGTTCAGTGATACTGACACTGAGACATCCAAGATACTAGCCAAAATATTTATTCTGAAAATTAAAACATTTAATGCAATAACAAGTTATTTACAGCAAAAGCTTTAAGAGAGCTCCAAGGTTTTCCTACCACCTGGGCTGCAAGCAGAAAGCAGACTGCACAAACATTTACTACACTTCTGCCAGCTCTGATCAGGGCTTTGCTTAGTACAGTTTGAGAGATAACTGACCTATTTTGATCTCCTTAACAACCTTGACCTAGCATTTTTAGAGACACCATATGTGTATGCTGCAAGGACAGACTGCTGTGCTTTGTGCTTGACCATGAATAGTATTGTTTACTGACCAGAGAGGCCCCTGAAAGGCTCTATTCATAATACCCAAGAGCTACACAGAATCACGGTGCCTACGTAACATCCATTTTTGTGCTGAACAACACTGACAGTTCTTCAAAAAGTACATCAGTAGTTAGTTGTTTATCAGGGACAATAACCATCACCAATTTACCCAACCCAGAACTTGTTTCCTCTTTAACCTAACCAGGGCAACATAGGCTGATTCAAAGTTATTCATTGCAAGCCAGGTCTAAAAGTCAGTTTAAGTACCACTTATCTAGATCACCATTTCATTTATCTATTCTAGCAGTTCTTCTATCCAAAGTATTGCTGTATTCTATGATGCAAGCTGGAAAACACCCCTTAAGATTGCGCTTATAAACACTGAATGCTTAACACCAGCATAAGACAAAAAGTCAAACTTCCATAACTTCTAGACTATTTCTCAAAACTACATTGTAAATCTGTGCATGCATCAAGTTAATCTAAAAAGTTAACACTAAGATGCAGATTTAGAAGCCATCATCTTCAGCTCTGCTTCCTCACATCTGTATGCCCCAGTTTTAATAGCAAACAATCTGCTAGCAGTGAAAATGGTTTTACTGTTTGTACCAGCATCAGAAGTGAATTGTCTCTTCAACAGGAAGCACAGATTCACTACTATTCTTGCAAAAGGGCAAAGAATTTGGAGCTGCTTTACACTGCCCATGAGAAAAAGATTAGTTATTTCTTCAGTATCAGGCTGGCTTCCGTGTTTAGTCTAGAATGGTTTGTAATCATCCTTTCTAAAAAACACTTTCTCCGCTTCATTAAGTCTTGTTATCTAACACTTCTTATTTTTTAAAACACAAAAATTCATCAACCTACTCTTTAGAGAAAGACTTCGCTTCTTCCAGAGTGGAAAGTGTGGGAAAACTGGTAATGCAGTTAACAGTTACAAAAAACTTATCAGGGCACCTCTTGCATAGAAAAACTTGAGTAAATTTCAGCTACCACATCAGCCTGATTGATAGTTCAATTGTTTTAAAAACATTATCTGTATTTCAAAGCAGCAATTCCTTGGTTATAGCTACATGGATACAAAACAAAATACAATCTCTATTATGTCTATAAATTTACCTACAAGGCTTCCTGTCATCATTTTCCGCACAGAACATAAAACAACTTACTTGCACATGACACTTTGTCATGCACCAAAATGTATCCCGCTAAACACAAAAGAAAAATAAAGCAAGACAAGGATTGGCCTAGTATTAGTTTACATTTGAATTTGGATAAAGCATTTCAAATCATATTCCTGAAGTTCCACAGCAGTAAAACATACAATGGAAAAAACAACATTTGGCACTCAAACTTTCAGCCTGTTTAAGAAAAGCTGAACAGATCAGCTGCTTTAAACTACTAGAAGAGCACTTAGGCCTAGAACTGCAAGTCTGAATACTCTGTTTCAGTATTAACACCAAGAACGCAGTTTCAGAAACATCTTAAGATTTTACATTTATGCCATGACCTAGCAGGATTTCACTAATAAAAGTGTGAGTTTGATCCCTGAACCAGTAAGCTTTGGGGATGCTTGATTCACAGTGGTTGAACCAAGTCAATAAGCCTAAAGAACACCAAATCATTAGACATCAACAGCCTGAAGTCAACACCACAGCTCTTGAGCACTAACAAGTTAATAGCCTGCTTACCGTTGAGTCAGCCACAAAATACGGGAGAGGGCTGGTCTCCTAGGGTTGAGGCAGTATTCAGGGATACAAGTAACTAAGTAACTACTCCACTACCACAGACAAGATACAGCTGAGAGTTCTTCCCCTTGAAAACCCTTTAGTAAAAGCTAGATTACGTTACAGAGTAAAACAAGCACTTTGCTCTTTCCATTCTTTCCGAAGAACGCTCCTATGAGGGCAGGGTGAGATAGGGATGAGTAAGTGTGGTTGTAAATAAGTCACAGTTAACAAAGCTGCTGCTTGCAAAGTCAGACTTTTAGGTCAGACTTTTAGGTCAGATAATTGCTCACCTGGGTATTAAGTTTCTTAAGTGGGTGAAAGCCTAGCCCCAAAAGTAACAGAGAAATGCTATGTTGAACCCAACTGCCTTCCAAACAAGGCAAAATACTTATAATACTCCATAAGTAACACAGGACTCAGTTCATGGTTTTGGATTTTTTCTGTGTGTTTTTCTTTTAAGATCACATGACTAAGTACTTCATATATTAAAACGGGACTTTCCTAAGTGTTTCATAAAGCAACAGCAACATAACCTTAGCTTAAGGCTGCTCCTTCCCGTCTCTAGCACATCTTAGAAGCCATTTGTCAGTACACTAACCCTCAGTACATCCTCAGAGTTCAGAAAACTGTATTCCTATTTCTGGCAGACTTAGTCTGTTTGAAGAGAAATTTCACCTCAGGCCAAGGCTCCAGGAGCCCTTATAAAGAACTTGCACATGAGCAAGTATGGACATTCCACAAAAGTTCTGTAAGAGCTTTCTTGTTCCCAGGTATTATCATTCATTTGTAATAGAACTAGCGTTCCAACAGATCATAAACACATTTACTTCAGCCCAAGTTTCTTCAACTGCAGGTTGAAACAAACCGATAATTTTTGACGCTTCCAGCAACATTCGGCACCACTACCACCAATGAATACATAGCTGTTAAGCAGACAAAGAACAATGATGATGCTGTACACAGAAACAGCAACTGTTTGTGGTCTTGCAAATACCAGATGACAAGTGAACACTGGCTCTTCAAACTAAGATTACTAATGTATGGAAAAGGCAAGAGCATCAGATACAGCTGTTTCCCCTTCCTCCATCTAGGATGATGCATCTGGGATCTTGCAGGGCAAAAAGATCAATCCAGGAAAGAGCACACTCTTCCCCCGCACTCCCTCTAATATCTGCTATTGCCAACTAAGTTGAGAGTTCTAAGGAAACACTACACCACCCCTAACAAATGGGAAGACTGGTTTATGGAAACAGGTGACCAGGTCAAGTTCACAGATCTGCCCCAGAAGTTGCGTATTACCTCACAACTCTTCTTGTGGGGGGAAAGAGGACCATGGACTAAAGGAAACTTCACAGGTTTAGTTCTTACTCTTTGCCTCTTTCAGTAACTTGTTCAGAGGCAGCCAATTCAGAGCCATGCTTTACCTGCCAAGCTCCTCCTGTTCCTTTCCTCATAGGCAGGAGACTGTTCCCTTTCAGACAGAAAAATCATTACTACTCCTGGTCAGGCAAAGCAAGCCGCAGTCCTGGAGTTATCCAAGCACATTTCAGATGTCACAGTAAAGTCAAAGGCAAGTAGGAAGAGAAAGTTGCAATAATAGTAATAAAACAGTATCTGTGGAAATAAGCTGTTAGCTGACAAGGAGGCATGCATGATCAAAAAGTGCAGGGCCCCTAACTAGCACCTGTCTGCAACTAAGTCCATCTGCACCAAAACAGCTCTGATGTCCTGCAGGTTAACAATAATAATAATACTGCACAACACCTGGATTGTTTCGGCTACTGCCCAGCTAAGTACTACTCAGTTCTACCAGCCATTCCCTTCAGTCATCTCTCCCCTTCTAAAGCAGCTTCCTCACTTTCCATCCAGAAAGGCTGAACAAGTCACTCCTGATTTTCCAGGAAGTAATTTAGGTGAAGTGGTTACTGTCTTGTTCTGGAGCTACACTGCCATCCCTGACAAGGAAACTGCTCCACATAGGCATTTCAGAACTTCGTGTCCAAGGTCAGGTAACACCACACTGCAGGCCAGCTGGCAAGAGCAGCACTTGTCATTAACATTTTCCCATGGGATTTCAGAAAATCAAATATATCCTGCAGCTTGGGATCCCAGCTGCTGATAGGAAACCCATATCCGACCTTGATTAGCCAGTGATTTAACAGCTTGTGTTTTAGTATAATTATACAAAGATCTATTGCAATAGTGGCCATTAAGCACACAAATACCATCTAGTGCATTAGGACAGCCATAAGAAAACAAAATAGTAATGGCTAGCTGGCACACATCTTGTACCATGCATTGTTCAGAGTGAAAGATACAGGCTGAACACTTCAAGTTCATTGTGAACACATATGAAATGGAAGGATGGCGAACTGAAGTGCCACTCCAGTCCACCGACTGCTTTGAAACAGAAGAAACATGACATACGGCACTTTGGATTACAAACATCACAACTGAAAGCACAAAAACATTATACCATCAGTACGCTTGAGGGAGAGAACAGGTTCACCTTCACAATGCTTCTCTTCTGCAAGCATCTAACACTATATAGGCTCAGTCTAACTGAAGGACCAGCTTCTCTTTGAAAGACATCAAGGTCCTCCTTGTGAAACGTCAGGCTGTAAATAAGAGTTAATGGCAAAATTCCCCAACAAAACCAGATTCTGCCTTCTTACAGTACACAACTGAGATCTGCATGGTTAAAGTAATTTTGTAATGTTTACTTCGAGGGACCACAAAGCCTCTAAAAGGATTCCCCTAAATATTTGGGGAACTTATTTCAAGTTCCTCTCGGTCAGTAGCCTCCTGATAAGTAAAGGAAAGCATCTTGTCATTTCTTTACCAGCCTAGGACACACCTCATTGCTCCAAGATGATATCTCCCTCCAAAAAACATTCCATAAAGGTGCATTGGTTAGGTGTGAAGTACCATTACTTACTCACCTGAAGATCATGAGTCACTACTAACAATCACCTTTCTCCAGTGGTAACAGAGGAATGAACTCCTAGTTTCACGTTCAAGCTCTTTAAAAGTTTTTTTGAAGAGGATATTAGAACAGCAGAACCTCAGCACACACAAGAATATCAAACTCCTATATTTAAAAAGGGCTAATCATAAGACTTGACCTAGAAAGTATGTTTTCAACGCAGGTAGAGAGGGAAAGAAAGCCAACCACTAAGGCTTACAAGACACTCCTTGTTTCTCCACAGGAATGTGGAGTATCCCGCTCCTATCTTGCACTACAGCATAACAAAACATGACTGAGAGGAGTGAATGTTTTACCATAATTTTTCCTAAAGCATCAAGAAGTCCAGCATACTCTAGTCCTCAATTTTAAGGAAACATGTAGTGTTACTACTACACACCAATAAACAGCAGCTCTCACTCAGCACAGACCATTACTTCCAAGAAGCTGTCACCTAGCGCAAGTTACACCCCAAGCAAAGCGAACCAGACACCGAGGACATCTGCAAGCCTCTGACGAGCATGTGACTGCGTGGCCACTCACATGCACTGGGCATTGCATAACCAGGGCACGCCACGGGAACGCGGCATCCCGGGGGCTGCCGCTGCCGGCTGCGACCGCAGGGGACGGGGACTGGCCAGAGGCTGAAGTTCCGGGGTGCTCCCCGGAGGGCCCGCAGTGCCACCGGCTGTCAACCCCGTCCCGACGGGGACCAGGGGCACGGGGGAAGGCGGGCCGAGTCCCAGCGGGGACGAGGAGGGGACACCCCGGTACCTCGCTTCAGCTTCGCGCCGCCCCGAGCCCAGGGGCCTAACTCGGGACACCGCCGCCCTTATCCAGCCCGGCCACCTGGGACATCCCAGCTGCGGGATGCGCGGGGGATACCGCGGGTCCTCCCGCCCCAGGCAACACCCGCGGGATCCCGCTGCCCACCCCCCGCTCCCTCTCCTCCCCACAGTGCCGGGAGGCCCGGCATTCCCCACCCCACGGCGACCTGCCAGGAGGAACTCACCCGCACGGGCAACAGAAGCAGGAGGAGGACGAGGAAGCCGAGGCCGCCTCGCCCGGGGCTGCCTTGAGGGGTCCCCATGGCGGCGCAGACTGGAGCGCGGAGGACCGGCAGACGCTGTGGGCAGCAGCACCGAGCGGCGGCGAATAGAAGCAGGAGGAGGCGGCGGCGAGACAGCCGCGCCAGCGCAGTCCGGAACAGCAGCTCTCGCCTGTCGAGGCGGAGCCGCCGGCCCCTTCGAGGAGAGGCCGAGGGCCGCCCCAGCGCCGCCGCCAACCGCGGCCGCCGGCCCGCCCCCGGCACCGCCTCGCCCTGCACGGCCAAACCAGAAACACCGCCCTCGGCACCGCCGGCCCAGAAACACCGGCACCGCCTCCCCAGCGCGGCCTGCCCAGAAACACCGCCCCGGCACCGCCTCCCCAGCACGGCCTGTCCCGGCGGCGGGCGGGGCCGCCCGTCACGCCACGGCGGCTCCGAGCCGCAGAGGGCAGGGGGGAGGGCATGCTCTGTGGGGTGCCGGCGGGGGCTCGTCCCGGTTTGGCAGCGCAGCCGTGCCCCTCCGGGAGGGACCGTCCCGCCCAGGCTGCACCGGCAGCCGGGCAGCGGCATTGCTCGGGCGCGGGAGTGTTAATCGCGTAGTTTGTAAATATCAAAAGCCGCTTTATAAACCTCTGGATTGGGCAAAAGCGCCTTAATTTGGCTTCAAAGTCACTGACTCGTGATTTCCAAGGCCTGGTCTCGCAGCCCTGCGTGCCGTGCCGCTGCAATGAACGGGACCCCCGAGCTGCCCGGCCAAGAGCCGCTGTCCGGGGCTGTGCCCGCTGCCCGGTCCGCTCCCGACACGCTGACACCGGGTGGTCTGACCGCTGTCCCAGTCAGCAGTTCTGGGAGTGCTGCCTGCGCTCTGCCGAAGCTATCTGCGTGTTTGGGCTCTGTTACCGTGGGCTCTGCTTGTTTGGACTCTGTTTGGGATCAGTTCGGGACCTGGCTGGGAGGAGGCACAGTAAAAGCAGGGCGTGAGGCATTCCCGTGCATGCTGTCTCTGATTTCCCCACCTCTTTATTGCCTTCCCCGACACTTTATTGCCTTCCCAGACAGGTAACGCGCACTGCTCGGCTGGAATAAAACATGTAATTTAGCTGATATTGCCACCTGCTGACAGAAACGCAGACTAGTCTGGGTATCAGAGCCGCACGGGCTGGCGTCTTGGCCGGCGACCTCCCGGGGATCACGTAATCCGACTTTCCGCTGAGAGAAGAACCCGGTTAGAGCAGGTGGCTCAGGGAATTGTCCGGCTATGAATAGCTTCAGAGATGGAGATTTCACAGCCTCTTTGGACAAGCTGTTCCAATGAGCGACCACACGTAGAGTAAAATGTTTTTTTTCCTGTATATAAAGAGATTTTCCCATATTCCATCTTGAGGCTGTTGCCTCTTATGCTGCCATGGTGCCTGACTGAGAGGAGTGTGACTCCCCCTTCTCCACATCCTCCCGTTTGGTAGCTGCCGTGATTAGTAAGATGTCCCTAGAGCCATCTTTCTGCTTAGGGCTGAGCAAACACAGCTCACAGCTCCAGCAGCCCCGGCTGTCAGGGTGGCAGTAAAATGGATTTTTCTACAGCATGTCAGTATCTTTATTTTGTTTGGGTTTTTTTGTTTGATTGGAGGGGTTTTTTTGGTTGGTTTGGGTTTTGGCTTGGTTTGGTTTCTTGTTTTTTTTCTTGCTTGTTCTGGGGAGGCTAAACCTGGACACAGCACTCCAGCTGTGGTCTGACATGTCCCAAAGAGAAGAAGAACCCTAACCCTTGACCTACTGGCCACCCCCTTGCTGATGATGCAGCTTGCTGACTCATGTTCAGCATTTCACCCAGCCACCCTATTCTTTTCTTCCAAACTGTTTTCCATCTAGCCACTGCCCAGCTTGTATTTTTCTGTGGGATTACTCCACCCTAAATGCAGGACTCAGCATTTGGCAAGTGCAAAACAAAGCTAGCATAGGTAAAGTTATATTGTGGTTTAATTTTCATGTCATAAATAAAAAAAATATTCAGGACTATGCAGTGTGATCCTAGAAGCAGGGGAACTAGTTGCCACATTTTCCAGGCACTCCACGTAAGCAGAGAATGCAGTGGGCATAGCTCGCATAGCTAGAAGTTTAAAAAATGCAAGAACCTTGTTTCAGTGCTTGTGAAAAAAAGTGAAGGACAGCAAAACTGACTGAACAGAAATGGTATTTTCTTTCTGTATAAATTACATAGTGAATAAGTGATTTAAGAATGAGAGTAGAGAGAACCAATGTACAATGTTGTGAAACAAGCAAGAGGGAAGCTACTGCAAGGACAACATTCACCATAAAATAGTTAAGCCCATAACATCACACTTGTCTACCACCTACAGCACAAAGAGAGAGAAAGGGTAGTATTTTAATATTTATCTAACTCTCTTAGGGGTGTTTCTAGAGAGCTGACTAAATTCACGCTGTTACTCCAGTGCAATCTCTCAGAGTGCTGCCTTTTTGCACTCACAAGCTGAAGTGGTGTAGGTATGAAGACCAATTAACAAACACTGAAATCCTGCATAATGGCAGATGCTGAAACTCAAACAAGTATCTGTTTTTATGTGGCCTCAGTACCCTGGCAGCCAGGTTACCAGACAGGCAATGCCTTCAGTCCTGCTGCAGCCATCAGTCTTGGTTGTGGCTCTGTGCCAGATTTGGGGGATGAGGATGCAGAGATATCCCTGGCAGCTCATGGGCGTTTAAGTACAACTGCATGAGTGTTATCACTGACAAAGCTGGCACCATTGTCTGTGTCACTTTAAGGTTATCTCATTCCTTATGGGCAGGGAAAACGTAGCCCTGAATAGTTAACCCGGGTCAACATGCTAACAACAGCTCATTGCCTTGTCTGTGATACACACGGCCCAAAAGAGAACATTCCTATTCCTGCCTGCTCCTTTAGAAGGACATTTATCAAGTTATGTTTTATAAGGTTCCCTTTTAGACCCAGGATTATGCATAACTGTTAGGGACTTGGAAGGTTTATGGGAAACACTTATTCTGGTTCTCAGGACCATATACAAAACTAAATTTTCCTGCCTGGAAGAAGAACCTGCTACTAATTCATTGAACAAGTCCTTTAATTGTCCATTAGGGTCAAATCAGCCCTTTCCCTCACTGGATACCCTGAATTGTGTAAAGTTGCTTGCCAGAAAGCTCATGCGAAATAACTTTGTTGTGTTCTGTGTGTTTGATGGAAAGCCAGGAGTGTTGCCTGCAGATGTGTAGGCCTTACTGTGTATCCATCCCTTTATTCAATGCAGAAATGAAACCTGTGTTACCACTTCCAGTAGCAACTGAACACCTAGTGGTAAAGACCTTGCAATTTCTAGATGGCAATCTGTCTGAATAGTTACTTGTGCCTACCAATGGAAACACAGTACGTGCCTGTTTTGCAGCAAAATCAATTAAATGTCTATTGCTGTTTATTCTCCATAATTTACTATGAGCATTTATTATTTCTATTGCAATAGCACCCAGAGGCACTTGCAAGGACTGGGAGCTACGGTAAGCAACACCCTGCACAAGCACATGGGAAAGCGGGATGTTCTCCCTGGGGATGTCTTGCAATCTGTGTGCAGACAAGCTGCAACAGGTGAGTGAGAAGTTTCACCCAGTTTCTCATACCTCTGCTTTTTGTAGACTCAGACAAAACCACTGTAGCTTGTTCCAAGACTGTTTTTCCAGCTAAACCAGAATGATGCTAGTACTAAACAAAGCTGGTGTTTCCTATTTGGTGTTATAAATGAATCATATTCTTTTGATCAGCTCTCATTTGTCTGCCTCCCTCACCTGTGGAGGCCTGCTTGGCTTTTAATTATACACAACTCAATGTACCTGTTACCTTGGTCAGATGCTCTTGGCTTCAGATTAACCATGTGGAATCAAATCAGAGTGAGGGGGCTGACAGCAATGTGTCTGATGCTGCCAGTACCTCTTAAATATGCAAGTAGTATGTCAAGTGATGCTTAATCAAGTCTGTTTATCATCTTTTTATCTGCCCTAGTGTATTTTGCTCCACCAACCTGTGCCAGTGTGTCACTATCTAACCTTAGTTCTATAGTCACTCTTTAAATCACAACCATTTTGTATTTATCATTGAAATCATTGAAACTTGTTCATTTTTATTACACTCAGGTAAAGTTATTTATTGTCTTCTAGCAAAAGCTTGGGACTTGAATTCAATCAACTCAATGTTTGTTCCAGCTTTGCTACAAACTTGCTGGATGACATAGGCAGGTCCCAACCTAGCCAGTGCAATTTCCTCTTCTATAAAGTGATGCCGATTGTGTGGCAATATGTGGCCCAAGAGCTCCAAAACCAGGTGTCAACCACTGAGCTGTTGAAGGCAAACACTGTAGAAATGCAGCTTATTATTGCAGAAGAGTCTGCAGACACTCTGCACTTACTGCTGTGAGCAAATACATGCAGTGTGTCCTCATGCCAGACACTGTGCATAAGCACTGATATGCTGACAAATTCGAAGTCTGACCTACTAACAGCTGTATATGGTTTGCATTACCATCGATTTACTGAGCCCTTATAGCACGATGCTGCCACGTGGCAAGAATTTGCTGTCCAAGTGGAGAATATGGGTAGAACTGTCACAGAGGAATCCCTAAGGGCACTGCCAAAATCTGATTTGTCAGGAGCAACAGGAGACGGGTTTCTGAACTACAATTCACCTGAGGAATAGACTGATTTTGACTTGAAGACATTTTTATAATGTCAAGGTAGGAAAACCTTGGAGTCAGTTTTATAACAGTTTGTCCCAGTGAGTAGAGTCCAATGCAGTAGCATGGCAAAGGCAGGGCCTGCAGAAACTGTTCTTGGAGTCTTCAGAAAGTGGAATAATTCTTCTGCCTCTTATGCAATATAATCCAGGCAAGCAGATCATGAGGTTGTGATATCACTTTTCCAAGGGGATTATGAGACCCTATATTCATATGCTGGATGTGTGCATACATATGCATGTATATATCACACGAGAACGTGTCTGTGCAATCCATGTAAAATTGCAGACTGTTTCAGGTCTGCACTGTAGGTTAGTGTCATGCTCCATCTGGGCATCCAAGCCATTTGCCATAGCAAAAAGTTGTGTCCCTGCTCCTTCAGGAAGCAGTTCCTTCCTGATTTAGCTACATTCCCCAACAGCACATCCCAGATCGCTCTGCTGATCCTTGTTCCCTGGCAAGGTACAGCACTACGCAGCTCTGGTGCCAGTTCTGAACCAACAGACTTGACACTAAAAGCAGGACATTAAAGCATTGGTCCAGCTAAAATGCCTTGTCAACATTGTGAGAGCAAAATGGATTACCTAGGGGCAACTTAGGTATGTGTCTCGGATTTCATCTTGCCACAGTTGCTAGGCATATGGTCCTGTTACTGATCTCATGAGAGTTGGTGTCTCTCTAGGTCACAGAGGAGGTGAAGCAAAAAGTGTATTGATTAATATATTTTAAGATCAAAGGGACTATTATGATCACATAATATTAGTTCCTGCATATCATGTAATTTCATCCAGTAATTCCTGCATCAAACACAAAATGTTTCAAGTGATACATACCTTTCAGAATGAAAAGCAATTGTTTGTTGTGTTGAGTTTTTTTAAACTCAAATGATGAAGGAACCATCTCAACAATTTGTTTCTGAAATAATTATCCTCGGTCTTGAAAATCCACAGTTTGAAGTCTGAATTTGTCTAGTTTCAGCCTCTTGATACTGTTTTGATATGCTTTCATGTGCAAAATTAAGGAGCTTTTCACTCCCAGAAATCATCCTTTGTAGTGATTTAGGCCATGAACAGTCACAGCACTTTCCCTTTATATTCTCTGAACAGAGTGAGATGCTTTATTGAGTTATGGCCATAGGAATTTTTGATGATGAGCTACTCAAAATGTAGCTCATCACAACAGAAAACTGTAGGAATAAGGCAAAAAAGGGATGTCAAACACAGTGTCAAAAATATTGGCTTCAGTGTAGACTTCTTCCTTTTTATAATGCACATAATCCGCTGCACACCATAATAAGCATATCAATAGGGTGTTGACTTTTTTTTAGCTGAAATATGTCAGATCAGTGTAAGGGCCAGTTTTACATCTAGGAATAATAACAAAACCACCAAGATGCGTTTGACCAACCAACCAAAAGTACAGTCTTATTCCTTTGGTTCCTACGTTGCTTTTTATAATCTTCCGTTCAGAGACATCTGACCTAATGGATATTAATGTAATGGGAAGCTTGTCAGTGATGTCTGGATCTTTGAAATAAACCTTGTTATGTTACGCTAAATTAAGTTTTCCTGTTCCCAAGCCAGGCCATTCACTTTATTATTTTTTTTTTTTGTGAATGCTATCTCATCTGTGAAGACCTGGAAAACAATAGCAGTCTAATAATCCATTGGAATAGAACAAAGTGGTCTTTGTGTAAATAGGAAACTAATTATGGCATTGTACAAAGAGCAGAATACAGAAGAAAGCAAAGACATATTGAAGTATGCAGAACAAGATAATCTGAGTAGTGTATTTTTGTTGAAATGATATGGAAAAATATTTTTTAGCAAAGCAACATTCCTGTTGCAGAATATTAGTCTCACATGGACTTACATAAATTTATATATGCTTTATCAAATGCATAAAAGGTCAGGTCAAAAAAAATGGTAGAATTCAGAACAGTATGAAACTCTCATTCCCAGGGGCCAAAAGCAGAGCTGCTGTGAGAAGGCAGAACTACATTTAGTCCCAGGTGTGCAGTACAATATTCTGTTGCTGGGAAAAAGAGCTTTGTGTATTACCTTTGGTTAGGCTCGTAGCAAACTTTAACATTCTAACACCAATGACTCAAGGTTTCCAGACAAGGGCTGTATTTTATGTCTGTTCAGTGCTCATATCAAATGAAGTACAAATGGGCTGGGGTTTGTGCTGCCTGATTTTCTGTACAACAATTCTGCAATTTCTGAGACAGCAGATTTGGTTAACTTGTGGATTTTCCAATAGCCACTAAGACTGACTGAATAAAGAAGTGTGAATTATTCTCGCAATTAACTCTGACTCTGAGGCAGATAATCATCATTTTAAAGTGCATAAAATATGACCTGCAGCTATTCGATCTCATGCTCTAATCCTCTCAGCTCTTCTAAGCTAAACAAAGGTGGGTGAATCAATAGTGAGATGGTTTCGTTCCAGGAGAAGAAGAGCATGTGCAAGTCAAGTGGAACAATATTGCTTTTTGTATCATTACTAAATAGATGTCCCTGCACACTGCACTGCAGTGATAATCTAAATGAGGAGCTCCATGTATTTGGGACCTCTGAGGCTACACCACTACTATGTCTGTGCTGGGATGTCACTTCTCTCCATACCCTGCAGGCTTTTCCTTGTGCTCATCTCCATCACACAATGGCTTGATACTAGTGAAATAAAAGAAAAATGGCCTATATTTTTCCTTGACTCATTGGTGTGGCCTTTTGCTTGGCTGCACATCCTTTGTACTCACTTGCAGCTGATAGGAAGTCACCAGGCTAATAGCACCTGCATAAATGTAGAGGGGACAGCAGGCTGAGCCTCTGGCTCTGAATGTGCAGAGAAGCAAACCTGAAATCAGTGTGCTAGTGGAGCTTATTCTTTTTGGGTGTAATATGGAGATATATATGACACTTTAAAGGGAAAAGAAACCCCAAAACCCAACTCAGAAAAAAATTGTTGTGTTATTCTGTCCCAGTTCTATTTCACATCTTAATATTATATCTCCATCCTGTCATCTATAAAATTAATTTAGTGCCCCATAATTTCTAAATCTAAATTTCTGAATTCACTTTTTTCTGTTGACATGAACTGATGAAGAGCTGTTGTACTTCACTGGCTTGTGAATGAAATAATTTACTTCCTCGCTTCCCTCAGCGATGCATTTCGGAACTTAAAAAGGTAATAGTGTCTGCAGAGCACTTAGAAAGCCTTCCACAAAAGGCACCACTACTATGCAGAGAACTACTGTCAATGTTAGTGAATCACTTCAGGCACCAAGGGAAAACGGGCTTCGGTTTTAATACAGCAAACAAACCACAACAGTATTTACTGAACACTTTAAAGATAACAACAGCTACATAAATACTAAGAATTATTAAGGTTTCTTTGTGAAAACATTAATTGCATGGTGATAAACAGTATTGCAACTTTTGAGCCCATATACAGGCAGATTAAGCACCTTTGGGTTACAGGGAGCCCAAAACTGAAACCATCCCTCTCTCCAAAGGCTCCAAGATGAAACAAATGCTCCCACCAGGAAGGCTTCCATGCCAGAAGTCTCATTTTGGTTGAATAGTGTCTTTGCTGAAGCTGGATTCAACTTCAGCCTGAATGGGGCAGAGAAAGACTTCACTGCCAGTTCTCCACCTCAGAGCCCTCCAGACAGCCTGTGTGTTGTATCAGCCAGCACTAACAAGAGCAAGAAGAGAGAAGCAAATCTCTCCCTTTAACCTGTGCTAGCCCCACATTTCAAAGGCTGTTTAGAAATAAGAAAAGCCCACTGTAGCACATGATCACTCAAAAAAAAAGCCCTGACCTGGTAACTGCATCCTCTCAGGTCAGCAGATGCTCTGTATGGCACACAGGGACCCAGGTGTTCTTCACATGTTTCACAAGATCCCCAGCTGCAGTGACCATTCATAAAGACAGCTGGACAAAGGACTTGAAAGTCCTACTCTAAGTGGTGGGGAGTAGACATGTTCCCATGGACAGGCAAAGTTGAAGAAGCTCTTTGCTGAGTAACCACTCCCTTTGGGATGAGACAACTCTCCCAAGAAAATACACCTGGCAGAAAGGAAGGGCCATCTGTAGATACTGAACTATTTGTCTCAGCTTCTTACTTCAGCTGTTGCAGGATCATTGTTGGCTTGCCTTGTCCTCTCTCCTATGCTCTGCTATCAGGAAAAAATAGGAGACCTTCACTAACAGTGGATGCTTCCACAATTTTTAGGAGGACTGTGTGATTACTACAGCCTGTCTGATATTAAGAGTATTTATTGCATAGCTGCTGAAGACCTTCTAATTATTATTCACTTCCTTTACAAATATGGAAGGGCTTTTCACCTTGAGAGTGTGGTTGTTGCCAGTTGTTGATCTGTAGAAAATTTAGGGTGAAAGTTCAATACTGAGGCCAGGCTGCCAAAATAGTATGTTCATCTTCAGCCCACTGGAGGCTCCAAATAAACCTGTCTTCTCTAGTGTTGTTTGTCAAAGAAGTTAGAGTACAGTCCCCTGTAATGCTGTGCAATTTGAGATCCCAATAAGGCTCTTGAGATTTCTGCATGCTCAATATTTTTTAGTCTTTTGCAGATCTTAACCCTGCATACAGTCATCCTCTAAGTATCTTGCATAATTCTTTGGTTCTGTACCAGTTCATCTGCAAGTTTGTGTTAGGCACAACATTATTTTAATTCAAAAATACAGCAGCATAAATTACCTAAACATAATTTTTTTCTTACTACATGGTTGGAAAACGTAAAGCTTTCCTGTTTAATGTGGAATAGAAATTGAATAGCAATTCCAGCATGCAAGAAAAGGTACACCCAGTTCTGTTCTCTTAACCAGAACACTGACTTCTTACCTAACTTATTCACAAAAAGAATAACTTCAGCATTTGATAATACATATGGCTATTTTGCAATACGTAAACTACATTCATTTGTGCTAGCTCACCTAAAGATTTCCTTTTAACTCACTAAAGCAAAAGTGCAGCAGTTCAGCTGAATCCTAGGCAGACATTTCTTAAGCAAGAATTATTTTGTGTCCTCACAATTTTCCTTAACTTTTAAAGCAATTTTTCAGTAATTTGCCAATGTTTGAAAGCAGGTGAAATGCCTGGATTTATGTACTGAACTAACTTTTTACCTCAGCTCACTGTAAATTAATCTCTAATGTTTTTGTGGCATTATACTGCAGAAATTACTGGGTTTTAATGGGGTGTCTTAGAGCAACATGGTTAAAACATAGCTCTTCACAAACCACCTGCAATTTGCACTGCCTTCCCCACACAGGCACTAGTAGCATGTCTAAGTGTCTTAACCACAACAAAGGCCAGAACTGCTGTTCAGACTTCATTTTCCATGTCTGCATTAATTAGGGGCCTGTTCAGGTATAGATATGTGTAATTCTCTCACCAGCTGTTGAAACACCTGTACACTGTGCACTTCTCCCATAGCTCCTGCCACAGACCTGGGGAATGAGTGCTTTGCATAGTAGCTGTGGGAACTAAACCGTAGTGTCACACATCTGGGTGCAGAACATACAAATACCACTTGTGTAGCATCTGTGCTGTTTGTTGTGCCTGATGGCTGAATTTCTGATGTACTTGCACCTGTCAAAAATGCCCTGGTTGGTTTGCTCAGCAGCCAGTCCTCCTCTACCCACAAAAATGCACATGAGGTCCCAACACATAAGATCCAACTAAGGATCCTCATACGCTGCGTGGGCATTGCAAAATCAACTGCTCCGCTGTGTTTCTGTTGCTGGACAGATTGGCAGATCAAGATGCTGCAACTGAGAGGACATCCCCTTGCTTTTTGTTTGGTTGGTAGCTTTTGGCATCATTTGTAATACTCTTGATCATTTTAATGGAGCTTCATGTAGTAGCAAAAATGTTACCTTGGCCCTGGGCTGGCAGGAGAACTTTTGCTGTTGCGATGGCTCAGGCGGGATCTCACCTCTAGTCTTACGTGGCACTTGGAGGTAGAGAGGAATGGTCACTGTCAGCAAAGGGAGGGCAGGGGCGTCATGGGGCCATTCCATGACCAACTGAAAGCAAACAGCTGCAAGGTCCGGGTATCCTTCTGGCACAAGGGCCCAGTGCTCCCGACCCACACTGCTACAGGTGTGTGGCCATGACAGCGTGGGGCTGCGTGTCTGAAGCAGCGGGAGTGCTTGCCTGTGCCGGGGTGTGTGGGGAGCAAACGTCGCTGCTGGGATCGGTGGGATCCTGGAGGACAGGCAGGGCTGCGGTGCAAATGCAGCTCCTGGGCCACCCCCTGCTCTCGTCATGGTCCCGCGTTCAGCGATGCCGGGCAAAGGCCCCAGCCCGTGGTGACCCTGTAGCAAGGGCCTGGTGCGTTCAGGGAGCGTGTACTGGACAGGCTAATCAGTTCTGGAAACTGTTCCAACCTAGGATTACTGTCATGCTACTTGTGGTCAGGGCACACCTCTGTCAAACTGCATCTGCTACAGGGCTGCATTAGCTTTTCCTTTGCTTTGCCTTTGCACGGAGGAGTCGGAGGATGCGTTCATTTTTTGTTAGTTCTGCTGGCAGTTCATTTGCCTGGAACAAAAAACCCTTGAGGTTAGCAGAAATGAACGAGTACTTCCCAATCATAGCTGAAAAGCATTACACTCTACAGAAGATGGTACTGGGCATTATAATGTGTGGGTTTTTTCTAGTGTTGTCTCCACCACTCTTGAAGGTATCTTAGGAAACCATCTTTCAGTGTTCAAGTCTCACTTAAGTCTTCAAAACAATTCATGAGTGGAATTTGAGTGACAGCTTATTTTGTGCTGACTGTCCAGGCTAAATGCCCTTGGGCTCCCTGTTGTTCTGCCACAGAAATAAAACAGAGCATGGCTGCTGATTTTTGGGGGGCGATGAGGCAGGTCCTTGTGTACTAAAGTCCATAAAAATCCAAGGGAAGATTTAAATTGCTATGAAATAGTGCTGTGCTGTAAGGTTGGTAATAGAACATGAGTTTGTTATTGTTTTTTTAATTTATTGAATACAATTTTGGTAACATGAAGTATTTTTGATGAAGCTGCTTCTGAAAATCAGTAATTCTGTCCTGCAAATATACTGTGTCATGCCAAATGGCATGTTGTTTAAAAAAAAAAAAAAATCAGTAGGAGAGGTTTCAGCCACGCACTTTCTTCTGTTGCACACCCTGCTGCTGCAGATCACTGTCAGTAGCAGAAAAATCTTGTACAATTTTCATGTTATAGTATCAAACCAAAACGTCTGTTAACACAGACTAGTGTGTGAGAGGCATTAACTGTGCTGCCATCAAGTGGAATGATGCAGAAATTAACAGCCACAGATTTTATATTAAATGACCAAAATATTTATGAGATATGAGCCGGATTACTTGTTTTACAAACTTTCACTCACCTAGTCATAAAACAGAAGTCAGTGCCAGACCATTCATTTACAGCTTAACAAACCCAGCTAGATATCAAACTCTAGCAGCAAATAGTTCAGAAACATGTCAGAGGAAGACACATTCACAGCAATTATCAAACATGCAATGTTAAAACACTTCACGGAAAAAAACCATGGTAAGTTTTCTAGAGAAAATTTGCTGTTATCAAAAGAATGCAAAACTAATTCAAAAAACTAACAGATCTACAGTAAGATATGGGAAAGATGCACGTAATTTGGGATTTTTTTTTCTTTTTTTTTGTATTAGCAATGCCCTGAATTCTCCATAGAAACATGGGCTGCCCCAACCTTGAAGGCACACACGGCTCCACTGCTCGGTGCTCCCCCTGCTCCTCTCCTGGGAGGATGGTGTGCCAGGACCTACCTTGTTCCTCAGGCAGGGATCCGCTCCTGCCTCCAGGAGCAGCGCCACTGTCCTCACGTTGCCACTCAGGACGGCTGCATGGAGAGCAGAGGTCCCATTCTAGGAAATGCCAGTGGAGGTGTTTGTACCATGCATGGGAAGAGAAGCAAAAGGCAGTGAAACACAAATGTTTGCAAAGAACAGACCTACGAGCGAGAAAAAAGTAGCATGGAAGAGACCAGGTCACCAAAGGCATAGGGTCTGATTTAGGGTGCTGGCAGCCTAGTGGGATGTGAAGCAGGTGATTTTAAATGCTTTAATAAAAATGAGAGTCAAGTTCACTTTGCCACAGTGGTATTTCCCTTTAATAATCACCCTTGTCAATAGATCAGAGGTGACATGAACACAGCACTTGTTTCTGCCTGGCAAAATCAGGCATTAGCAAGTGAAACAGAAGCACAAGCAGTAATGGGAACCATCTGTGCATTTTATCTTCTCTCTCTGATGGTTAATGGCCTCAGTGTCAGACAGCTGACTGGCGGTGTTTTTAATGGTTGGCCTTTTGTTTGTGGTTGCAAACTGACAGTTCAAATATGTGTGGAAGCTATTTCATACGTGAAATTAATAACTAAGTTGATGCCACCAGCATTTTCAAGTACATTAAGTTTGCCAATCATTTGCATGCACAGAGGCTATCAAAGTATCTTTTATGGACACATAAAGTTAGGTCAGCCATTAAAAAGCAGCTTCCAAATATCTGTTATTTTTCAACTCACTTTATGAATTCAGAGGAAAACAAAATCTAGTAGAAAGTCTGCTCACAACACATCTTTTAGGACACTATTTTGCTGACTAAATGCATTAGAGGGTTGGGTATAATGTTAAAACTGTACAGTCAAGAGCAATCAACTTACAGTAGAAATAAAATCAAGTGACAAAAAGCAGAATTTCTTCTATGACACAATGTGCTTCCTCACTCCAAGAATTAAATTCATGGTTTTGTTTAAAAAGAGTTGTGAGTGGCATTAAGGCTAAAAAAGATAATTTCATTTTTTGTCTTGATGTTTTTGGGCTCAAACTCCTATCATCTTCCACTAGAGTAGTCATAAATGCCGGGTCTTTCATCAGACCCTTTGCCTTCTTGTGTTCTGCCTAAAAATCTCAGTGTTTCACTACTAACCTTCAGCAGGCCAAGTGTGGGAGAGAATTTCAGCAACTCTTCTATCACATTGTTGTACCCTTTAATGGCAGCCTTCAGTAAAGCAGTTGTACCATCCTTTAAAAAAAGAGGAATGTCATAAATGCCTTGCCTGCATTCCCCTTGCAGGGGAAGCTGGAGGGGAAGAAGAAGCTGGAGGGAAATGCCAGCTCTCCCCACGCCTTTGAGAGGAGGGTCTTCTCTGCTTATCATCTTTGAGAAGGCACCTCCACAGCACGTGCTGCTGGTTTTAGGGTACCTGGAGGATTGTTCCTCTGTCAGGGGAAAACTTCAGGGCAAAATGAACCAGTGACACAATATCCCATCTTCGTCTCTCAACCATGTGGACATTTCCATTCCCTTATTCCAGAAGGTACCGCTAGGAAGCTGTCCCAGACATGATGGGAAAAAGGAAACTATGGTGGGACTTTGCAACCTGACAAACAGGATGGACTCTAGAGGCACCAAGCCTCCATCCAGGCAGACTTACAGGCCCCCAAAGGAGGCATTAAGCTGCAGACAGAGCGCAGGAGGAAGCGCTACTCACATCCCGCGCGGCGTCTCGCTCCGCTCCCCGGAGCAGCATCACTCGCACCACTTCACTGTGACCCATCTGCGAGGCAATCCACAAGGGAGCTGTCCCGTCCTGCAAACAAAATAAGACTGCTGATGCCTTCACTTCAATGTTCTATGCCCTCTGGTATTTTACTGCCCAAGCCTACTGGAATGGATGTACTTCAATTACTTGATCAAGTCCTGTATCACAAGGAGACAGATGCAGAGCTGTGTCCAAAAACATGTGGGAGATTGGTGTAAAAAGTTAGAACTGCTTCAGTTTGTGAAGTAGAGCCACCCTTACTGCCTTCTCTTGCATAACTTGCCAGAAATGTGCATTGCTCTGTGAAATTAAAACCCAGTTAGGCACCAGCCATGCCTAAAATACACAGGGAGGTTTGAAACATAAGGGCTCAAGGTATCCTGTGTACTTTGAACTCTAGGTGGTTAGATGTGACAGAGGATACAGACAAACCTCAGCATGCACAGGCAGATTCTGCAGCTGGGTGCCTGTACATGGGGAGTGAAAGCTGTTTACAGAAGCTAGGGAGCAATGCAAGGTGGTCACCAACTTTCAGTATTAAATTACGTTATCCACCCTCAGGGAATCTGGTAAAAACATCCTGCCTTACAGCGAAGGTGAGTATTTCACAAATTTTATCTTCAAAACTCCACTAGAAAACAAGGCAATTATCAAGGAATCCAGCACAAAACAATCTGCTTTGGAAAAGTTGTCCTATGCAATCATTATTTGAGCACAAAACCTCAGAAAATAAAATGCACATTTGGAGTAAGCTAAACTTTGTGATGGATTTCCCTCCAAAGGCAAAGGTGAGTTGAAGCATTAGAAGTATTTCTCACTGCAAGTAGAGTTTAGTTTTGTGTCTTTTCCTGTTTTTTATTTTAAATGGCCTGATTCTCCAGACTGCAGGAGGACTCCAGCAGTTATGTGGTGCTACACTGATTCTGCTGAGCCTTTAAAAAAGGTTTTGCCTGTAAGGATTTTAACATAGAAGTGAGGCCCCACAAAGCAGGGTGCCTGATCCTGCCTTTCGGGCTTGCCAGTTCCCCTCACCACCCTCCACAGCCTGAAGGCTTGGCTCAAAAGAGGAAGACAAACTACACTGAGACTTCAAAAACAGCCTTAATGAGAAGTTTCAGGAGAAATCAACTTTTTACATTAAATAAGATATTGCCACCTTGATCAAAGAAATAGTCTCGCTCCCCAGTGCCAGCTGAAGATTCCTATGGCTTGCTCATGCAATCCAGAAAACCATTGCTGAACCAGTTCTCTGCTTTCCATGGACTAGTGAATTAACCCTTTCAAAGAAACAGAAAAATTACTTCTTCCTTTGATATAATAATCTGGGCTTCCCTTTTTCTGATACTGAGAAGGAACAAAAACACATCCTGAGATCTTCAGTATTCTCAAATGGTGATCAAACATGATCTTTGCCCACCCTTGTATAATTTCTCTACAAGTTAACTTATTGCAATTAGTGACTGACCTCACTCTGGTATATATCCTGTTAATACAACGAGTGTTCTTTGTGATTCAAAAATAACAAAGGCTGTCATGTATACAGAGTATGTGATGTTAGTGTGATGGCAAAAACCGTCCCTCTCCAATTTATAGTGTTTTCCCTACCAGTAAGCTGACACTTCATATTTTTCTAATCTCCCCCACCAGAGGGCTCTAGAAAATAGCAATAGGTGCATTGAAAAAGCCTGTAAAAGTTGGAAAATGTCTGAGAGCAGCCTACACAATTTAATCTGCATGAAGAACCAATGCTGTGCAAATTCACACTTGTGTTTACACAAGCAATGAAAACACAAGCTCAGCAAAGGAAACATAGCAGCTTTTTTTTTACTCACAGTAAAGTTCATAGGAACAACCCCGTTTTCAGGTATAAATGAAATGGAGTAAAAGGAAATACAAATGTTGGGTAGCATCACTGCTACCATTAATTGCCATTAATAGTACTGCTGTCAGACATCATCCTCAGCACCTCAATTACAGGATAGAGGCAAAAGTACATTACAAGGAAGAGTGGCTGTCTTGGAGGACTTAGCCTGAAGAGAAGAAAGATAGCGAAGATGATGATGGGCTCACATTGACTATGGTCAGCTTCTTTCTCTTAAGCAAACAGCATCTAGCATTCATGCAAACATTTATACAGAGTAAATGAGCTTTCTGTCCATTTTCATGTTGGTGAACAATGAAAAGCAGATACTACACTTTACTAAAAGGTCACATGAGAATTCATGTGTAAACAGATTAGGGCTTGGAGATGAATAAAGAAGAAAGTGAGAACGGGGAAAGATACAGTTAAAAAACTACTTTCCTTTCCTTGTCCCTCTGCCCACCCAGTGGACTGCAGATCACTACATTCCTAGAATAACTTTAAACACCCCATATGTTTGTAAGGTGTTCTTTTTCCACATTTGGCTACAATCTAGTATGTATGGACAACACCTTACTGTATCCAGCACCCAGAAGTTCCAAATATACCCTGACTGAAATTATTAATGCTCTTTCTCTTACCCATTAACTCATGACTTCATTAACTAATGACTTCATCTTGCAGCTTTGAATCTCAACTTTTGCTTGTGGCTTGAAGTTTTAGAAAAGGCCAGATTAGGGTGGGAGGTGTAAGACCCCTCAAATTCCCAGTAGGAACTTCTAGGGGCAGAGACCTCCAACTCTCAGGCTGCTCAGTGTCATCTCCTCCTCTGCTCTGCCCATTAGTCCACTTGCACCACTGCACCTAATTTGCCAATTGCAAATTCCTTGCTTGTCTGAACTTCACCCTATAGGGGTTTACTGGCTTACACGTATGTGTAATTGCATATCATGTGCTAAGAAAAAAGTCATTAATTTTCAGATTATTTTGAATCTGCTTAGCCAGTCAGAATAAAGCCTGTTGGGACACAGGCTGCCAAAACAGCATTGGCAAAGAATCTTACAGCTTTGTTTTGTGAGTTGAAGAAGCATAGAAATATCTCCTCTAGCAGGCTTCAGACACTGCCCCCAGCTCTGTCTAGACAAAAAGATCACAAAAGAATTCCTGCCCAGCTCCTCAATATTGGCAACAGCAGAAGGCAATTACAACCCAAGAAAAATGACATTGCCAGGGAAGAAACTTTCCAAGAAGTTTCACTATTTGGTCTTGTGAAAGCTGAGCTGAAGGGCTTGCACATGGACAGCCAGGACCATCCAAAATGCTCTGTGGTGTCAGAAATACCCCCATGGGACGGGAGGTGGGACACCAGACTGAGGGGGAACTGGTAGCCACTACAGCAGCAGGAGGGGACATAGAAGGCAGATGCGTGTGTGTAGGTCCATGATTAAGCCACGAAATTCTCAAGATAGAGAGGAAAACCTCGACACCACAAAGAAGGAGAAGCACGAACTCACACCTGGCACTCTGCAGCCTTGTATTCGAGGTAATGTTGCCTGGAAAAGTTTTCTACCACAGTGAGAGCAATGTAGCTTGTAAATGAGAATGAGAGTTGTCTGGCATCAAAACTGCCCCTTCTAGAGCTACATTCCTCATGACCAGCACACCACCTTCTAACAAAGTACAAATCCATTTGTTAGTAAGAAAGAGACTGAAGTCCATCCAACCATTACTTGACTAATTAAACAGTAAAAATGTTCAATTTGTTAAGGAAATGTTTCAGATTACAGTGGGCTCAAATACGAATGCCACGCACTTATCCAGGCATAATCTTAGCAGGGATCGGAGGTACCCTCAAGCAAAGAAGACCTGTCCTGCTGGAGATGAAACAGAGGAGCCAGGAGGAACATTCACAGAGAGACAAGTCTTTGCCTCAACTAAGATTTAAAAATGCCTCGTGAAACATTGTGTTGTAGAAATTGGATTAGAAAGCTAAAAAAATAGTGTCAGAAAGAATTAGCTGCATTATAATTACAGATAGCAGAATGCAGTTTTAATAGCAACAGGGTTCAGCTAAACCTAAGGCTCCCCGACCCTATTTCGACTTACTCAAGAGGTATTAATGCATACCTTGGTCTCTCCTTCTACATTGAAATTTTAGACTGTGTTAAGTAACAGCTTTTAACATTTCTTAAGCTTTTTACTAGGGAGACAGTGTGGAGGCAACCTAGGAGCAGCTAATGCATCAATCCAGGGGGTAGCTGCCAGCACAGCTCTGGTGCTCGGAGGTAGGGCTAGGGGCAGCAGGAAAACTGTTTTAGTTAAGGCTCTTAAAATACTAATCCTCTTTCCTTACACCACAGCTAGGAGTGTACACAGACCTACACATGCAGCAGAAGCATATAGGTAAGTGTCTGTTGCCAGGCTATGATTTGTCAGGCTTTTGGTGCAGATGAAAGGAAATAATGAAAATACCTGGCAGAGCTTGTCTCATGCCACGTTGTCCACTGCTATTAGAGTTTTCGCACTCATTTGCTCTTGCCTGCTGCTTTTTCACTTGCTGCAGTCAGTGATCACAGCCACCTGGCAGATGTGCATGACTGATTACAAGGACAAGACCTTATCCCATCAATTTCAAATGTGCAGTGAAGACCCAGGACAGCTACCTTGCCTGCAGGGTTTCAGCAGACCACAGGCGAGGCTCTCTCAAAGCAGGTAGAGACTCCTGAGAAGCCCCATCTCTAACCAGACATTTCTACATGCTGGGTGTAAAGCTAGCTGTGCAACTCCCTCCTCTGGCTGCTTAGGCACTGATTTTAGAGGCAAGAAACAGACAAACAATTAAGAAACCCTTTTATTTGGAAAGCAAGAGAGCTTTCATACATGTCTCTGTATGCCATGTATGCTTACCTGTCCCATACTTAGTTTAAAACCTAGAAAGCCTCTTGCACCCTTACCTAACTCCAGCATCCAGTGATGTATGATGGATCCAGCCCCTAACCCCCTAGCAAGGATCTCTGAACCAGCCACAAATCTAGCTCACACTTCCCATTTAATGATCAAACAGCAGCCCCACGGCTTGCAGAGGAGCTAATTTCATGGCTGCCACTGGTTGTATGTGTTTGCAACATGAGGCCCACTAGAGTGACTAGCTGGAAATGGGGAGAAAAGCTTTCCATATGTATGAAGAACTTCCAGAGATGAGTTCTGAAACTCATGTTGAAGTTTCAGAATGCACACAAATGACACAAAGTAAAACAAAAAAACCCAAACAAACTCAAGTAAAACTAAAAATAAAAGCTTTTGTCAAAGATAAACTTCAACACCAAAGCCACGTCTGATGGTCTGGAGATTTCAAAAAACAGAATTTAGTACTGCCTCCTCCCAGAGCTCCCAGATTTTCAAAAGCTTTTCAAACAATTTTCAAAAGAACTCAGGGGTGTGGTAGGCTGTGCAGACCTTCAAAAGTAACATGGTACAACACAAACAGATCAGTAGTTGCAAGAGGTAGTGCTAGGCCCTTACATCAACACTCCATACAGCTGGAGGGTTTTATTTTGATTTAGTTTGGTGCCTGACCCAAACATGCATGTGGTTCAAACCTGTTCAAAGGAGCAGCCAGTGGTTTGATCTGCTCTAGAATCATAGAATCATTTAGGCTGGAAAAGACCTCTGAGTCCAACCATTAACCCAGCACTGCCAAGTTCACCACTAAACCGTGTGCCCAAGTGCCACATACACACTGTCTTTTAAAAACCTCCAGGGATGGTGACTCATAGGGTGTAAGGTGTAGATCTTGAGCAGAGCTTTCAGTTTCACTTCTTCTAGAAATGACTGAGGTACTGACTTCAAAATCATGTTACCAGTCTGAACTAAAACACAGAATGTGGGCAAAGCCACAAATTGCCTTCCAATGAAACACCTCCACAGGAACCCAATGCCTGGAGAAAATTCCAGTGTTAATTTTCATTACTATAAAATTAGAACCCAGCTCTGCCCTGAAGTGTTGATCATACCTGTCGTGGCTGGTTAACCTTTGCTCCTGAAGAAAGCAGCAATCGGATGACATCCAGATAGCCTCCTTGTGCCGCCAGGAAAATTGCAGAAGCCCCATCCTAAGAACAAACACATCCATCTTACACTGTGTTGAAGTGGTGCCATTTTTCCACACAAAAACAAATCAAACTGAATCAAGTTCTCATTCTTTAGTCATTATGCTTTGTAACAGCAGATATACAGCCACGCTCAAGAAATAACTATCAAAACGCAAAGTCTAGTTCAAAATAAACTATGGCAACATTTTCATTCAGTATGCACAAATACTGGCTCCCATCACATATCAAATCCAGCATTAAATCCTGGGGCTGGAATACTAAGAGTTTAGTTCCTTAAGGCATTGAGCTACATAACTAGAAATTAGTGCCTGTACAGCAATATAGGTTCATTTGGCTTTTATATGTTCATGCAGAAGTGTTCTGCTACATGGACACATGGTGGAAACATGTCAGGTACTTTGCAAGACTGCAAACCCCAGCACTGAAGTCTGCCCTTGAGGCTGAAGGAGTCAGGCCTGTGCCATACTGCTGTGCCACCCCAGAAACCACCATGCTACTGCTCTGGCACATCTTGTAGAAGAGACTTCACTGTAATATAGTAATCTAAAAGTATTTTGTAGCTGTATCAGAAACCAGAATTTTCCTGCAAAAAGCTTGTGAAAGAATAAATTGTGAACAAATACAGGGTTTTATTTTTCTTCGACATGTCTTTCATGTGCAGATGTTCTCAGAATTTTACTTCAGAGAAACCTCTTCCTTAGGAAAAAAAATTAAAAGTCATATTTCATTAAGTGTTTTTGAGGAAACATTTTCAAACAGCATTATAATCCATCTAACCAACTAGAAGTAGAAATCTGTATTGAGGGTGGGACAGGTGTTTACCCATCCTACATCCACAGCACTCAGCTCAGGATGTGCTAGGACAAGTTTTCCCAGGAGGTGAGAATCTTTTAGATTAAGTAGAGACATGAATTAACCCCTTCACTGCATCTCAGATGTGCAAGTACACATCTCATGCCAACTCAGGCACGTACTTATCACAAAATACAGGGCACTTTAGTGAAAGCCTGTTGTTGACCTTGTTGGCATATCACTATGTTGGGGCTAAATGCTGTTGTCTGCAGAGAGAGTGCTTAGCTACTCCTCTAGCTGAAAAACTCAGCACAGACTAGGTGAAGCATGAGCTGAATATAGTGCCCCAGGGACTGAATTTAGGATGTTTGACATTGATTTCAAGACAAATGTCCTGGTAAACAAAAGAGGTGTTCGCTGGAACTATAAATGCCTGCCCCTGGGCCCTGTGATGGGCTGTTTTCTCTGGTTGCTGTGTGAGTATATGAAAAAACCTGATGGTGCCAGAGCCTTTGCAGGCTTCGTCCAGAGACAGAGAACACAGAAATTTTGAAAGTAAACAGGGTTGTGTAATATTAAAAAGGCTCTTTATTGTAGGATCAATCAAGATGGAGAACCTTGCATTCACTGATAACTATTTGATTTGAATTGATGCTGTAAGGAGAATGCTGTTTTGAAGCTATTAACACATTTCTCCAAGAAATACTATTTAGTTACGGTATTCTTTTGTCTCTTGCTCCCTGATCCTGATCCCTCACACGAGTCAATTTAAGATTAAAACATTGACCTTGATGGTTTTGGGAGGAGTATCCAAATGTGTGCTCCAAATCCCTCTCATTTGTCTGCCTGCCAGTGAAACTGCCATCCAGGTACCACTTGACAAATGCAGCTTGGCCCACAAAAAGAGCTAGACAACACCTATTTTCAAGAGATTGTATTCTTTTTTTATTACACAACTGTTTCTGACTGGCTTTGCCCAGTGTCTGTGAGCAATAAAAGTATATTTCTTAATCCAATTGCAAATATTGCTCATTTCCAGGAGAGACAACAAGGAAGTTATTTCACTGCCTTGACCTCTGGGTAAGAGTGTGCAGGTGTGGCAGCATAGCTATTTTTAAACTGAGTGGCAGCCCCTGGGATTACCCTGCAGAGGGATGAATCACTGCCCTCAGATCAGAAAGACAACTCCTACTTGCACAGCGGCGAGGGTGGAACAGCCTGCTTTATAAATGAGGGGTGAGGCAGCACTGAGGTGGGGACCCCCCTATGACCACTTCTGCAGTCACCAGCTCTTGGCTCCCATGCCAAGCCAGTAGGAACTGGGAGTGCGACAGCATCCTGCAGATCCAAAGCCAATGGAAACAGCTGAAAAAACTCATGTATCTCAGGGAAACAACTTCCTCTTTGTCAGTCTTGAGTGCCCTGGGGTAGGAAAGAGTGGAGGGAAGCAGAGGCAAAATCTGCTACTCGTTTTTGTTGAATGCCGAAAAGCTCCACTTATCTGTTTCTCTGTTGGAGTAAATTAAATCCAGAGCTTCACTGGTTCAATCCAACTTTCTGAAAAGTCTACTAAACAACATCAGTTCAGCCATTTTAACCGTACTTTGCCCAAAACACTGGCAAACTGGAGATTCACAAATACCAAATAACATAATTTTAACTGATATTAAAAAACCCCCACTTTGAAGTCATTTAAATATTTTAATTTTTACCGTTCTTTCTGGCAGAAAATTAATGTACTTCAGAGGCTCTAGAGCTATTCACTCTTCTGCAAATCCTGGTAGAACATGACATGCTCTTTCATCCAAGGCTAATGGGTAGGACAAGTCTGTTCCAGATTTGGTACGTATCCTTCATACAGATAATGAATCAAAAGGCAGCCAAAGAATCTTTTCTGATTTTGTGCTACTTCTCTCAGCATCATGAAAAGCAGACAGTTAACAAAATTCACATCTTAGAGGAACAGAGTACTATAAAACTGCAGCGTTTGGCAAATGCCTGTCTGTGCTGGAGCCAGAGTGTCTGCTGTTGTCCAAGCAACAGCACATTTGTTCCACCACCACCATTGTCAATATTGTGTGTGTCAAATAACTCACATAGAGCTGATCATGAATGTTGGCGCCGTGCTTCAGCAGAGTTTCCACTACTTTTGCGTGCCCGTACTGACAGGCAGCCAGGAGAGCTGTGCCTCCGTCCTGTGAAAAAGCAAAGAATGGGTACAGTCCGGTGAGAGGGCAGGGGCTGGACTGAACATCACCATAAAAAAAAGAGCCAAACTTTAAGACTTTTCAGAATCTGGCTCACAGCAGTTCTGTAATGAGTAGCTACTGAATCTTTCACAACTTTAATGCCAAGTGTTGCCACATGTATCTTTCAACTTGGCTCAGTCACTATATACATTTTTCTCCTGAGTTTTTTCTTAGGGAGGGACAGGAACTAAGAAAATTCTGCTTTTTGTTCCTCATCTTCTGCCTTGCCATTAGAAGCCTTGTTCCTTTCACAACTCCAAGCTTGTCCACGTCTCTTCATTTTACAGCCAAATTCCTCATGCCTGCCAAACTCTTCCTCCGATGGAAGGACAGCACACCTTTCCACTGCTCCAGAGGCTATTGATCATGTGCTCTTTTTTGGCCAAAACCTTGTGCCCTGTTTTGTCCTGCCTCTCATCTGTGGATTGCTGGCCTAAAGCTGAGTAGGGAGAAAGCATTTTAAAGTGTGCTAGCTAACTGTGGAAGTGTGAGTCCAACCAAAGGCATGACCATCAGTGAAAGCGCCGTTACTTCTGCTTGAGAAGTGATCCCTGCAGGTGGGATCAATCCCAGGCAGTTAGAGTTGCTGCACATCACCACTAAAGGGAGACCTAGGCACATGCATCAGTCCCTGCTTGTAGAAGCACTCCCTTGGGAGCCATCTGAGAAGGAAAACACCTCAGTGTCACCGGCGATTGACTCCAAACCAGCTGAAACAATTGACACAGCAAATGTGGGCCTTGCCATCTCAAGGGTGCTGTGCCCCACTCAAAAATTCCCAGTATTTCTGACACAGACATGGGGAGGAAGTTCTTATCTTCTGCCTGGGATGGCACCACGCCATCGTGCAAAGATGATGTACACACCAAAATATCCCGACCACAGGTCTCCTCTCTCCTTCCCTGCCTTCTCCTAGTCTCAAGCCTCTCCTCCACAAGATAAGCTATCTAAAGTATTTCAGGTAAATGGTTTCTAGAGCTGTTATTAATGTGGACACAAGACTGTGCTTTCCCCTAGACTTGTTCTGTGAAACAACTCCAAAGTTGTCTGAAATTTTCCACATAGACAGAGATCCACAAAAGAAGTTACAACTTGAGTGACCAAATGGATCTTTTATAATGGGAAGTGACAATCAAATTTATTAATCAATGGTGCAATTTCATGGCTATAATAGCCTCGTGAAAACTCAAGCTCTGACATGACAGAACTAACCCACAGGCACTGTTTGTAACTACCCCCAAAACCTCACCTGCCTACGACATTGAAAAGAAAAGAAAGCTTGGGTGTCAGCAAAGCCAGAGATGTGAGGCTGTTGTGTGACAGTCTAAGAATTGCCTATTAATTCTGGATTATTTGAGCAAATACTGTGTGTAATCAGGTCAGTGGAGTTAAGATTCTCTTATGAGAAATTAGACTTTCCTGCCAAATTAAACTACTGTAATTTAATGGGAACTGCTGGAACAAACCACAAAAGCAATCACAATTGTGCCTGGATTAAGAAACACCTTATATACACTTAAAAGACAATGGAAAAGCTAATAGCTTCATGAAACCTATTTCCTCTCTCCAACCGGCTGAAAGCCACTTTGCTCAAGCGGTGACTCACCATATCAAAGGGCTACAAACAAAAAAAACCAGAGAAATTTTTAAAGACCCTTTCTCTGAAGGAAGCTGAGAGAGAAAGGTAGGCGAATTAATAAGAGAAATTATGCTATCCAGACTGAAGGTCTTCTGTGGAGAGGCAGGGAAGGAAAAAGTTTTAGGAAGCTTAAAAATATTAAAGTTCCCTGTGTGGAGGGTAAATAGACACGCTCAGTTGGTTGCATATGGGAAAAGTTTGTTTATTGCTTTATAGTCTGGCTTTTGTTTTCTAAAATTCTTGTGTTTTGCACAAACTCCTGTTATTTTCAGAAGATTGTTTGGTTATTAACATAATTTCTGTAGGGAACCAGATGACAGGTCCCAAATAAAAGGCAGGCCTGCAAAGCTAATCGCAGTTGGCACAGCAGAGCTGAAGCCCAGCGCTTGGAATCCCAATGTGTGATCCCACCTTGGGAGATGCGACAGCTTGGGGTTTAAGAAGGGCAACACTCTCCCAAGATACGTCTAATTAACTCCAAAAGGGATCCTGACCAAGTGTTTGGTTCAACCCAGTGAACAGTTTTAGACAGATACATTTTTCTTGAAAGAATAACATAATTCCAAAATACACCATTTGGATCTTTCAGACTAAAGTGACCGAGTTTTCCTAGATCAGTCTGATCAGAGGTCAGGGGTCAGAAGAAGAGCATTGGATGGTCCCCAGTTCCATCTGTCCACTCTGAATCAAATATTTACTGGGTCAGAGAGAACTGGGTAATAACTCCTGGGCTCACAGATCTGGTCCCTGATCAGGCAGACAATTGAGCTCTAAGACCTGCTCTACTGTCTGTCTGATATATGAAGCTGACTACATTCAACAGAAGGGACTGGGATTCCTCTGCATGCTCTGAGTTGGGAGTACCACTGTGAAAAATCAGATATACATCTTTCTGTAAGAAAGGGAAGTTGGGGGCAGGAATCTTTTCCACTGACCATGTGGTAAGACAGCACTTAGTTAAATCAAGGAATTGTCAAACACTGCAGAAGTCCACTGTTTGTTAGTAGGAGAAAATTCAGTCCCCCTCTTGCTTCTATTGAGCTTCTATCTGGTTTTCTCTTACACTTTACTCCAGCAAGCTCTAGCTGAAAACCCCAATGTTTTACAGACCATAGGGAAAGCAAAAAAGTTGTGGAGGGATTAAAAAAAAAAAGTAAATGACAGAGTTTTAACATCCAGCCACGTGATTACCTCTTTCCTTTTTGGCTTCAGCTGAGATAAGTAAAAAGCTGAAGCAGCGTCTTTGGTATTGGCAAGCCTCTTGGAAACTCTGAGCAGGGCAGCAAGTGGGAGCTGGACACATGAGCAAGCACTGAGGCACTCCTGGGGCTATCACCCCTTCTGCAGTGGGCAGGAGGCCATCTGTGCAACCTCTGAGAGAAGGCACGTCGCCTTGGGTTCACTTCTTGCTCATATCCTGTTTTCCTGCCGCAATGAAGCTTCTGTTAACCCTGCTCTGCAAATATTTCCAGCTCAGATAGGAGACCCCTTTCTCAGCTACCTCTGCAGTTCTTCCCCTGAAACCATTTTGCTGCCCTCCGCAGAGTCTGTCCTCCTCACTGCCAGCACATAACAGCAGCTGCCAATCTCCAGTGAAAACACTTGGAACAGCAGCACCATGCTCAGTGCTGTAGACTTCCCCGTCTGTTTCCCGACCTCTCTCCTCTGTCATCATCACCTGAAAGTAGCTTAGAATTATACGTTGTTTTACCATCTCTTAAATATGCTACAGAGGAGGGAAACTGACCTTCTGCAATCACTGCCTGCTGAAAAATAGCCTCTGACATACTGTTCAACCTGCAGTACTGCTCAGAAAACATGCCACCATGTTCTTTAAGAACTCACAACTATCAGAAAAAAAGAAAAAAAGTTTCAACCTATGTTAAATATTTCTATGGATGTCAGATTGGGACAATGGAGAATAATATTAGTGACTAATATGATATGTAATAATTATAATTATATAATAATTAACCTTCAAAAGTACTATTCATTCTCTTTAGAACATCAGCATTTATTGCTAATTACTTTATTACACTGTTTTAGAATAGGTTTACTTTGCCTGCCATAGCAAATATCAACTCTAATGATACAAGGCTTAACAAGAATTGCATGCCTGTATTAAGACAGTTCTCCAGAACTCTCGTATATGAGTAACAAATGCAGTAATCACATTACTACATTAGATAAGTGCACAAAAAAGATGATGGGCTTTGCATTTCCTTGCTTTAAAGCCTCTATTTTCTAGGATACATTCAACTTGTGTGCTTATTCCAATTCCATGTCTTAATTTATAATAGAAATATATATTCTTTGCAAATTGATTCATTTTGCACTGCCCTTTAGAAACAGACAGGATCAGCTGTATCTTTTCCAGTGCTGCTCCCACCTGAGTGTCTTATTGAGAAAATGCCTTGTCCCTAACCTGAAAAGGCCTATTTTATCAACTGTATTGTTGCTGGGGTTTGGGAGGAATGGAGGGGCCTGTCACCTTGGTCACCTGTTAACGAAACGATGGAATTATTTCAAGCTATGAAAACCACATTATTAAATCAGAAGACTGAACTGATACAAAGCCACTCCAGCAGGCCTGTGGAAGATGTGGACTGTCCATGTGCTACACCTCGCTGGTGCCTCCTGCTCAGGCACACACTGGGTGATGCTGCTGGAAAATCATCTCACGTGCACATCACACGCCTGTTTCCCACTTTACGTCCATTGGGAGCTGGTGTTATCTTTCAACCAGCTTGTCTGGACGTAGCAGAAAGCTGTGGCCTGGAGAGGAAGAGCAACCTGCAGCTTAAAGATACTTGGGACTGGCATATGGGCCAAGTCAGGTCTGCGTTCAGAAGAGGCAGGCAGGAAAAGAGGGGCCGGAATTAAAGTTTCAAGGTGAGCAACAGCAGACCCCAAACTTGCTTTTGTCCAAAGATGGAAGCCATTTGGAGAAGCTGAACACAGGAATATTCTTTTATAATTTAGATCTTTGCTTTCTTTTATCTGTCCTACTGTTTCACATCAATATATTTTGCATGCTTCATAGAAGATTGTATATTTTCATGTAGGGTCAGGCAATTTCAAGCCTGCTGTTCACCTCCTGGATCAAATCTTGGCCTGTTCACAAACTCCTAGTTCACAGACTGTGGAAAGATTGAGTGAAGATGTAATTTTCCCTCTAGACAGAATAAGGTACGGAGCCTCTGACTTGCCAGCTGAATGCAAGGGAAGATGACCCCTCTGAATCTTGCTAACCCCCACCCATACCCTGAAATAAAAGTCAGAGAAGCAACATTTATTTTAATGTTCAACCTTACCCAATAAATTTGTCCCACATGAGATAAGCCAGCACTTTAAGATCCAGCTGTTGCATTTAACATTGCAACCTCCTGCACTGCCAACTTTCACAGCTGCACTCCATGTTGTGTTAAACAGCCACAATTTCATTCATGCTTTTGTTTCTGATTGCTGCGGTGGTCAGAGAGTTGCTCACCACAAGTACAGCTCCCTGGGGTATGAGAATCCTACTGTATGGGCATGTGTGGACTCTGGCCACAAAATATCAGGATTTTTTTTTCCCCTGGAGCATAAGGAGCTGAGTTTCTTATGTTCCATCAATTCCCTTAGTATTTAGAGCCTGTATTTCCAGGGACTACAGAAAGCAGGTATGGATTGAGGGAATCATTTGAATCACAGACTAAAATATCTTGAGAAATTGATTACTGTGGGGTAAAGAACTATTCCTTCCTCAAAGACATCACTAGGAATCCCAGGGTAAGTGACTGGCAAGTGTCCTCCTCCCCAGATTATGGGAATGCTTCAAAATGTAGCCAGCATGTCAAGGACAAGTATATTTAATGAAAATATATTGCTTTTCACCATTTGCTGAAAGCAGAGGTGCTAATACTGCCTTGGGCAAAGAAACTGGGTTGATGTATTGCTGTCAGTGATGAACTGCTGATCTTGCTGCTGTTGACCCCATGAGGGGTAAGGAACCCAGGCTCCACCACCTGTGCTTTTGGCTATTCTAAGAAGATTTTGGAAAAGGATCTGCCTGAATAAAGAAATAAAAGCTCTGAGGTGCATTTCACCTTCTTGTCCCATATGGGTAAGTGGAAATTTAGGGAGGACTGACGCCATTTTACTCTTACGTATCCTATGGTGTCATGCAGAGGCATCCCCATGTTGATGAAATATAAGTTCTATGCAACTGGACTACATAAACATCTAAATCAGGATCCCACCTAGGAGGTACAAAAAGACCTTTTGATCTTGTATTGGAGGATGGCTTATGAGGAAAGACTGGTATCACTATCAAAGGACCTTGATGAACTTATGCCACTAAGTCTAGGTAGGAAAAGCCAGTCCCAAGTTAATATTTCACAATGTGTTGCATTACTCATATTACTCAAAAAATGTTCAGGCAAGGAAATTTCATCATCTTAACACTGCCCTGTCATAGTTCATGTGAATACAAAAAACCCAGCCTTGACCATCAGAATGTATCAGCATGCAAAAATAGACTCATCATCTTACTTTATTCTTAAATTCAGTGGAGGCTCCAAATGAAAAGAGAAACTTCACTACATCGTTGTGGCCTTGCTGTGCAGCAAAGAACAGAGAAGTTGCACCTGACTGTAAAGGAAAAATGGATTAAATGAATAACAAACGCATAACACACGTGACCAAAGTACAGACATTTCTAATTAAAAAGTATTGAGCTCAATCAGTTGAATATCAGCTGAAAAGACATGATGAATTTGAAGACTCCAGAGGACACCAGGTATCTTAACTCAGTCTTCTTCCCATTGCACTGAAAAATCTGTCCAGCATCACACATTTGAGTAAAACCCAAGAAGAACTGAAACCCCATATTTTAAACAAGTTGTAGAAGATACTGTCATTAACAGGTGAGCAAATCAGGCCCCAAAAAATTACCATCTAAGATTTTAATGGCTGGACAGAAGGAAGAAGGAAGGGAAGGAAGGAAGGAAGGAAGAGAGAAAGAAAAGAAATGCAGCCTTTTCTAACTTTGGGCTTGCTCACTCCATGTAGAAAGTACAGGAAATGGGAGCTACACACGAAATTCGTTCCAGTGCCCAAAGCCTCTACAATAGTACATGGCCCCATTCAGACCATTTCAGAGGCCCCTCTCCTGGGCACATTTATGGGACTCTCACTTCCCCAAGCTTCACAACAACTGCAGAGCACAAGAGCACTGGTTGGAGTATGTGCATTTAGTTGCAGAACTCTGCCATTGGGCTGTAGAGCTTAAACTTCATCTGTTTTGCTTCCTTTCTGCAACAGAGTGATTCTGGAGGCTTTCAGTGTTTTACTTTTTGTTGGCTTGTTGAATCAGTATTTCCTGAGTGATAATCAAGAGCAGCTCCATAAAACTGTTCTTAACTTTTTCTTTTGTTGCTGCTTTCCAAGCAAGGTTTACCTAAGGGAAGGGACATGCTTAAGTACATGTTTTGTTAGAACAGGACCCCACTGAAAGACACTGGCAATCATGGTTGGAGCAAGTTTAGGCCAGTAAGTGCAAGGACACCTACATCATCAAACATGGCATTCACTGACTCAGTAACTTGCAGATGTCAGCATGAGATTAATGCTCTGGTTCCAGGTAACCAAGGAAAGTAAGAAACATTGTCTTGTATTGTTGGAGCAATGAGCACACTGCTGTCCTGCACTACCTGCCACCATCCCATGTAACTGCATGCCCTCCTTAAACTGCTTTTCTCTTAAAACCAGTGGTTGTCCCAGAGCAATTCTGCTCTTTGTGCCGCCAACACGCAGATCAGAGCAACTGCAATTATTCCTTACAACCGTCTGCATGGAGTATGAGTGAAAGGCAGTTTCCCAAAAACATCAGTTGCTGATGTCCCTTCCATGCTGATGTCATGGTGCTAGACATGAATGGCCTTGAATGCCAAGCAGAGATGCAGGGACGGGTATGAGTGATAAAGCTGTGTGATTCTTAGAGACGACTTGGCTCAGACTAAAAGGCAGAAACTCCAAAGCATACAGGATCAAAAATAATCCCTGCACTAGCAATGGCATCCACTCTGTTTTAATGACCAGGCTGCAAATCAAAAGGTAAAGGTCTTCTCCTGATTATTTATCCCATCCAGAGAGCTGTAAACTGTTGTGCCAATAAGTAAAACTGCAAATACATAAATGGCATAACCCTGGGGGATTACATCTCAGATGTAACTGACCCTCACCAACCAGAAGTGCCGAAAATGTTTGATAAGTTACAATAAATGTACCTCTGGCATCTGATTTTCTATTGTAAACTCCAGATATCTGATTCCCTGATGTCCTCAGAACAGAGCCTGTTGTATGTGTTATAAACACACTGTACAGCAAGTGACAAAGAAACAATTGGCAACAAGCAGCAGACAACACTCATTATTTGTAACAATCCAACAGTCACTTAATCAAGCCCTGTTTGAATCCTACCTCTCTCTGCAGATTGATATCTGCTCCTTGCAACACCAATTCCCGTACACAATCTATGTGGCCATAGTAAGATGCTACCATCAGAGCTGTTGTGCCAAGCTGGGAGTAAGGAAAAACAAGTCAGTACCTTCAACAGACACCTACAGCAATGAATCAGGCTGTCTGGAACAGACAGCAGCTCTGCCAAAAAACTGGAGGGAGCTTATGATACTTTATTGTCCCAAAATAAGTGCAACAAGTATAAAAATAATAGGTTTTGTTTCTAAACAGCTTTCTTTTCTTTTTTTTTAATCAGAGAATCCCAAAGTTCTTTGTATCATTTCCAGAAGAATAACCTCAGAAACAGGAGCTGAGTGACTTAGCTGAGTCACTTAATTCTGAGTCATAGTCAGGAGTAGGAGCTGGGTGATTTGAACAATAATTCCCTATCCAAATAAAGAGAGCAAACTCACTCAGTGACTCTTCACATTATAAGAGAGAACTTTCTGTACAGAAATATGTGTTCAGCTCCCTCAGTACACTCTAAGGTCACTTCCAGTGAACGAAGTAGGATTTATATGTATGCAGTGTATGGACAATATGCAGAAACCACATGCATAAGGATGAAACACATCCTTCAAAAGCATTCACACACAACAGCTTAATTTAAAGAAGGAATAAGTGACATTACAAAAGAGAAACATGCAGTCTTAATTGCACAAAAATAACTTAGTCTAGAAAATGTGTGGCTGATACAATTATTAATGCAGTGCAGTGTGAAAGTTCTTGTCCAAAGTTAGCCTTCTTTTGAGAAAAAAATGAACAGTAGTGACTTTATTTTTTCACACTGATCTGTGTCCTGTTTACTACAAGCCTCCATTTGAACATCCTTCCCTCCCTGTCAGAAGGACAGTCATGGCATCAGCTCCAGAAGTACTGTAGGACAAATACTTGCCTACAGGGCAAAAATGAAACAAAAATTAAAAGATAGGTTAAAGTCAGTGGGATTAGAAAAACTCTTACACTTTAAAGGTAATCAAAGTGAGAGAAGCTGTGGCAAGTTCATGTTTCAGGCTGGAAGTGGCATTAATCCTTGCCAACACCAGCATGACTCCGTGTCAGTCAGTCCCAATGCCAAACAACAGAAACCTGGAACTTCTCAACCTCGTTTTTCCCCTGCTCTTTGACACAGCTTAGCACAATCAAGTATCTCACCATGTGTTGTAGGCAGAATAGAAAGACCTACTCATTATCTGTGTTATCAGCCCATTTCTAATTTGAAAACTAATCTCAACCCATGTCAATTACACTGAGGAAATTCCCATGAAATCCACCATGTGTCTGGGCTCCTCTTGCTTGGCAATCTTGTGCCTTCATGTTGGTGCCCAGTCCAGAGACTGGGTGGAGAAGGAAGAATTTAGGAGGCCAGTAGTTGTTCTAATTACGAGGAGGTCTGCTAGCTGACAGAATCATTGCTACCTGGGCTCAATTGAGCCAACTCTTCACTGTGATCTATTACTACAATGACATTTCTTTGCAAAGAGAAGCCCGAGGTGCTAGGATCTGTGTTTTTAATGTCAGCACCACAAATAACTGTGTAAGACACATTTCTGAGTGCTGGCAAATTCTTAACCCCTTGCCACTGATGTAAATCATCACACTATTTTGTCGTACATTTCAAGCTTGATTACTGACAAGAGAAGGTTTTAAATCATCCTGAAATGCCATAAGACTTTCATATGTTTCATATCAGATCCCTACTACACCCTCTGCATGGTGGGCTATGGAAAGTGATGCAAAATGAGTGCTGTGGCTGTAGGTGCATTGTGTGCATACGCTGTCTTTGCAGTCCACATCTACTCGCCCACTGTTCAGCAGCAGCTGGAGGAGAGCCAGGTTTCCTTTCCTTGCAGCCCAAAATGCAGCGTTGGCGAGTGGTGTTTCTTTCTGGTGGAAAAAAGAAAAAGGAGAAAAAAAAAAAAAGAAAGCAGAAATAAATCACTTTGGAAAATACATTGGACAAGAACACGCATTGCATACATTCTGCATTCAAGCCAGGCAAGTTTCAGCTTAGTGTGCTGTTTCTTCAAACCCAGAGCATGGAAAGGAAGCTAATTTCATTTCTTTGTGCAATTAAAAAGATCAGTCTTCCTGTGCTACCTCATGTTATTTCAAGTCTTCCTTGTGTCCATGGCAGCCTGTGTCTCTTAGATTGCTCTGTAATGAGAAATGATGATGCTAGGCCAGATCCACAGGGAAACATCACAGAAAACAACGTGCTCAGTGATGCCTGTACTGTCTGCTTCTGTGGTGGGGCTGGTCACAGTTAGGCTGAAGCATCCTGCTGATGTCCTGCTGCAGGACATCCTCTTGGGTTTCAGATTAGCTCTCTGTCATCTCCTTCTTTCCTGCACATAAAGTTCCAATACAGGAATAGTATTGCTCATGCATCTCCCAGACTGCTTGTTCTACCTCCTGCCTGGAATTAACACCCTGTGACTGTGGGCATGTGCAAGATCTCCTGGGTAGGAGTGAATGATGACTACTCCAGCATAGGAAAAGGACAGGAAAAAAAAGACATGGACTTTGCTCCTGCCCTCTTTATCTAATCGATGCAAACAGCTGCCAATATGCTGCCTTGACAGGTAAACACTGTCACTGGTGAAGTGCTGGGGGGAAACACCGTGATGGCAAAGGTATGTATCCTAGAGCAGGCTCATGCTGATGATTTTTTAATAAGGCCCCAAACCACCAACAGAAGAGTAAAGCATCACTACACTGACAGTCACACCAAAACAGAGTCAAAAATACCCAGGGGCATTGCTTTCCAGTGAACCCTGCCTTCAGGATACGAAGGCCACCCAAAGAGCATGCAGAGTGGATATAAAGTCAATCATTCAGCTTCAGAAATGAAATAGGTACTTCTCCTTGTCTAAATGTCAATGTGCACATGCAATGTGGTAGGGAATCAGGATTCAATGGTTTTATGGTTTACAATTAAAATGCACATATACAGCACAGTTTAAATTGCTTCCTTCACTGACATGAAGATAATAAACTTTGCAGAAACCAGCAGACACAAGAATCATGAATCTGAATCTATCTCAGGCCTGTCACATTGAGCACTTTCCATGGGTTGCATTTTTAATATTAATAGGTTGGAAAATTGGCAGCTGTTTGAGACGAGAGAAGTTCCAAACATTGAATATATTATAAGTCACTTCCTATAAATTGATAGTGATATTTCTTGTACCAGCACACACAAGGGCAGGAGTCTGAAAATTTTAGCAAGCACAATAAGCTAAATTCTGTTCCTCTTTTCACAGCTATTGCATTTCCCTGGAGAATCTGTAGATAATGTTGATTAAAGTAGAGACAGCAGTTTATACTCTCCTTGCTGGCAACACTGTAGTGTCTTCCTATCTTTACCCTTAGAACCACTAAAATTTTATGTAAAAGCAAACAATTGACCTAAACACACCGAGGCTCATGTTGCCCTTTCTGCTCTGATTTATTAGATAGATATTTATTTACAGAGCTGGCAGTTAGGAATATTGTTTCATTGGCTTTGTTATTATGATATTCACTGGAAAGCTATTGCAAAAGAATTATGTTTAGACCTTACAGAACGGAAAATCAAATTCCTTACCTTTTACTGTCCCAATCTACCCCTTAAAGTTTTAGAAAGTTTAGAGGTATGGCAATACATCCATAAAGGTAAAGATTTATTTAATCCACCCCAGTTTTCACTAGAAGGGCACAATGGCAGACTGAATTTTATTATGGCACACCATACACCGCCACTTTCACTGGTCAGGTAGGCAGGAACTGGAATCCATATTCAGAAACTCCTTACCTGCTTTCACCAGTTCACATGAGAAGAGAAAAGAACTAAATGTCCAGTGTCACTCTGGATGGAAGTACAAGTTCAAAGTCTTTGGCCTTATGAGTCATAAATTCCTACCTCTTTTTTCTCCCCTGTAAGTCCTACAGTAGCTCTCCAGAAAAGTTGTCCACATACTTTGGATCAGACCCAAGGAATGGAAGAATTCTTCAGTGCATCAAGGACACAGAACTAAGTTTTTCCCAGTGGTGCTTTTGGCCCCATTTGCAATGACTGCTACCAGCACTTGTACTTCCCCTTGTGCCCCTGCATTGCTTGGGATTCCTCGTATAAAAGTAGAGTATACAGCATGCTCAGACCATCAACCATCCAGCGATTAGATTAAAAAATCAGATGCAAATCTGAGCTATTTTACCCACTAAGGTGAATTAAAGTGCAAAATCATTCAGATGATCTGGGCACCTTGCAAGAACAGCCTCATTGTGTACCATGTGGCAGTTTATATCTCTGCATCTGTATCTCTGTGCTCTTCATTTTCATCAGCAATACTGACATCACTGGTAGGCAAAATGTAAGACAGCACTTTGGGGTTAATAATCCAATTAATTGAATTATTTTTGAGAAATAAATGGGTTTATAACTGCAGGATGTGACTGCTGTTGCTCAGTTATGAACTCAGTCTTCTCTCATCAGATACTTCATAGGGAGAGGTAATGTTGAATTTCAAGAGATTAATTGGACAAAATTTTCATGTAATTCTTATAATAAAGCTAGTCTGCTCCCAAAGCATCCTCAAAGTAAACAAGTGATCCTCAGCACTGACAGTCTGGGAGCAGAATGTTATAAACATTTGAAAATGATTAGCTAATAGCTTTCATGAAAATTGCTTGTTTCATTATGTCACTTGTTCCAGCATCAGCAACTTTCAGGATAAAATTTCCCTCACTTCATCAAGTTCTCTAAAGTTTTATTTTAAAATCTGGCTGTGCTATTAATTTTGATTGTTTGTATGCTTTTATGAGAGCTCAAAGATGAAAAGCTGGCATTATATTCATGCTGTATTGACATTAGAAAAAACACTTTTTCAAAAATGGCCTAGAGGAAAATACATATTGTAAATCTGACAAAACCATTTCTCTGCAGGGATTCAGAAAACATGACTTGTGCTAATGTATCTGTGTCATTTTAGGAATATTGAGAGGGAAAGTGTAATTTAAATGCTGTGAGCACCAGCTCCTGCTCCCTGCCCTACCTTTGACTTGCTGTTTGCAGAGAAAGGGCAGGTGACAGTGGGATGACCACTGAGGAGGAGGAGTGCAGTTCTTAAACAAGGATCTTGCGGATGAAAGAAAAGAGGCAATAGACAAAGAAAAGAGAAGAAAGAGAACACTAGCACACTGGCTTGTCCCTTGTACTGTCAAAATACAAGAAAATTCCCTTTCCTTTCTTAGTTTCCAGACCAGTCCTAATGGGAAGGAGGAACTGAGCAAAACGTTTTCAGAAGAAGAACTGGAAATCAGGATCAGGCATGATGGAAAAGGCTAGTACAACTTAGGAGCAATATATCCTACATGAAGGATTCTGATAAAAAAGAAAGTCAATATATAAATGTTGTTTAGTCAGGCAAAATGTGGTAGAAGAGAGGATGTTTGTGTGAGAAAGAAAGACAAATGCTATGCCATAGGTAAGCAGGATAATAAGATGGAAAACATGAATAGCCAGTGGCAAACACAGATAGTAAGGATCCAAGTTAAATTCATGACCTTCTGAGAGAAAATGCCAAACTAAAAGTCACAGAAAAGGGAGAGAAAACAGAGAGACAGGTATGGGCTGCAATTCTTCAGAGGGAGGAGAAAGCAGTGAGCTACTTTGAACAGGAATACTTGAGGGAATACAGTGTGAGAAATAGGGCACAGAAAAGGAGCTGATAGGGACAGAACAGGAAGTAAGACCTGAAGAACAAGTTAAATAAACAAGGAGGCCGAAAAAGGATAAGAAAGCAAGAAGAAGCTGGCATCACCAGGAACATGGGGCTGTTAGGGTGGATGCTTGTGAGTAATGAAGGTGGGAAAAAAAACTCACAGAGACAGAACGGAGGGACAGAAAGACTAAGTAAAAAAAGAAATGAGGTGTGAGACCAATGCAGGACCAAAAAGGGGATGACCACAGAGACTGCAGTCCAGAAAGCCAAGTGTATCCTGGGCTACATCAAAAGAATCATGACCAGCAGGTTGAGGAAAGTGATTCTCTCCCTTAATTCTGCTCTGGTAAGACCACATCTGGAGTACTATGTTCAGCTCTGGGTCTCTCAACATAAGATTGTGGACCTGCTGGAGCAAATCCAGAAGAGGGCCATGAAGATGATCAGAGGGCTGGAGCACCTCTCCTATGAGGACAGGCTGAGAGAGTTGGGGTTGTTCAGCCTGGAGAAGAGAGGGCTCCGAGGAGACCTTAGAGCAGCCTTCCAGTACCAAAAGGGGACCCGCAAGAGAGATGGAGAGGGACTTTTTACATGGGCATGTAGTGATAGGACAAGGACAAATGGCTTTAAACTGAAAAGGGGTAGGTTTAGAGTGGATATTAGGAAGACATTCTTTACTGTGAGGGTGGTGAGGCACTGAGACAGGTTGCCCAGAGAAGCTGTGAATGCCCCATCCCTAGAAGTGTCCACAGCCAGGTGGGATGGGGCTTTGAGCAACCTGGTCTAGTAGAAGGTGTCCCTGCTTATGGCATGGGACACCTTCTATTATGATGATCTTTAATGTCCCTTCCAATCTAAGGCATTCCATGATTTCACCACCAAGTGTAAGGCTGAGCTGCACTTGGAGCAAAGGTTCTCTGCTCCCTGCCACAGGAGGGCTTCAACCGCAGGTGCAAACCACCTGCTGCTCCACCACTGAACTGACATGGTGCCACTGAAGCACCAGCATTCCAGCGGGGAGATAACCTGACAGGAGCAGGGCAAGTACAGGGAATAATCCATCAAATCAAGTAATGCAACACAAGCAATATGGCAAAGGACTGGCACTGAGCTGCTGATCAATAAGAGAAGGGCAAGCACAGCATCCAGAAAGTGCATAACAGAGATGTACATCCATCAGAAATATTATCTGTTAACATCATTAGTAAATTGCTGCTTGCTTCTCTCTTTGCCAAAGAATCTTATAAATCCTGTCCTTAGATTAAAAAACTTCTTTCAGGCAATCTTTTGAAATGACTGCTCTTGCGTGGGTTTGGATGGAAGAAGTACAAAAAGTGACAGAAATCACAGCTGGCAAAGGGAACGAACCAGTCTGGCTTCAGTGGCCACCACAGCCTGAAAGGAAGAGCACGGATAAAGACTGCCTCCTAACTATTACACAACCAGCACCAGCAGAGATGGTCGGAAAAGTGAGGAGGAGGCTCCTGACTGCACCAAAACCCACAGCACGGAACCCGGCCACCCCAGAGCCAGCGTAAAGCTCCACGGAGGCTCGCGGTTTATGTAACACAAGGCACGCATCCCTTCGGGGCTGTCAGCTGTGAAAAAGCGCCCGCTCCATCAGCTGCCACCGCAGCACTCCCGGGGCACCCCAAAGCCTGGGAAGGACGCTGCTGTTTTCTTTCCTTCCGCCCTACACCACCCTCGTTTTTCCTAAAACAATAAAACAAAATCAATCAATCCCCAAATCCACGGATACGACAGCGCACTCCACGGGCTGCCGGCATGACAAGCGCAAAGCGGGAAGCCAAAGGCGCATCCCCCCGCCCCTCTCCCCGGCGCCCGGCTCACCTTGAACGACATCCTGCACATCGCAGCGCTCCGCCTCCGCCCCGCTCCGCTCCGCGCCCGCCCGCGCAGCTCGGTCCGCACCACTCCGCGCCCGGGGCTGCGCGGGGCCGGGGCGGGGCGCGGCGCGGGGCCGGCGCCTCCCTCCCGCATCACCTTGTGCTCATGGGGTTCTGGCTACTATTGCTCTGTAAAGGTTCTTTTTGGGCCGGGAAGGGAGTATTTGGGAATATTATTATTATTATTATTATTATTATTATTATTATTATTACTACTACTACTATTATTATTTAGCCGAATAGAATGAGTTATATTCGAACATATACTAATTATATCAGCATACAATTTTATATAATTACAGAAAATTATATTTTATTGTTACTTTTGCTGCTTATAATAATTATTGTTCTTTTGTTGTTGTTGTTATTAGTAATGGTAGTAGTATTAGTATTATTTAAAATGGGTTCCTGCTCCAGCAGCATCCGGAGAAGCCAGCCCCCATGGTGGGGGACTCACACCACTCAGCCTCTGGTTCAGACCTACGGATCAGGCCTCTGCAGCACAAGAATAGCACTGAGATGGTCCAAAGCTCAAGCACCCTCACCCCAGCCCTAGCCTCATCACAGTGCTAATGCTACCTGCATGGCACGTCTTTCGTATTTCCCAGCCTCTTCCCTTCAAATCTAGGAAAATCCTGTTAAGAGGTACTGTTGCGAGCACACCCACGGTGCTGCCACACAAACCCATGGTGGGGGTGAGCGTTCCTTCACCTTGCAAGCATCCAGCTATCACCAACACTATCTCCCACGGCTGATGTGCTCTCATTAGGAAGCCAGTAAGTTCTTAAGGGCTTAATTTTAAGCCTTTAAAAATGAACAACCATAAAGCCAATTCATGTCCCGTTTTGCCTGGCTGTCAGAGATTTCATTCAAAGTCTGCGTGATATAAAGTAGGCAAAGCAGGGCATGCTCTGGTGAGAGATTCCTGAATTTCTTTGCTATTGTTGGTTTAAACTGAGCCCTTAGGGATTTTCCTCTTTTGATGTGCACACATAAATCCCATTCATGAGAAAATTATGCGCGTGCATTGGGAGAAAATACTTGTGCTGAGATCCAAACAGCTTATTCTACAAATCTGCAAGTGAAGGGGTTTCTGCAGCTCTTTATCCTGAGGTGATGTTCATCTGTGCATCTGTGCATACAGTAAAACAAACAGTAGACAAGCAGATGAAAGCTGCTAATAGCACCAGATCATCTCAGAATGCATGGCCTCGTGTGAACCTTAATTACTGAGATCATACAATCCTGGATGATCACTCAGATTCCTTCTTGAACTTAAAAATACTGAATAAACTCAGTAGATTGCATAGTTGAGAGTCATTCTTGCTCTGATCCAGTTGCACAGTGATGATTGTCCACTGAAAGAGGAAAATATTACTGATCTGTACATACTCCCTACCTCACCCTTGGAAAATCCCCATGTTTATTCAATCTATTGTGAATAACATGCCAAACTTTCCACATTCATCAGCCGAAATATTAAATTTTATTACCAAGAAAAAACAAAGAATTCTGTGGATGAACAACAAAAAAGGAGATGAAAGCAGTACAGTTTTTCAGGGGTCTGTATTTACCTTGGGTGTTGGGAAAAATTTTGAAGTGCCTTTCTTAACTTCCCCACACAATCTGAAATTGCACCTATTTTCAGTTGCACATGGTGTCCTGTGACTTTTCTGTTTTCATATGGAGGTGCAATAATTTGTCAGAACAGTTGAACACAGAAATATATATATAAGGTATGTTCTTTCTTGGTGATCCTTTTAAAGTTTATCTCAGAAAGCATGTAGAAATTATGTTTTTTGATGTAGACCTCTGCCTATGGTTACATTCAAAATCTTGTTTATGGGCAAAGAGAAAACACACCTCATATATATATATATATAAAACCAAGAATTTATAATTAGTATAACTGAAACTTAAAAGTCAGTCTAATATAAGAATCATTACTAGAGCAGATGTAATTATTGCAGAAAAAGAAAGAAGTCCATATAGAGAAAAGATCTGTATTAATAATATTACAGTTAAAACTTATATACAATTCCTAGTTTTTACTCCTTTTCTGGATATTTTCCTCACCTTTCCCCTGCTCTGCTAGGTCCCGGAGTTGGTGGTTTCATTCTGATGGTGGTTTGGGATGTTATGGTAAGCTGTCAGCATCTGGAATTGGTCGTTGCAGGGAATATCATGTTCATGTTAATGGTTTCTTCGTCCCTCTAGGATCTGCGTAATTCTGTTCTATACGTTTGCTAACGTGCTTTTCCCTCTGACTCTTTCTTCACTGGTCTGCAGCTTCATATTACAACTAAACTAATTCTCATTTCAATTATAAAAGCTGCTGTTAGAGATAAGCCATGTTAAACAAAATTGAGGGAAGTCAAGAAAAGTTTGAAGAGAGCAAACTTGACAAGCCTCAGTCCCGAGGCCCTGCACACTCAATGCCTGTTACTATTGTGGGAATACTGTATTTTAGGGCTACACTTCTCCCCTGTTCTTCAGTCTTGGCAGAATATTTAAGATTGCAAGATACTCGGACTGGTTGGGATTTGTTAGCTGCTTGGCAGAATTCATCTGCAGGGCAGCAGGCTGCATTCCTCTCACCTAGTATTTCATCACAGTGATTACTTCAAATATCCTGAGTCATGTTGTTTTGTACAAATCTGAAGGCTCCCTAAGATGAATTGCAGGAACAGATTAAATTATTGTGTTTAAAAGCTGATCCAACCATTCTGTGTAAGTCACAGAAAAACCTTATCTGAGCCAGAACAGTTCAGGCACATCTATATATGGATGATTAAGAGAAGTAGCACAAATTTTGGGTTAGACAAAACATTCCTTTGGAGATTGTGATCTACACATCTACAATTTTTTATGCAAAGATGACATTAATTTCTGTCTGCTTTAAAAACCAGCAATCAACAAATAAACACCCATTTAGAAATGTGAGTGAAGAGCAATGTAAGTTTGCCTGCTGTGAATGGAAATGGACAAATATATTTCAGCAGACGAGATGGTCAATGTGTGTTTTGTAACTTCAGTGAACTCTGATGTGGGATTCTGCCCCCATCTCCAGAACCTGTTGTTAAATTTGACTGTCATCTTCCAGGCTCCAGAGGTCTTTACTGCAGGGTGTGCCACACAACTGCATCTGTGTAACTCAGAAGATATGGCATTGACAAATAAATTCCTGCAATAGCTTTTGTCATTTCCCATATGGCTGTATGTCAATAATGTCAATGCTTTTGCTTTCAATATCACCTGTATAAAGATCATTGATGAAGGCTCGTGTCATTTATTCTCTGACTGTAACTTACTTTTTTTTCTGAAGCTTTGCAAATGGTGGAGATCTTAGTATAATGTTATTGATTTCAGCTGTGTCTGCATTGTCTTCTTTCCTTGGACATTTGCTTCCATTAACATTTAGTTATTTAAATATTTTTTTAAAATGTATATAGGTTTCTATGTTTTTCTAGAAATAAATTACTTTATCCAAAGTATTAAAAAAAAAAAAAAAGGCAATTTAAAATGTAAAATGGAGCAATCTTCAGCAGTTTCAGTTACAAATTTTGAAGCCTGATTTTACCCAGACAACAACAGTAATAAGCTTGGCTACCTTGAACAGCAAATTCTATTTCTATTTTACTAAAGGTATGAATCCTCTTTACTATTCTAGTTCTCTCAGCATGATTTCAAAACCCTGGATCATTGCCTCTTAGACAACTGTGTATGTTTCTGCCTATGACCTCCTGTGTGGGCCTGGGCAAGCCTTTTGTGGCAAAATTTTAAAAAATAACTTCTCACTTTGGTTTCCTTACGTTCTTTTGCATTGTAACTCAAAACGCTGACACCAGGACAAGGACTACTTTTGAATCCATCAGCCTAAGGATTTTGCTCATCAGTTTTTGTCAGCAAGATTCAATACCAGCCCACAGTAAGAGAGAAGCTCTAAAACTTTTTTCCCTCTCCCAATCTTTGGACTCTTTATGTTGCTGAAATCACTAGATCTCGGCTAAATCCTGCACTGTGCTGTGAACTGAGCTGGCAAGCTCAGACACCACCAGCAGTTCTGCTGTGCCAGCATGGACATCTGCATAGACCAGCAAATCCAGCTGCTTGGCTGGCTAAATCAGTTCATGCTGACATCTCCGGGACATCTACTTTAGTGTCCTAGTCTGGGTGAGGAGTACACAGCTGAAGTGAATCTCCCAATTGTCTCCCTTTACTGTGCTGTTTTCTTATTGTGGAGGGATCTTGTACTGTGCAAACTGGATCAATTTTGAACTAACCTCAAAGAACTTCTCCAGGAGCAGACTCAGTGGACTGCAGCTGCAAACTGGGATTGAAAGAGAGCTAATCTGAATTAAAACAAACACAAACACAACGTGACATGGCTACAATGTAGACTTTCGATCCTCAGCACCAGCTGTTTCCTCTACAGATTCACTCCTGTCAGGCTGCACTGCTTGCAAATGTAGACAGCCTGTGTTGAGCTACTACTACCTCAGCTAGTTTAGATATCTCTACACAGCAATGCAGTCTTTGATATAGAAAAATACTGTATAATAAGATGTCTGGGACAGCCGTGTTGGCCCCCCTCTCCTGCCTGAAAAGTAGCCAAAGTCTTGTGCCATGGCTCCTTCCCTTTGCCCTGTGTGTGTTCCCAGTGAGAATGTGGGGAGACTCACTATTTGCCCAGGACTTACAGATGTTCTGCAGCACCTACAAATGGGCCACAAACCATCAGGAAATCCTAGGCCTGTCCACTGCAGTTTACTGTAGGCTTCATGTATATGTGCTTCATCAACTCTCTTCAAGGACATGGTGAACCTGACCTTTTTCAGGGTGCACAAATCGAATTCAAGGTACATAACACACACAATAAATGTGATACTTTCTAAGTATGCTGTATCTACTGACAACAGCTTGTGTCATCAGCTTGTACATGTCCAACAAGAGTGATACACCCTGGAGTGCCTGGGCTTGCCCATCCCCTGCCTGGGAGTATGAATCATTCCTAATCCAGCATGCTATACCACCTAGGAATATTCTTCAGTCCAAAAGGAATCCTTGTCTGCTTCTTGGTTTGATGCCCTTTGGCTCCTTCACAGCACTTAGGGTTGAGTAACTGGGCTTGCTTCTTTTCATGAGAGTAGCACTGCTCATGTCACATTGAAACACTTGAACAGCCACAGAGAAAACCAGCTGCATGTTTCAGATTGATTACTGCTTATGTACTTAGCTAAAGTTTGCACGCAAAATGCTAGGACATTATGAGGTGGATATTAATTTGAGTGCAATGTATTACTGCTATTCCAACTGTCTTTTGATTAAAAAGAATAGTGACAGATCAGAGAGGCATTTCTAAATTAATTCAGCAAACTGGTATTTCACTTCCAGCCTTCCCTTGCATGCACAAGGAGTTTTAAATCAGGAAAGCACCAGAGCAGATCCATGAATGTGTCACTATGAAAGTGCACAGAAACACACACAGTCTTGCTGCTGAGGTGGTATCTAATCCCCTAAATTTATCTATTTATGAACAAAAGAGACGCTGCTCATTTCAAGCGAAAAATCATATTCTTGCTGAAACTCCATAGACAAAGATTTCAATAACATAACTTTGGGGAGATCTGCTTCTTGAGACACTGAAATCAGTAAATCCTACCACACAGTGACAACTCCAAGGATTAATTTATAGCATTGCATCAGGTTAATTCATGCTGTCATGCCTTTCCAGTACATTTTCACATAATGTTATGAGCCTGATTTCAAAATCTGGGAAGCACTTTCATGGGATTCTTTGAGGAATAAGACATGGTTTTGTCGATTACTTTATTGTAGGACCTACTTTAATTTGAAGATGGAATATTGCAAAATTTAGGGAAAACTAAGTTAATAGATTGACTTCAATTTTGCAGTTATCAGGAACATTCCAGTCTTCAAGTTGTATATTGCACTTTTCATGTAAATACTTTATTTTTTTTGACTGTTAATTTAAATATCTTCATGTTGAAGAAAAGGCATTTAAATCATCAGCAATAACTTTGATAAAGCAGTCTATAAACAAAAAGATTTTCCATCTGGTCTTCCACTTCCATTAATCTTTTCCTTCCTAAACTGTAGAATAAATATCTACACAGGCTATTCCTTTTTTTCCACAATATTAAAAAAGTACAGGTCTATTTTACAAAAACTAGTGTATGCAGAAAGCACTTTGAGTAACTCTTTATTTTGGAAGTTACTCCTGGAAATGAGTAGGGACAATATTAGAAACAATAAAAGTTACTTTGAAAATAAATCTTGCAGACTTATCAGGAAAACTGTACCAAGTATTTATGTGTCCCATAAACCTTTTAAAAATAGAATGGGGAATTTACAATACTGGACCTGAAAATGGAAAACTTTATCTATTAATAGAAATAGTTTACCCAACATGTTGGTAACTGTATTCATTCATCCTTCCAGGGAGCTCTTACCTTGAATCTCTCTTTTCACTCCATGGCCTTTTTGCTGAGGCCTCCTATGACATCCAACTTCCTATCAGATCTGCTGGTATAGGCTGGTGTAAGGACATGTAGCTGCTGGGGACCACAAGGGTGTTATTAACTTCCTCCGTCTGAACCTTCGAACTGACGCCTGGGCTAATGACCAGGGAATCAGAGAGAAGTTAGCATTGCACTTGAATAAGCAGTACAGAACAAACTCCACAAATTGCCACTTGAGATTTTCAATGAGTTTGCTCTTTTCCTTCCTCTTTTCCACTTGCTCACAGCAAATTAATGATTTTTGCCACAGATATGAAGTGACAAGTCAAGGGAATCAATGAAAGGACTACTATTACCATGTAAGACCAATTTCTAGTCCAGTATAAGCACCAGCATGCCATCTTCACTTAAGTGCAAATGCCTTCCAACTTTCAAACAGCTCAACTTAAACAGCTCTGTGTTCCATCTGTACAGGTACATCACACTCAAAATTTTTTTATCCTTCTCCTCCCAGTCTTGGAATTTTGCTCTTTTCAAGTTATATTGCTTTAAGACAGCGTTTATAGGTTGTGACTGTATGTTGTCTTCATCTGTCATTTCCTTTTGCTTTCCCTGCTTATCCTCTGTATATGCTGATTTTATGACTCAGTCTGAAGTGAATTGTTTACCTATTTTCCATCTGCTCAGCCAGAGAGAAGCCCATGAGCCTGTGTTCAAGTCTGCAATCTTTCTAACCCTATGCCTGGCACTTAAGTGCTGATGGATAGTGGTGCAGATAAATGAAACTGGCTGTCTGAGTCCATGAAAAATCTAAACCTGATTAGATTGTGAAGTTATCTAAACAGAAAGGCATATTCAAATGAAATAATACCATATCCATTTTTCCCAGCCATTGTTTGTATATTATTGTATATAACTTTACTGTGAGAAATGTTGTGGATCTGAAAACATATGTGTCACATGAGTGTGAGAACAATGATGATATATCCCATATACTGCTACAGGTAGGAAAAACAGCAGATTATCCAGGGTTTGCTATTTTTTTTTTCCACACAATATAACTGACTTCTTGTAAGTGGAAGATTTGTGTACATTTACTAAGATAGAAAACCTCAGTGTAAGAAATCAGGCCAAATTCTAGTTATCCTCCTAAGCCTAAGTAAATAGATTTATTAAAGGGGGACACACGTCATTAGCACTGCACAGGAACCACAAAACTGCTCTGTATTTAGCATGGCAGTGTAAGATTCTTGCCGTCTCATTCACACGAGCCATTCTGACCAGCTGAGCAGAGTGCGTTTGGCTATTTCCTCTCTGCCCCAAAGGCTTTGTCTGAGGACAGCAGAAGCCATTGTGGAGCATAACTCTCAAGGATCCAGACTCTCTGAGATGGCTCCCTGGCTCCTTAGAGCTCACCCCACCCAGTAAAACTGATCTGGCAGATTAATTTCATCCTCACTTGGAGAGAGTGGAGGTCCTAAAAGGAAGGGAGTGAGACCTTGGGCTGAGGGTATGGATGACAAGGCACAAGCAAGTTCAGTAGGAGTCAACTCTATGCATGTGAGAGAGAAACTATGTGCCTTGCCAGGCACAAAATTTATTTGAGTTACTGGCTACAGCTCAGTCAGTTCAATTTCTCTGTCTTATGCTCTGCTGGTCAGAAAATCAGTCCACGAATTGAAAGGAAAGGATTTGGCTAAAGAACATAGGCATACAACTCTATGATAAAATACCCAAATGACAAAATAATACCACAGTAGGGCTAACAAGCACTATCACATCTCCTAATGAAGCTCCTGGTGATTAACATCACTGAAACCAACTATTACTAACAAAAAAAAAGAAGAAGAAAATAGTGATTTATAAGAGCTGTAACTCTTATAATTATAAATTCTCTTCAATGGACAATTTTTGTAGTGTATTATGTCTGTGTTACAGAAATCTGTAATTGTGCTTAAAGAAACATAGCAAAAGTATTCTCCACTAAATTTTCTGCACCTTCACAAGGGATTTGTTTTAAATTTACTGTATTTTCTAAGTTACAAAAATTAAAATAAATAAATCAATATTCTTAAACTATATCTGTTTGAATTTTCAGTTACATTTTTTGCCTGATCCTCAGCTGGAATAAACTGATATAGCACCGGAATCTCCTCAGTATATACTGCTGAAAGTCTGGCTTCCTATCACATTTAAACATAAGGTTCTATTTAAAAATTAAGAACTTGATGAGACTATGGTCAGGCTAGAGCTGAGACTGAAGTAAATCTGAGGCAGTTTGTAACACCAACACTACCTAAAAGTATAAAAACCTTTCTGGAAACAGATCCCAGAAAAAACACTGCCTTATTAATAGAGATCAGATCAAAGGCAATTCTGGCAGAGAAAAATATGAAATTCAAATGCCAATCTAATTTAACCAATGGCTAAAAAAGCCTGTTAGGAAAAGCAGTCTACAAAGAAGTGGTTTCCATGAGTAGCTGCTGGTTTACTATGGCAGGGAGTCTGTGGAGAGCTGTTTTCCCTTATTATGATGGCCAAAGCAGCAATAATAGCACCAATGCCAGCAAATAGAAAAACAGGATGTGAAAAATACAAGAGCTGACATTTTAGTTTTCCCCAGATGTTTGACTGACAAGTCATTGGGTACTGACCAAAGCAAGCACGTGCTTCTTCACAGAAAATCAGCCATTTTATGACCAAGACTTGTTTTCTTCTTTTTGAACTTTTAAGTCCATGAGCAACTCTATAAAAAAGTACAGGAAGCTGAGAATAAAAAGGAAATCCATTAAGAAGAAAAACAATAACGTGGATGGATTTTAATGCTATCCTTCAGAAAGCTTATTCAAGAGAAAAAAAAAAAGATACATTAGCCTCTGTAGTTAACATGAGTTATGGTCAAGTGTAGTTTGCTAAGGGAGTCTTAGCCACACCTTTAGCTACATACCCCACTGTGTTCCTCTGGACTTACTCTTTGGAACTGGATGGCAAAGAAGTTGTGTCTCACTTCTAGGGTTGCCCTAGCCTCAGGATACTCGGTGAGTAAATATAAAAAGATCAAAACTGGGAGGGACTGTCATGAGTTCTACACACTGGCAAGGGATGAGAGCTCATGGTTTTGCCTTGAAAGTGTAATTTCCCTTCTCATGAAAATGCAATTTGCCTTCCCATGAATGGGGAAAGTGTTGTAAAGTAGCAAACGTTCACCTTCCCTCCTCTTTTGGCTTCGCACTTCTCTGCAGTGAAAGAGCATGAAACACCAATCTGCCACAAAGCCATTTTAAGGTTTTTTGGTCCACAATCCCATCAAGCCATGAGTGCTTACTAGTAAGTTTTTTGTAGCCAGGACATTGCAAGAAAGACCAAAAGACAGGAAAAAATATAAGAGCTATAATGAGAATGCTCTTCAGATGTTGCAATTTAACTTGAGAGCCCTTAGAAACCGAGTGTATTCACAGTGGTTTTCCATTATAAGACTATGTCAAGTAAACTTGGGAAGCAGAATGTAAAGGAAAAATCTTAGTACATGAGATTGCTGACTGGCAGCAGGAAAGAGAGCTCATATTAGGCTGTAGAATGATGCTAAGGAAATGGTAGCTACTAAACTACCATGCAACAATCACAGTTGCATGGTACAGCAACATTATGCACATGTCTAATTATGAAAAAGTTCAAAAACCATCAGCTGAAATACCTGAATCATGTGAGATGATAGGACAGACCATAAGAGAGGCTCCAATTGGATGGATAACAAGATCTAGCAGGCATAGTACAAGGACATTCAGAAAAAGATGGTCTATGAAGAAGGATGGTGTCATCCTAGTGTGTAAATCCAGAAAGAAACAGGTGAAAGAAACAAGAAAAAATGAAATCAAACCAAAGGACAAGACAACAGTGCAGTTCTGAAGAACTGAGTTTGGGATTACACTAAGTAATTTAGTCATCTAAACTGTTTCTGCTGACAGAACTGCATTTTAGACCTTGGTCCCAGCTTCTGTATGCCTCCATTCCAGTTACGAAGACGATAATGTATCTTTTTCAAAGTGACATGGTAAGGTCCTCAAATACTATGGTGCAAGGAATTTCTGAGAGATGAAAAGGCTACTTTTGTCAGGAAAGCAGAGACTAAAATGATCTTAAACAGAATGCATCTTGCTTAATGACATTTAGTGAAGACATTTGTCTTGGCAGCACATAACTGCACTGCATCATTTTACTATTAAACCACAGTGCCTTCAAGTAACCTTATTTTAGTCTAGGCTTACTGCAAAAAGATGTTATTAAAACTACTGGAAGTTTACATATAGACACAAACTGACTATTAGTCATGCATAAGCATTTATGACAGGATGTGATAAATGCATTATTTCCGTGATAGAAGTAGGGATCGTTATCTGAGCTTGAAAGCTTCTGGTTGGGTATTTACACTCTAGGCTATGGATGTGCTTACCTGATAAAGATTTAGTCTGTGGAAGAGTCTTCCTGCAAAGTATTGAGTCTCTCCTCAAAATTATTAAGACTGGCTTAAACATAAATGCCAGATAGGAAACTTTAATGAGGGAACAAGATGCACAATTTAATCTTTAATGATCACTGAGTAGAGACTCAGGACTATCCAATCTGAGAGACTTTCTAGCTACCTGGTAGCATATTAATTTGTTATTATCTCAAAAAAAAAGAGCAAATTCCCATAACACCCGGTGTGGCAATGTGGGACGGTAAAGTAGGAGCTCAATATTACCACTAATTACTCAGTGAGCAATAAAAAATATTGCTCACTGGGACTATCTATTGTTGGTTTTATTTTCACTGAGGTTTATAACATAACATATATGAAACAGCTGTATGAGACGAGATATGCTATAATGCACATATCACTAAGAGAGTGAAACAGAAGTTACGTCAGCAAGGCAAATTTTCAACAAACACTCTTGACCTGAAATTTTAAATGAACATATTTTAAAATAGAAAGAATTATCTATATCCATAGTAGTGTAAATGCAAAATAATGTAATGTAATCTGCTTATGTCATAATAATACAGACCCAGCAACATTTTCAGTTGCCTACATTTATTCAATAAACTGCTCAACATCAGTCAACTAACAAAGTTTACTCCTTGCAGACAGGAAGAAATAAGGAAAGCAGACCTTACAGAGGCTGAAGGAAGAAGGAGGAGAGGCTTCACACACAGGGAGGAAAAAAGGGCAGGTAGCTGGAGAAGAGTGTTTTCTGCAGAGTGGCACTGTCTTAAAAATGCTGATTGCAGAGAGCTGCCAGCTAATAAATTCTTCCCTGTGTTTCTGGAACCTGTAATTACAAAAAAAGATGACATGAGGGGAAGATGAAGCATTATCCCATGAATTATTGATAATGACCTTTCTACAGGATGAATTTCTATTTTAGATAAGGTGAGCCAAAACTCAGTGAAGTTACAGAAAAATTTCAGTTTTCCATCTGCTAGTGACAGGCCATGCTGTTATCATCACCTCTATGTACACACCCACACTATTGCTCTGTCTGCTTCCTCACACAAATTATTCTCTCTGGCTTTGCATAGCTCCAGGGTGTCTGCATAAAATTTTTCGTCACTTTTTAGAGGAATCAAGTTATCGAATACCTGTGCTGGGAATGCCACTATAAACATTTTTTCCAACCACTTTGAGTCAAAGGCAAAAATCGTCATTGAATTTTTCATAATACCTGCCCAAATATTTAGAGAGACCTCTAGAGATTTTTCAAGAAAATCTAAAAGGTGGCACTTTGATCTCTATTTCTAGAAGACACACTGAATTAAAAAAAACCCTTTTTTGGCATAAGTAATTAACAAAAGGACAGGAAAATTACCTAGATGACAAAAAACATTTTTAAATCTAGGTATACATTAAGGAAAATGCACACAATTTTATGAGGGAAAGAACAGGAAGATTTCTCCCTCTCTTTTTCTATCTGATAGGCTAATCATGTGAATATTTCAAAAGTTTCATCCCTGTTTCTAACTTTTAGGAAACTAGATCCAAGAACATGTCATTGTTTTACTAAGCTATTTGGTTCTTGCTCGTGTAAGTTGTGTTTTCTCATGTGATGCTTACCAATAAATTCACCAATACTCTCTCTTTGAGAATGGACATCTCTTGTGAGGAAGGACTGCCTTTTGTGCTGTGCAACCCACCAAAGAGCTCGCAAGAATCTTCTCTTCAAAGTGAGATTGCAAAGGATCTCCTGAAGCTGGGTTCCTTACCTGAACCACCCCAAAAAGTGGGCAGGCCTTTCTAAGAGCTTGCTTGCTCTGGACTTACATCAGATACTTCCACATCTCCATTTGTGAAAACCGATACACTCCAACATATATATGGGATTTAACCGGTTTTCAAGAAATAGTTTGAAAAGACCAGTGGCTGTCCTATCTGATAGCATGGCATTTTGGTTAACGGAACATTTGTTTGTATTCAAACCTCTCACATTTCTTATGAAGTGCAATCCGTTGTACGAAGTGAAATGATGTACACATGCAGTAAGGTAATTTCCTTTCCACAATGTCACGGTTGGAAAGGGGAATATTTTTAAGGTGCTCTAAAAATTGAAAGCATTTATGAAATCCGCTGTATGTGAATTGACAGCATGCTACATTTATGAAAGCCAACTTTTATTATGGAGTACACAAAAATTGTCTCCCACAGATATGTCTCTATGGTGTGCTAAAGCCATAGCCAAAAAAACAAGGGTGGTGAGATTTTCTTGTAGGCAAAATCAATAGCTTGCGGCTGGTGCTTCCTGAAACAATACACCAGGGATCTCTCTTGCCACTGCTGAGTGGCATACAGTAAAGCTTTCATAAAGTTATGAAATGCTTTGCAACTCACATGAATCACTCTTAAAACATTGTAAGCATGTGTCTCTACCCATATCTTTTGTCTGAATCCCTCAAATTTTGTCAAGAGAACCAAACACGGGATGTGTGAGCATGTGTAGGATTGAAAATGTGAATAGGCATGAAATTTAGGATAGCAATGCCATTAATCAGTGCAAATCCTGATACTGATGACGTGGTTCTTAGGCCTCCTTCTCTCTCTCCAACCTTCCTCCTCGTCCCCCCAGCTCCTGTGTTATCCAAAGCCTGTGCCAAATAGCTTCAAAAAGACAGGAGACTCATTGTCTGCCCTGGATGAGCAGGAACACCCATTTCATAAGGAGCTGCGAGCACTGGCTGTGCATTGCAGGAGGGTGGCCCAGGCTGCACTGTTTCCAGCAGCCTCAGAGCATTGAAAATGGCAAGAGGAGCTGCGATTTCTGCAGCACAGCCACACAGGGTCTTCCTGAGGACCTGCAGAAAGCAGCTGGGTGTACCTTGTGTGGGGATGTCCCTGCTCGTGGAGAAAGCTTGGACACCTTAACTTTACTCCCTGTACGTGACATGACAGGTCAGGGGTTATCAGAGAATCATGGAATGATTTGGGTTGGAAGGAACCTTAATGATAGTTTTCCAATCCCCCTGTCCTGGGCAGGGTCACCTCCCACTACACCAGGTCGCTCAGAGCCCCATCCAGCCTGGCCTTCAACACTACCAGGAATGGGGCATCCACAATGCAATGTGTTGAGGACAGGTTATGCGTGTGGCATTCTCTGAGACTTCTTCACGGTCTGTCAGAAATACTGACCCGCGCACTTACCGAGGACGAGGAGGCTCAGAGAGCTCCAGCTGAGCCTCTAGGCATGCCCGCGGAGCTGGGCACTTGGGCACACACCCGGGGCACCCCCACCAGCCCGGAGACCCTTCCCCCGTCCCGTCCCGCCCCGTCCAGCGCACCCGCACGCCCTGGGGGACGGGGCTGCGCCTCGTCCCGCCCCAGCCCGCACCGCGCAGCGCAGCGCAGGCGGGCCGTGAGAGAGGTGCAGGCAGCCCGCAGCCTGCTCCTTCTGCTTCTTAGCTCCCGTTCCTTCTCCTGCCCCGCTCCCGCCCGCCCACCGCCCGGGCAGTGCCGCCCCGGGGCGGCGAGGGCCGAGCCCGGCGCAGGATGGCCGCGGCGCCGGGCTCCCCGCGGCTCTGGGCGCTGCTGCCGCCGCTCCTCGCCCTCAGCGCCGCGCAGCCGGGGCCCGACGCCTCCCGCGGGACGGGGCTCAGCCTCCACCCGCCCTACTTCAACCTGGCGGCGGCCGCCCGCATCTGGGCCACGGCCACCTGCGGCGAGGCGGCGGGCGGCGGCGGGCGGCCGCAGCTCTTCTGCAAGCTGGTGGGGGGCCCGGCCGCCGCCCCGCTGGGACGCGCCATCCAGGTAACCGGGCGGCCGCGGCCCCTGCCCCGCGCTGCGGCTCCGCATCCCACGCCGCATCCCCGGGGTGTGTGTGGAGATGTGTGTGTCGTTTTTGGGGGGTCCGACGTGACCCTGCTGCGCGCGGTCTCGTTTCCTCCTGGCTGGGCGGGTGCCCGGGGCGTAGAAGGGGAGCGTGGACCGGCGGGAGCCCGCGCAGGGAAGCGCCGGGCAGGATGGATGGAAGCGCCGGGCAGGATGGATGGAAGCGCGCAGCGGCGCCTCTGCCCGCGCACCTGCCCTCAGGTGTGCCGGCACCTCCTGGAGCCACACAGCCACACACCGCCCCGGCCGCGGGGAGCGGCAGCCGCCCCTCCGGCCGCGGTGCCACGGGGCTGCGGCTGCTCCCGGGCGTGTGTGAGCTGCTCGTCCCGGCGGGCACCTGGAAGTGCCGTAGAGAGTGCCCACGGTGGTGTTTTGTGGCCTCAGCGCGTGGCCCGTGGTCTGCGGTGAGCAGCGAGATGCTGCTGGGGGCAAAGCAGCGAGCCTGGGGGGGATGGATGGGACGGGACTGCACTGGCAGCCGCTGGCTGGGCAGCGGGCATCTCTCTGCAGGCGGCGGGAAAAGAGTACTGGCTTTAATCAAGTATTTTCTGGTATTTTAGAAGCACTAAATGCGAGGCTTATCGTTTGTGCCTTGCATTGCTTGTGGGAGGAAGCCAGAGACTCCCTGGGACTCTTGACAGGGAGTATAGGCACAGAGGGCAGCAAGGATCGTGCTGTTCTTTCGTAGCATAGCACAAGATTACTCCACACGTCTTGTGCCAGTAACAAGGAAGATAACAATAAACTGCAAAACTTCTGAAAAAGGATTAATGGAAATATATTTTTCCCTTGGAAGAAACGTGTTTACACATTTGTTGGAGGATAAGGAAGGAGTAACAAATGCACCAAACTCTGTTGCACTGTGATAGATGCTTGGTATCTGTTTGATCAGAGCTGTGTTAAAAGAGGGGACTTTCCTGAAGCCTCAGACCTTCCAAAGTTATTTTAATTGTATTCTCTCTTGGTGGGAGGGGAGCCAGAATGAAACTGCAATTTGAAAGGGATTTTGAAAGTTTAAAGGTCCACTATCTGACTTCAGGCAATACAGAAAGTATACAAGTAAATTTTTAGCATCTTGGAAGAAGGGCTAGTGTTTCAAAGTCTTATGAGGTGTTTGTACGTTTAATAGTGAAATAACCCTTAATATATGGTTTCGGAAGGGGTTGCAATGGATAAGAGAGTTGTTCTCATTTTTTTAATGAGAATAGGCACTCAAGAGAGGGGTAGAGGACTAAGAAGGTGCAGCATATGTATTCCTTGCCATGTGCCAGAAGGGAGCGTGCACTACCGTGCAGCCTGCCCTCGCAGTTCATTGGGCAGCCATAGCCAGCAGTGTGCTTTGCTCTGGACTTCCCTCTGCCATAACACCCTGCCTCACAATGAAATCTTCTTATATCTCTCTCTCTCTCCTTATATTACTGTATATCTCTGTAGTGCTTTCAATCATAAAAAAAGCTCAAAGTGCTTTGGAGATGCTTACAAGGCTGAGTAGTATACAGTTCTAGTAAAAGGGAAACTGGGACACAGGTATTACATGCTTAAACTGAGGTTACAAAAAAAGATTGTGATGATCAGGAAACTGCCTGGCTCTTTGTTTCTAACACACCTCTGAAGTTTAGGCACCCGTGCTTCCATACTGAATGTAACACCCATGTTTAAAGTTGCCTGAAACAGCCATGCCACCAGGTGAATAGCAAACCCAGCAATCTCAGCAACTCACTATAGCCCACTGCTGCAGATAGCAGCAAATCTCAAACCGACATGCCTTGAAATATCAGAAATCACAGGGTAATAAAAATCAGCCAAAGCAAACATCAGATAAACTTGGCAAGCAAGCGGAACGAAGCCTGCATGTTGCCATTGATGGTTTTTGGAGTTGTTCCCTTTATATGCTAACACTCAACTGGAAATGATGGTTTGCTGTGTAAAGGAAGAGAGAGGCTAGAAATGGGGGAATTCTTGCTCTTAAATGTTTGACTTGCAGGTCCTAGGTTAGAGGGCTGTTATGGTTCATGCCCGATTGAAGTTCCCAAAGGACTGCTGATAGCTCAGCCCTGGCACGAGGAAGTGTGTTGTGCCTCTCATTGCGTTTGTGTAAGCGCAGATACAGCAGCGTCTCTTTCCAGTTGTAACAAAGCCCCATTGAGATAGATAACATGAATGCTTCTGTGGTTTACCAGTAGTTGTTGTGGTTCAAGAAGGGTTGGAAAGTCTTTCAAAAGGCCAGGGAGATCCAGACATGGAAAATTCACAATGTGTGTATTCTCAAGCCACTTCACCTCACAAGTTCAAAGACGCTGTAAATAAGAGAATTTCTTCTTTCATGGAAAATTGGAGAGAATGGCATTAAACTTTTACAGAACATGAGCTTACATAGAAGGATTTAAATCAGCAAAAGTATTCAAGTGTTGTTTCTTAAGAGTCTGAGGGAAGGTCATGTGGCTTTTACAAAGTGATAGATGTAATAGCCACTGTGTTGTGCTGGTTCAAGTTCAAGTGATACCACACACTTGAGTCACTCTCTTTTGGACTCTCTACAATGCTGGACTGCAGGAGTTGCTCTGTGAATAGGGAAATTGGAAAGGAGGTGCAGAATGTGGTCCTCGTTCTGGCAAAGGGAGCAGACAGCTCTGTTGCCAGTGCTATCTGAAAATAAGGCAGAGAGGAAGAGCAGCCCCAGCATCATTTCCATTGCTCTGCCATTGGTTGTTCTTGTTCAGCTTGTCATTTAGTGATGTGTCTTTTAATGAAGCCTGTAATATCCCGCAAATCCGGAAAGAGCATTTGGAGGTTGTTTAAAGGTGATCGGTGGGGTGGCCAGTCCCTTCAAGGGCGGCTCAACCAAGGCTCATAAGGCAGTGCTGGACATACACTGTGGAGAGAGGTGGATTTCCCTTATGTAGCACATTGGCATGTGGGACAATGACTTAATAAGAACGGTGTTGAGTGAAGAAATGCACAACAGTATAAAATATTTCAGCAGCTGATAGATAAGTGGCATGCCTGGTTTTGCCTGCCAGTCTGTCCACAGTGGTGTGCGGGCATGAGTTAAAGTCTCTGCATACGTGTCCTGCCCTGCCAGTGGGCACAGAGCTGCTAGGTATGAAATAGTGAACAAATCCTTCATTGTTGTCACTTTCTATAACTTACAGGCGAGACATTTTCATCCCTGTGTGTCCCTGGTCCACACTGGCGTATTTCAGCAAACTCTTTCATGCAGTTCCAGGTCTCTCCTTTGCTGAGGAGAAGCAGGGGAAAGGAGGGTAACAAGGTCACCAGCAAATGCACACCTGCCTGTCTGATGAACTGCAGCCAAAATCAAACCAAGTTTCAAGGCTCAGTCTACTGGAATGGAGACGTGTCCTGTAGCAGACAGGCTGAGCGCGATGTGCCTGAGATACTGCCAGTGAGAAGGAAGGAAGGAAGGCTGCTCTGTCCAATAATTTTTTTTCTTTCATTTTTGTTTTGCTGCCTAGTTGGCAGGGTGGCTGGAATGTAGTTTAAATAACTGAAACTTCAGCTGTTGCAATGAAATTCTTTGAATTATGTGCCCAAAAAGAAAAAAGATTGTATCTTGAGTTCAGATCAAGTGCTCTGGTATACTGAAATCACATAAGTGCATGCAAATTAAACTCTTCTGTTTAATACTCTCCCTTGTTTTCTTCTCATTCAACCTTTCTTTGAGGTTGTTTCCAGATCAGAGCTGAAACTGCTGTAACAGCAACTGCTTCCTGTGTACTTCCAGCATGATGATTGTGAATGTAATTTAGATCTAAAGACTGTGTTTCAAGCCCATTATAAAGCTATTTAGGGAAGCTTGCCCTGTTGTAACACATATGTCAGAACTCAGGTATGCATTTGTCAGGGAAGATGCTCTGATGTGGTAGTAACTGCAGTTGCCAGTGCATAGATTGATTTCTCAGGGTATGGATTTTTGCAGATAGTGACATGATGTTCTTTGTCGTCACAGCAGAAACTGGCAGTGTTGCCTGTAGCTAGCACGGGCTGATTTGTATCTGCTGCAGCAAACCATCTGAATCAGACATTGTCCTGGCATACTGTTGTTTGTATTAAAGTCAGCCAAACCATCTTCTCTAAGAGAGCTGGAGGAGAATCGTGTTATAACATGATCCCAGATGTAGTTAACCAACTTGTGTATGTGAGTATTTAGTCTCTTTGAATTGTCAAGAGTTAACCCTCAGTCAGATTGGCACTGGCAGTGCTGAATCAGAACAGCTAATGGTAGCCATGTCTTCTGGAAACTGCATCATGTTCTGGGCTTTCTGGAAGAGGAGGATGAGGATGCAGCTGTTGCTAGATGCAGATGCTGAAATTATTGCTATTGATGCTGAAATATGAAATTCAGTGAACATCTCTGTTTCATATTTGAAAGACATAGGATGGTATATTCGTATCGCATGAGACTGATGAAGTGTTTTCCAATCCGTTAGTAACTATGGTAGATGTGAAATAAATTCTGCTAAACATCTTAAACTCACCAAGCTTGCAAGACTGCACCCAGCAAGAATATGAGAGCCCTTCTGTTATTTCTCTGTAGAAAGTGGCCAAGTATGATTGCTCCTGTTACTTTACACTGGTTAGTCTGACAGCAGCGACAAACCAAACAACGGCAGTTAACATAGCAGTCTGTTAATTCTGAAAAGGTAGGAGTGTCCTTCATGCCAGGTGGAAGCAACAAAAGATTTGTCACATGCTTGTGATGGAAATCTGCTAAGTTGATGAGGTAACATTTGCCCCATTCCCTTTATTTTAAACAGGAGTCCAACGTAGTGTCAGCACCTCACAGACTGATGGATTAAACAACTGTCCTACTGAAGTAGCCATGGCCGTGGCGGGTCTACTGCCATTCAATGAAAATGTTATTTTTCTACAAAGATCTGTTCCTGGCACAGTTTAGCATTTTCACTGATTATCTCCACCTGGTGATTGGAATAAGAAGTGAATGGGGCACTAAAAAGATCCCTTAATAACTAATTTCAGCAGTTCAGCACTAATCTTAGTAGACTGTAAATTGCATTTTCTTGGAGATAAAAGTAGCTTGTGGGGCAAGCCAAGATATGAAATCAAAAGACGATGAAGTTTCCTAAAGTTTATTCATCATTATTGTACAAAGAGCTTAAGAGACTCTCAAAGGGCATCTCTGGATTATGGCTTTAGTTGTGGACTGGAAATTGGGCGGTAACTTCTGGAAATGGAGATACAATGGGATTCTTTAAAGGGAAGCTTGAAGGGAGCAGTCTGTAGCATCTGTTGCATTTTCTGCAAGTACATATTGTTTAGAAAACTCTGATTCAGAATGTATTATAATGGCATGAAACAAAATGAAAGCAGTGTTATAAAATTCTAATACCAAGCTTATAGCCAAGTAGCAGAGCTTTATTTTATATGGTTTTATTTATACCAGGCTATGTGGATATGTGGCTATTTCATGACTTTTTAGAAGAATTGAGGATGATTTGTTTGTTGTTCCTAATCCAGTTCTAAGAATCATTGTTTCACTAATTTTCTGCAGATTTCCTGCAGACACCACTGTAGATGTAATATAGGTAATTTCACCAAAGTGTCAATAAGTTCATAAAGATTTACTGTAGCTCCTTTATTGAGATTTCTGAAGTTTTAGTTTGTTACGTAGAAGTTGGTGTGTAAGAGTATAAGTGTGTAATTTAATTGCATGGGGAATAATTCATATATTAAAAATTGTTCTATGTAAAGGAACAAAATTTCCCCCATTTTTAGTCAACACTCTAGTTCAGAATCTCAATTAGTAACTACATGTGTCATCAGTGCATAAGATTTTGTGTGAGACCATGTTGTTAATTTATTGTGTTTCAGGGCCAGTTCTGTGATTACTGCAATGCTGCTGATCCCAGCAGAGCTCACCCGATAACCAATGCCATTGATGGCACGGAGCGCTGGTGGCAAAGTCCCCCTCTTTCTGTGGGCTTGAAGTACAATGAAGTCAATGTCACCTTAGATCTGGGGCAGGTGAGTGCCTGAGCTGTGGGGTGAGGTGTCAACATTTGCGTTTATACGTATGCTTTGCATTTGGGAGGGACTTTTGAGCTGATGATTTTAACTTCTGACATCACTGCTTTTTTGTCTGGTTTATGTCTTGTATTTTTTTACCAAGTCGACTATATTAAAGTGATTATTTTCCTTTAGGAATTTTGATGATGGGGATTCTTGGCATCACACAGATGTAGTGATGGTGTACTTTCTTGTACAGATGCTGTAGCTCATTAACCTGAAGTTACAAGGGAGGACCCCTTAGTTTAAACTCGGGCTCTAGTTTCCATTTAATGTTGTCCTTTTCCATGAAGGCAGAGAGAGAGGCTTCATGATCTCCGTGCTTGCAGACATTTTGAGAATAATGTTTGGAGTCTGGTTTTGCCTCAGGGGTCCTTCTGGTTCCTATGTCATCCAGCAAGATCTTCAAGATAGACAGAAAAATACTGATAAAGTGATCTAAAAGGGAAAGGGGCAGCAAAACCAGTGTAATGTGAGTTAGTAATGAGACAGTAACACAAACACCCATATTTCCCCTGCAAGTGATAGGCAAGTAGCTAAGAGTAAAGCCTCTGTATCTGTTTCTTAAGTCACAGGGATGGATTCTCAGCTGGCATAATTGGGTGCTGATCCAGTGAAGTTAGTTACACTGTGCAAGTTCACACCACGTGAAATCATGTATTTATAAATATATGTGTGGGCCTGCAAAATATATGTATTCACATGCATATATATTTTGGGCCGCAGTAACTGTTTATTGACTGATTATATAGGACAGGATTTTTTGAGCAGACCTTCAATTTAGTTGACAGCAAGGTAGGGGATAACTAAGAAAGTATTTCTCTGTGAGACTTAGCTGCCATTTTGTTGGGGATTCAGGTGCAACTTATTTTACATTTTGTCTTACATGGGGTTCTAGTAGTCTTGTTACTCCCATGGCTGGAATGGTTCTCATTTTGAGGATATCCTCAGTCAGTGTTTCTGTATCCACTAGATCTGCAGTGCAGAAAGGCCGTGCTCAACTTCTTTTCCTGCTGTGCGCTTTTTAGCTTCTTTGGAGCTGACAGACCCTTTTTGTGTGCTCAGTAAGCTTCTGAGAAACCTCCTACCTTGAGGGGAGGGATATGAACTGAGTGCCCTCTTCTCATGGGACTCCTTGGAGATCAGCTGCTATGTGCTAAGATTTCTGTAGTTACTAAAGAATTTCTTAGGGGGAGGTTGTGTGTTTCTCATAACTCTGGTACTACTTGGAAAGGTGACTCTGAATCCCCTTTCTTGGAAATGAAGGAAATCCAAGACAAAGGTGAAAGTGACTCCATATCCTGTGATCGGGAATGGATCATTTTAGCTGGTGGATGGATGAGGATTTGGTAGGGTTCATATGATTTCTTTTTTCCCACTTCACAGACATTATTTCATATCTGCATTCATCCAGTTAAACCTTAACCTCAGGATTTGTTCGAACTTGAGATTCACTTTTGATATTTTGCTTGGTATTTTTACCCTCAAATTCATACAGCAGCACACAGCACTACTAATGAAGAAGAACATTAAGTACTGTGACAGAGTAAGTCTACTCAGGTGAACAGGTAAGCACTGAGACCCCAATTCACCTTTACCTTCTTTTGAAGTCCTAAATATTAAGAGCTTGGTGTGCATTAGGCATGCAGACTTTCTTAGTAATTGTCAGAGAATTTTTCAGAGTGCAATTCCCCATCAGGTGAGCTGAGATGAAGGCTTTGGGTCTTAGGGAAAAATAAATCTTCTTAAAGTTTGATATGTGTCTAAATACTTTACAGAACCAGATGCCATAATATTGAAACGATAACATGGATGTAGTTTTCCTCACTAATTATTTGTCCTTTTTTGTTGTTCTGTTTTGTTGTTTTGTTTCTTTTTAATACAAGGCACTTTTTTCTGCCAACAAAATATGGAAAAGGTTTTGGGTGAGCAGAACTTGCCAAGGAGTAAGGTACATATGCGTGCAGGGAAGCAATGACCGATTGTAAGCTGATCATCAAGTATCCACAATTAGAGGAAGCAGGACATAGTGCAAAGTCAAAAGCTTTTAATTTTCTGCATTCCTGCCATTATGTCTTTATGATTGAGAGCAGAGTCCCAGTGGAGCCTGTTAGCGTGGTCTCACGACAATATTTAATTGAATAGTTGCACCACAATGGAAATGTTAGTGCACACTACAACAGAGTTGGAACAGAACACCCACCTGGTGCTGCTTCTGTTTCACAAGGGCTAGGGTGATTTTGAAAGTCAAAATGCCTTCAGGCTGTTAAATTTGTTTGCAAGAAGAATGCTCGTTTTGCTGTACTTCGTAATATGAGAAGAAGCAAAAACCTTAAAGCAAAAGCCCTGCTTTGCTTCCCTTTCTGACTTTCTGTACTATAGTTACATTTCTAATCAATCACAGTCCTTCTGAATAACAATTATAATGTTGATCCCTGAGGCAGTCTCTCCATTCTGTTAACATACCTGCTTACACTGTGGCTATTCCTGACTTGTTTGGAATATTTGGATCAAATGAAATCCAAATATTCCTCTAATTGGTTATGTTTTTCCCAATGTAGTTTTCAACGTATTTTAAACTTCTGAATCCAGAATGTCTGGCTGAATTTCATTGCCCTTCCCCTGACTCTTTGGATTGCCTAATTTCAGCAGGTGTGTCCTCATCTTTGGCTTGCTTATTGCTCAGCAGATATTACAGTAATACTCCCCCGGGTATTTTTCTGAACTCTCTCTTCAGAAGAAATGAAAGTTCAGGATAGCATGATAGCATATGATGAAATAGAAATGTCCAGCTACAAAAAGTAGTTCAAAGAAGTATAGCCCATATATTTTATTGTTGCTTTTAGTTATGTATAATTTTTTTTTCCTGTGCTTTTTGGCAATAATATAGTGCTGAAAGACTCAGACTCAGTGAAGTCTTGAGCACTAATATGTTGGATAGTTTTATTGTAGCGATATTATTAGCCACTGTTGTAAATTAAAGGTACGCAGTGGAATGCAATGTCCAAATTAGTACTTTTATTATGGAGGGAGGGCAACTCAACCATAAATTTAAGATAAGTGGTGTGGCCTGTGGAGGTCTTCATGCTTTTGTGTTTTCTACCAGTTAAACCATATAAACATTTTGTAAATAGCCTCACAGTTTGCCAAATCTTCTGAGTTGCTTTTATGTGGTGGAGGTCTAATTTTTATATTTGGTAGCAATCCTTTGATTTACAAACAATATTTGTTGTTTGGAATATTATTCAGCTTTGGCTAATCATTGGGAGCTAAAAACAATTGTTCTTAACTTACAAAAGATTGACATGATAACTTCAAATGTTTCTGAAGTTACAGTTAATTTAAGTGTCATTCTGTAAAATATAAAGTGTCCTGTGCTCACTTCTTCTGTAGGGAGAAACTCTCAAGGTAGTGGGAGATTTATCACAAGCTGCATTGAACTGTGGTCCCAAAAATAGTCATTGCACTCATGGTGCTTGGCTTTTGAAGACTTTGTATTATCACTGACCCTGAAATGAGACCCAGCTCTAGCGTGAAGTTGCATAACCTCTGTAATAACACTGGGAAGTCCTACAGATTAGGGCATGAGAACCGCTGCATGGGGCTTCTGCAGTGCTACAGAGCTGTACCCGCAGTGAGACAAAGCCCTTTCCCTGGAACCCCTGCACAGCTCTGAATCCACAGCAGCGCCGAGCCCATCTCTGCTGTTTTGGTTCACACTGGGGAGAAAAGGGGCTTTTAAGTTTGAGGAAGGTGCAATATTGTCCCTACAGTAAACAAAAATGGGGATGCTAACAGCACAGAAGTGTTCCTTCTTATTAGAGAACTCCGATTCTGAGTATTTAGGTTTGGTCAGGAAGCTGATTTGGGATCATGCCATGAAACAGTATGCTTTGAAGTTAGTTGTGATTTTTGGCTCATACCACAGTAAGATGTATCTAGTTGTGAACTCTAGAGTAACACAACTTCAGATGAAGTAGCACCTGTCTGATAGAATCTTCTAAAAGTCGTATCAGGTAATACGTGTTCCATTTATTCCTCAGTCACACTACAAGCAACTCCTTCAGAGTTGAGCTACCAGCCTTAATAAGGGAAATACCTTAAAATATATTCTTTCTTGCTCATGTTTTTTTTTAAGTTGTAGTCAATGTGTTGTGTTTTCTTAAAGCTTTAAAGACCTTTTCAATGGCTCAGCTTTTTTCCTTGTGTTTGCACTAGTAGATGCATGTCACTGGTTTTAAATTTTTATTTAACTGGTTTTTTAATTTTTAAATTAGCATTTTTGATACTAATTTGATATTATTCTGAAAATATGCAGGAAAAAACCTCACAAATCTTTTCTCCTTTGCTTTCCTGACTCCGTCTTCCTCTGGCTCTTCCTCAGCACCCCTTTAGGAAGGTCTTGGTTCCCGCTCATTGATCTCACTTCCCTCCCTCCGTGTCTATACTCTGCTTCTTCCATCTTCCTTTCCATACTCATCCCTACATGTTACTTTAATTTTGTGATATGTTGTTCTGAATACCTCACTTTCAACCCAATGTAGTAAAAGCAGAACCTCTGATGGTTGCCTCCAATCCTTTGCCCTTCCCTGGGGTTCCTTCCAGTGCTGACAGTCTACTGTTTTCCTTCTACTTTGGACTGCAGCCCTCATAAGGGGACATTTATCTTCTGGACAACTGAGGGCTGAATCGTACAAATCCTTTCCCATGTGAATAGCTTCAGTGTTCTGTGAAGAAATAGGCCATATGTAAGAAATAGTTTTGAGCATTGAGTTGGTCTTTGTCCAAATCCTAATGGAAAAGTGGCTGCATGAGAAATTTCAGGAAAATAACCAAGAGTCATTGATGTATTTGCCTGCAGCCTTGGCAAGAAGACCAAGGACTGGTTGAATGTGGAGAATGGACTACCCTTTCATTTCTGGAAGCAGTTCTAGAGTACTTCCTGTGAAATGTATGGAGAGAGCTTCTCCTTTCTGGTCCTGCCATCAACTGGGATAGAGAAAAGATCTCCAGACGTGTCTGTGAAGCCTATTCACAGGCACTGACTTACCTAACTAAATACACTCTTCAGCATCAGTGGCTGGTTAAAGGAAAGTGTGATGTGAATAGAACATGGACAGTGATAACTGAACAACGTTGAAAATCCTGTGCTTATTCCTGGCTGCTGCACCCCAGACTGGAAGCTGGCACGCAAGGAATGACTTCAGCATGCTGTGCAGTGAGAGCCTCTGCAGTCACTGTGATGCCTTGAAGTGGCTACCTGAAAACAGAGGCTACACAAGATTAACAGGATAAAAGCAGCTATTTATTTGAAGGGCCTTCAGAGGTACACGTTGGGCACTCAAGGAGGCTACACCCAAGATGGACCCTGGGTCACAGGGTTTTTCACACTTTTATAAGTTTGGTCCACTTGCATATCAGGCTTAATTCTCCAATTATAATTTCAGGTAGTGATGTAATTACCCCAAGTTTGCTCCCACTGTCAGAGGCTTTAGTTTACATATTTTGGGGCCTGGGACAACAAGGTGTCCTTGAGTTCAGGCCCAGAGAGGGTTTTTTATGTCTAATCAAAAATGTAAGAACAGTAGCTAACAGGCTATATGAAGTTTCAGAGTTACATACTAGGCAGTACACGGTCTGAAAAATACAAAAGCTAAAACCCAAGGCATCAACTGTCACTGTTTATGCAGTGCAGGCTTTGCTGTGTGTATGTGTACTCAGTTAAGCTGGATGGAACACACTCAGGAGGTCTGATGCCTCTCAGGTACTACCCACACACGATTTTCTCTGCACCTGTGCTACAGCTATTTTTCCACATACCTGGAAGAGTAGTTGGCAACTCCTGAAATGCTGGGTCAGCTCTCTCTGGTTGGCATTTTTCTGTATTACAATTTATGTTACAAAATATGTTCTTGGGAATTGATGAATACTGACTGTCAGGAGTGTTTTATACAGTACCTGGATCTGCAAGGGTGCCTCAAGTCCTACTGAGATGTTTGAATAAAAGGACTGCTTCCTCTTTGCAAAATTGAGAAATCAAAGCCCTTGTTTTGACCAGACTACATGGGATTTTTATTTCATTTGAATAGATTGATGCTTTTGTGGCTTGGTTTCTGAGAGGAAACAATGCTCAAGATCTTAAGGCTTCATTACACCAAGAAACCAATGGGCATGCACACGCCAATCCTATGCAGTCAGTGGCACTAAGGTGTGTTCTGGAGCAGGTGCTAAGCACAGTTCACACTTCCTTGAATCCCTCTCCTGCATCAGTTCCCCCTCTGGGTAGTTCAGTTTGTGTACTGAATCATACCAGATTTCTGTCTCTTCTGAGCAATCTGCAACACCAACCACATTATTCAAGATAATGAAAGAACAACCATGCCATGTTGATGGAAGTTTTGGTGGTGCAGCTGTATCTGCTAATAACAGTCTGAGGAAATTTCATCCTGCTGAAAACAGATTCAGATTACCTGAAGAAAGATTGCTGTGGTGTCTTTTTGAGCGCTTCTAGAGATCTGTAGAATGCCTCAGATAGATGGTCTACCTGGATTTAGTTGGGTTCGTGTTAGCGCCACATTCCAGGACTTTTTATTCTTCATGAGCCAAAAAGGAAGAACAATCTTTTCCTACAGAAGCAGCACACAACATCATGGTTGTTTGGAGCATAGTGTGTTTTTCTTTTGTGCTAGTTTATGTCCAACACTCGTCTAACAAGTCATTTCAGTGTTTTAGTATTCTGGTTTGAGTTTATGGTTTCAGGAATGGAGGAAAATGTGCTATGCCTTTATATATGCATATCTAACTTTTATCCATTTTTTTATGCTTTCTAGGATTCAAACAAATCTTGGAAATCTCTCTGTGTAAAGAGTTGTTTAAACTTTTAGGGAAAAAATAGATAAAACATTTTAAACTAGTATTACTGCAATTTTTAGTGTTCTCGTGAGAATGGGATGGGTAACAGGGAGTTTTCTTTCTGTTGTTTAAAATAAGTGTGTGCATGCTGTTAGAGATCATGAATATTGTATCATTAACAATAGTGGCACAGTGTAACTCTCAATCAATTGGAATGACCTCTTTTAATACCATCTTAAGTTCACCTGAACGAGCGTTTATAGAAACTTCTCTTTATAATGTAATACTGTTAATGCATAACACTGAATTTTAATTTACATTCTCAGATACGGAGGGCATTTTTCTCATTCTACTGAATGATTTTTAAAAACCTTTTCTGGGTGTTTGTGAATCTTTTAGGCCATTGGCTGCAAGAACATTTCAAATCTGAAGAAACCTGAGTGAAGAGAAAACAGTCCCATCAGTGTGGAGCTGGTTGAGTTCCAGCTGTTGATAATCCATCAGGTTTGACCTACGGTGCTGGATTACAGCAAGATATGATGTTCGACACTTACAGTGATACATCCTCTTTCAAGCATGCATTTCCAGGGTGCATTGTTTCCAATACTGGAAACGAAATGCTGTTTCCACTTTTAGATTCAGTTCTTTATTCGTGCAACGCTCAGAGTTTTGATTAAGCCGTATTTCTGGGATTTTTTGTGAAAAATTTTTTACTATTATATAATTGTATCAAAATGCTTACTTACAGTTTTAACATTCCTTTTGAGAGATGGTTGGATTTTTAATGAAACAAATTTGGCTTAAAAGCAACCAAATAAACATTTTTTCAAAAATTAAGGCACTTCCTTTTTTTTTCTCAAAACTGAATGGCTGAAGGAAAACATTGCTTTGAGTTTAGTCTGCCTTTTTTTCAGGGTAAGTTTTAGGTCAGAATCAAGATTTAAAGTAGTGAAATGCCGGCTTAGAATATGTGATTAAAATCGGCTTTAATGGTTGCTTTTCTAGGTCTTATGTCAGCAAGGTTACTCTTTTATGTTCAGCTAGGATTTATTTGCTAAACCAAGGATTATTTTTCTTCTGTAGTTGTCCCATCAGATCTGGAGAGTGACCACTCATCGACTTGGTCAGTATTTAATCTTAGTGGAAGTTTAGATGTTCAAGTGCCATTTTGCATCCTTGACCCAGGTCAAAATGAAATCATAGGCACTCGTGCAAAGTCAGAAGCAGGACAGATGATAGGCTTGGTGACTATGTTTTGGTGATATGCTGTCATTAAGTAACACTAATTTAATTTTTATCAGACCTGTCCCTTTTCCCTTTCTGAATGTGCCGGTACAAACCTGAGCAGTATTTCAAACCGTGAGCTGTAAGGAGAGCATCATGTGAATTGAAGGTTTTCATATGTAACAGTACTGTGAAGTCGCCATACTTTTTTTTTCCTTCCGTTTTTTTGATCTGCATGGAAATACGCAAGGAGCGGTGCTGGGTGGCAGTTCTTTAAGCACTGGCAGACTTGCAGAGCTCCTGATATAGTACACAGTTTTGAAGAGTAGGCATAAGGTCATTGTTATAATCATTCCACAATGTGACCACAAGCAGTGGAGCCCTGGAAAAGGCAAGACATTTTCTACATGCTTCCTTTATTTCCTCTTGAGCTTTCTAAACCACTTGTCTTGGTTAAGTCTGTATCAGTCAACACACAGAGTGTTACCCTCACTTGCTAAAGTGCATGTCAAGATGGGACTCCCAAAGATCTTAAGGCACAGGGGAAGAAAGGCTGTTAATGTTGCCTGCTGGTTCAAACCTGGTTTGAACAGGTAAATGCTCCTTGAGAGATTCAGCTGACCAAAAGCAAGAACATGAAGCACTCTTTTTTTTTTAGGAGTTTCAGAACTATTATGCTTTCCTAGAAGGATACCGATCTTTGCACTGAGTGGCCATACCAGATGACGTGTAATGTCTGTATGGCCAATATCTCTACTCTGAAACCTGACAGTGAAGTAGCAGAAGTTACTCAGGCAAAGAGTATCAGAAACTCAGTCAGAGCAAATCTTGCCATTGTCCTCAAAATATTCACCTATTTCTGACAATGGCTAAAATCAGCAATTTGAGGGCATTACTCCACCTGCGCAGTCATTGAGCATAGTTTTGGGTTCTGCCACGGCTCTGTCAACAGAATGGCTGCCACTTACTGTGCTCAGTATTGTTGTCTAGTAAGTAATTTTTCCTATGGAGATAATGTCTGGTTGTTGAGGTACCTGATTTAGTATCTCAGGAGGTGAAGCTGGTGCTTGTCAGCCTGTGTTGAGTAGCAGGGTAAATTTCAACACTAACAGAAAAGTTGGGTTATTTTCCTCCCGGTTCTCTCCGCGCTGACCTAAGTAAGCAACATTCAGCAAAGCAGAAGTTTCTGAAATAGGTATTGCAAGGTACAGTACCTGGTGCAGTGATGCCTTGGTGTGTGTAGAACAGGGGCTTGCCCTGGAGAGTAGTTGTACATACTGCATTAAATGAACACACAACAAAAAAGTTTCAGTTTTTTTCTTCTGAGATGTGAGGTATTATCATGAGACTTCATGACTTATTCCATGAATTCCTCCCATTTCTCCATGAGAAGGTTTTACTTTCTACTGTGAATACAGTATACAGATATTCAGAAGCTGATGTCTGAAATAGATGTGTGAGGATGGAGGCCGCATGTATCCATGGGATTGTCATGTGCAGTGCAGGTTAGGGACAAATATTTCCAGGTATGTGCTTCACTGCACTGTTCACCATTTCCATCTGCCTCTTGGTGGTCCCTTGGTGTGACAGCTATTGAATTGTTCCTAGCTGACAGCTGAATGGGCCAGGCATGCCAAAAGGTACTGTTCCTAGTTCGTGGCTGAGAGCTTGTAAGCACTTGTAGTTTGGAGTCTAATAAACTTTGCAAAGTATTAGCTTCAGGGTTATGACATTTGTGAGGTATGAGCAAAGATAAACTGCTTGGGTGTATTTGATGTGGGGGCTCTGGCAGCAGTTACTTGACAAAATGCTGACTGCAACTCCCTGTCTCCCTCATCAAAGTGAGAATCTCCTGCCAGCAGATGATTCTCAGTTGAGGCTGTTGAGTGGGAAATTCCAGTGCAGCTTCACTTGAATATTAAGTGTACCTCAGTATTGGTTCACTTTTATTGACAGCTCCCATCCATGTCGTGGTTGTTTAAATTTTAAATGACCTTTAAAATCAATACATGTTTAGCTTTTTGTGTAAAGGTAATTTTTGTTGATGTTCTGATTTTTATGACGTGGACTATCCCAAGAGGCTTGCAGTAAGACTTCCTGTCTTGTAAGATCCATTTTTTCTCTAGTGTTTGGGAGCTCTCTGTGTGATACACAATGAGCACCTAAAGAAGCCAGATGAAACTCTTAATGTCTTGATGTTCTTGAACATGTTGCCAGCTGAAGTAGCCAGCTGAGAATCTGGCCTCTTATTTTAATGGGAATGAAACTGCAGAGAATAACCTTCTTCCTGTACACTAAAGAAAAAGTGTTTATTTGCATTATTTTTATTATTGCCGTGCTTTTATAGAGTTCAAATAAAGCTCCTGACAAGATCTGTGTATATTCTGTTACCAGCTCTTCCATGTTGCCTATATCCTTATCAAGTTTGCAAATTCTCCTCGTCCAGATCTCTGGGTCTTGGAAAGATCGGTGGACTTTGGAACAACTTACACTCCCTGGCAATATTTTGCTTGTAAGTATCAATCCTTGTGTCACTGCTCTTTTGTGGACAGGTTTCTTTAATCATTTCCTCAGTAGCAGCAAAATCAAACCATGGTATTTGCTGAAGATTTCACCTGCAGAGAAGACACTGAGCGTTAAACACGTTTCTCCTTTCTTACTTCGCAACAATAAATTAGTGATAAAAGTGTATGATACCTTGAAAACATAATTCCGCATGTGAATATTTTTCTCTCTCTTGGGAATTTTTGAGTTGTTTTGTCTGTCTTGTTTTTTGGGTATGTCAGAACTTCAGTGTCTTTCATCCCATAGGACCCTGGAGTTTCTTGCGAAAATCAAGGTGAAATACAAATGCAAAATCTTGGCGTGCCTATATAGCTTTTCTTTGTGATAATATGAGAAATACTGTGCCATGTCTTGTCAGGAATTGCTTAGGAAGAGAGATTATTGTTTTGAGGAATGTCTGTTTTTCTGTGCTGAGTGACACAATCACTGTTATTACTCTATTATGGGAAGAATTTACCTGAAAGCACAGGGGATACTTCTCTGTTAATTTAAATTAGAACAATAGGTCTTATTTTCACATATAAAATTAATTTTATTCTTGCTTGGCTAGACTCAAAAGCAGATTGCTTGGAGCGCTTTGGAAAGGAAGCAAATCTTCCTGTGAGGAGGGACAGCGATGTCCTATGCACCACAGAGTACTCTCGCATTCTGCCTCTTGAAAACGGAGAGGTAAGTGCTTTTAGGAAAGCAGTGTGTGATGCTGGAAGCAAACAGCATTGCTTTCAGAAGTTTGTTGGAAGTAATTTTTTAGCTATGACTGCTTAAGTCTCCATCAGTAAGTCCATAACCTAAACCTAAGTGATATTTTGAGAGAGTGACCTGACTCCTCCTAGATTTCACCATTCCTTATGGGGGTAAGGGCTACTCAAAGCAGCTTGTGTTGATATTTTTCATAATTTATGTACCTCACGATAGCCATGTGCATTCGAAGGTGTTGACTGCATTTTCGGAATACTTCCAATGTGCAGGGCAAAACTTGGTGCACCAGAATTGCTCATGTGAGTAAAGGCTGTACAAACAGGTATTTACCATTCAAGAATAAGTAGCTGTTTAAAAAAAAAAACTCTCTCTTTATAAGAAAGCTACATGTTTATAATATAATACAAGTATTTGTAAAACATTGCTTTGATTTTAGCCATTGTTCCTTGCTAGGCAGAACTGTGGCTTGTATTACTTGAATCAATGTTAAACTCCTGGATGTGCTGATGGCTCGTCCTGGCATTTTGCTTTTATGTCTGATGTGGTTAGAATCCAGATCTGAACTCCTCAAGAGTTATCCAGAGTTTTGAGCAGATGGGTCTGGGGTTTCATATTAAAATAGAACTTATTTGTTAATGTGTCTGTAAAATTTTCCTAATCAGATATTGTAAAGAATAATTTCCACAGAAGAACACTGCTGGTGCCATTCCCTGTTAACGTGCTCTGTGACTTTTCCTGAAGGAATTGTGCTGCAGTTGGAACAGTCATACCCTTGTTACGTGCTTTAGAGTATAGGAGCCATTTGAAAATAGAAATCTGTTATCTGGATGGTTATAAATAAATTAAAGTCTTTTACTGAGCCCTGTACCTACAAACTAGATTGTTCATTCAATAGAGATTCATGATTGCTAAGCTGCTGGCAGCTGTTTCTTTAAAAAATAAAAAAGTATTGGATCCCTTGTTTTGGAAGTCAGACAAACCTGCTTTCATGTGAGGGGATTTTCTAAAGCAACACTGTGTACTTTCTTCCAGAAGACCATTAAAATGCTCGCAGGCACTGGACCTGGTAACAATAATATTTTCCAGGAATGTTTATGCCTTGACCCAAAAATAAATGTGCTTTGGGAAAGAGCCAAAATCTGATGTTTTTAATCAGGCTAAACTTGCATTGACACTGTCAACTGTTCAAATAACTACTTGCAACTATTCCTGTTGTTTTTTCCTATTAAAATGTAGTTTTTGCATGCTGTACCTACTGTTTTCAAAACAGACAGAGGCTCTTTTTTTCCAATGTGCTATATGGATAATGAGAATACAGGAGGCTCCAAGACTAGCAACACTGTTTTTCCCAATATCCTGACTTCAGTATGAAATGCCTAGTTGTTACTGCAAATATGTTCAGAAACAATAGAAAGTTTTTGGATTCTTTTATTAATTCTGCTCAATGCTGCTATTGGCACTTGCAGTTGATATATTTTAACAAAAGTGTGCTTACTTCTTTGTTAGGTTGTAATATCTTTGGTAAATGACCGTCCAGGAGCAAAAAACTTCACTTACTCCCCTGGTCTTCAAGAATTCACAAAAGCAACGAACATCCGCCTCCGTTTTCTCAGAACTAATACTCTTCTTGGACACTTGATATCCAAAGCTCAACGGGATCCCACTGTAACTCGTAGAGTAAGTAGTCTTGTCACTGAGATGTATGTACTCAACAATCATACCCAGCATGTTAGGCACCAAAAAATGGTCTGTATGTTTTAAGTTTGCAACATCTTGACAATGAAATTTGCAGTGACCGACCTTGAAATCCCCCTGTTTTTCTCCAGGTTTGTTTGAGACAAGAAGGTAACTGGGCCATTATGGATTTATGGAGGGGCAGTAATGACTAATGATTTTGTAACAGACCATTTTCATTCCCTGCTTTCTAATGTGGAAGGAAGTTGAGTGCATCATGGGAGCTATAAAGAGCCAAAGCATAATTATTCTGAACTATCTTATGCAGAACTGAGGAACTAAATCTCTTCAGCTTTATTTGGCACTACTTTCTGATATTTATTCACAAAAGTTTTTCAGAAAATAGCACCTGAGTTTTCAAAGGAGCAGAAATCAAAGGCCGTACTTGAAAGTTGTTATCTCTCCACAAATCATTTGAGATGCCTAGGTGTTTTCAGTGCATTTTGGGCTATCCAAGAGCTTGAAGGCCAAAGTTCCACTCCCATTCAATGGGTAAATATAAGGAAATACGGGGAGCACCACACAGAAGTTCATATACTTACAGAGATTTCAGACTTCATATTGTATTGCTATTTTTAACCTTTTCATTTAAAATGAAGATTCGATAACAATTGGAGGAAACCCTGGGGTGAGGCACCACACAAATGTGTGTGAGGGTTTCTGCACTGAAAAACATAAAGCTATTCCAGTTATTTGACAGCACTCCCATCAAGTGCCCTTATTGCCTTAAGTAAATTTTAAGGTGTTGCTCAGAGGCAGAGGTAAATGCAGTATCCATTTCTCTTGGCAAGCAGCACAGCTTTAGTGTAAGGAACTTCTGGTGTTATCCTGGCCATGGGGTGTAGGTTAGATGAATGAAATCTCAAGTGTTTTATTAAATTGCTAAAGAAGAGTACAAGTTTTTATTGTGGAGACTTCCAAGTCTATCAAACCTGATGTTCATATTTCTGATATAATGCAAACAAGGAAAGACCTGTACATATTTCTTGTGCTTGTTCCACAGTATTACTACAGTATAAAGGACATCAGTATTGGTGGTCGATGTGTTTGCCATGGCCATGCTGAAGTATGTAATCCAAAGAGTGCTGAAAACCAGTACCAGTAAGTAAATGGAGCCTGACATTTATCTGAGAAAAACAATACATGAATGCTTTCAAATGACCTTTTTTTTATTATAGAATTATGTAGTTGTACAGGGATTTTTTCTTTATATTTAAAAAAAAAATAGAACCTGCTAATGGTTGGCAAGAAAACATGTCAAGAGCAATTGTACGTGAAATATAATAATAGAAAGTCTTTACTTAGATTTTTCATTTTAGTTGAAATAAAAGTTCGGCAGATTGAGTGATTTCTTAGAAACTCATAGTTCTTTTTGGAAAACATGAGTTGATTTCACCTTCTTACATTAGGAATTAGAAGTCCAACTCAGGAACAAGATCAGTGAACTTCATGGAGATATTGAGCACTATAACTGAGCTTATGCAAGATCCAATGGCTTTAGATCATTGCTGTAAAAACATACAAACAAACTGAATGAACTATTCCCTTTCCCTGTCAGGTTTGTGACCTCCACGTTGATTTCACAGGGAGTTAGGTCAGGCTTCTTGGCTCACCTGCTACAGGGAAGTGACTATGAATAATCAGGCTGTCTCAAACATATTTTTTTTGTTGCTCTTATCCATAATGGCATTAAAACAAACGTTTTTCAGGACAATAAAACTTTTTTCAAACTTTTTTCAGCGCAATATTTTCAGTTGTGTTTTAATGAAGAGTAAGTGGGGGAGATCGTGCCTCCATTCCAGATGTCTGTGCTAGGGAAAAATAAGTAAAGAAGGTGAGAAATCTGTGAAAATAGGATGGTTATACTTGAAAGTCTTATTGCCTCTGTGTTATTAGACTACACACGTAAGAGAAGAATGTTGTAAAAGGCCTCCTGAGTCTCAAGGTCTTTGTTCCTCCCAGGATTCAGTTACTATGCAGGATGGTAAGACTTAACCCACAATTAGAGCCTGCCCTTTAAGTAGGCTATTTAGCTAAATAAATCAAAAACATCCCTACATTTTGTTGGTGAATAGTGTGCACTATCTTAGAAATAACAAGATCAAGTTATGATCTTGATTTATTAAAAACACTGATAAAATTATTGTAAACAAAGCATAATGTAAAGGTTATGAAGGCATGCATTTAAAGATGATAAATATTTTAATTACTGTAGGCCCAACAAGCTTGAGCCTTGGAACGAAGCTGAAACAAGATACATCCTAAACTACTGTTTATTAACTTGATTTAATGATCTAAAATAGTTTCATAATCCAGTCTATTGAATCCAATTATAAACATTTTCTATAAGTAATGTGTTCTAATAAACTTGTAATCACATGATTAAAGTAATCAATCTTGAAGAATTTCAGGAAAGTTCCGAAGCCTTCTAGTATTACTGATTGACTTCTTTACACGTGAGGTTTATATCCTGTCCTTTTCATACTATGTATAAGTCTTGGACTGCAGTAAAATGAAGAAAAAACAACTATTTTTTATGTAAAAACTTACGAAAAAAAGTTTAAGCCCAGCTTCATTAAGAGGCTTTCATTTCTGTAGGTTTCAGTGTGAATGTCAGCATAACACTTGTGGGGAAACCTGTGATCACTGCTGCCCTGGATATAATCAGAAACAGTGGCAACCTGCAACAGCTGGGAGCACAAACATATGTGAACGTGAGTAGCCAAAAAGATGGTGGGTTAAAAGAGATACTGACAAGAGGGTGGGAATTAGCTGTAGCATATGTGTTCATGGAACATAACCAGCATGCTTTAACACCTTTTTTTTCTGCATAGAGAAAATTCTTTCCATACAGAAATAAAGAATCAAAAATGCAGTGAATATTATTTGTGTTCTACTTTCTTATTAAACAGTGAAAATACTAATTTGTGTGAGAATATGACATGAGAAAAGTGGAAGACTGCTCGTAGAACACTGAGTCAACATCCCTCCCCAGTCATAGCTGTCTGCTGACAGACTCTGGATTTCCAAGCAGAGCAGAGACTATAGGGACCTTTACAACTCCAGCATATTCCTTCCCATTGCCCTGCCTCTTGGTGTTCAGACTGCAGAGAGGTTGCTTGAGGCTGCCACTGCTTACAGGTGCTTGAGCTGACCCTCCCTTCTCAGGCTGGGAGTTGCCCCTCACTGACCATACGTCAGTGGCACAAGGGTGTTCCTGGTGGGGAATCCTGGTGATTCCACACTTGTACCTCTTCCCATCCTTGTATTTGGGAGTTTGGAGTACGATATCCCTACAGACTGAGTAGTCAAGCTGGAGAAGCCCATTCATTTCCCTTTCTCCCAGTTCCCCTGTGTTTCGTTCTTTTGTTAAAGAAAGCGACAGCGTAGACCTTCTTTTGGTGATGGGTGTGTACTGTCACACATGGGTGTTTTGCATCCCCCGGACAGAAACCGGGTAGGGTGGTTGCCATCTCTGTGCACAGCCATTTCCTTTGTGTCTGGCCCACTTTATCTTTCTTGTCTGCCTTTCCTGAGAGTAGCATAGCCGGTGGGTGCAAACTGGTAACAGGAGAACCTTACTTGAAAGCCAAAGAGATGTACCTATATAATTAGTCTGAGGACTAAAGAGATGACTTGTTTAATTAAAACTGCAGTACTATGACTTGGGAGGGGAGAGGGAGGTTGTGTGTGATTAAAATGTTTGATAGGAGGCAGGCATGTTGGGACACAATTTTTAAACAATATTTGAAACCTCATTTAAGTACCCCTCTTTGAAAGGAAAACATTTTCTGCCAGAAAAGAGGTAGACAAAGAGCATAAATAATGTCATGTTTTTTGAAGAATGAGTTTATAGAGGATCATCTATAAGATTCTGAGCCAAAACCACTTCGTTTCTAACTAACTCTGAAAAAAATTCCTTTTTAGTATGGATTGCTCCTAGCAGTTTGAGGTGATTTGTTGAGAGCGTTTGCCAGGTGCAGGCTTCTTTTGCTGGCAGCCAGGAGTGAAGGTATTAAAGCAATCTTGTTCAACTTTCCAGAAGCCTGAGGTTCCTTGAGAGAAACTGATTGAAAGAGGTTGGTGGGAGCTTGTAGGGATCAGCCCAGCATTTTGCTGCGAGCTTCCCAGTACGTATGGATCAGCAAATGGCCCAAAGTGGTGAAAAGGTGTTTGATGAGGTAGAAGGGGGTTCTATTCCCCTATCAATGAAAATGCTATTACTATAATCAGAGGAAGTAATTTTCCATTGCTGTTAGAAGACATAGCTGAGCTGTAGCTCACAGATGGTTTGGCCCTAGAGGCAACAGAGGTTTTATTTACATTGTAATTACATATATATAAAAATATATGTGTTATATATATATAACATTCTCTTTTTTCCTTTTCTGACTTAATATCTTAAGCCAGCATCTCATTGTGTAATTTTTTATTTTCTTGAAGGATTATATGAGTAAGAAAGCCCAAAGATCTTCATAGGCTATTGCAACCTGGCCAGGGAACCCAGTCTTGAACCCTGTCCAGTTCTTGTCAGCAGACCATAAGAGAACCTGATATCAGGGCACCTCCTCAGCTGTGCGGTTGGTAATTTCTGGGAAAAGGTTTCCTTATCCACAGCTCTTCAGAGAAAAAGACATAGAGAAGATAAAGAGAATGATCCAGTTTCTCTTCTCTTGTCTGTATGATTATGTAGCAAGACACGGAGAATCACTTGTCCCTGAGTTGTGCTTCCGGTTGTACCAGGAACTGGGAATAGAGTTTGGAAGAATTACCTCCCATTTGCTTCCCTCATCCTGACAAAGGGCCAGAGCCCTTAGCTTCTGTAACCCATTACCTTCTAGAGTATTGTGTCCCCTGGTCCAGATGAAGGGAGAGTTTCCCTAAACATGAAGTAATAGCTTTATCAAGTCATAACTTCAGGAATTTCCTGGGAAGGTTGCCCTGGGGTGCTGAAGCAGCTGTAATTAAAAGATCAACTAGCACCGAGATGCTTGGGGAAGCCTGTTTTTGCTTCCTTCATTCTTTCAAAAAAATCCCATTTCCCTCTCCAGCGAAGAAGGAAGATCAGATCAGGAAAAAAAGAGGACATGGAATGAATTTGTGGCCCTTTGATTTATTCTGTTTGTTTGCTGTTATGGTTGGTTACTACTCAGAATTACGTTGTAGCCAAGTTTGCTGGTTTATCTGTATCTACAGCTGAATATGAGAGCTCTTTGGTGTAGGTCTTTTTATTTAAATGTGTGTATCTTTTCTATAATTGTTAATTTTATATAGAGGTTTAGTGCTCATAGCATCAGTCCAGATGTATTTTTGAGACATGAAAAAATAAGATAAACATTTGAATATGTTTTTGATAATTTAAAAAAGACTGCCGTGGCCATTCTTCTGGAGCTTCCTAGTTCTGCATTTATGCATAACTATATAGTTTTGAGATGGTACAACTGTTGCCTTCTCTGATAAGACTAGCTGCATGTTTTCTTCATGTCTACATTACTGTACTGTGTTTCTGGTATGAAAATCCAGTTGTTTATAGGTAAATATGTGCATTTGAGTATACTCCAGCATGCCTGAGTGTATGTACACATAAAAAAATCTGATCTTCTTTTCCACGTCTGCTAGAGGTAAATGCTGGAGGTTGCTAAATTCCAGCATTATTAAGAAAGCTGACTTGGAATATTACTTTTTCAGCCTGCAATTGCCATGGACATGCCACTGATTGCTACTATGATGCTGACGTTGATCAGCGTCGAGAAAGCTTAAACATCCATGGGCATTATGAGGGTGGAGGAGTCTGCATTAACTGCCAGGTAAAAAGGTCATTTTGATCAGTTTAAATAAATGTGCACACCAGTAGTTTTGGGTCTGACCAGTCCAGATAGGCCCATTTCTCTGATGGTGTTACTACTCTTACTCAAAATGTGGAAAAAGGTGCGTGAAAATAATTTACCTTGTTCAGCATTGCTTGTTGATGTGTAAAAGACACATAAAAATTGTATTAATGCTCAGTCCTGCGTGATCAAAATAAAACCACACAATGTAACAATTTAATCAACTGTAAAAATTCCCTTTCCTGTTGTTACAAGCTCTGCCATTTCCCTGCTTGACAGAAGGAAGTAAAATTAACCAAATAAAATGCCAGCTCAGGCTCAGCTGGTTCCTTACTGCAGCAAAACGCAGAGGGCTCTCTCTCATCAGCAGAAATAGAGGAGAATGTAGACCATACCAGGATGGAAAGTTATAGGTATTGGGAAGGCACAGAATCATAGAAGGGACCTCTGGAATTCTTTTGGAGTAGTGCTCCACTCAAACCAAGGCTAGATGCAAAATTATTATATCCAGCTGCACTGAGAAACGCTCAGTTGAATTCTGAAAATTTCTGAGGATGGACTTTACACGCACTCTGGGTAATCTTTTACAGGACTTAATCACACTCCTGTTCAGTAGAAATTTCTCCAATTGCAGCTTGTGATAGTTGGCTTTTGGGCTTTTGCTGTGCTTATGTGAGAAGAGTTGGCTCTGTCTTTTGCGTAGCGGAAGGATGTCTTCGGTAGAGGAAAATGACCATTAGGCACCTCCCCCCTCCAAGCCAACCAGTCATTCCCTCAGGTTCCCCTGAAAACTGAGGGAATGAGCTCCAGCCCCAGAATTATATTAGAGGCTCCACTGGATTGAATCAGAAGTTGTACATTTGGAAATCAGAGACTTTACACTGTGTCTGTCATAAAAGGATAGCATGTTCTTGGAAAGAACAGGAATTTCTTTCATTCTGATTTTGCTCTACTCTGGCAATGACTATGAGGAAAGATCAAACAAGACTCTGATAAAGATCTGATCTTGGGCTTATCTCTGCCTTGAGTGGGATTGAACTACTTGACCTCCTGAGGTCTCTTACAACCTTAGTTATTCTTTGGTTCAGTGATCTCACGGTTAAATGAATCCAGACTTACTTGGAAGTCTGTCTTCCTTTTGTTGTCAAGTCATCTGATGTATAACAAGCAGCTGACCAGAATTTTGCATTACAGCAAAATTATCATCAGTTCTATGTTCCTGTAAAACCTGTGCGTCATGCTTTATGTATTACCATGCTGTGCATTTGAAAATATAGCTGTATTTAAGCAACAAAAAAGGGAAATACCCAGTGTATGTTTTCCATGTTCTTGCCATAATATAATCAGATGTTGTCCAAAAGGCAGACAGAAGAGAGTAGAGTTATTTTTACTATCATGAGTAGAAGAAATGCTCTTCTGTGCAGAACTTTGTTCTTGCAGTCTAGTAAAATTTACCATGTTGGTCCTTTCTGTCAGCTCTTTGTTCTTGAAAGAGCATTTCTTTTAATACTGCTTCCAAAACAGAAAATAGCAAAATTAGTCTAAATCTACAAGTCCTGGTTATATGACTGATATAAATTGTTTATAATTAATTTTGTGGAAGTTAAGTTGGATTAAATGAGTTTACCATAAATCCAATTATAGCTTGTTTTTGGTTTTGTTTTTGTTTTCATTGACAAAGCGCATGAATTGTAGTTTAATTTTTCTGTTTGTGTTAAGGGAAAGAAACATTTTAGGAATGGATGCCTGGACAAAGAAGTGATGTAATTGATAGATAGAAGATAGAATCAGTTTCTTTTGAGTATGATGACAAAGGAGCTCTGGAAATCACATAGTCCTACTCAAAGTAGGTGTAATTAGATCAGGTTGCTCAGGAACTCATTCATCCAAGCTTTGAACACCTCCAAAGATTGGAATGCCACAACCACTCATGGCAACCTGTTTCAGTGTTTGACTGCCTGCATGATAAATTTTGTCCCTAATATCTAATTGACATTTTCCATGTTCCGGTCTGTGCCTGTTGCCTCTCATCCTTTTGCTGTGCACCTCTGATAAGAGTCTGGGTCCATCCCCTCTGTATTCTCTGATCAGGTAGTTGTAGGGAGCAATGAATTCACCCTTCTCTTCTTAACGCTGAAGAAACCCAACTATCTCAGCCGCTTCTTTGATGGCATGTGCTTCAGTCCCTCACCATCTCTATGGGTCTGTCCACAGCACCTGTCATCGTATCACACAGGTCCATGAGGTTGATTTGGCATACTTTGCCCTAGGAAAACTGTGCTGGATGTGTCCCATCACCTTCTTGTCCTTTGTATGTTCTAAAACAATTTGTTCGCTGGATCTCCTTGCCCACTGAGCAGTGGGCCCCTACCCCCGTTAGCTTTTCTTTTGCTGCTGCTGCTCTATTCCTGGAATCTTTCTTTTTGTGCTTCACCTTCCTTGCTTGTTTTAACTCTGCTAAGCTTTGGCTTTCCTAACTCCACTACTGCATGTTTTGGCAATGTCTTTGTCTTGCCACCAAGTAGCCTGTCCCTGCTTCCACCTTCCATGTACTTTCTTTTTGAGTTTGAGATCAATCAGGAACTCCGTGTTCATCTGTGCTGGCCTTCTGCCATGCTTGCACATTGGAAAGGACTTCCTTGTCCTAAGGAGGCTGTCTATGAGCTCTTGGTCCCCTTTCCCACCCGGGACGCTTTCACACAGGATCTTGCCAAGCAGCTATCTGAGCAAGGACAAATCTGCTTTTCAGAAGCCCAAAACTGTAATTCTGCTATTTCTCTTGTTTGCTTGTCTTTCATACATTCAAAATAACTTCTGGATTACTTGCACCCTGCTGCATTGTCCTTCTGGCATCCTCCTGAAGCTCTGTCTGGGCTGGGGCCACTGATGTACCACTGGAGTGAGCACCAGTAGCCACTGAAGAATGTGCAGAGTCCTGAGTGCCCTGCTCATGAACTGCCCACCAATCCATCCAGGAAATACTGTGTCCCTGCGCAGCCCTGAATTGCAAAACTCCCTAAGGAGGAACTAAACAGAGAGTGGGAGAAATGCTTTGGTTGCTCCAGGGCAGAGCTTCCTGCTCTGGTTCCCCAGCTCTCATGTCTATGAACTCATCAGGATGCCTCATGACCATGATTTACTCAACTAGTACTTGCCATCACTGCTGTAATTCAAATTGCTTAGGATTTTTTTTGTGTGTGTGTGTGCCTAAACCACTTATTTATAGAGATATATACTTTTCTAATGGAAAATCTGGTTTGTGCTGACTGGACTGTTCAGCTTTTGGTTTATTTTGGTCTTGCTGATCTTAGACACTAGGTATTCAAAGAATTAATATATAGTATAAGGAAAAATTCATTACGCAGTTGCTAGAACAATATATACATCACAGTAAGAAAGTAGCCTAAAAAGAGAAATTATATAAAGAGATATTTTTCCAAATTTTTTTTAATGAGAGGAGGGGTTTAAAGATAAAATTCAGCTGCTTTATGTGAGAATACCATGATTCAGAAGCCTGTAGAGAACAGGTGGTTAAAGAACACCACATGATGATTGATGTCTATTGCAGTCCTATTCCATTCTTTTTTCCCCTTCTTAGTTGTATATAGAAACAGTGTAAAGGATGTTATTGTTTCTTAATTCTTCCAAGTTCCTCTCTTTATCTCGTATTTTGTTTTATTTTGCACAGCATAACACAGCTGGGATTAACTGTGAGAAGTGTGCAGAAGGCTACTATCGTCCTTACGGTGTTCCAGTGAGAGCTCCCGGTGGTTGTATACGTGAGTCCTTCTCTATGGAATATCTTCTCCTGGTGGCTTGAGGGATTTGGGCTATAATCAAGGCATAGGATGCATCTTTTGGGGAGGAAAAAATGAAAGAGTGGCCAAAAGATGCTGGAGAACAGCTACAAATGAATTTCTGTGTTGCTTTAAAGCGTTTAAATTATGTTCTTCTCAACTTATGTGTCATATGAGCATAAATCTTCAGAACAGCAGAGGGATAATAAGAGGAAGTAGACTGTAAAAGGGTACTGAGGAGATAGGATGATGGAAACCTGGGGTGCTGCTATACGCCCTACAGTGAGGAGGGTCTCAGGACCTCTAGGAAGCCATTCTCATCTCCTGTTCTCATGATCTTGTTTCTCTTAGCTCTCAGATGTACATGTGAGGTATCCTTTGACTCTTGGTCACTTGAAAATTTTATTCTATAGCTCAAAAGGTCACAAGGGTTACTACTCTGATCTTATGCAGTGCTGAGCCCATCGATTAATCAGTGATGCAGTAGGGTAATTACTAATAGAACATTTGAAAAAGAACTGAGTATAGGTAAGAGCTAAGTGTTGGATCACAAACAGGCTGAAGGAGCCATGTGACAGGTAGGAGGAAACTACAGTTACGTTGTGTTTGGGGATTGAAAGGAGTGGGAAGTGAGCAGAGCCGTGGTCACAGTGTTGCATGTAGTGTGTAAGTGAAAGTGAATAGAGTGGTGCTTAGCCTAAACCATGGAGACAGATGAGTGGTTGCCACAGAAAAATTGCTGCAGTCCTGTGGAGGAACAACATGCAGCTTTTGGAATTAAAAAAACCCTGAGCACTCTAAGAAACTAACATGGGATTTCCTTTTAAGGGATGTATTGGTGATATGTAAGTACTTGGGAAACGTTAACTCTTGAAATAATGAGTCATTCACATCTGCAAGTTTATTGTTATAACACCATTGTGTGCTGCTGTAAAAGGCAAATTAATTATTTTCCAAAGAGTGCCTAATTGCTGGTGCTTTTACTTAGCCTGCAGTTGTAACTTGGAGCATGCAGATGGCTGTGAGGAAGGGTCTGGCCGCTGCTTCTGTAAGCAGAATTTCCAGGGAGACCACTGTGAACGCTGTGCTGATGGATTCTATGGTTATCCATTTTGTGTCTGTAAGTATACAAGTAAAAATGCCCCTTTTTCTGTATTTTAAATGTGCATTAAAGAATTAATGGTTTTAACTGCTCTTGACTTGGTTAAAAAACATCTGGCATTTCAGCTTCACATGTTTATGTGATCTGATTAATCAGTTGTTAGAATACTGAAGAGAGTTGGGTTTATTTAACAAAATGATAGTGACTTGAAAAACAAAGAGATTGTGCTGCATTCTCACAGTTCTGCATTCATTGGAGACATCAAGTTTACAGCCTGTTCTCAGTAAGTTGTGAACTCCAGCCTAAAGCCCTGAACAAATTGTTTAAACATGTGTCAGGATTTCTGGGAATAAAGACCACCTGGACAGGGAAGTAGTTCTGTGTCTGTAATGAGGGGGAGCAAATGCGTATGTGTTCTCCTTGACACCTCCTAGGATTTGGAACTTGCCTCTGTGATAAACAATGCTTTTCCCATAAAAAATTGTACATAAAATAACTGAGCAGGAAATGTAGCATCAGGATTGTATTTGCTGCATAAAAGCTTCTAACTCCATGAAAAGATTGCAAAAATGCACTAGTGGGATGTTTTGTGCCCTCAGGAGAAAGAAGTGTGTTTCTGACAGCTGATAAGAAACAAGGGTTGATCTGGGACCAGATCTGAGGTCTGACTAGAAGAGAGGTACCACAATAAAAGCACAAGAAGAGGGAAAACAATACAAAACAAAGGGAAAAAACCCTGTGAAAATTTAATGTTGTCTGAATTCAATGTCTGTGATAGAATAAATCCTGTCTGTACAGTACGTGCTAGATTATCACATCTCATACATCCTCTTGATTGAAATCCAACATTTTAACCTAACTTCAGCTCAGGTGGACCTTGATCTAAGTCCCACTGATGTTTGTAGCTCATTGACTTTGGATCCCATCTCAATGCAAGAATGTTTAAGAATGGGAAAGACAATCCAGCAATCTGGAGGGCTCTCAAACAAAAGCTCCTAAGATGTACTGTACATGTCATGGCTTATGGCAGTTCATATATCAAGTGGTAATGCCACACAGAAGGAGATGGACCTTCTGCTGGAAGCAGGAAATGTGAAATAAATATAGACCTCCTTAGATAACTCTGACAACGCTGTCTAGTGTAAGAAAGCTTTCTGCATAAAAGGATAAGGAGCAGGAAAGCAACCTTGTGGCATTTCCGAATGGTGTCTGGCCTTTCATGCTGCTTTTTAGAGAAGGGAGGTTTGTACCTGAATTGGAAATCAAAAGTACAGTGTCTCTTATCTCTTTCCTAAGAAAACTAAAGAAAACTAAGCTGAAGTTGGTTGCTAGAGTCATATGAATATCATGCTCTCTGTATTGACCGGGAGTGACTTCATTGTTTGTCATGATTTTTAATGAAATTAATGTGTTTGTTTCAAACACTTCATTGTTTCTTTTGTTTTAAAGATACTCCTGTATATCCTTTTACTTCTTCGATTCCAAGAGATGCTGTGGCTGGTGACATAATAGGCAAGTTCTTGGTGGTTTTTTCCCCATTTAGTTGTTTTTCCCCATGTTGCTATTTTTCACTGTTTTAGTGGCACCTGGTCTTTTGTAGAATCATTGAGTTGATCTTTATGTAGTAGTTTTACCTCTGTTGGTATTTATCTTTCAAGAGAACCGCTGTTCTTTCCAGAAGTTCATCATATTGTCATGTTCGTACCAAACAGTTTAGTGGGCTAGCTCCAGAAAGAGTTATGGATCAAAATAACTTCGGCCAGCCTCCGGCAAACGTCTGCGGGAGGGGCTGACCATCTTGTTTGGTGCACTTAAGAACAGATCCATCAGGACTTTCTGACATGTACAACTCTCTGACACAACAACCACTGCTTTGCAGTGTAAATCTCTTTCTTGAGGCCTCTGCCTCTGGACTGTCCTCTCTCACCTGGCAAATTGTGCGTTGCCCTTGGCACTGAAAGATTTTTATTTCAAAGAAAGCTTCATTTCTTATTTAGCTCACTGCAAAGCTGCCTGAAATCCACACAATGATTCCCTTGGTGGGCTTACATTTTTTAGTCTGTATTATCATACTGTGCAAGAGAGACATCATCACAGCTAGCACTTAATCATTTGCATACTTATAATGCACTTCACCTTTGTACAGCACCCAAAATAATTGCCCTGCTAGGCCTCTGGGTGCGCTCTGTTGCATATCCCCTTCTCTCATGAATTTTTAAAAGGAAGAAGAAGGAAAACTCCAGAGGAAAGTGAATAAATATAACAGGAGAAAACAGATCTTGAGCTATTTACAATGAGCAGCCTCTGAATTTGAAGGCATAAGAAAGGCAGCTGCCTCTAAGTGGAAGTTACTGTAGAAGTTGTAAGTTTGTGCTGTCAGACTAAGCACAGTTACAGGTTGTTTTTTAAATGAGATTTGCATGTAAGGCTCATACAAATAGGGTACTTTTGTTCAAGAGTAATATTTACCAAGTACTGATCTGTTTTTCTCTGCAAAATGACAAGGAATTCTGTTCTTAGATGCACTAACTTTGTTTTTTTCCTCTCCTTTCCTGTTTTAACTAGAACGAGGCTGCAAACCAGGGTATTTTGGCCCCCAGTGTCTGCGTAAGTGACGTAGTTTCTTTGACACTTGGAGCCTGTGCTCCAGGATAAATGCAAGCCTTTGGCTTCCAAGGGAAGTAGGAGCTTTAAGATCATAATACTGCAAATGTTTTCTTTACAAATGTGCTCTTCAGCGTGCCAATGCCATGGTGCAGGAGTGCTGGGCAGTGACTGCGATGGAAGCACCGGGCAGTGCAGATGTCGAACTGGATTTGGGGGTTTTTCCTGTGATACCTGTGCAGCTGGGTATTTTCAGTATCCCTTCTGCCAGGGTAAGCCAAACATTCTCTTTTGGCAAGCATATCCAAAACACCAAGTTTTATCTGAAGGATGTAGTTATTTTGCCATGGACATGTATTAATAACAGGCTCTCCCAAAACTCACACAACTCAAAGAAGAGTAGTGTGATGAGGGGAGATTTTGACCTAAAAATGCCCGTTTCCTTGGTTGCTGTCTGCTGTTTGATGCAGCTGCGAGACTCTAGTTTGTGGTTGGATTTAGTAACATTGATTAAACTTAGAATAACTTTGTGAACATTTCTGTTACTTATCCTTGGGGTTTTTTTTTAAAAAATTGTGTTAATATGAGTAAGAAACCTCACTTTGATGCACCAAGCTACCCTATCTAATCAATACTAGAAAACTGACTGCCTTTGAACTTTTATAGCTGTCTCTATACTGTCTTTTCAGGCAATTTATTAACCACTCCCACCTGAGATTGTAAATCTAAACCATAAATTGTTTGGGTTCAGTCCCGGAAGTGATGGAACTACTTTCGGTAGTTGGCATACCACTTGGGATTGATAAATCAGACTCTCAGTGGGGCTGGGCCAAGTGTAGTTCTTTGACACTGATAATTGAACTTTGAGCCAGCTTCACTGCTTGTTCATGAATGTTTTCCTTGTTCCCGAATTATTACAGATGTGAGCAATCAATAAAAGCTGTTATGAACCCATGTAAATCTGATGGGAAAATTGTGGTCCTGTTGAGCATCAGGGAGCAGGGTGTTGCTTTTTCTGCTCTTTTTTTCATATGTATTTTTATTTCAAGAAAGATAAGAGAGCCTGTGCAGAGGCTGCCTCTGAAATATCTTTTCTCATTGGCAGTGTGTGAATGTAACTTGCTGGGTACCCAGCCCGAAGTCTGCGATTTTCTTGGGAGGTGTCTTTGTCGCTCAGGGGTCGCTGGACTTCAGTGTGACAACTGCCAGCCTGGCCACCACTCATTCCCTGCCTGTCAAGGTAAGGCTGCTCATTGCATGTACAGCATCAAACAGGCCCCTGGAAAGGCAGACAGGAGTGCTTTCCAGGACAGCAGCCAAAGCAATGTTCACAGCAGCAAATGGGCAGCTCCTTCTTCTGCTCTACAGTGAAATCCTCATATATTCTAATTCTCCAATTTCAGGCATGTTTCAATAGTAGGGAAAAATTATATAGTCTTTTTCATCACAGGCTTTTTTTTTTTCCCCTTGTGGTCAGACTGTTTGATGTAGCCTCAATCAGCACAGCTGTCTTACTAATAACCAAATCATTTGAAAGCTGTTCTCACATGGAGGCCCACAGCAACAGGGCACACTTGACTGCTGAGGAACCAGCATAGCAGAGCTGTGAAGCACCGGTCTGATTTTGCAGAGGGTCTTTGTTTGCTACCTTGTAAAATGTGTGTTCTGCGTATCTGAAAATCTGAAGCCCTCATTTTGCCATTCATGGTGGTTTCTCACTCATTTTAAGATCCTCTGGCAGGCATTGACCCAACCTCTGTCCATGTAGGCATGAAATGTGGAAGATCTCTATGGGGTTTCCCACCAAGGACTAGCCTGCTTTTTTACAAGACAGGGAAATTAATGGAATATAACTTCTGAGGATCATAATGGTCTTGTGTGTGTATGAGGACTCCAATCAAGTCCTACTTGGCCCTAGGTTTTGTCTGCCTTTAAAGTGAGTGAGAGAGGGGCCCTTAATGCTTAGTGATTTTTCCATTGAGAAAGAATATAGAATTTTGTAGAGTTCTGGTATGTGCTTTCCTTTACTGATTAACAAGATCTATGTATAACATTATGATTTGCTTTCTTCTCTCTTGTTATTTTTGGCTGTTGGCTACATCAGTCTTCTTCCTTTGGGCTTATACAGTTGTTTATCTCCTATAAATGGACAGCAGAATTCTTTATGCCCTTGTGACCTGGTTTCAGCTGGGATAGAGTTAATTTTATTCCTAGTGCTGTGTACAGTGCTGTGTTTTACCTTTTTTCCCAATTCTCCCCATCCCATGAGTGGTGTGTGAGTGGCTGCATGTACCTAGGTGCCACCTGGGGTTAAACTGTGGCACCTTGCGAAGATAGACTGTGTTGTGTTACCAAACACAATGGGTGGAGTAAAGAAATACCTACCACATGATTGTGGGTTTTATGGTTTGGAGTAGATGAACATTTTTAATGAAAAACATAAAATCAGGATTCTCCATTGGTACACACTGTTCAGTGGTTTTGAAATAACCTTTTTTTTTTTTCCTAGAACAAAATCAAGTAGCAGTCTTAAAGCAAATCAAACCCGTATTGAATATGTTTGATCTTTGAACACCAAAAGCTGAAAAGAGACATAAAAGCTTAAAAGAGCATGCAAAAACAAATTGTAAAAGACAGATAAAAATAGTTGAAAACACAGTCAGTGGGATTACTCAGAACTGCTGCAGTTCACAGTTTGTTCAGTTAAAATGAGCTGTCATGGGTTTAAACATAAATTAACACAGCATGCTGCAAGCTGTGATGGAAAGTGAGCAGCCCAGCCTGCTACTCCTGTAAGGAGCTGTCAGCTTCAAAAGGGAGACAGACCTCTATTTTTTGGGCTGCTGTGACTAGAACTGATCTCTCTGGTCTTGGCTTGTTGAACTCAATAGAAACTTTATTCAAATAAAGTGATATCAAAACAAAGCCTTTAAACAAAACAGTAATACTAAAATTAGGGGAGAATACAATATAATAGCCAGCTGATGGGGGACTCTAGTGTAGGTGATGTTCTTGGAAGCTTCAGTATTTGTATTTCTCTTATACTAACTTCCTAGCAAGCCCTATGTCTTTCCAAGCATCTTTAAAGTAAACACAGCAAAGTCAGATGTCTTTGCAGCAGAAAGAGGAACAAAAAGGGGGAACCAGAAACATGAACATGTAACAGGAAGACAGTGTTTGTTTTATATTTCTGTCAGTCAGCCATTTCTGCCAGTCGTAACTTCCAAGTGGTTAACTACAGCTCTTCATCTTGTGCCTGGGACAGCTGGGATGCCCAGATGGGGTCCCATTCCTGTACCTGCGAAGTGTGACCCTGCGGAACATTCCGGCATCATCTCAATGAAACAGCAAGTCTTGTCTTCAGCTGTTAGCCCAAAATAGTGGTAACTCCATGGGAAGTTCGTTGTTATAGTTGACAACATGCTTTGAGTATATTTTTTAAAGGTTTTTTAAGTATTTCTCTCATGTGACATTCTTCCCAAATGTGAGATGGATTTCTGTCCCTTACGTGTGTCTTGCAAGGCATCAAGCTGAATCTCTTAGCTGTGCATTACAGAATTGCAAGAACCAAGATTATCAGTGGTTGAGGAGGCAACTGCAGAATAACCATCTGTTTCAGGATATTTATTTTTGGTGGTAAAATTATGGTTTGTCTGGTTTTCTGAATGCAGATGATTGATTTACATTCAAAGGCAAGTTTTTTGGCAAATTCTAGATTTAGACGTGCATCTGTTATTTTTTTTTCTCTGTGCAGAATGCAGTTGTGGTGCTGTTGGCTCACTGGGGAATACATGTGGTCCTGGAGGGCAGTGTCTGTGCCGTAGTAACTATGCTGGGCTTAGATGTGACCAGTGTGCTCCAGGATATTACAGCTATCCCAACTGCTTGCGTGAGTAAAAGCCTCCCCTAGTTTTACTGGAGTTCTCCTTCCTATTTCTGCAACACAGAAGAAAATAAATCTCAAATATATGTCCATGTAAAAGATTTCCATTTTGATGGCACAGGAACTTTAAGAAAATGTCTCTGTTCCATAGGTTAGTGTTCTATTTTTCCAAGTGACTGCTTTGCATACAAACCCAAATACTATAAATCAGGCTAAATACACATTTAAAAAAGAATTGTTAGAGGCTTTTGCTGTCTTGGAGTTTAAAGTAGTTGAGTCTTTCCAAGGTAACTATATTAAAAAGCCCTTTCAAGCTCACACCTGCCACATTGTGCTTCTTCACTACTACATTCCACAGCTCTGTTTTCAAAAGATCTTTCAATGTGTTTGTTTTATAAAGGTGTCAACAGCGAGTGTGACCCTGCAGGTAGCGTTGGTTCTCACTCTGTAAGTATTCTGCCACTGCAGCTCACAGTGCATGTTAATCATTTATGTGCCTTTGCTGAACACATCCAACTCCTTTCTCAAGCCCTGAAGCCTGCTCTTAGACTCTAAAAGAATTGCACGAGCTTGTTTGTAGAGTAAGGGCAGAAATAAACTTTGTGTTTTGTTCTTTGGTCATACCAGTGCAAACCCGTGTCAAGGGTGGGGTTTTTTTTATCTTTTATATATAGTATATGCATACTGTTTATGTCTTTTTGGTATACTCTTAACACTAACATATACATGAAGCTATAAGCCTATGCATGTCTTAAAGACCTTCTGGTTCTGGGTTGCAACAGGCCTTTCAGCATCAAATTATTCTTGAAAAATCATTACATCTTTGTTGCTGTTCCACTATTACTGTTATTAATATGACGATGGTTATTAGTGGTTGCTTATTACCAGAAATCACAGTCGTTGTTAAATGTGTAGCAAAGACCACCTAGAGGGTGAGTCTGATGGATGGTAGGGGTACGTATTTAGGCTCCTGTATAGGGCTATGTGTGTCTTCCACCAATAAAGATAAGATTAAATATGAAAATGAATTATTATTTTTAAGGAAATATTGGGTTTATACTTTGTGCAAACCGGTTAATACTTCAGAGCAGTTCTTCTAATAGGGCTATAAAAGAATTGGAAAGTACATCCTTTGGGAGCCTTAGAGTAAATTACATATATGAAAAATATGGGGGGTGGAATAATCCTGTGCTGATAGTATGAGACAGAAAAATCTGGGAAGTCTGAATCAGCCTGAGATCTGTGTATCTGTAAAAGTCAGTAAACTGCTTGAGCTCTTAACAGTATTAGGTTTTTCTTAGTAGTAAAGAGTAGTAAGTTTTATGAAACAGGAGAACCCATATTAGTTCTTTTGTGTCATTAGGGATATTGTCAATGTCTCCAGCACGTTGAAGGTCCTACCTGCCGTAAATGCAAACCCTTGTACTGGAACCTGGCCAAAGAAAACCCCGAGGGATGTACAGGTATGGCTTCATGACATGTTTCTCTGGCTTATGAAATGTAGCCATCTATATTCTCTGACACTGTCTTTGCTCCTCTTTGTGACTTTCACAAGTCTTGTTAACAGCATGTCTCTCATGCTGCTTAATTGTGACACCAAATTACCCATGATGCCAGCAGTTACTTTCAGAAATCAGCCCACAATTTCATGGGTGTTTGCACACCTGAACCAGGGTGTGCTCTGAAGTTACAATGATGTTCACTTCAGATGGCCCTATGGCAGATTTACTGGAGAGAGACAGGATTTTTGCCTGTAACCCTGAAATCAGATTTTGGCTCACTGTTTTGAGAAAAAAGGTGCTTTTTCACTTTATATTATTTCCTGGCTTGGAGTGTAAAGCCTTCTTGTGGCCTCAGGGTGTGACAAATCTGTTATGGTTTATATCTGCATAATAGTCTGTGATTGTCAATGTTTTCCAACAGGGAACATATGTTTCTCAGGCAGATAATAATAATTAATGAAGATTAAAAAAGGATAAAGATAAAACAAATCTTTAAAGATTCTCTCCAACTATTTTCTTTGGAACAGATTTCACCACAACAGCCACTTAGATAGGATGAGTAGCTTTAGACCTGATAATGGCGTAATTACATTTTTCACTTTAGATCTCAAAATACTAAACAACTCCTCAAATATTAAGTACTGCACTTTTCACATAATTCATCTTCTCTGCCTTCAGTCACAGAATCAGTACTGGGTTTCTCCAAATTTCTAGGTCAGCATAGCTCCTCCTTGCAATATTTTCTCCATTTTTATTTCATATGGAGAGTTGATTTGGTCCCAGAGTAGCACTGCAGAGTGGAAGTTGCCGGTCAGGCTGGAAGACGCTGTTTTGTATCAATTACCTAAATGTTGCTATGAAAGAAAACAATTGTAAATTCAAACTCAATACTGTTTATTGTCAAATACAAGCTAGATCACTTTTAAACACACCAGTAAGTCACACATCCTTAGAAGTCCTCATTCTTTCTCCTCTTTTTCTTCTCACCTCATACCATTATCTGTCTGCTGTTCTGAACCTTCCAGAGTAAAATCCACCTTGTGGCACTTTGACACAAAATTGCAGCTTCAGGGTGGTGGGATTTTTCCCTGCAAAGTATCACGAAAAAATGAAATGCAGGTGTCTTTTTTTTCTTTCATCTGTGCAGCATGCCAGTGTGATGTGAGTGGAACACTAAGTGGAGTTGGAGAATGTCAGCAGGTAAAGTGAAATTAAAAGAAAGATATTCATTAAATTGATTATTGCAAAGATAAATTACTGTAACATTTACTAAGGTTGAATTCTTAGTACTGTTTACTGCTTTTGAACATAAACCAGCTAGTTTTATACAGCAAAGAGTCAATTTTATACATCCTAGGGATGTATAAAGTTTTTAAAAATTTTTGTCTTCTTGAGTTTATATATTTCCTAGTCTGTTTATTGAAGATGATAAATGACAGAAATAATGTCCAGATAATGGTTTTTTTGTTGAGATTAGAAAGTTTTTCCTCTTTAGAATTAGTGGGAATTCAGAGTATTGAAAGATTAACATTCTGAAAATGTACTGAAACATTTTTGATGAGATTTATTTTCTTCACAGGAAAATGGGCATTGTTACTGCAAATCTAATGTTTGTGGAGATTCCTGTGACACTTGCGAAGCTGGTTATTATTCTCTTGAAAAAAAGAATTACTTTGGTTGCCAAGGTAAAATGAATAAAGGACATCTCTAGTGGAACATTTGCACTTAGCACAGAAGTCTTTAGAATTCTCTAGGCTGCACTTTTGGAATGGGGATGTTTGAATTACTCATGTGCACAGCATTTTGCACTGGTGCTGGTAGTTTCTTGTAACCTGTGTGACTCCTCTTCTACCTTTCAGCAGGAGAAGGAACAAGGCAGGTGTTGCCACTGTGCTTGCCAGTCATTTTGTGTATGTCTTAGAAAACAGGGTGCTTTTAGACTGTGACATAAATACTTGTTTAGGAACACTCAGCCTTTCAATCCAGCTTGAAATTTTTAGCCTTGACGTACTTGTTCCTTAGTACAGCATATTATATACCTCATTACTAGAGGTGTCCTTTAGTTGGTGCCACAAGTCCTGTCTGCTGTAGAAGGTCATTCGATATTGTTGTCCAGTGTCAGTTGAAAATATGCATATTATATGAACACATACATTGCAATTTTGTCAGATAGATTAAATATTGGGGTACAAGACTTTGAAAAATTGACATCTTGCAATTTTTGTAAGTTAGGTTTTAGATTTTGTTGTTTGTGGGGTTTTTCTTAATAATTATTCTTTGTGATATTGCTGCTGAAATTTTGACTTGCTAGGAAAACATGCAAATAGCTGTTCTGCACAACTGCAGCCCTGCATTTAGCAATGTGGCATGGTGTATTATTTGAGTTTTTTTTAAAAAGTGACTTTGGTCACATTCTAAGGAGAAATTAAAAAAAACCACAGGCACAAACATGGGAAGCTCAAAATAATTGCAGCTTATGCACATGTATTAAGTTGTGTTTGGAAGAGTCTAAAGGGCTCTGGGAGGAGGAAACGAGTCATTAATAGTGTGTAATTAGGTGAAGCCGTGAAGTGTTTTCTGATAACTTTTATCACTCTTTTTCTGACTGGCTTTTGCTCTTGGCCTGACAGGCTGCCAGTGTGACATTGGAGGATCCCTCAGCCCAGCCTGTTCCCAGCCCTCGGGCAGCTGCCAGTGCAGGGCGTACGTCGTGGGCACGACCTGTCGGGAGTGAGTCCAGCTGGAGCTCCTGGTAGCTCCTGGCAGAGCTTCAGCACAGTTCTTTTGAAACTGTCCATAAGTCCCCTGTTAAACTTGCAAGTGACAAATTTCTTTCTGGATTTGTTGATAATTAACTTGGTAAATCGCATTGGTTATTGATAGTAATTTTCCTGGGCAGTTGCCTTCCTAAATTTTAATAAGATTTTCTGACTTGTTTCCTTAAATAACCAATACCAGTTTTGCAATAGTATTGCGTATCTATCAAGAGTTGTATAGGAAAAAGTATGAAGGCTGTAAAAGCTTCTGGAAAGAAAACTCACTGCATCCCTCTTTCCAGCTGTCTTGAATCTATGAGCTGTTGTCAGAATTCCTCAGTCAGCAGTAGGTCACCTCCCTTCCACTGCTTTTTTGCCCTTGGATGTAGATCATAAATGACTGGTAATTCTTTGTTAATTTGTTGTGGGTTTTTTTCTCCTTGAAAGGCCTGAAAGAAACTATTTTTTTCCTGATCTGCACCACATGAAGTTTGAGATTGAAGATGGTGCTACTGTAGAAGGAGGGAAAATTCGGTTTGGCTATGATCCTCAGGAATTTCCTAGCTTCAGTTGGAGAGGATATGCCCTGATGTCCTCTATACAAGTAAGCTGGTATTTCACTCAAGACTTTGGGGTGAAAATGAAAACAAAGTGCATGGCACATATGTCTTTATAGTACTGCTGTGTATGTGGAAGGTCATGGAAAAAAGACAGAAAAAAGAACAGGATCTCACTAATCTGAACCCTTTGGCACAATGTTGCTGTTTGGATTAGTGAGTGTTGGTAATACTGTCGGGTCATTTGCACATTGCTTCAGCAAATATATCTTCATCAGAGATTTTCTTTGAGGTTGTTTTTTTGTGATATAGGTGTAAAGAAAGGAACATATAGCTTTAAAGTCTGTAATACTAAGTGCAGAAATTCTTGTCATGCAAAGAACAGCAGAAGCAGCAGAAGATTAATGCTTGGCTAAACAGTTTGAATTGCACAGTTCTGTGGCAGTCTGTGTCCATAAGACTTTCAGGTACAATCACAGTGCTGTCACTGAAGTCATCTTATATTGGGTAAAGAAGAGAAAGGTGCCAGCTTTTATTATGATTTATTACAGCAAACAGGAAAGTGTGTGGTTCAGTAAAAGAAGTTGTGAGCAGGGGCATATTGGCAACACTTATTTTAGTTTCATGACAGACTATGAATAAACTAAACAGCAGCTGAGGGAGTAAGTAAATCACAGGTAGAAAGTCACCATAATTTCTCTGGGAAGGGACCTTCTGGCTTTGGATTGAACTACTGATCAAATGAAGCAGGATTTTAAAACATTAGATTTGAGTAATAAATGGGATTTGTTCACTCATCTTGAAAGTAGCACTTTGGTATAATTATGTCCAGCCTTCATTTGTCCAGGGACTAATGTATCACTATAGCATGAGACATAAGCACATAACCATTGCACAATGATTTCTATTATGTTCTTCATTTTTCAGTCTTTCTTCTTTTGTTGTTTTGGTCTTGCAGTTTTTTAAATCCCAGATAATTTTTTGAATTTTCAGTATTATTCCACATTCATAAATTAAGGCAACTCTTCAGTATCTGTGATTTCTTAATGCCTGCTTTCTAATTCAGCTGCTTTTTGCATTTCTTTTCTAGTGGCATTTTGTACAGGCTTTTTGTTCTGTTCTCAGATGTGTGAAGCACAGAAAAAGTTTGCATTTGGGGAAGCAGAGTGGACCACAGTGGTGGGGAGGTTGCTGTCCCACAAGTAGCTTGGAAAGAGACAGCAAGTGGATTGTGATGGATGAACTGGTGGGAGTTGGGTAGTGAGGGGAGCTTTAGGATTTAGGATGGAAAGAAAGAAACCAAACCCATGAGATTGTACCAATCCTGTTTTTTCCGTATCCACTGCTGACCCTTAACATGTCTCTTAGCTTTTCTGAAAACTAAATAATGGGGCTGTGTGAATGCTGAGAATTTTGTGGCTCTGGAGGTGCCAGTTGAGCCCCAGGACAAGGACAGCATTCGTGGTACTGCAGCTCTAAGCAACTGCAGGATCTGGTAGAGGAGCAGAACTGTGGTGACAATCTGAGGTGTCTGCATGCTGTGGGATCTCAGACTAGGATCAATGATTGTGGCCTATTCCTTGGAAAGGCAGGAATATCGGCAGCCCTTGATACCATATGCCTCCTTTATGGCATGAGTGGGGAGAATAACAGTAAAATAATGTCTGTGTATCAAGGTGAGGTATCAACACACATGTCAGTTCAGCCATTCTGTGTCCTTCTGGATCAGCTGGTATTCAACGAGAGTTTTATTTCACAGGAGATTTTGTTCTGTGCTCTTTTGTAAGCTGCCCATGCCTTTTGTCTTTGCCAAATGGTTTTTCTTTCTCTGGGTGCTGGTAACAAGTAATATACTTTCCTTTCCTCCTTTTTCCCTTTCTTTTTATTTTTCCCAGCCAGAAGTGGTTGTGCCTATCACTGTGGCTTCCCCTAAGCTCTTCCACCTAGTCCTCCACTATGTCAGCCTGGGCTCAAAAAGCTCTAAAGGGAAGATCTCAGTTGCTGAGGGAAAACATTTTGGCACTAATTACACTTGTAAGTGAATTAATTTTCTCACTAGGCTTGCCTGTCTTCCTCTGTCATACACCAGCATTGCCAATACAGTATATACTTGTCTGCATGAGCCTTTTTCTTGTAGGACTTTAGTCTGGTGCTTGCATGGCTTCTAACTGTTCCTCTATTCAGCACTTTACGGCTGTTTTTGTTTATTAACTTCCGTTTTTCAGAATGAAGTGAGGATAACTTTGAATGTGGAAAAATCAAACCTCTACTTATTTCGCATTATCCTGAGGTATATTAACCCTGGAGGTGAAATATTATCTGGTCGCGTATCTGCTTGTCAATCTCAGCCCGGAGCAGGTAGGTGCAACTCAGCAGTGCAACACGTCAGGTGAATGTTAGATCAGAGAAGGCTTTCCAAGGTGCACCTAAGTCAAGTTTTTCATGTTGCTTGAAAGGCATCACTTTTAACACTGTCAGTGCTTTTGTGCTTCTCCTTGTACATTTTTGCTGTGTAATTGATGTGGCTGTGTTTGCATGAAACCCCTGCTTGCAACAGTAATCAACATTTGTTTTTTTCAAATGTTTGCCACACTTAGTATTTTCAGCCCTGTTCTTGGAAGCTCTGAACTGTGGGTTCTATGAAGCTTTTAAAGAAGAGGTAACAACACTTAGTTTGGTTTACTTGCCTTTAATATTCAGGTTTTAAATGTGGCTTCTGCCTTCATTCCATGAGTAACATTTGTTTAATGATGAACCCAGTCTACCAAGTTAGTTCTGATTACAGACCTCAAAAGCATAATGCCTTTCAGGCCCTGATAAAAGATAAGTACTCCATATCCTTTGAATGGTAGGGGCATGCCAAGCCTATATGCAGAATTATGTCTTACTGTTCCTGCCTTACTGATTGGAGTAAAGTTACAGATATTTTTAGTAATTCAAGTAAGACCAAACTGAAGACTTCACAGGCACCATTCAGCAGAGTGGCAGCAGTTTGTGGTCGTCACTGGCTTCTGGTGACTGGGAGACAGGGAACCAGATTTTGTCTGTGTCCAGAGTCTTCAAAGAGGAAACCTTTAATATTCATAACAATTGATCCTCATGACTTCTATTTGACAAAGCGCACCACAGCTATATTTCTGTAGTACATGGAATCACAGAACGGTCTGGGTTGGAAGGGACCTTAAAGATCATCCAGTTCCAACCCCCTGCCATGAGCAGGGACACCTCCCACTAGACCAGGCTGCTCAGGGTCCCATCCAACCTGGTCTTGAATGCTGCCAGGGATGGGGCATTGTGGATGTGCCCATCATCTCTGCCTAGAAGTTATCTGTCTGTAAGTAAACATTTTAGATGCTACTGACACCCTCCAATACCTGAAGTATTTGACTTAAAGTCACACGAGAACAGGCCTTGTGTCAGCTGAACGTGTTGAGAGTCAGTGCAGAGAGAGGTTGAATGGAAAATTATGGAAGGGGAAACCGAAAAAGTGACCATTTCAGAATATTGCAAAACTGGTCATTACAGGGGCAGAGCTCTGCTTTTCTGTACCAGTTTGTTCAAGAGTAATAAGAATGAAAACAACAACCACTGCATAGCTCTGTATGTGGTCAAGTGCTTTTCTAATGCATATTGACTGAAAAGCATTGATCAGCTCCTGTCAAATGAAGTTTAGTGGACCAGGTTATCAGTCCAGCTCACTAAGCAAGTAGAGACATTTTACAAAGTCACTTACGTTTTTTACTTGATTCTTTCTTCTGGCAGGGACTGCTCAGAGCAAAGAGTTTGTCTTCCCACCCAGCAAGGAGCCCTCTTTTATCACAATCCCAGGAAAAAGCTCCACAGAGCCTTTCTCACTGGTTCCAGGCACATGGACTGTCAGTATAATGGCAGAGGAAGTCCTCTTGGTAAGAAAACAATTGAGGAAAACAGCTGCCTGAAGGTTGTCATGAAATTACTGCTCTGGAGTTATTTGCTGGGAAGAGCCCTACAAGCAAGTGAAATTCAGCACTAGTAAAAAGAGTATAAGCAGCAGGATACAATTATGAAAATCTACACTTCTGCTTATTTCTTCTTATTTCTTCTCTGACTTTCTCCTGCTCTAATTTTTCTTCTGCTTACAGATTTTAAGTCTATCTGGAATCTGTACCTTCAAATGATGAAGTATTATTAACATATAGCACAAAGCATAAATGCTCACAAAAATTAGTAATTTTTTACATAGCAGGTGTTGCGTCTAGAGCTTAACTCAGCCAAGGCCTTCGTTTCTTGACAAAAAATCTTTATAAGAGTATTGTGTGATGGGCTGCATTTTGAGCAGGTCAATTTCTGACTGCTTTTATCCTCCCATCTTTTCTCTCCTCTCATTCACTGAAAAACTGAAAAATTTTCTAGCAGCAGTTCTAAGAAATGGCTAGAGAAGGAGAAATGGTTTGAGGTGGTCATTTATGAAAAACCTTAAATATGTATAATCACAAAGACACCATACTGAAATTCTGAGGTATTTTGTACAGGGATAAAAAGTAAGCAGTGTCTCTAGTCATTAAGCCTGGGGCTGTGTTAAATTTATGGACTACCACATGAAGTGTTAGTAAAGAGCCTGCAAACATATTTCTTGCTGAAAGTGACAGTATTTTTGTGCTGGGTTTTTTACTAATACCTTTGAAAAGGTATTTATTAATTACCTTAGCCCATCATGTTCTCACATTAACAGTTGTTATACATAAGTGCTAACATAATAATTTAAGTAAGCAAGGCAGAACAAAAATATACCAGCTTTTAAAGCACATCTTAATAGGTTACATGGATATTTTAATCAAGTCATCTGGGATACAGGCAGCTCCTGTATGGAGTCACCCAGAGTTGAGTTGTGTGCTTCTGGATTGCACTCCTGGATGAAAACTGCAGGCATCTGGCTGTGTGTTACTGAGAAGCAGGGAAGCTCTTTTCTGAGCACTGTCTTGTACAACACGTGATCAGAGAGTGGCTTCAGAGTTTCCCTAATCAGAGGGCAGCTGCCTTCATACCATCTTTCTGAAATTACAGAATTAGGGAGACACATTCTGATGTTACTGGCCCAAGTAATGACAGCAAAAAGCCCCACCCACATCTTGCAGATATCCTCTGTACAAATTATTTATGTGATTGGTTTCATTCGTTGTTACATTGTGAAAGCCTGGTAATAGATGTTCTTTTTGTCTTTGTTTGAATGCTTTTGCATTTGTTGTGTTCTTTGTTTTTAGGATTATCTGGTGCTGTTGCCTAGTGATTACTACGAGGCATCCCTGTTGCAGATCCAGGTTACAGAACCTTGCACACATCCCGGGCCTGCTTCAGCAGAACAGTCAGTAGATGTGCTACAGTGTAAACCAGTGCCTTGGTTTATTTTGTTATCAACCTGCTGCACTTGAAAACAATAATAATCCTGTGTTTTGTTTGGTTTTTTTTGTGTAAGCTGCTTGCTCTATCAGCATTTGCCTCTGGGCAGATTTTCCTGTGTCCTTGGCTCAGAGGCAGTGCATTTCAGACACGGGGGAGAATCCAGAAGAATACCTGTGCGACAGCCAGCTCCCGGTCAGCCAGCGATGGCCCGTATCAGTGGAAGAGAGGTCAGATTCCTGCCTGCTAATTGCAGTCCCATCTGTGCTGTTGACTGTAAACCTACCAGACTAAAATGGTTGCAGATTTACAGCTCATGGTTTTCAAATCCTAACACATCCCTAAAACAGACTCTGCACCAAGGTCTGCATTTTACACAAAACTGTGTAAAAGTATCAGTGTAGGCAGATTTATAACTGTGACTGGAGTGGACATACCACTCTGGCAAAAGCATTTCATTAAATAAAAATCCTTCTGCTTTAGGCATACTGGCTTGTTCAGAAGAAATGACATAATGATTTGTCAGCAGAAACAGTGTACATACATCATTCTAAATTAATCTTTTTTTTCTTAAATAGCTACACTTAGGTATAATGTTTGCTTTACTGAAAAACAAGCAGAAGCAATTATGCCACTGCTGTAGGTCCTTTGAAAGCAAAACATGTTTTATGAAATGAAAAGATCTGCTAGAAGCATGTTTGGCAAAAATAAGGTATTTTATCAAGTGTGTGGTAGTGATGTAAAATGATTATGCCCTTTATTACTGTGCTTGGATATTTCTTTTAAAAATATCAAGTACAGCAGGAATACTCACATGCCATAGGCTCTGCTGCTTCATCATTGATGCATGTGCAAAACTTAACTGGTATGAATAATTGCAATGAAGTCAAGAGGGCTGTTGACAGAATTATTTACATGTTTAAGTGTTTGTAGCCTAAGGAAATACTGAGAAAAGAAACCTGTTTAATTTTGAAAATAATTATGTAGTCAACTGAAGCAAAACCTTTGTAACCACAGCACTTAAATACTTAGAAATATTTTGCATCAAATATTGTATTAACCACTTTGTGCAAGTAACCTGAAAGAACACCTTGGTGCTTCAAAGTGTTATTGTTTGCTGGAGAAGATGCTTTCACTCTTTGTAGGGAGTCAAAATACAGCATTGCTATGGTAGGAATTCTGTGTTCCTGAAAATATTTTTTTCAGTGGAGAAGTAAACTCAGTTTTTATATGTTGTTAAGGATAGCTTAGAGATGATGGTGACAATTTTTTAGCATCATTGACTTTCTTCCCTTTCTGCTGGGGAGAAGAGAAATGATAATATATTCATTTCCCAGGGTTATTTTACAGCTTTCCTAGAACTGTTATAATGGCAGCTGTTTCTTGAACTTGTTTGACTCTGATTAGAGGACAAAGTGATATTTATAAGCGTTGCTTGCATTCTGCTGGGTGTCTTCTGTTGAGACACTACGGGACTGGCCCTGGACTAAAGCTGACCAGTCAAAAGAGCAGGAAGTGGGAGCAGGAAATGGGAGCTTCCTGCAAGAAAAGGGAGTGAAAAATTTAACTACTTTTTTATTTTTTGATTTATTTTGCCCCAGGTCAAGTTGGAGATGACCATAAATGTTCCTCAAGTCGGTCGCTATGTTCTGGTTTTTGAATATGCCAACGAAGAGGATCAGATGTACACTGCAGAGGTAACAATACATAGCCCTGGACCTGTCACTGAAGGCAGAGTGAGAATATACAGTTGTAAATACAGGTAAGAATTTCTCAAGTAACCACTAAATGATTAAATAAGTATTTGGAATATAATTATACTTTTTATAAATTAGGATCCATTTTACCATGTAGATTGTTCAAATTCTGGGGTGATTTAAAAGCAGGTGCAGGCTTCTGTGGATTTCATACAGATTTTTAATTCTCTTTGTGCAGTCAGCTCATTAAATATTGCTACTGCCTCAGTGAATTGTTTTCCTCTACAAAGGGTTACTTTTTAATATACATTCTTAAATCCTTATAAACTGTTAAAGTCCAGTGGAAGAGCATCGCTGTTGGCTGCAGATCCCTGCACTGCTTTTCTTTAGTTAAAAGTGTGTGCAAGGGCTTTGGCTATAAAAAATGTATCAGCCAGTTTTACAAGAGTATTCCCAGCATTTCTAACAAGATTTGCTGAAGCAGAAGTATAAAGGTCTCTGAAATTCTGTGTAGTCATCCTCTGGCTGTTAGGCTGTAGGCGAGGTCTTCAGCCAAATGCTTCTTTATCCTTGTTGACTGATGAGGTTACTGCACATGTTTCTGCACAAGAGGTTTTGCCCGTCCTGAGTGAGATTGCCCTTAACACTTGAGCACCTCAGCTTATTTTGAGCCCTTGGGAGAGCCTACCCCATGCCAGAGAACGGCAGACATGCATCCCCCAAGTGTTTGGCAGAATGGAGGCTTAGGGATATTCAATATGAAATTGCTCAGTAAGAAAAACCATTTTCATCAGCTTGTGATACAGAGCAGAGCCATGTGGAGCAGTGACCTTGTCAGGTTATTGCTGGGGAAAGCTCTTATTTTAGCCTGTTACATTACACTTTGAGCCCCAAACTTCTTGCTATAAATCCTCCGTTTTATTGGGGGTTTTGGTGGTTTGTTTTCCCAAATATATTTTATGGGCTGATTTTGAACATATTCGTTTGTTTATATGACCCATTAAAAACATGCTCATGAAAATACAAGGAAAGCCCTTGCTGCTTTAATGTAGCAATGCAGCAAATCCCTTCTGCAGACATTCTGCCTGAACTGAATAGTCACATTGTGAGCAAGGTGCTGTGTCATCTTTCCCAAACAGGAAGGTACAAGTCTCCTCTGATAAAAAATAAATCAAGCAATGACATGGTGAGGTACATGTAGATAACAGTAACTTGTAGAATCTGTAATATATTGTGCCAGACTTTCTTACAGCTCTGTGAGCTTGATTATTCCAAATAAAACATGGTAAGAGAATAAAGCATTACAAGCTTTCAGCAAATCATGAGTAAGGGACCTGTATTTCTCTAGTTTTACATGTCCTTAGCCCTGAGATGGCCTTTTTCCTGATTTGTGCTTTAAACAAGAGTGAAACTTCCATGTTTTCTGGTTTATACAGGAGGCAAACCTGTTTTTTCATTTATATTAAGGAGTATCTCAGTGTACAGAATAGCTTCCTAAAATCAGGCCTTGCCCAGCTGCCACTGTGTGGGCAAGAGCTGCTGATTCACATGGCAGTAGTGGAAAGGAGGAACTGGTGTGTGCTGGCACCTCAAGGAGCATGGCCCAGGCAGAAGAATTTTAGTTACATACCATGTTGCACAGCATGGAAACCTCTGCAGATAGCACCTATGTGTGTCTGTCTGTCCATATCCTGCTTGAGCCAGTAGCTCAAAGGGGTGTCCGAGCTGAGATCTGGAGGCTTCAGCTCCAACTGACCCAGGATAAGCAGTGTTTTGTACATGGTCGATCCTGTGTCTCACGGGCAAGGACAGTGCATGTTCTGCAGTGGCCACAGGCAGGTTCGTTACGATCCAGCAGGAGGGCTGGGGGCTGTGGCTAGCCAACAGCCAGGCAGTGAAGCTAGGTGACAGCCTAAACAACGTGGCAATGCCAGCAGGCTCATCCTTAATCCTGCTTTCTGTCTCAGTTTCCTTTGTCGCAGCGTTGTAGTTGATGATGGGAATCGCATTGCAGCCTTTGACCTTCTAGCAGACACAAAGATACATCTTAAGGCATCAACAATTAATTTTCTTTTGGTAAGTTGACATTTTCTTTTCCCTTTTGTAATAGTTGTTCCCTGATTGGGTAAACAAAGATATTTGTCTCCCTATGTTCACATTCTGTAAGGTAATGTGTGAAATGATATATATTAGATGCTTGAATAGACTTGCTGCATATATACCCAGAGAATGCTGAGGCAAAACTTGTCAGTTTCAAAGACAAACAGAACTTTGCCTTTATTGGTAAGGTTTTTTCCAGCTTTCTTGTGCTCTCTTTTAGTTCCCCTTTCTCTTCTGCAAGTAAACTGTAAATGAAAAATATTCTGGTAGCTTTTATACCTAATTTTTTTATTTTCTTTTTTATCTTCCATTTTTTCTACATCCTCAAAACCCATGTAAGAGTTTCCTGTGTCTCTTACAAAATTCAGGTAATAAATGCATTCATTAGTCATATAGCTTTTAGATATTTTAAATAAAAAGCCTTCACTGACCTCTTTTGGCCACACCAGGAACATACTTTTCTGGAGACTGAATTTTCTTACATGTTGTTTGTGGTTTCTGTTTTAGAAACACAGGGTTCGTTAAAAACTAGAGTTCAAACCCAGCCAGTAAGAACTATTAGGACTAACAGCTGATACATGCTTTCTTCATTTCATGAGTCAGTGTGAACTAATACCTTTTACATTTTCTGTTAGCTCCCTGCAGCAATTGCTGGGCTAACAAGATCCAATCTTTACAGTCTTTAATTGTAGAGGCCGCACTTAGCAAAAGATGGGAAAGGGGAAAAGAAGGGTTTCTGGTATATAGACACAATGGAGAAGTCAGTGATAGCAGTTCTGGGGTTGAAGACACTCGTGTGATCCCTTCATGCAGACCAGAGAGGCAAATGGGAGCCACCTCCAGTGCTGGAGACATCTGGTCTAAATAAAGGGGAAATGGGGTTCTCGAGGCCTTCTGTCAAGAGAGGCTCTTACAACGTGATAGTCTTTATCTCATGATGATGCAGACAAGCTGTCTAAACCCAGACCATACTTAGCACTAACTTTTTAGCCACTCAAGTAGTGCTGTTCAAAGCTTCAAAATGTACCCTTGTTCTGCTGCAAAGGCCTGGATCCCTCTGGGTTGTTACACGCAGGACAGGCAAAGTGTTGGCTGCCCAGGAAAAGGGAAAAAGGGATTTTTAGCACTCTGCCTTGTAGCTTACAAAGGTTTTGGTTTTTTCCCTGCTTTTAAAACACAGGCTGAACCCCCTTAGGAGCTGCTTCCAAACTAAATCGCTTTGCATAATAATGAATTTTCCTTCTGCAATTTTTACTTACATTACTGCTTGGTGCTAGCTATCTTAATGCTTATTGGACATCGTCATGTCCTTTTCAGGTAGTTCATGGATAAGTTCTGTAACTTGTGCATATGTGCTTTCTTAAATATTTTATTAGTGCACATTCTTGTGTCTACCCACAAGCCTTCCCTTTTTGTCCTTACCACCATGGGTACAGCAGGACTACCACAGGTTCATTTGATCATGTCTACTTTCAGTTAAAATAAAAAATCCCATATTAGGTCTTGCTTCTTGCGAAATGAGTTCTGAATCCTGGGAGAGAAACCCTGGTATCACTGAAACTCACTCCCATGGACTTTGCACGAGCAAGTGTTTGTGCCTGTATTTGAGAAAGTCAGGGAATTCCCCCAGGGTCCAAAAGTCTCTGACACCACAGATGAGGGCTTTTCCCTCCTTCCTCTCTACATTCCTTGCCTTGCTTCTCATCCTTTGGGCTGGTCTTCTGTCTTTCCCTTTATCACACATATACTTATGTTTTAGTTATTTCACTTCCGAACAGCCAATATTCCCTTGACAAGGACAGAAAAATGCTATTTAACCCTAGGGCACTAAGGAGCAGGGAGGTAAAGGGATCCAAAATCTTGTGGGAGGTCCATGACAGAACATGGCTTTGGGCTCATATCTTCCTGTACTAAAATTAGGCTTCATCCTTCCTGTTCAGGCCTGGCCCCGTTATTTATGATATTAATTGTTAATTGTGCCTTGTGCTTGTATTTCAGCACAAGGTTTGCATTATATCAGCTGAAGAATTTTCTCCAGAATACGTGGATCCTAAAGTACAGTGCATAGCTGCTTACAGGAGTACCAGTGATGGAAGGTAACTTGCTTGGTTTTATCCTTCCTATTATCTGAGGACAACCTTGAAAGGTAGAATAAATGGTGTTTTAATTCTTTTGAGTGAAGCTTTGCTCAGTGACTCACAGGTGGTTTGTAGGCCACTTTCACAAAGTAGTCTTTGTAAAGAAGCTGAAATGTTAGTGTTAATCGGGATAGTCTTTGCACAGGACTTTTTTAATAACAGCCTCTTCCTGGCCTGTCTGAACTACCCAGTGCTGATGTGTGAGAAAACATGCATCTTTCACACGCCATCCGGTATGACAGGTGTCCAAGCTGGAGAATCATTCCTACTTTGGTGGCCTGAAATGCTTACTGCTCCATCTGGAGTTTTCTTCTGCGTGTTACTGCTTCATCTGTCCCAAAATGGTGTTAATTCGTCATTAGGTGTGGGAAGTGACTGCCCTTTCGGGCACAAATCCACCAGCTCAGCTTGGCAGCATCAAATTACTCAAAGTGTAAACCCCCACCTCACAAACAAGCCATTCCCTTGTCTGTCTCGTCGTGGGGCCCTTAGGGGAGGTGTGCCCTCATCATTCACCTCACACAGCAATGCCAGCTGATCCCTCTTCTCCGTCATACTGTATAGGACCAGTAATTAGAGGACTCATATACTGCTTGGCTGACCTAGTCTGGCAGCTCTTCTCTTGCTGTGAAGATCTGAACCTTCACTTCCCAAGTGGTCGGGTTTGGGTTCCGCAGAGCATCTGCTCTGTCCTGTTGAAGCTCTTCCCCTCTCCATCTTTTGCTCTTTGGGACAGAGAGGAACTGTCACTGCGGCTCCCAAATTAGAGTCCTCCACATTTCAGTGCCTGTTGCACTCCCCAGGATGTGCCTCGTGATGCCTACTCCTAAGGCTTTCTTCCTACTGATCTAGCAGTGGGAAGGACCTCAAAGTAAAAGTAAATGTCATTTGCAGGACTTAAGAGGCAAAATGAGTTGGTGATTTGGTCTAATAGTTTTCCAGATGGTAGCTTCTAATATAATAGTTGAATTGAAATAGAAAGCAGAAAAATCTGGATAGTAAATTGGATAAAAACATGTGACTGTGCTTGGCTTCCAAGCATGCATAGCATTGAATCACAGCTTTAATTCTCCTGCTCAGAGTGTTAGCACTGAGAGCAGCTTTCTAAGACTGAAGATACTTGTTCTTGCACCAAAGTTATTTTGCAAATCCAGGCATTTATATTCTTAGTAAAACAGGGGAAAGAGGATGGGTGAAAAACATGGTTCAAAATAAAACTAATGTAGAAACTTATACATTTTATTTTGGTTTCGTGTTGGGTATGTTTTAAAACTCTTGTTATATTTGCATCATTTACTGTATGTTTATGTTTTGGTTTTGTTGTTATCTGGCATCATTTTTGCTTTCCTGAAAGTGTTTAAGTTCATCAAGTTGAAAGATGCAAAGGCTTGGCTCAATTTAACAGTATTATAAGTGGATGCTGCACATGATTTCCCACTCAGGTCTGGCAAATACATCTCAGTTCTGGCCCTGAAACATAATTCCCATTCCAGTTCTGGGCCTGTCTGGAGCAAAGATTAATCATTGTCTATTGAGTACTTACAAGAAGTGAACAAAGACAACCAGAAAACCCCCAAAATATTTTATTCTTCTCTCAATCCCAGAATTAAATATGCCAAGGAAGAAATAGTTAAACACAGCAGTGAATGAATAAGGATGCTTTCAAGGAGTACTGTTATTTATTTTGGCTCCAATTCTACAAATATTTGAGTATATACTTAACTTCTAAGTACTTAAGTTGTCCCGTTGACTTCAGTGGGAAAACTTGCATGTTTAAAGGTTACACCTATGTAAATATTTGTAGAAATGAGAATTCAATATTAGTACAGATTTTGGTGAATGTAACTAACTGGATTACCTAAAATAGATTTAATTTTTAACGCTCCTGACGTTTCCTCTTCCTTAGCAAATTCTTTCCACTGAAACTTAAAGTTATGGAAACTTTGTGTGAATAAAATCAGGTAATACATTAAAAGTGCACACACTTTCTCCTTTATAAGTTAAATCCATACCTCTTTTTCTCATTTACTTTATGATCATTTGCAAAGAATCCAAACAAGTATAGGAGTTATTATTGCATTATCAATTGCAATACAGTCGGATACATTGGCTTTTCTAAGTCAGCAGCTTTTCCTGTTATGATTAAAACTTTCTCCTGGCCCCTAGGGTAATTACTATGGTTCTGTGTTTAGTGCAGCATGCATTCCCTCCATTTTTGAAACTCCAGCAGCAGCTTTGGTTTTGGATGCATTCAAAGATGGGAAGATATCTGAAGTACAGGAGAATATACTCCATGATCCACTTAGTGCCACCTTACCTGCTGATTCAGTTCGTGGAGTCACCTTGACACCGTTACAGGTATCTCGTGTTTTGAAAACTTTGTTTCGCGAGTCACAAAGAATGTTCTCAGTAAAGTTAAATAGATGAAACACTGTAAGAGAATCGAAACTGGATGATGTGATACCATGAAAATGTTGCAAACTGAGTAAGCCACAGGCATAACATAAAGAAAGGGGAAAAAAAGCCCCAAACACCAGCTTCTTTCTGAACTACACAGCAGTCTCACAGACTGCAGAAGAATGTTAAATGTGCTGGCAGGCAAACAGAGCATGCAGTTGTAATGCCATGTTCCTTGAAGAAATTTAACTTGTTGAGAGATGCTAAGTCCCCTCGCTTTCACTGCAGGTAGGGGGTACTTAGCACAGGTGATAAGCCCAAGAATATTTCATAAAACAAATATAATCTGTGATTCTGTGGTTTAATACCAGAGCTGTTCTTGTTTCTCCAGAACCAGATCACTCTGAGTGGCAGAGTGCCCCACTTGGGCAGATACGTATTTGTGGTACATTTTTATCAGCTGGCACACCCAGTGTTCCCTGTGCAAGTCCATGTGAATGCAGGACGTGTGTGGTCAGGTAGGCATCTGCATTTGATCTAACCCCTTTCCTTTCTCAGCATTTTGGGATATGGAGCTGTGTTGGGTTGACCCTGGATGGACACCAGGTGCCCACCGAAGCCGCTCTGTCACTCCCCTCCTCGGCTGGACAGGGGAGAGCCAATATAACAAATGGCTTGTGGGAGGAGATAAGGACATGGAGAGATCACTCACCAGTTGCCAACATGAGCAAAACAGACCTGACTTGGAGAAATTAGCTTAATTTGTTACCAATGCAATCAGAGCAGGTTAATGTGAACTAAAGCCAAATCTTCAAACTCTTTCCTTCCACCTTTCCCTTTTTCCTGGGTTCAGCTTTACTCCCAGATTTCTTCAACTCCTCCCACTGAGTGGCACATGGGGACGGAGAATATGGGCTGTACTGAGTTCATCACAGGTTGCCTCTGTTCCTTCCTGCTCAGCAGGGCACTGCCCACGCTCTTTCCATGCTTTAGTATTGGATCCCTCACATAGGAGATAGCCCTCCACCAACTTCTCCAACATGAGTCATTCTCCTGGGCTGCAGTTCTTCACTAACTGCTCCAGCGTGGGTCACTTCCATGAGGTCAGGAGGCCTGCCAGGAGCCTGCTCCAGTGTGGGCTTCCCAGAGATTCACAGACCCCTTTGGGCATCCACGTGCTCTTGCATGGGTCTCCTCTACAGGCTGCAGGTGGATCTCTGCTCCAACACCTGGAGCACCTGGTCCCTCTCCTTCTTCACTGATGTTGGTGACTGCAGAGTTGTTTCTCTCACGTGTTCTCACTCCTCTCTCTCTGGCCGTAGCTGCTCTTGAGACGGGTGTTTTTCACTTTTCTTAAATATGTTATTTCAGAGGCACTACCATGGTCAGACTTGGCCTTGGCCAGTGTTGGATCTGTCTTGGAGCCAACTGGCATTGGCTCTGTCGGACATGGGAGAAGCTTCTGATAGCTTTTCATAGAACCCACCCCCCCTGCAACCAAAACCTTTTCACATAAACCCAATATATTTTTTTCTTCTAGGTGCTTTCAATGCTTCATTCTGCCCTCATACTTCTGGCTGTCGGGTTCAGGTGATTGCAGAAAACCAAATTGAGCTTGACATTTCTGAACCCAAGGTCTCTGTTACAGTGATGATACCAGAAGGAAGAATGCTGGTTCTGGTACGTGTATTACATAAATGTACTTGAAAATGTTATTCTCAGTTTCACCCTTCATTTAGCGGTAGATGCAAAGATGAAAGCCAAAAAGGATAAATTTTTTAATGTTGTGTTTCAGATTTTTAGGATCTTTTGCACTGCTTTTGGTTTTATTTTTAATTTTTAAGATACTGTGCACTGTTTTTATTGTACACTGCTTGTAGCACCACAACTTTGAGGGGAATATGCAAAGTTTATTTTCCTATTTTTTGGTTAAAATCTTACAGGTTTTGAAAAAATCCAGAATGTATAATGAAGCAACATTTAAATATGTAAATGCCTTAGCTTATGCCTTTTCATTTTTCTCTGAAATGTACAACTTAGCTTTCTTATTGTTTTAAGGAAAATATCTTAGTTGTTCCAGCAGACACCTACAGTTACAAAATTCTTGACAAAAAGACAGTGGACAAGTCATTTGATTTTATCAGCCAATGTGGAGGAAACAGTTTTTATATTGAGTAAGCATCACTTTCTAAAAAACTGAACATTGACAATAAACTGGGAATAATCTTACTTTTACTCTGTATTAAAGAGCTGTCTTAAATCCCTATAATTGTACTACATTAAAATGCTTTTCATGGCTTGTGCTGGCCTATTAAATTTCCATGAGTCATTTTTCTATGACTTCCTATTGCAAATGCAATGTAAAGGTAGAGCTTTATTGCTCACAGTACAAAAGAAGAAAATCTATGTCATCTTCCTGTCTTTGGTATTTCCATCTTTGGTATTTGGTATTTTGCTTGGCATGTCTGAACTGATACAACTAATACGCACTTGCTATGAAAAAAAATCTCTTACCTGCATGTTCAAAGCCATTCACCCCTAATTTAATTAAAGTCTATCCTTGCATGTGTGCTGATGCCATCCTTATGTCAAACTGTTTGAAAGACAGAACCCTAATCTACTGAACCACTGCAACGCACTCTCATAACAATTCCTGAGTGCCAGCACTTAAGCGATTTATATTTCAATTTAAATAGCCCAGAACGATCGTCGGCCTTCTGTAAGGACTCCGTAAGGTCACTGGTGGCTTTCTACAACGACGGAGCCCTGCCATGTGATTGCCACAGCGCAGGTGCCACGAGCCCTGCGTGCAGCCCCCTGGGAGGGCAGTGTGTGTGCAGACCCAACGTCATCGGTCGCCGCTGCAGCCGATGCCAGACCGGCTACTACGGGTTCCCATTTTGCAAGCGTAAGTACATGCTTGCACTCGTTCGGCTCCTGACCCAACCACCTACTTAATCCTCTGAATTCACTGCAGATGTACTGCAGCCTGACTTTTCTTTGTAGAGCCTGATCCTGTGAGAGGCTGGTCAAGCCGTTTTAGCTTCACCATAGCATAGCTTTTGGTTTAAGGCAGAAGAAATCCCATTCCCCTAAAGCACACCTAGTTCATGGTGTGCCTTTGCATGTGTTGTCTGATCAGGTATAGTAGGCTTACAGCTAAACTGGTTAAAATCCATATTGCCACTATTTCAGTGAAATGATTTTTTTCTGCACTGTCTGCTAAATAATTTCCAAGTTGTTAATGTTTAATCCCGTTTTACACCTTCAAGCTTTTCCATAGATAATCAGAGACACGGCATTCCTAATTCCTCATATTCTGATGTTAATAGTACCAACAGATCTGTAGATTACACCAACAATCTTCAGCCTCCTTCCTAGATACTATACTTGATGTTTATAAACATTGCTTTACAAAAGTGATGCCCTTGATGCCAGGACTACTTTTTTAATCCTTGTCAGTTTTGGCAAGGGCTAAACAATGTCTGTGGTGAAGTTATGCAACCAATCGATGGAAAAGAGCCAAGCACTAAACCTGCTCTTTGAAACTATTGTTGCAGTCAGATAGTTGGTGTCCGTGACACTGAACTTTAAACTAGAGAGAAAAGAGTCATGTCTTCTGTACATAAAGGTTGTGTGTATTTGTTGCATATTCAATAAGAGTTGATTGTTGTAAGATGAGATGTGATTGATTTGTAGAACAATTTCTTTGATCTAGTATGCAACTGCGGGCAGCGTCTTTGTGATGACATGACTGGTAAATGCATTTGCCCTCCACGAACTGTGAAGCCAAAATGTGAAGTGTGCGAGAAATACTACTTCGGCTATCATCCCCTTGCTGGCTGCAAGAGCTGTAACTGCTCAGAAAAAGGAGTTGTTGATGTGGCAAGCCCAGAATGTGATAAAACCAGTGGGCAATGCAAGTAAGTTTGGGTTATGTGTGTTATAAACAATGCGTGAAGGGTTTGCTTCAAAGCTCTTTTCAGGTGTTTGGAGAGGGTATGGGAAATTTAGGGCATTCAGTCTTCAGTGTGAACAAAGTGGGTTTTATCCATTGTGAACAGTTGTAAACGAACCCAAGCTTTGTGGAAGACTGAAGTCCCCGTAATTATTCATATGCTTGCAATTCCCCATTTTTCTGTTAGCAGGTGCTTGCCTTGAGTAATGTACAGGCACATTTTCCAGCTGTAAATCTTCTTCCAGCTCTGCTTCCCTGTATTCAACATCCATATTTTACACCTTGGTGTACAGAGAGAGTAGTTCTGCTCTGCAAGCACTCAATAGCTGTAGAAGTCTAATTCTATTGTGAGCGTTTTTATCCTTCAAAGTCAAATCCATTCCTAGTCAGTTCCATGGCCATTTAAAATGTCACACTATGCAAAATCTGAGAACAAAACTAACCTGCTGCTTTTTCTCTGTGGAAATCATAAAGTTCTGTCATAGCCATGCAATCCCTTCAAATACCCACCTGCCTCTTGTTTTATTTTCCCATCCTTGCTCCATTCCTACCTCCCTTATTGACTCTCCTCTGTGTTTGTTGATAAAGATGCAAACCAGGAATAAAAGGACGTCGGTGTGATCAGTGTGCTCCTGGAACTTACGGTTTCCCTAACTGTGTGCCATGTAGCTGTAACAGAGATGGAACAGAACCGGGTGTTTGCGATCCCCAGACAGGAATTTGTCTTTGCAAGGTCAGATAAATCAAATTACTTCTGCATTCACAAGCATCGTTTGCTTGTCAGTGACTATTTCATATATAATGGGGTGAATAAAGTGAGTTTATGATTTAAGTTTTCAGTAAAAATTAAGTGCAGCTGTACAAAGCCATCACACTTCGCAGTATGTGCACGGATTATCATGGTAGCGTTAAATACCATTTTTAATGGCTTCAATATCTGTCAGTTGTACACGTGGTCTTAGGTTTTGCAGGATGTTAAGGGAGCTGCAGAGTAGATGTCCACTGATTCACTGAAGCAGTCTGTATCCTGCATAGATCCGCTTTATCCATCTGTATCTTGCCTTTTGGATGTTAACCAAGTCCCATGCTTTTTTTAGCCATATTATGTCAGTTGACATTTTACCACATCATTATAGCTAGGAAATCTTCTTTTGTTCTGATCTGCATAATTAAATGTGATAAACGTGAACTTTCACAAGTGACCTTTTATATTGTGGGTTTGCAAAAGCCAGCAGGAGGGTTTTGGCAAGGAAGTTACCAGCTGTCTCTGAGTAATATTTATTACTCAGTGGTTCACATTATAAACTGGAAAGACAGCTCATAAGATAGCCTCCAAGACAGTTTCATTTGCATTTGGAGTACAGTCTATCCAGACAATCACACATGTTCGTTCATTTGTTTCTATACATTTAAATAAGTATTCTTTCATAAGGTTTGTTTCATGTGCAGGAAGTTTTGGGGACCTCAGCAAAGTGAAAAGAAAAGCACTGACATTTCTTTGAACTCTGCCTTGACAGGAAAATGTTGAAGGTGCAGCATGTGACACTTGCCGACCAGGATCTTTTTATCTGGACCCTTCCAACCCCAGGGGATGCACACCTTGCTTTTGTTTTGGGGCAACCAGCAACTGTCGCAGCACGGATCGTCGTAGAACCAAGGTGTACCAAAGATTTTTTTTTCTTTTCTGTCGTGAACTTACACTTGTTCCATTAAGGAAATTCGAGATTTCTTCCAAAGTTGAAAATATATTTTATTAGTTTCTAAGGATGAGAAATATTCTCCAAGCAATTCTCCAAGTGAAGATTTAGTGCAGCCTTCTTAAGATTAGGTGTAGTTTGAAAGTGCCGTTCAGCCGAAATGGCTCTTTTCACCTGTTTGTTAACAAGTCACTAGTTGGACTGAAGTTGAGTGGGCCTTTATCTTGCTTGCTTTATCTTCAGACTCTGTGTCAGTGATCTCCTTCAAGATGCTTTGATAAGCACATATCATTTTGCATGTCTATGTTGTAGATGCAGTCTTAAGAATTGTGACAGACTCTACAGAGATTGTAAAAATTGTCTTTCTTCCCTCCCTATAAGAGACATGACATCAAGTGTGAGCAACAAAGATTTTTAGTAGCATAAATGAACAGTAAAATGGCTGAAGACTGAAAAAAATGCAAGAGAAAGGAAAGGAAAAGAGACGAGAGCTAGAATGGTGAATGAGGAGTTTAGTTAAGATTTAGACATAGACTAGATGCAATCCAGATTGTGCCCTTTACAAGCAAAAGGTGAAAATGTGGCCTAGGTCAAATCAGTAGAAAATTTCCTCTAGTCATTACTTGTTCTCACCAAAAACTGTTTATAAAAACGTGTATCTTTTTGTTTTATTGCTCTGCCCAGTCAAGGGCAACACACCAGAATCCAGAACTGTTCTGATACCTCCAGCATAATGATAAATAAAAAGAGGCGTGGTCTTTCATGACACAGCAGCCATAAACATAGAATGTGCATTAAAGAGCCAGAATATTAGGCTACATTGCCTGCCCCTCTGAAAGGTCATGCCATGTCCCCTCCCTAACAGTTAACCTGATCCAAACTCTCTTTTAGGTTAGTGCCCTGGGTTTGATTTTGGAATGGACTTAAAAAAGTATCTCCAAATTATATCCTTGGGTTTGTGTGCACAATTCCTAGTCACCCCCAAAAGGCTGTGTCTTCATGTGGCTGAAGATAGAATTTAGCTTCCAGGTGACAAACCAAATGCCTGCATCCCAAGTAGCTCTGGCACATCTTTACATTTATACTCTCTTTTGAGGTCGATGCAGCATTCATTGTGCAAAGATTTTCGCTGGCTCTGAAGGGGTTGGATCTCGTGCTCAGGGAATTGCAGAGGCTAAACAATTTCTTCTCATTGCTTGGTGCTGGTAAAGTTTAATAAAGGATGAAACAAACTTTTATTTCCTTTATGTATTTTTCATTAGTTTGTGGACATGAGGAGCTGGCACTTGGAGGCAGTAGATGAAAATACTGACATTCCAGTCACTTTCAATCCAGTCAGTAATAGTGTGGTGGCTGATGTTCAAGAATTGCCTGCTTCTGTGCAGAATTTGTACTGGAAAGCACCACCATCCTACCTGGGAGAGAAGGTAAATACCACCTGACTCATCTGTTTTAGTAACATGTAATCATTTCTTTGCCAACATCGTTGGTAAAGAGTCTCACTGTTTTTCTTAGATAAGTTTCTCTCTCTTCCTTTGTCTTTCTTACCTGTCATGCCAGGAATCACAATATTTTACTTCTGAGTACAGTGTTGCAATTAACCAGTAACACAGAATCAATCATATTGCTTGGTGCCAGACAGGTCTTTATGTGAACAGCATGATCAAGAGCTCCATGGCTCAAATGGCTCAAATGCCTCAAGGAGCTGGTACCTTCAGCTGCTTTTCTGAAGCCCAGAAGATGTAGAACTTGCCAGTGTGGCTGCTCTGAAATCCAGAACACAGAGGACTTGTCAATCCTTTAGGTTCTCTAGAGAATGTCCTGGGCAGATTTCCAAAAGAGTAAAAGGTGATTATGTGCTCAGTGGCACACAAAAAAACCCCAACCTTTTGCTTTTGATATATTGCTTGGGAAGAGCATCAACCGGTTTTCTACCCTTTGTGTTCTTTGGGCTGCCTGCTGCTCTCTCGACTCATGCATGGGAGCAGTCTCCTGCTCATGGTTAATACCAGCAGCATCTCAGCCTGAGGATCACACTGACTTGGACAGTGGTGACTCCCAGGCCCAGAGCTCCCCTCTTTGGAACTCTGACAGTGCCAATACTTACCAGCCAGTTGCAGGACACACAGGCTTTTCAGATGCAGTCCTGCTGACACACAAGAGAAAACAAATGGTGTAGACACCAAGGCATGAAAGATGGTACAATTTTTTAAGTTTCTCCTAGTCCTCATTTTAAAGACTAGAGCAGTATTTTTCCTCCTGCCCTCCTATATATCTCAGGTGAACAGCACATTTAGTTAGGGTGCTTTTTGTCGATGTTGTAAAGGTTCTTGTTTCAGTGATTGCAAGTTATTTTTGGAAGAAATTTCATGTTAAAGCATACGTTATCACCTGCAGTGTTAAAACAAAAGTACTTTTGTTGTTCCATAACAAGATATAAAGCAGGCAATAACCCTTTTTAAACACAGCTCTTAAGACCGGTGCTATCTATGACTTTTATGTTGCATGTCACAGTATCTACCTAGGCCTGCCATGAGTTGCTTTTATTTACAGTGGTAACACTGCAAATAAAATATCTCTAATTAGGGTCCTGCTTTTGCTGTATGCTGTGTGTGAGTGTATATTTTAGCACAGGCAATACTGCAGTAATGAATGTCCCACCAAAATGCTATCTAGCTGTGAGTTTACAAGTTCATAAATTTACTGATTACTCACGTTATTGTGTTTTGAAAATGTCAGGGTTCGGTCTGCTTCCAGTGATAGCATCTCTTTTGGAAAATATGAACAAGATCACTTCAGCTATTTTTCATTATGATGAGGGTATACTGTTTTCCATTAACTGAAACCTTTTAACTGGTTCCACAGGAACATTTATATTTAGCAGAGTGTATTTTCTTTCCTCTCTCTGTCTTTTGTTTACAAAGTTAAAAGGGAATCAAATGTAAAATGTATAGCAGTACAGAAACTAAGAGTAATTGAGAAATTCAAATAATGTTGTCCCCATTTTCTTTTATGTTTAACATTGTATTTAATAGACCACTCTTGACATTAGAAAATAAATACTCTACATACAGAATACAGAGGTTAGTTTGTAACACCAATATTGTCCTACAAAAAAACCCCACATTGAAAAAGAAGTAATTTAACAAATTACTCTCAAATGGTGCAGTTTTGAAACATGTTAAACAGGAAATCAACTCTAATTTGAATTTTCTTATATTTTTGTAAAAGAATTTATTTACACAGGGTGGTTTGATTGTGTTGGCAAACTATAACCAGTGTTCCTTTTGGAATAGTGATGCTTTTGGAAATGCATTTGGATAAGGAGAAGAGCATTAATTGTGGACCTGTGATCCAAAGAACAAATTCAGTGTTGAGATGTCAGTATTTTGTTTGTAATTCATCAGAGATATGGAAAGGGGTAGACTGAAGGTGGTGCTTACCTGTAGAACAGCAGAACCTGACAAAGCAGTTCTTAGATGGCAAAACCAAGGATAAGATGTAAGGGCAAATGCCAAGGGGTGCAAATCAAAATAGGATATCCGTGGCAAAATGCCCGATTTCACTTAGAACCCACAAACCTTCCCTCAAGTCTCTTCTTGGAACAAAAACTATCTAGGCTGTGCCTGGAGCTTCCTTTGCTCCCAATGTTTAGTACTGAGTCACTCACACAGCACCCAGGGAGGTGCTGTGTTTGTCGGGCGATTCAAACACACTTGCCTGTGTTTGTTCTGGGCAGCAGCCCTGTGTTTGGTTGGGTTTGAGGCCGCCTGTGGTCACCTCTAGTTGAGCCAAAAGAAGTGTGGTTTCAGCTCAGCCTGCAGCCACAGTCTGCTTACCACAGAGCTGATAGCAGTAGAAATCCTGTCCTGAAAGTGGAGCAAACATTCCTGATTGTGTTCCTGTTTTCAGTAAGTTTAGAAAATGCTGGCCTATGAAACCCACCTTTAAACATGCTTAGTCTGACTTCTTTTTATCCATGGCTATTTGTTAGGTTTACCACCACTTTCACTGTCAGTCTTTTGTCTGCTCTTGATGCACCAAATCTGTTCTGTACAGTCAGGGGGGGAACAATGTTCATGTGGACATGTGATGTCTCCATGACGCAGGTGGTGTGAACCCAAGTATGAAAAAAACCCACGATGCAGGTAACCTTTCAGAGAACAGTATCTGCTGAAAAAGTTACATCAGATACACACAGTAAACAAAATAGAAAGTAATTTCTTACAAACAACAGTATTTTCATATTTTTTCTAAAGAACAAAGAGCAACTGTGTTATTTATAGTGCTGGAAGATGAGATGAACTGGAATACAAATTTATATTATTATCAAGCAATAGTGTAGTAAAGTATCTCTGGTCTTGTGCATTTTGTTACAGCTCTCTTCATACGGTGGCTTCCTAAGTTACCAAGTGAAATCTTTTGGCTTACCTAGTGAGGGCATGGTTCTTCTGGATAAGAAACCTGACATACGACTAACAGTAAGCTTTGAAATACTATTTTGTCTTATAAGCAACACAAATACCATGATTTTTTATGTTACTTAACAACTATGGCAAATTTTGCTCTTATAGTGTACTTATCTATTAAAACAACTTGCTGTGTTTCTGTAGAAGTCATTTTACTGCATTTTGCTCAAAGCCAGCAACACATCTGTATCTGTTGCCAAAGTAACATATTATTAAGCTTAACTGATTTGAGAGCAAGTAAAAAGATAAAACAGGATTTTCTCTGTAGAATATGCCTGTGGAAAAAAATTAATGAATGCATTGCACACTTGTCAACAAGTATGGCCTCATCTCTGCAAAAGATGCCCTGGATTTCATGTGTAATTAATCTCATTTTATGTGAGAATTTTTTTCGGCATAAAACTAAGCATCATTATAATGCTTCAAGGGAGTGAAATAAAAACGCAACTTAGGTTAACAGTATTTTAATTTAACCACTTTAGGGCCAAAATTGAAATCCTTAACTGTTCGTTGAAATTCTCAAGGTTGAGTTTTGTTTCCTCAGACCATCAGAAATACTAATTCAATATTCTAGGATTCTTATTGGGAAACATACCTCATAAACTACTACCGTAATACCCGTAGTTGCTGGTGCACCAGGATGCAAAGGAGAGTGTTTCAGACTGCAAAACCATTTTTTTTCTAAAGTAATAACTAGTTCCTGTGAAAATTGATCAGCATTAATTTGATTCTCTTGGTGCTTTACTTGAAAACAAGGTTGTTAATAGGCAAAAGCAGTGAAAACCTTGCTGGCACTAGAACACAGTGCTCACCATACCACTTTCCTGAGAAAAAGAGGTACCATTTTCCTGGTATTACTTAGTTTTAATCCCCCAAAGAACAGGATTGATGTGCTTCACCAAATTTTACTGCATCTGAACACTTTCCCGTAACAAGCAGTGGAACAGCAATGTTATATCCTCTTTCTCACATAGGGCCATCAAATGGAAGTTGTTTATATGGATCCCAACAACCCACTGCCTGATCGTCAATATTATGGCCGAGTGCAGCTGATTGAGGTAAGAACTGAAAAGGAAATGGCCTTCTCTTTTCTTCCCAGAGTCACATAAAAATACACACATGCAGAATACATGCAGAAATACCAATTACTTGGTAACGGTGATGAATATAAACTTAAACACTGTAGACCTTAACATTTTTTATCCCTCTTTACTGCCACATTGAACCTGGATTCTGGTTCATGACGCCTAATTTTAGCGCCTCTGAGTTAGGCATCTTGTCCAATGTAGCCCTTAGCACTCCCTCCAGGGCCAGTGGAGTAATGCTGAATCAGTCCTCAATAGAAGGTGATTCATTGCAGCCGCAGACTGAATAGGGATGGAATGAATTGTTATCTGTTTTCCTTGGTGTCTAGGCACCTAGTTTAGAATAGCACGTCCAACATTCAGATAGGTGAATTTAGCAGGGATTGTTCCTACATTAAATCTGTGCTCAGAAGGTCAGTCTGGGTTATTCATTTCATATGCAGACAAAAAAGATGTTTCTTCAAGGTAAATTCCGTTTTCAACAATGCTGTGTTTATTAGCAGCAAGAAAGCATGTGAAGGCAGCCCTGAAAGATTGGGTTTCTAGGACTTCACTTACTCTTAAAAATAAAAGCATTTTCCTTCACCCTTTTATAGTTTGGTGATATCTCAAAGAAATTTAGATGACTGAAGAAGAAGCTACAGGCTTCTTCACTTTTCAGTATCTCAAAGCCATACTTACCTTGCACAGTAAAAGCTACATCCCTTTCTTTATGCTCATTATTCTTTTTTCCACCCATCCTGTGTCTATTCTCCTGGAGCCTCTTTCACTCCCACACCAATTGGCACTAGATGAGTCTGTTCCATGGGTGTTTTCTCCCTTTTTCTGTCCTCTGGTCTTCTTTGAAGCTACTCTTTTCGAGAAGCTGCAGCACTGTGCTCGTTTTGTACCCTCCATGTGCAGGGCAACTTCAGGCACGCCGGCAGCAGTAACCCGGTATCCCGGGAAGAGCTGATGATGATCCTGTCCAGGCTGGATGGTTTGCACATCCGGGCCCTCTACTTCACGGAGACTCAGCGCCTGACGCTTGGGGAGGTCGGGCTGGAGGAAGCCACCGGCGAGGGCAGCGGCAGCGTCGCGCACAGTGTGGAGACGTGCTCCTGCCCTCCGCAGTACGCCGGTGACTCATGCCAGGTAGGAAACGTTCGCCTCCAGACTGCGCCATTGTCTTTTGCCTGCAGCTATACATACTGGGTTAGTTAGAGGAACAGGATGGTTATTAAAGTAATTAAATGTGCTCCTTGTAAGCCTGCACACTTTCAATGGCTCAAGTGCTTTCACCGTCTAAGAAGCGCTGTAGGGTTATTCTACTCATGATTGCTTTTATGGAGCTGTGAATGTCATTTTGCATGTGTGAGGCACTATAATGAGGGATTCTTCTGTGATGCCCTCTGAGAGGCTGAATAATCTCTTACTTTAATGGAGAGAAGGTCAGAATTGACTTACTCAAAGTCTGTGAGACCATACACAGTAGAGAAGATTCCTGGTGTTTCTTATTTTAGCAGGGTCCAAGGGAAGTAGCCTGAATCCAGATAATTCAGGATACTATTTCTATAGAAAAACATGTGAAATCTGAAATTAACATGCAAAAAATATTTGGAGATATGTTTATGAAAAGTAGTGTAGGCTTTGCAAAGTAATACTGTTAGCTGAAAACTGGCAATACAGCAGTATATCCTGTTCCTGATGCAGTTCCTGTAGCTGTGATTCTTTTGGTTGTCACTTTGCTTAGCTTGGAGCTTGGCTGTTGCCATATGTAAGCACCCAGTGCAGCAGAATAAAGCACCAGAGAGATAAGCAGTGTACAAAGTGCACAAAATATGAGGAATTACTCTCAGAAAATGGTTGAGCGTTACCATAAAGTAGCAATTGCTGTACTAACCTTGCAAAAGCTTTTTGAATTGAGAATGAATGAATAATATCTAGGCTGGAGCAGCTGCAGAGAGACTGAACAAAAACATGTAGGGCTGGCTTACATTTCATGTGTGCATCCACTGCTCGGGACGGCTAATTCATCATCTGCAGAATAACCATTGTGGAAATATTTTTGATTTTTTCACACTTTTGTTGCTCTGTGCCACACACAAATTGATGAGCATTGACTGAAAATTCTGCTGCCATCCCATTGCTTTCAACATACAGCCTTGGTTAAACTAAGTTTAACAGGATTTTTTATGAAACCTGGTGAAAATAAAAAGCCAAAGGAAGTGATTAAGACATTCACGGGGTAGTTCGTAAGCCCCGTATGTTTATGCAGCATTACTCAGGCAGTGATTTACTGCTCTAATCACCAAGCTCTGTCTGGCTGCTTTGGGTGGGGAGGAGGTGATGCCTGCCACACCCCGACTTAGGTATATATTGAGCTACAGGAACTGCGGGGTTACTTGTTAACCTCAGGAGCAGAACTGTGTGCTGAGCGACTTGACTCACGGATAAAGTTTAAAGGTGGGGCCCATCACGGCACAGAACCTCATTAATCTGAGTCAGAAGCTGGAGAAGAAGGGGGCGTAATAAGAGAAGGAACGGTGAGCACCAGAGGGAGAGCAGCGAATGTTCACAGAGGAGCCAAAGTGAAATGATGGCCCAAGCACAGAGGCCAAGAAATGTAGGATGGCTGGTTGTCACTTTAGTGTCCCTTGGGTGTTGTTTAGCACAAGATATGCAGCAGAGGCTCTCCTATCCCCAGCTTCAGGAGAGGAGTCAGTGGCAACAAGTTCAAATGGATTTTTATCCGAGAGAGGTAATTTGCTCATTTTTTCTTCCTCGCTTGCTTTCTTCTTTCACTTTGTTTTTAAATGAACTAATTCGGTAACAACTTATACATTACTTTATATAGAAGTAGTGAGAATGTTAATCTAGTGTCTCAAAGTACTTTACTAACAAAAGTGTGTACAAGAGGTTTATTTTAAATTGCTGTTTACTTGAAAATAATGAACCTAAAAAGCACTTGAAAGGGCCTAGAGCTTTATCTTCATGTGGAATAAATTTATCATTTGTATGGAATCACAAATGCTGCTTCAAAAACAAAGTGCCCACGTACTCCAAATGTATCATTTTAAAGACAGCATAAATAGAAAAACAAAAGGCTGCACAGATTTTTTTTTCCAAATGCAATTAGATGTATTTTTAAAATGTGTGATTTATTTTTCTCTCCAAAAGGAGACTTTAGGTAAATAAAATTTATATGCATTAGAGTATATATTTTACTTAGTCATGCTGTTTAACGTATTTCAGGCCCTGGTTTCTTCTGAAGCTGTGTATATTGGCTCCCTGTTATTCAGGGGAAATACTCACCCTTTAAAAAATGTATCTGAAAAACTTCAGCTGTCTCTTCTAAATTTAGTCCTTGCTCACAGTGAAGTCAGTATTCAAAGCTGTTGATGATATTAGTATTCTGCATACTTCTTTTTTTTTTTTTCCAATTATCCTACCTGTAGAGAAGGCAAAGGTGCCAGTAGCGATTGTTGTTTCAACAGCAGTAACTCAGTATTCCATTTGGGATCTGCCTTGTGAAAAATGTATATTTTTTTCCCTCTTGTAGTTCTGTCATTGAAAAACTCCCTGGTTAATCCTGCCTCTGCATAAATACTTACACCTCCAACCACTGGAATGTGATTTGTGACACCATCCCACAGACCCTTTGTTCTTCAGATTGGTCCCATCAGTCTTGGTGGTGCACTTACTATGAGAAAGGATTTATGGCTTTAGAGTTCAACTGTCTTGTGTTTTCTGCATGTTGTTTGGGGCCAGCCCCTGCCCGTGAGGCAGAGGCAAGGCATAGGTGCAGCTCACAAGAACATTGCCGGAGGCAGGAACCTGGGAGGTGCTGGCTTCGTGGGGAGCACAACTTTCTCTCTGCTTCTGTATAGCCTCTGACCTTCCTTGCACCACACCAGCTTAGTTCCTAGGGAAAAAGTGCTACAGAATAGAAAGGATAAACTTATGCCCAGTCATTTTTAGTGTGATTGGTGTGCCAGGAGTATGCCAGGAGAAGGTGGGTGTGAATTTTTGATCTGTGTGCAGGAGGACTTCATGCCCAGGAGGAATCCCTTGTGTTTTCCCTGCCCATGCCAAGCAAGAACCTGGTTTTTAACATATTAGTTGCTACCTCCCTGCTGTAAGCAGACAAACTTGATGTCTCTTGCTTCATTCATAATATCTGAGCTCTGGTTCAGCTCCCTGTTTAAATCCTACTGTGATCTGACAGGTTGTGCTCCTGCTCCTGTGCCCTCAATAGTTGGAACATTCTTCTCATGCTTCCCCGGGCTCCAGGGCAAGCCTGTACTTAGAAATTAGACCACTGTATGTTTTGTTACATCACTTAGCTATGTCTAGGTGTGGCTTTAGCTCTTGGTAGACTAAACTGTGGAAGTCGCGATGAAGGTATGTAAAAGGCATCCAGAATTATTTCCAAAGAATACACTGTAGTGAAATTAATATCAAGATATAACCACTAATTAGTAAGTGAGATTTCCAGATGTTCTTCTTTAGATTCACACTACAGTGTTCTCATACTCAAATATTTTTCTGTGGTTTAGAAATCATATTCTACACCTTTGTATATAGCCAGAGGAAACATGTTTTGCTCTGAGGTTAGAGTCAAAATTATTGAATCATTACTACCAAAGTGTCTAAAGCACAGGGTTCAGATGAAATTTGTTCATCTCCATTCATTGCTATTTAATGTATTAAAAAACTTAAACAACAGTATGAGCTTAGGAGAGCTTAGAGGGAAATGTACACCTTCACTACTCCTTGGAAATGGACAACATTTTCAAAATACACTTCTCATAAAACTTTCCACCAATGCTCACCAATTTTTTTCTTTCTGCTTGCTGTCCAGGAGTGCAGCATTGGATTTTATCGTGAGAATAAGGGATTATTTGCTGGACGTTGTGTGCCCTGCAACTGCAATGGAAATTCAGATAGATGTCAAGATGGTACTGGAAAATGTATTGTAAGTAATTAGTAACATTCAATAAATTAATGGGAAGAAAAGGAGAAAAAAACATTTCTCTTATTGCAGTATGGACCATACAGTATTGTTAAATTCCAAGCAACTAAGAATAATCCTTGTATGCCTCATTCTCTAAATTTTATATTGTTAATGAGCATAAGATGCATACACTTAAATGTACATTTAATGTAACTGTGGGTGATGGGAATAATTTGTGTCCTTGTCTTCTTTTTTTCTTTCCCCTGTAATTTTTGTTAGCTCCTGGTACAAAAAAGTCACCCAACTTATACATAAGGAAATGTTTTTAGTTATTTATAATAAATATGGGTCTTATCCTGGCATCTGCAGTCCTGAGCTTTTTACAAATATTTGTGTAATGCTGACAAATAGCACATTCATGCATAGCATAGTCTTTGCAGAATCTCTTGTTTAAATCAGCTTCAGTGCATCTCCACTAATCATAGTCTACAGCTGGATGGGTTAAAAAATACTGAATTAAATAAGATGAAATAAAAGTAATAGAAGTCATATTAATTAGAAAATTTCAGCTGTTTCAGATTTTGCTCCCTGGCACTCTGTATTAAACCCAAAGCAGCCCCCTGGGAGTGGATCAGCCCTGAATAATGGAAGTGTGACACTTGGCTGACTGTGCTTCTCCAGTTTATATCCATGATGCCTCTTTGAATAGTTTGCCTTGAAAAATTCCCCCTTAAAAACTTTTGACTAATTTTTCATGTGCTGTATAAACAAGAACTTTGCCAGCATCTTTCATGGTCTGTCTTTTCTGTTACTTCTTCCTTGCTCGCAGTGCATCCATTCTGCCTGCGGCGCATTCCTGCGCGTTATGTCATCCTCCCGACTTTGTTTCAACCAACCGTGTTGCTTTAATGGAAACTATAAACCAATTCAGCACATTCTGGGAGATGACTTACAGGCTGCTGCTTTGGAGGGGCAGGACAGGCCGTGACAGGAAAGTGCTGCTGCACAGCAAGAAAGATCAGGAAGTTTCATTTCAGATTAGAATTATGAAAGCAAATTTTACTTTCACCTCATGAAGTATGTGATCTAGGTTTTCTTGATCCTGTCCTTCTCACAGCTGGATTAACTTTCAGATAGATAGAGCTAAATCAGCCCTTGGTCCTGGGACAAGATTTAGGGCAAGCAAAGTCATCCAGAATAATGTGGTGAAAAATGAAAGCCCTGAGGGCCTTTATTTCCGTCATGAACCTCTGCCGAACCAAGAGCAAGTTTGTCTCTCTGTAGAGGAGCCATGGGACAAAAACCTGACTTGGTGCAGAGAAGACAAGGAGGCTTCCCACTCTGGAGCCATCATGTTCCACATCCAAAGTGCAAAGCTTGTTCTCTCGGCTTCCTGCTCCTCACCTGGAGCCCCAGATGCGAGTACCTACATTTGTCAGTGTCTCTCCAGCGACAGTCTCCAGAGGAGGCTTTGTGAGAGAGGCTAAGCCCAGGCTGGCTCCTTCTCCTGTGGCAGCAGCACAGCCCTCCCTGGCTCAGGCAGTCGCTTTCCTGCTGCTGCGTGCTGGTGGAAGGAGAGGAGTGCACTGCCGTGCTGCTGGAAGCAGGGGACAATGGAGGGCAGGAGGAGGTGGAGGAGGCTGGACCTGGTTCTCATGTGTAGGCAAAAGGCATCTCTCTGCCATTAACCAGGCTTTGTGTCCTCGTGGTCCCTGCCCTTCCTCCTGGAAGGCGCATTCCCTCGGCGGCAGCAGCATGGTGCCGAGACTTGCTGATCCCATGGCATGTTGCTTCATGTCACGTAGCCCCATGTGCTTGCCGTAACCTCAGTGGTTCTGCTGTGGCCCTGACACTCTCTACTCTGACCTCCTCGTACCATATGGGTGCATGTGGAGTCTGCTGTAAGTTTTCCTTTAGGATTTGTGATACTTGATGGTTTGGAGATGCTGTGACTTGAGGGGTGTCTCTGACCCTGTAAAACTTGAAGGAAGACCCATGAGGGAGTTGCTGCTCCGGCTTCATTGCACTGTGCCTAGGGAGCTCCATGTAGCTAGTGGAGCAGCATGGCACATTTAGAGTGGCTTACATGTGAAATAGCTGGAATTTTCTTTGCAATTACAGAATTGCTTCAGTTTCTATAGATAAAGTGAACAAAACAAAAAGCCAGGATATAAACTTGGGGGGGTGGGAGGAGGTTGCTCTAACATGAACCCAACACATACATTTTAAATACATCTCTTTTACTCTTTCTGCAGCTGAATTTATTATTCAGGGTTATAAAAATTGACAGTAGTTTTTCAGAAACAGTCTGAATTTTCCATTAGGTTTTTGCAGGAACATATGCACCAGCTTTTATAGAGGACACATTTTAAAATGGTTTCTTTTGCAAACATAGTGCCTTTGTGATACTTGGTGTCAAATGGCTCATATGGGAACTGGAGCTTCTCCTGTTCTCTCCCAGAACCTTTTATCAGTGAGCCACAGATTTAATTCTTAAACCAAAATGAAAACAAATTAGGGGTTACTACCTGAGGGAAGAGCTCGTGGTTGAGGGAATCTGGTGTGAAGAAATGTGAAGGAGAATGGAGTTTTAGAGAAGATGGGAGAGACAGAACTATTTCTCATTTGTAGGGGAGAACGCCCTCTTCTGCCAGTCATGGTAGCAGGGTCTTCAAACATAGCCCTGAGCCATCAAAGTCCTTGAAATGGAAGCACAGTTTGCTCAGTGACTGCTTCCAGCCAATTTCCAGCTTTCTTTTTTCCATCTTTTCCTTTGTTAGTAAGCCTTCAGCTCTGTGGGACATTCGATCAGTCTGTTGCACAGAAGACAAACAGTTGTAGGACTTGGGAGTGTGAATGCCTCTTGAGTATTGGTCATTTGGAATTTTTATTATGGCTGCTTACGTATTTTTATGCTTCTTATGTATTTGAACAGCTTCTATTTTAAATTAGCAACGCTTTAGGTAATGCAAAGGCAACTTCCTCATTCTGTCCCTATAAAATATAAATGTATGACAAGTAGCACTAGAATTAAGAATGTTTCTAAACCAAGATACAATTCCCAACAATTTTATCATGGAAAAAGTGGCTCAGCTGCATCAGTTTCAGTTGTATTCTTAGCTTTTGCTTTCCATCATTCATTCCATTTACTACAGTAAAATACAAGTAACACATACACTGGAGAAACTACATGAAACTCAATTCTGATCTGAATCTACTAAGAGAAACAATTTTTGTATTTATTTAAAGGGATTTTTAAAGCAATGCACTTGGGCTTAATTGATTGCATGCTTTTAGATTGTATCTGCTTTGTAATTAGTGTTAAGATGCAAAATTTAAAGTTTTATATAAACGTAGTGATTTTTAATTGTAATATCAAGACAGAGTGCATTAATGGAATGCTCCTTTACTATCTATGCATCTGATTGAGTTTCTTTAAAAATATGTTGAGTTCAACTTGTTTATCTGTTGCTTTTCCACAAGAGGGAGGAAATTGCGCTTTCTACAGTTAGAAAATTGACTGAAACTGTTCTCTCCTGGTTGTGAAGGCAGTTTGGCAATAAATGGTGGATTATGTGGAAGGAAAAGAACATATTCTCTGAGTAAATTAGCTGCATTTTTTTAAATAACAGTAAATCCATATTGAGTGATAAAGCACTGCTAACTGTCTTGCTTGTTTCCTTTTCAAGGACTGTCAGTATAATACTGCTGGGGAGAAATGTGAGCGCTGCAAAGATGGTTTTTTTGGAGATGCCACTCAGGGTTCCTGCCGGGAGTGCCCTTGCCCCTATACAAACAGGTACAGTAAAAGCTTGTAAGAAGAGTCAAGTAGGGGAGGGAAGAAGAAAAAAGGAGGAAAAAAAAAGAGAGAGAGAAAAAAGCCCCCAAAGCCCAAACTCTGCTACCATAGGAATATAATGATCTTCTTCTCTGTTGTCATATTGAGAACTTGGTGGTCTGTCTCACAGCATAGCCTTTTTTAATAAGCTGAGTATTCCAATCTTCATTCAGATCCTGAACTTCAGAGGCACACTGCTCATAGCCTTGGGGACCCCCAGGCAGTAGTAGTGGGCTTATTTTCAAAACCACCAGCACTTCCTTCATAGTGAGAAATACAGGATGGAGGTCTTTTCCCTTACACTGGGCATATCCAGAATCTTTTTTACTGGAATGTAAGATGTTTAATAACACCATTACTCTGACTAGGAGATAAGAGGCAACAGTGAAACAAGCCTTTTATAGAAATTCAGAAAAATTAGTAAGATACAAAAATTATATAAAAACATTTAAGGTCTTAAGCACATGTCTTGAACTCTAAAAGGGTATGGTTGCTTTTCCTGTGAAAGCTCAGTTTGAAGTGCAAACATACTGCGATGAAAAGTGAAAAAGTGAAACTTCCTTGGATCTAATAACATTGCCAGTCTTTTAAAATTGGGCAATAAATTGTATTTTAAATGCATGGTATGTTTAGCCAGATTGTCACCATTGATCAGTTCTGAAACATGGTAAATAAAATCAAATGAAAAAAAACCCAAACAAACACAAACAAACCCCTAAGCTATAAATTGCTAAAAGCACCACATAGTATTTGCCAGGTGCATTAGCACACACCAAGTAATCTTAAGTAAGAGATTTACACCATCAGACAATAGACAGGTTTATCACTTATCAGAGAACTCTCTGATAGATCTGGTTTTGACAGCCTTTTCTGCAGGTGCTTGCCTGAGGCTGACTGAACATGTTTTTAGTCATCATTTGCTTTCAGAGTTCTGAAATAATCTAGGGAGACCATAAACCTGTGCAGTTTCATAACTCCAGGTTAAGGTGGTGAATACCGTTCCTGACATAGGAAATGCACCCCACCTGGCATTACTGGAGTTGACTATTTTCCATCTAGTCAAATTCCAGTAATTCTTAGTGCAGACCTCTGTCTTTGATGCACAGACTTGCTTTATCCAACTGTTCATAGATTAAAAAATGAAAATAGCAAACATGGCCCTGCTTTATATCCTGTCTTTTCCTTCACAAACATTGAACTTTGAATCTACACAAGTCTGCTTGAAAGAGCAAAGAAAAATGTTCATTGTGTTAACCAGATCCTTGGATCCCAAAAATCATGCCTAACTCTACTTGGCCTTGGTTAAAAAACCCCTAAACAATATTAGCTACATAAAAATATCCTTTAATGTTTTCATCCATTAAAAAGAAATAAAGGAAAAGATACACAAACATGAGGAAATGTTGTCTAGCACAGGCTATTGATTCTTGCCTCCTAAGATAAAATAGCTACCCAGACTTTATTTTATTTTATGACATCGCTATTAAGGTTTATTTTAGGTATTCCTTTGGTATTATACTCAGTCCACAGGGCCAGGAAATGGTAATTTCTTTAGTCTAAGGAAGTAATTCACACAAAAAAAATATGAAACTTCAACGAATTAGTCACAGTAAATTATCTAGAGGCAATTAAATTAGCTGAGAAGTAATTTGGTGGTGTAAAAACTTTTTAATCTGAAAGTCGTAAAACTGAACCTCTAGAGTGTAAAATGTATTTGATCATATGCTCACAATAATATTTTTGCTTCTTCTCAAAGTTTTGCAACTGGCTGTGTTGCAAATGGTGAAGAAATGCAGTGTCTCTGCAAAGAAGGCTATACAGGAGCTCGTTGTGAACGGTGCGTAGCCTGCTTCTCAAAACTGGGAGTTTTGAGAGACACAATTAAAGGAGGGATGTCTGTGTTGGGACAGACACATATGGACATGCACCTCTGCACAGTATGCATGTACCTAAGGAGTAGCTATTTATATGAACAGCTGCTAAAGAGTGTTGCTGTAGTGCAATTCCAGTCACAAACCCAATGCTCCCTGGAGAAATGAAAGCAGTTCTCCACAGACTACTGACTGCACCATCTTTACCAAAAAGAGGTGTCTGCCTCTTTGCCTAAGTGTCCTATGCCTTGCCTTATCCTGCACCCTGGTAATAATGACTCCCACTTATTTCACCCCTTTTCAAGTTAAAAACATTTTCCCATTTCCTCCAGTGTACACGATGGTGCCTCAGTGGTCTTATCCAACAGGAACGACGTAACATTTAGCACCATACCCTTCATCCCAAATCATTCTGATGTGCTCCGCGGTCGGAGCTTACACACACCAGGCTGAAGCCATCTCTTTTGCTGGAACATTGCAGCAGTTTGGCAAGGCAGGAGAGGAACAGCATGGCAGTTTCAGGCAGCCAGAGGAACCAATTTCACTGAGTTGCAAATTCAGAGAGACCTGAAGTGTAATAGAGTGGTGTTGTCTGGTTTGGAAATTAGAGGCCAATAAGTCATGATGTCTCATCTGACCACAGGACCTACAGCAGGGCACAGTCTTACCCTTCAAGACTGGTGCCTTTGACCCTGTCTAATCTGTGGGTTATAGATATTTTCTCTTCCAGATTTAGCTGTACCTCAGCTGCTCATCATGGCCCTTTGATCCTGCATTACCACCCTAACAGGTCTTACCACAGAGTGACTTCTAGGAATATTAGCTATCCAGTCTGAACAATATATTTTACCTTTAAAATATTTAGAGATCAGTCACACAGACTGCTTTGCTGGCAAGATGGGGTATCACACAGCAGAAGGGTGATGATGTCACTCAGTGCCATTGCTGCTGAAATCTCAGCTGTGCATGCAGTGTGATCCTCCTTAATATGTGTTTTCTGGTGGGATCACAGACCAGAATGGTATGATTTGCTTGGTTAAGCATTGTCAGATTTTCTATGTATGTGTGTATCTGTGTGCATTGTTTTTTTTCAGATTAAGTGAATTATTCCTACAAGAGCAGGAGTGTGGGAGTTCTTTTATTTTTAGAAAAAAATTCTGCAGCGCTCACAAAGATATTTTTAGCATAGTGCAGAGGATACTGTAAACCAAAAATATATTTCTTCTGTCTAAGTCAAGACATGAACTCAAAAGTTCTTGAAAGTTTCTTCGGGAGAATAACTGGGTTTTTATCTCAAGGGAAAGTATATTTCACAAAATCAGCGTCAACTATTTAATTAAAATTATTTGTATCTCTTTATCTAGCTGTGCTCCTGGATATTTTGGAAATCCACAAAAATATGGAGGCTACTGTCAGAAATGTAACTGTAATAATAATGGGCAGCTGGCTAGCTGTGACCACCTGACTGGAGGTATGTGAGGGCCTGTGAACATGGAAGGGAGCATTGTTTTCTCTTTGGGAAGCAAAGAAGGAAGGTACTTGGATAAACTGAACTGAAGGAAAGATCTAGACTTACAAGAAATGTAGATCATTTTTTACAAAATATAAGATCTCCTACAACATAACTCCATGGTAATAGAAGGGCTGTCCTGAGTCATCAGGTTTACCCTTCTAAACGGTTTTATCCTACATTTCCCTTCATAAATACTGCCAACTTTATTTTGGTTTTGTTCCATAGCAGTGTTTTTAAATATGTCATGGTTTCTCTGCTGACATGGTTAGATCATATCATGCCAGTCTGTTATGTATTTAGGAAACTGAGCATCCTCAATATGCCTTTTTAAAATGTATTTGGCACAGTTTAGTGAAATCTTCAGAGTCTGCATCAGGCACTGTGCCTTCTTAGGTATCCAAGCTGACTGCATTTACAGTGGAAGTTAGAACTCGACTCAGGAGGCTGTTCTATAAATCCTGCTACACACCGCTCTGCTAGCTAAGACATCCATGATTTCCCAGAACCAGTCACATATGTACTTCACGACTCGTAAGCTCTTACGTAGTGCCATGGGCATATGTTTGCTTTATCTATTAGAATTCTGAAGTAAGGGGTCTGATCCCACATTCTTCAGAGTGTCTTTACCTCGATTCACCTCAGTCCCTTGGGATACTCTTTTATATTCAGAAACACAGGCCACTGCTCCTGAAATGTCCTTGAGTCCCCCATATTTTCATTACCAATAAAATTTCACTTTTCCTTCCCTGTAGACAGCTTTTCTTCCTCATGTTAGTGAAGTTTCCAACTAATAACTCCAAATATTTCCATACTCTTCATTTCTCTGCACTGCTGTTCGTACTGCAGTCTAGTAACTGCAAGCATCCCATTGTCTTTCCTTGGCCACAGAAATTAGAAAAACAGCAATTGATGTGAACTGCTGTTGGCAGCTGGTGCAATTTTTCAATAGTTTGTTCTCATCTCACGTTTCACCATTGGAGTAATACATCTCTATATTATACCTTGTATGGAACAGACCCAAGCAGTGTTTGATGTTTTATCATTCCTTTATTTTTGAAGCAAGAGGTTGCTAGGACAAACAAATCCGTAGGGCAATATTCAACAAGCCAGTTTGTTTTCCTCCAACTACACATCCTGATCAGCCGTCTCTTTCTCTGCAGTAGGAATAAACCCCTCTGTGATCATTGGCACAGCAAGTTCTAGCAGGTTCCTTTTGCATGATGTTGGGCGCTTGGCCAGCGCTTCACCATTTCTTGGCTGATGTTGTTGGTGCACAAGCTGTAATAATAGTTTTATTTAATTGGTACTTCACAGCGACAGCTGAAATGTGTCTGGTGTTAGCTGAATTACACAACAGCAGAACTGCACGGATGTTTGAATTTCGGAGAAATTTCCTTCATTCTCTCAAAAGTATATTCTTTGTGACTTGTCTCCTTTTGGCAGCAGCGATCACTACCAATCCCGTTTAGCCTCCTGAGGACGTTATGTGCAAGGGCTAAAGGAAATGGCACAGCTAGGCAGTTTGTTCCAGGCTGTTTCATGCTGCTGTTAAAGTTCAGGTCCAATTTTATCACTGTATCCTCTCACAAGTTGCAAGATGTTGTTGACTCTGAGAGCAGCAGCCTATACTGAGTGCATCCTTTTCCTTCAGAGTAAAAGATACAGAATCATTAAGGTTGGAAAAGACTTCCAAGATCATCAAGTTCAATATTTGACCAAGGTGCACAGCCCTTTTCATTTTCAAGAGGAGATGAGAGCTTGGCAGTGGGACCAAGTCTGTAAAAGGAACATGGGCATCAAGATGGGGAGATTCCTGTCCTATATGATGGCATTTTTAGGAGCCAGTTCCTCTCCAGTCTCCTAGAAGTTAGGATGCCAGGATGTTACTCCACATGCGCCTGGAGACTGTTAAGCTTCTTATAACAGGGTTTGTGAAAACCGAACGAAAGAGTGCCTTGGACAGGAAGTCACTTGTGCTGGCTTGTTGGAAATCTGAGGGCAGTGTTTGATATATACCACCTGCATCTGTGGTCCAAGCTGCGTGCCTTGTCTTACGTACAGTGCCTCCATCCATGCACACACTGTGGATTTCTCTCAAGCTTGATTAATACCTTAATCTTGCAAGCTGTGACAGGCATGAAGGAAGGCCATAAATATTTCTCAGTTCCTTGTGGGTAAGACATTCTTTGGCGAATCAGAACCTGTGGTTTGAACCTGGATACTAAAGTAGATAAAGATGTTTGAACTTAGGTCCTGGGTAAAGTGCTTTAACGATATAAGCTTGTCTCCAATCCTGGTGGTGTTATTCTAGGCAAATTCTAGCAATACATTTGGCACACTTGGTGTGAGAGGGTCTCCTGCTGCTACCCAAGTAGCATATATTGTGGGATTACAATAGGTTTCCTTTGAGGGATGGAAAAAGTGTTGCTTTCAGCAAGGCATAAATGGGAATTGAGTATTTTGGCATGTTTAAGCCTTCTGAGCATTTCAGCTCATTCACAGTGGGTATGGATTTATTAAAGGGCACCATCATATTTTAATGGCTGCCAAACATGAAAAGTGAGGGAAAAAATTCAGTAGGGAAGAAAATTTCCATGAGAAGACTTTGGTTACTAATGACAATCTTGTGATTTCAGAATGTTTCAATAATGAACCAAAAGATGTGGATCCCAATGAAGATTGTGACTGTAAGTAATAAAATAGAACTGCAGTTGGATTACTTCCAGCTGGCTCTGAATACATACTGGTGACTCTTTTAAGGGTGACAGAGTTTAAAAAAGGACTGAGGTATCCTGTAATGAATATTTTAAAAGCAAACATTCAACCAAATACTTGGAAAAATGATTAAAGAGGTGCTCATCTAGTCAGATGTAAATGGAACCTCCTCCTTACTTCTGGCTTGGGTCACTTTCCTTTATGCTGCAGGCTTTGTTGTTGCCTTTGTTCTTCAGGCAGCACCAGGTGAGAAGCTTCTAAGCTTTTCCATCGCATGTCACTTATTAATGTGCTCAGTGAAATGTTCTCTGTGTTAAATATCAAGGATACGTACTGATTTCCATTGCTCTCTCCAGCTTGCGATAGCTGTGTGATTACACTGCTGAAGGATTTGAGCACAATAGGTGATGAGCTTCAGCTCATCAAGTCTCAGCTGCAAAGCGTCCATGCAAGTACCCATACCCTGGAGCAGATGAGAGACCTGGAAACACGCATCAAGGACTTAAAGGTAGGCATACAGAAACAGAAAAGTGGATTTCAGATTGAGTGGATAGGCAATGAACCCAGGAACTTCTGCCACAGTTTTGTCAGTTTGCAAGGAGACATACATGAACCCTGGATTCCAAATACTATATGCTGGCAGCACTGGGCTTCACCTGTTAAAAGGTAGCTGTGGTTTCCATGTCATACTCTGAAACAGAATCAGTATCTCTGCTTTTTCTGAAGCCTACTCACCTTGGAAGTTATGTCTCTGAGGTTTCCCTCTAGCTATGTCTTTTTCAAGCACTTCATGTCTCTGCATTACCGAAACCCCCCAACATTCCAGTTGCCATTACCAAAATTGATTCTAAAAAAATGTTCTTTGGTTAGAGTAGCAGTCGCTATACTCACAGATAAAAACCTCAGGTTTTGGGAAGGAATTGGTCAGTTTTCATATCAGTAATTCTGCTTTTATGTACCTTGGATAAAGATTTAATGCAGTGAATTTTTTGCTTTTTGTCTGCTGTGCAATGGGTGATTTATTGGATTATTTTTTTCCTTTCTTTTCAGGTCTTATTGAACAACTACCGTTCTGTTGTTCATAATCAAGGTTCAAAGGTAGACGAATTGGAGACAGAATTCATTAAACTAGATCGTGATTTAAATGCTCTCCAGGAAAAGGTGACTTACCAAATCAATTTAAAAATTCACATCTCCTGACTATGTATTAGCATGCTGTTTCCAGATACTTTTAATATAATAATTTTTTTTCCTTGCTAGGCTGAAATGAGCTACAAAGCAGCTGAGAGATTATTTAACAATTTTGGCCAAACTCATCAGAAAGGAAAGGATTTGGTTTCACAAATACAAATAGTGGTCAACAATATACAAGGTAAAAAATAATTTCTAACTCATGTTTTGTTTTATAGTGTCCTTTCAGTTTATTTACAATATTCTTAATTAAGCATAAGAGGTTTTCTTAGAAAACAACTTCATAAATCAGAATTTAGTCACAGCTGTAGAATTTACTCTTCCTATTAGAAATCTAATATATAATGTTAGTTTAGGACCCTTCGTCCCCTATGAAGTGAAAAGGGACAGAGAAGCTTCACTACAGGGACATTTCGAGCAATAAATTTGACTATCCTGACTCAAGTCTAACTTTGTTCTGGGTTGTTATCATGAGCTCTTTAAAGTTAGAAGTTTAAAATTATTGCTGTGAACTTGGTCATTTGGGACAAATTCCAAGGCCAGTGCTGTCTTACTATCTCTGGTTGTGTGACATGGGATACTTTTCATCCTAATAGAATTAATGCAAAACGGATTTGCTTCATTAAGGAAAAAATAAGACATGCCTATTCCTGAATTTGTTAATGAAGCAGATCCATCTCAGAAAAGTGGTTGGCCCCATCATTTGGGCATTTTGAATAGGCTTAAGCACATCCTCTTTTTAACTTTGACCGTGGGTTTTTTCAGTGCTCTTGGATCAGGTAGCTGGTACGAACACAGGAGGTAACAACCTGCCCCTGGGAGATGCCTCTGAGGAACTGGCCGAAGCTCAGCGCATGATGGCGGAGATGCGGAACCGCAACTTTGGCCAGCTTCAGGCTGAGGCAGAGAAGGAGCGAACGGAAGCTCAGCAGTGTGAGTGCTTGTTCTCTCAGCTTCTGACTTTCTAGAAAGATCAGTCTTAAATCTGCAGCATTATTGATTGGGTTGGAGTGGAGGGAGGGGCTTTTTGCAGTGTGTCCCTGAGATTTGTAGCTGGTGTTAGTCAACAGGAAAGTGGTAGTTCTGGAGGGGATTTAAAGGCATTTTTAGTTTGTTGTGGAAGAAAATGGGTTGAGCTGGGGAAGAAACCCAGTAGTTCCTTTTTTTGTAACTAGATCAATCTCAGTAAAATAAAGATGTAGCCAATCCTTATACACCTATGCAATACTTTTGTGTATTGCAAGAGATAGGCAGTAGTACATAGAGTTATTTTAGAGGAGTTGCATGTTTAATTTAACAACAGATTTTTGAGAAGCTGCTAGTGTAGTCCAAGGGTCAGATCATACAAGGACGAGGAAGTTCAGGAGTTGTAGTTGCACTAGTTGCGCTCCCTGTCATGTTCTCTGCATGTGCTTGGGATTGGGACATTCAGAAACCTGATTCCAGACAGCAGAGACATCAAGAAAAGGCTTATCTACTAACCAGAGGTATAGTAGAGGAATATGAAAGACCATATGAGCAACAGTCAATTTCCATCAACCTTGAACGTTGATACCTACCTCTGAGTGACTCTTCTGTATCCTGTTTTGTCGGCAGTGAAATGGACATGCTTAAGAGTGTGATTAATTTGACATCTTTTGTGTTCCTATGTTCTTTGAAATTAAATGTGCCCATATCTCTCCATTGATTACAGAGGAGGCTTTGATAACCAGCACAGTTGTAGATGTCTACATTGTAGATGAAATTGTTGATGAAATTATGTTATTTCCATATAAAAAAGAAAATTAGTATTTTCAGATCAGCCTCATCCTTACTTAATTTAGAGAACATTTATCTGTGCTCTGTGTCTTCAGCTGCAAACTAGTGAGCAGATTTGATCCAGGGAGATGTTGAATAGTATCTTTGCTATAGCAGCACTGAAATTAGCACTGCAGAAGATGCTCAGTTCACACAAGTACATCTTCATAATCCTAAATGTCAAGCTGTTTTTAACCAAGTTTGTTCTAGTTCCCTTCTTCTCTGAACAAAACTTTTCTTTCTGGTCCTGATACTGCAGTACTGACACGTGTTAAGAATGAACTACAGAAGTACCACCAAGAAAATCGTGGGCTTATTAAAGCTGTGAGGGATGCACTGAATGAATATGAATCCAAAATCACTGACCTTCGTGAGGCTCTGAACGATGCGACGGGACAAATCAAGGAGGCTGAAGGCTTAAACAGAGACAACGCAGTTCTGTTAGAAGACATTAAGGTAATGTTTGGGTTCAGGAGAAAAAAGTTAAACCGCAGAAGATAAGAAGTGGTTTTGGTTGCTGCTTTTGACCTCACAAAGCCAAGCAGCACTGATTCTTTAGACTTTCTTCAGGATCTCTTTCCATCTTCTGATGTGTGTAGGGACAGGTATGAATGTAGTGTACTGCTGCTTATGGCCTCTTTGTGCAACCAGAACAGCGTGACCAAGACACAGCTCTGATGAGAGCAAGGAAGGAAGGATGAGAGCAGAAAAGTGCTCTGCCTAGCACTTCTCTTCAGCTGCCACTGGTGTTTTTGTTTCCTTTTCTAGACCAAATTCCTGATGCTGATGTACTTTTCATAGTAAGTTCTTTAAAGTATTTAGCTTTAACAGCCATGAAAGATGGGAGAAAAAAAATGTGTGCAATACTGTTAAATTATCTGGAATTAATGTTCTACAGAACAGATTCTGAGGTCTCGTCAGGACAAGGACCAGCTGTTATTACTGAGCAGTGTTTGATTTTTAGAGCTGGTAAAATAGTACAAGGAATAAGTGCTGCAGGACACATTCTTTTAATTGTGTTTTTGCTGAAATCCATCACTGGTTTAGCACACTCATGTCCATATTTTAAGAAAAAAAATGTGACTATACCTTTGGTAGATCCTACTGCCAGCTAGATTAGGTTTGGGTTTGTTGTTTTGTTTTTTCTTTTTTAATTTTGGTTTCAAGATAAGGTTTTTCCTGCCCCTTTTCTTAACTCAATCACATGTTGTTCAACTTTTCATTTTTCCTCAGAAACGGATTGAGGAGATAAATGTGCAACAGAATGGTGTCTTGAATATTCTGAGCTCTGCCCGATCTTCCCTGACAGAAGCTAAGAGTGCACTTGGATTATTGCAAGAGAGCAAAGAGGTAAAAAGTTAACCACCTTAAGAGAGGGTTAAAAACCCCAATATCTTGTTGGAGATGAGGCTTATCTGAGCCAGTCAAGAAAGAAAGGATCTCATGGCCCGTCCTGGGTGCAAAAGGAGCCTGCCTGCTCAGGTTTCTGTAAGAGAAGCTTGTTGAGGGTTGTGATGTGTCTGAGGAAGACACTGAGCTGCAGATACCAGAATTTGGGAGAACGTCTTGGAGAAGTACCATGAGCAATTGTGCTATTTTTGTATTTCTTTTGTCTAATTGCTTTTAGCCACTGTCAGAGGCAAGATACTAGGCTAGAAGGGTCTTTGATCTGACTCAGCTTTTATGTAATTGGTCTGGAAGCACAATGTAATGACTGCCAGTTCTTTCCAGTAACCTGCAGAGTAAGTTGGAAGGGAATGTTTTTCCCTTTGGTCTCCTCGGGTGCAAGGTATGTGTCACTCTAAAGTAGACATGGACAAAAGCAAACATGTACAAATACAAATAAAAGTATATCCTTTTAAAACCGTAGGAATATGAAAGCCTGGCTGCTCAGCTGGATGGAGCAAGGAAGGATATGAATGAAAAAGTAGCAAATCTCTCCTCAGCAAGCAAAGAACCACTGGTGTTGAGGGCCGAGGAACACGCCAAATCTTTGCAAGATTTGGCAAAACAACTGGAAGAGTATGTTGCCATTCCTGTAAATGAGTAATTTTTGTACAGAACATCTGTAGTTGTAATGGTCTGTCTGTAACTTCACTTGCTTTAATAACCAGAAGCTAGAGAGAAATTGAGTTGGTCTCCTTCTGCTTCTTCATGATGTACGGAAGTTTTCTTTTTCTCCAAAAACCAGATCTTCCCATATTTTTCCTGATTTTTTTTACCCCCAGGAGTATGAACTCCCGTAATTCTGTTTTATACTACGGTACTAACACTTCATTAACATCTTGCTAACAAGAGAAAATCCTCATGTACAGAGCAGGAAGATGTTTAGCAAATTTTTTTGGTATAGTTATTTCAGGTACTCGTACTCAGGAATGCTTTTATGATATCAAAGAATCGAGGCAAATAATTGGAATAAATGCTATCTTGGCAGTCTTCAGACATGCCTGCTTAGCACTAGGGAGGAAAAGACCTCCTTTAGTTTTCTCATCCTTCAAAGAATCTTCTAGAAAGGCAAAACTGTGATAAACTTGATAGGAATCAAGTGTTTCTCTCTCTGTTATTTGTACTTTACATTGGAAGTATGAGAGAGGCTTTGGAGGCCTTCCATGGTACATCAGAACAAAATGAAAAGAAAAACCATGAAGTCCTGATTTATTTTTCCCTGTGAAAATTGTTCGCATTTTGTCGTTACACCAACTAGAAAGTCTCAAAAAGTTAATTCCAAAATACCTAACTTGGCTGCAAAATTATTGGTTAAAAACCCATATTTTCATTACTTTTTTAGTTTTCAGTGTGATTTTTTTCAATTAAGAAGGCACTGTTCTCACAAAAACAAGGCAGCTAATACTAGATAGTTGTATAGTTCACAGGGAGGGGGTAGAAGAGATTGTGTGTATTTCTGATTCCGGAGCTGCTGTGCTGGTTCTTGGGGAAAACACAAAAGGTCTTGTAGTTGCTCCATCTTGTGCTTTATCAGGGTGCTGGAGCAGCCAGAGATGATCTGAAATCTACAGTTCTCTGAATTCCTCTTAACTGAATTGTATTTGGAGGGCTGTGATTGATGTGCCTTATTATTGACTATGTGCTTTGGTGAATTCTCTCTATCTTAATCATTTAAAGGCTGCTTTGAAGTACCACAGCTTTTCCACGTGCCCGAACTTATCCTGTCTTCTGAAGAGTCTTTCCATGTTGGGTCTGCTTCCAAGTTTGATATTTTTGCAGAATGAAGTTACAGATCTAATTGAAAAACATTTTCTGTATTGGTGCTTCTTAGGAAATAGTGAGTTCAGATCTGTTTGGAATGCATCTCACAGCCTTGGCAGAAGGCTGCATTTTTCACCCTGTTTCCCACAGAATAAAGAACAGTGCCAGGAAGAGTGAGCTGGTAGACTGTGCTGTGGAAGCTTCTACTGCCTATGACAATATTATTGGTGCCATCAAGGCAGCAGAGGAGGCAGCCAACCAAGCTGGGAAAGCAGCTGACTCAGCTTTATCGGTAAGTGTCAGTAAGTGGCTAAAGGTAAAGTTGTTACAACTGGATTTTTATTTTCTTAAGTATCGCAGCAGCCCCAGAATCAAACACCTGTGTGTCTTGGCATGCTTTACTTTTTTGTGACCTTTATATGAGTTGCTGTTCTGCATGTTGATGAATTAGTCTTGGCTCAGCACTAACCAGGCCAATTACTGCCTTTCTTTTGGGACTGTCCTTATGAATATTGACTGTTGCTTTCAGTGCAAAATAAAGAGATCTTACAAGGCGACCCGGGTAATCACTGCAGGTGATTTTACTCTTTTACTCTGCACTACTAACACCCACAAGCTCTTCAGCAGAGGTATAACATCTAACAGGTGTATGCTAGGAATTTCCTCCTAATGCCCTAAAATCCATCTGAAATTTGCTAAAGACCAAGGCTGTAGTATGCTTAAATTACCCTTGATAGTTGTTGCTGAAGATGATGTTCTTCACATGAGATCTCTGCCCTTGTAGAGTTGGGAGTTCTTTAAATTGGATTCGGCTCTCTTACTCTTAAAATTTTAATGTAATTATCAAGCAATCTTACAGTACCATGCTTCTATTATCAGACTGTGAAGAGAGAAGACCTATCAGGAAAAGCTGCAAGGTTAAAAACTGAGAGCAGTACACTCATGGATCAAGCACAGGAGACTAAAAAGACATTGCAAGGTACTAAGAAAGAAATTGGTACTAGAAACGTTGACACAGCATGAGAAGCTTTCATTGAACCATACATTTTCATGTCTCAGCAAAGCCCTGCAGCACTTGTTTAAGGAAAAGAAGCTAGTTCCATTACAGTGGGACATTTTGTGATGGTTATTTCCAATAGCAAAAGGCAAGAAAGTAGATTTCCTGCTTCTGCTATTCTCTATACCATTGCAGTACTCCTGTCCAGCAAATCCTTTGCCTTGTACTTGTTTTGCAGTGGACTCCATGCTCAGTGGCAGCATGAGCTATGTAAGAGTGTAGACAAGCACTGCAACACCACCCGTCCAACAGAAGTTTTTTTTAAATTGATTTTAAAAGTTTAAATTTAAAAACTGATATTTTTGTTTAAAATTCACACGGGACTTTCACTGTTTTGCAGCTCTTGGTCCAGACCTCGAGGACCTAAAGCAAAGACTCGATGTCGCTGATGGAAAGAAGAATGCACTGCAAATTGATCTTCTCACTGCTCAAAACAATCTCAATGGGATAAACAGAGGTTTGTTACTTAGTGATCCCTTCTGGCCTGCCCCTGTCATCTGTTACTGTAAGAACCTGCACGTTCATTTCTGTGTGTTTCAGGTGACATCGACAGCATCATCACCGGCGCAAGGAACATGGCAGAAAATGCCAACTCTGTCACGGATAGTGTGTTGGGTGAACTGGCCCCAATTGAAGCAGAAGTGGAAAAAATTAAGAGTAACTATGGAAGCACACAGAGTGCCAGCTTCAATAAAGCACTGATGGAGGCAAACAATTCAGGTATTGCCGGTGCTTCAAATCACTGTTAGGTGAACATGGCCAGTTTTGCAGCAGAAGCTTTAGTCATTCAAAAGTTAGGCACGTACCCTAAGTTAGTATTGTGAGCTTCCTTTATTGCCCGTAGAAATGGACAGGCACAGCAGAAAGTGACTCAGGCCATTCTGTGGTGTGTGCTAAAAGCTGGTGCCATGACTCGTCTCTAAAGACTCGGGGGCCAGTGACAAGCAGGGTACCCTAGGGTTCTGTACAGGATCCAGTCCTGTTTAACATCTTCATGAATGATCTGGATGATGGGGCAGAGTGTGCCCTCAGCACGTTTGCTCCTGACACTAAACTGGGAGGAGTGGCTGATACACCAGAGGGTCGTGCTGCCATCCAGACAAACCTCAACAGGCTGTGGAAATAGACTGCCAGGAACCTCATGAAGTCCAACAAGAAGGAGTCCTGCACCTGAGGAGAAATAAACCCATGTACCAGTGTAGGCTGAGCAGGTGGCCAAGGTGGAAAAAACTTCCTAGAAAAGGACCTGGTGGGCCCCAGGTTGAAGATGAGCCAGCAATGTGCCCTTGGGGTAAAAGGTTGAAACACAGGAGATTCCCTCTGAACATGACAAAACACCTCTTTTACTGTGAGGGTGACTGAGCACTGGCACAGGTTGCCCAGAGAGGTTGTGTAGTCTCCGTCCTTGGGGATATTCAGAAGCTGCCTAGACACAATTCTGGGCAATTGGCTCTAGGTGGCCCAGCTTGAACACAGGGATTGGACATTATGACCTCCAGAGGTTCCTTCCAACCTCAGCTACTCTGTGATTATGTGATTTTCTACTACATTGGCTAGAGAAGGGCCCTAGACAATTACCTTAGGCTACATGTCTGCTAGCTGAAATGAAGTGGAAAGGATTGCACAGAGCCTGTCCTGAATACAAAATAAGGGACAATCACATTCCCAAACAAGTTCATTTTACGTCTTTTCAGCAGCTTTATCTGTTAAAGTCAAGTAAGAGAAAAACATTTTAAATAATACAAATACAAGAGCTAGTCCTGCATGGTATTGCAGGGTTATAAATCATCCCTGCAGTTATGAGACTGGTTTATAAGTCATATTTAGAAGAACAAAAGGTCTGGATTTCATTTTATTTGCCTTCTGCATCTTAGGGTTGAAGTCTGCAAATACTTTCAGGGTGCGTGTTTTTTGTTTTTGTTTTGGCTTTTTGCAGTCACAGGAGATGAGGAATTGTTTCCTGTTATGATGAAAGTTGAAATTCTCATCACATTTTCTTTTCTCCTGAAATAAACTTGGCCAGATACTGTAAGACTCACTACTAAATTGTTCTGACTAGCAACCTTGACATGGGAGTATAATTCATGTCCTACTCAGTCAGGCCAGCAGTCTGCCTACCCCAGTATTCACCCACTGACAGTGGCAGCAGGAGATGGTACTCAGGCAATGCACATAAGCCTGAATCCTGTCTTCTGTCCTTTATCCTCATTCTCCCTTAGCATCCACAGTCACTGAATAATAATGTTAGAGACCACATCGCTGTTCTATTTAATATTATTTTCTGGGCCTTTATCTAAAACGTTTTTGGAAGTGCTGATTGTGACTTCTTCTGCAAATACCTTTGGCCACAAATTTCAGGAGTACAATAACCTCTGTATAAACTGCGACTTTTAGTGAAAGCTTCCTAACACTGCAGGACCAGTCAAAACTGTTCTGTCATTACCCTGCCCTCTGCTTTTCTGGTAATCATGTAGTGATACCATATTTTTGCATCTTGCCTTCCTCCTCCTTTTTAACATCAATGATTTGTTTTTCTTTCATTGCAGTAAATAATTTGACAAACCAACTTCCAGATCTGTTCAGCAAGATCAAGAGTATCAACCAACAGCTGATGCCAATAAGCAACATCTCTGAGAACATCAATCGCATAAGAGAGCTGATTCAGCAGGCAAGAGATGCTGCAAATAAGGTCTGTCCTGAGCATTGCAATCATGCTTGACCTGTTTGGATACACGGCAGTACTTTCGTTCCTCTTTCTCTTTTTAAATCATTTTATTTAAATGTGTGTGAAAGACCAGACATAAATTTAATTCAACGCACTACCCAGCAATTGAAGTAACTGTGGTGATGGGAAGCATAATAATTTGTACATAAAAATGACAGGATGCAGTAGCATCCTGCTACATCTTTCTCCCATTAGTTTTTTTTTCCCAGGGCATCTCTGTAATACTTATTCACTCAGCAGCCTCTTGCCTTCCAAGGTACATTGTGGTGGCTTTGGCAGCAGGAACAGAGTTGGCTCTGCAGCTTAGAGACAAGGCTGTCCACCCACGCGTGGCCAATTGAAAGCTGATACTGCCAAAAAAGTTGTGCAGCCCTGTGCTCTCATTGCTCCAGCTGCTCCAAGATGTTAAAAGCTGGCCACTAGCACCTTATTAGACTGCCCTTTCTCATTTAAGTAACTGCTGTAGTTGCTGAAGTGATAGTGTGGTCTCAGGTCCCTAAGACACATCCCTGATATCACCACAAATAGCCTAAAGTTACAGTGAGTAAGAGGAATCAGTGATCACGGTGTATTTAGCTGTAATAGGACGTGTCTTTATAGTATCAGAGGTGTGTTGTAATTCCCAATAGACAGTCAAGTCCAGCTAAGTGAAGCATCAGGATGTGTTTGTAGACATCTAAATAATTCACAGACTTGCTCTTTAGAGCTGCAGGGCACGTCCTTCCATGTCCTTGTATTGAAGATAGCAGATACTTGACAGAGGCACAGTAAGGGTTGATTAATAGATGTCTGCAATAAAAAAGTGCTGTGTTAAGTATTGATAATACAGACTACTGCATTATCCAGTCTGCTGCCTAATTACTTTGTTTGGTAGGATCGGAGTCCAAATCTGTGGTAACTGATGGCTGAAACATGACTAGGATGTGTAATAGGTTACTTTGCAATTAAACACACCACTGAAATAGGAGTAGTAGCAATAGTTAATTGTAACATACTGAACTTTGGTTTTCTTAACAGGTTGCTATTCCTATGAGGTTCAATGGCAGCTCTGGTGTAGAGGTTCGACCTCCGAGCAACCTTGAAGATCTAAAAGGCTATACTTCACTTTCCTTATTTATCCAAAGACCTAAGCAAACATCAGACACCCTCCAGAGGGAAAATAGGTTTGTCCTGTACCTGGGTAATAAAGATGTAGGTATATTTTGATATTTAATCTGATTTTTAGACTAGACACTGTGTTTTGAGAAAAGCATGGGAAGTGATCTGTTCTGACTGAAGTTTGTAGCTACTGTTGGCCTATTTCTCTACAATTGCCCCTCAGTGGTGGTAAAAGTGTTTTGTTCATTCCTTCCCTGGCAAAGTAACTAACAAGTGGCTGAGCCCTGTCCTTTGATGCTTTGCTGTTTTGCTCCTTTGGAAGTTACTTCTTTGTCATGGATACCATCACACAGATGATGTTATCAGAACTGTCAGTTTCTGCAGCAGTCAGCACAAACTCAGCCCAACTCCTGCCTCAGAGCTTTGACTCTTTTCACAATATAAGTCACTCTGAGTTTCTCTGTTGGTTAAAAAAAAAAGCAATCATTTCAGTTTTAAAATTCAGCCCCTCAGCTCTTAATTTTTTTTGTTTTCTGAATATGCAGAATAATGCAGACCTGCTTGTGCATTCAGGTTTGCACAATCACCATCAAACAATTTAAAAATTTCCTGCATGCAGTTCCTAGTCTTTTTATTTGACGGCAGCTGTATCTGTAGTGAGCCTCATGCCTACACAGAAAGCTGTTTAGAGGTATTTGTTCTACACTGGATTTCGTATTTTTACCCCTGAATAACTAGCCGGACATCCATTGAAAGCACTTTAATCATTACTTCTGAAATACAGTATCTTGAAGAAATAAAATGTGATTTTTTGGGGAAAATGACTGCTCCCAGTCACCTCAGTAGGAACCATAGTCCTTCACTGAGTGTTGTTCTGAACATCTTTTTTATTTCACAGATGTTGAGTCTGATTCTGAGTAAAGGTGTCATGTTTTTATAGCTTTAGCTGGGAGATGTTACAAGTGACAAAAATATTTTAGATACTATTGTTACAAAAATAAAAAGCCACACATGACTTTTCAGTTAGTTTATAACTATATTAATTGAATCAGTGCAACATATAGGATTACAATTTTTTCTTCCCAGAACTTATAAACTTAATTCTCATCATTAGGTGGGTGGATTTCTTATGACTCATGCACAGCATGTTGGTGTCTCTGAGGAAGTACTGCTGTATTTTACCTTCATTAAAATTAATCATTTATTAATTATTATTTGCTTTGCTATTTTTAGGCCTCCAAGGACTACATTGGTATGGCTGTGAAAGAGGGTTACCTTACTTGTGTCTATAACCTGGGAGGTGGCGATGGAGAAGTAAGAGTGCAGTCGTTGGTGACTGAAAGCAAAACTGAGGAAGCTGTTATGGATCAAGTTACGTTTGAAAGGTATAAGAGCCACAGTGCACAACAATCTTCTCAAAAACCTGCTAATAACATCTTTTATTAGTTTGATGTGATATTCTGCCTGTCTGTTTTGGTTTTAGGATTTACCAGTATGCGAAGCTGAAGTACATCAAAGCAGCAACATCAGTTTCTCCAGATTATGAAAGCCCTAGGAGTGCAAGCAGTGGAGACAGTGACATGCTCCTAAATCTTGATCCCAGCAGTGTTGTCTTTTATGTTGGAGGATACCCACCAGATTTTAGGGTACAAAGAGTTTCTCAGTGTTTTAAAGAGATTCGGTGTTAATAATCCCATTGTTCTTACGAGTAAAGATTGCAACTAGCAGTCTTTCAAAAGCATGTGTAAAAGTTTATCTATGTCAGTAGGAATAGATGGGATGCAAGGAGATGCTACTTCCTACAGAATCTGCCTGGCTTGTAGAATGCTAGAGCTCAAAGAAGGGAGCATGCTGATACTTCACTTGCCGAGGAAAGCATGAAACCTGTCCAGCCCTGCTACATACTGTTCCCAATCCATGTGACTCTATTTTAAATTGTGCTGCAGTACACCTAGGGTGGTATCAGACAGTTTGGATATGATATACAAGCATATAATATCTTTTTTATATATTTAGAATGTTGTACTCTGTGTCTTAATAATATTTGCAGTAAGTCTTAGCAGTTAAATAACAGTGTAAAAGTTTGTTATCTAATGTTGATGAAATGGTTTTAATGACACTTTTTTGCAGCCTCCACTTAATCTCAACTATCCTCATTACGAAGGCTGCATTGAATTACACAGCCTAAATGAGCATATTATCAGCCTTTACAACTTCAAGAGGACTTTTAATCTCAACACCTCTTTAGTGCAACCCTGCAGAAGGTATGATATGAACACAGAAGTGTTTCACAGTTCTGTGATTTTATCGTTATGAATTGTTGTCTTTTCACATCCAGAAGAATAACCACTGTAGCTAAACTGGTGATTTTTTCTAACTCTTGGTCATTATTACATTTCTTAGAGAAAATCATCAGTAATGACATGATTCACATCTATGGCAATCGCAATCTGTTCAAATTTAAGTGTTATAAAATCCAGACACAATTTGTGGACTAATGTGTTCAGCTACTTTATAAAGTAAATATTACATTAAGTTCAAAAAAGTCAGTCATTAATGATTTCCTCTCTAAAGACCATATGTGAGTCTGATAGAAGCCAGTGGAAGGTTTTCTCTCTGCTTGGGTTAGATCGGAATTTGGCCCTATACTAAATGCTTTAACTTCAGCTTTTTTAAAAGTATAATGGCAGTAAGTACATGTGGTAGAAGTTCTTGCTCTCATATATTCACACCTGTGACATTGAATTATTACAGGTATAAAGAAGAGACTGACCAAAGATATTTCGAGGGCACTGGTTATGCCAGTGTCACCATGAAACAAGGAAGTGCTGGACAAGAACGGTATGAGCAGACAATTGAGACGACTGCAGATGAAGGCATCGTGTTTTTTGCAGCAAATGGGGTAATGTGTGGAATGCTTCTGTCTGTTTTGTGGTCGAAGAGCATCTTAAAAATCTTGCTTATTAAAGAACATGTTAGATTTAGTAATAACTGTAAGGAAATGTCTTAAATGTGTTATTTTCATCTGTGTGGAAAATTAGTAGATTCTGCTGTATGTTTAATGTCATGTGGTTTAGTCTTAGGTAGTTGTGCAAGAAACAGGGAGTTGGACTTACGGGTCCCTCCAGCTTGAGATATTCTGTGATTCTACAATGGTTGCTGAATACTCACTTTGTCAGGGCTGAGTAAAAATCATTCCAAGAAGCTCCTCCATTAGGCCATGCAGAGAATTCAGAACTGGGGGCAGGAAAGGAGAAATGCAATTGGAATCAAACCAACGCTGGAATATTGAAATCCTCCAAAATTGGAAGTGCACTCTTCCCAAATCTAGATATGTGTGGAAGCAGAGTAAGAAAGAATATAGGAAGTGACATGATGACTTATACCTGTAAAGATGCTCAAAACCACAGTGCTGCTACTTATCTAGTAATCCTGTAGGCATATTTGCAATCACTGGGACATATTCTGGATAATTTTTCAATGCTGTAAAAAGTCAGTGGACATTTGAAATGACACAAAGTCCCTTAGAGATTTGGAGAATACCTGGAGCTGATAGCAGATCTGTTTATAATAGTTTAAAGTAATTATGATTGATTAATAAAAGTTTTAGTCTGCCTTGTGTTATCCTTTCCCTGAAAAGCTTTCTTGAAGCAACTAGATAGCTTCATTGAATTTATTCATATGACAATGAAATATATATCTGGAATTGTGGCAGTTTAATCGTGGTGGTGGTTTTTTTTTTATTGCAGGATCAGTTCATCAGTGTGCTCATTAAAAATGGTCATACAGTTTTTAGATACAAACTTGACTCTGAAACTCCAAAAGAAGTAGAAGCCAAAAAACCTGTAAATGATGGAACATATCAACAAGTATGTAATTTTAAAGAATCAAGGGATCATTATTTGTAAAAAGACACATTAACTGAAACTGTCCTGTTGTAAAGTTTAGTTGTGGTGTTTTCCTTTTGCGTGAGGAAATCAAGTCAATGGGGATTAGTTTGGACATGTGAAAATTAATCTTTCTCTTGTCCTGCTTTAATGTGAATAGTTCAGTTTTAACAGTTAAACCACCACAGGAAAAAACTTCGTCAGAGCAATGCTTTACATAAAGATAGCTGTGTACATTGCAATTATTTGCATTAGTTTCATACTTAGATTAGTGTTTTCACCACCTAAGGGTTTATTTTTTCAAAGTGGACTGATCTTTATAGAGATTACTCTTTTGCAGTCTTTGTTGTTTGCTTGTCTCCTTAGCTTCAGTCCAGCTCTTTTGTAGCACTACCAGAGCGAAATCATAAAGATATTGTTAAAAACCTTTGATTTCCTTGTTGGTTAGTTCTCCCTTTTCCCCTTAATATATTTCCTACTAAATAGTGTAACCGGCAGGGTCTGCTGCAAGGAATCTTTACACGCTACTGGGTCAAGTTACCTTCAGCCAGCTGATTGACTTAGTTTTTGTGTCAGGCAGCAGCTTCTGAATCTTCAGCTGCAAATACAAGACAAAATCTGAATCTTAGCTGAGGTGTGTTTTTAGGGCAATCTTTCAGATGAAAATAAAACCTCACCTTGTATTTGGATAGTTGAACATTTTCCTTAGGTATTTGCTTTGACTAAATGCCCAAAGTTTGCAAAGTACCTTTGTACTACTGCAGTTATCTTTGATTTAAGTCACTAGTAAACAAGAAGAGGGGGAAAAAAACCACTGTGTCCTGCTCTGGGGGTACTTTTAATCAGCTAAATGTTTTTTCTTTCTGCCAAGTGAAGTGATTCTCATTATTCGTGTATTTCAGATTAATTTGGTGCTTGACCGAAAAAACAAAGTTGTGTATGTCAGTCCTGGTATTAAAGCCAACATACATGTCTTCAATTTCACTGAGTACTACCTAGGTGGAGTTCCATCTTTTCTACGGGAACGGTGAGTAGCTATAAAAAGACTGTAATATACAGGCTTTGTAGGGAAACTCCATCTAAATTCTTTCCTTACACAATTTCTTTCACGCTCTGTATCAGCTATCTAATGTGACATAAAAAACCAAGTGTATAATACATGATCATAATCTGTGATTTTTGGCTAATGGCGTGATCTTTGTTGGGGCACATCCTAAAGATTTGGTTTGATCAGCACGAGGTATGTGTACACAAGAAAGATTGCTCTCATTCTCTTTTTCCATTTCTTATATTGTCAGCATTTATAGGTTACTATAGTGGTGTGTGCTTTGAAATGCCAGGCTACTGAACTCTTTTTCCTTCCCCTCCCTGAAACCAGCTTTAATATATCCACACCTCCATTCCGGGGCTGCATGAAGAATGTGAAAACCCCAATCACTGCATCTGTTGTTTTTGATAAGACTTTTGGTGTCAGCAAGAAATGTTCAGATGACTGGAAGGTAACTAATGAATTTCCTCAAAAACTTCTGCTGGAGTTCACGGACTCTGGTTTGTCTATAAATCCTGGACCATTATGTTTTGCTTAGGTCAAAAATTATATTTGGTTAACATGTGATGGCAATAAAAGAACCTGGATTGTGAATGAAGATACGGAAATAAGAGACACCACCCCCACTGCGATAGCTTGTTACAGCACATAGTCCACCCTCTTATTTAATACTGTTTACACTTAAGTATTCATATTTACCATGTAAGCTTGTTGGCTTCCAGTTGCTGTTATTGATTAGGCTGGAATACTTAATACCACGCTGTGTCTTTCCTCTTGCCAAGGTGTTTACGCTTCCTAATTGAATGACCTCTCAGCCTTTTTTCTTGAAAGATCTTAACAGACTACTTCCATTGAAGTCTCTCATTCTAAGGCTCCACTCATCTGATTGTTTTGTAGTTATTTTCTGTGCATCCTTGAGTCTTGCCACATTCTTTTTAAAATGGGACAATGTGACATTTCAGTGCTGGCTTAACCAGTGCTGCATGGAGAGATGAAAACTATCCTCCTTCTGTTTCTACTTACTGCTACTTACATGGTACATGATCTCATTTGCCCTTTTTACTCATTTGCCCTTTGCACTGGAAGTTTGTGCTTATTTTCTTTCACTTGTGGCATCTAAACCTTTCACAGAGCATTTTCTTCACAGACAATCTTTGCAGAGGATCTAATCTTCATTCTCTGTGTCTGTACTTCTCATGTATTAAAAGGTGTCCTGTGACTCACTCAGTTTCAGTTATGTAGCTCATCTGCACAGCTTCATAGTTACAAACTGTTCCTCCAACTACTCAGTTTTGTGGCCCCAAATGTGAAAACTTTCAAAGCCAGAGTAGCTAGAGATGAACAGCTCATTATTCTCAGCAAGCCTCCTCTCCCTTTTTAGAGTTTCTCAGACCATAGTTAATGCTGGTGAAACTAACTCTGACAATCTGTTCTGTACTGAAATAATGGTTTTTGAGGTTTGCTTTGTGCTTGTTTTTGACTGGAGCTGATCACAATTATGTTGAGTGAGGCAGCTGTTGTCTCATATTGGCATTTCTTCTGATCAAAAGGAAAATCACTGAATTCATTATTTTCTCTCTTTCAGCTTGTCAGATCTGCAGCTTTCTCCAAGGAGGGAACACTGAGCCTGAGTGCAGCAGATTTCCCATTTCCCAAGGATTTCCAAGTTGGCTTTGGCTTTCAGACCACAGCTTCAACTGGAACACTCTTAAATTACAACCTACGGGTACGAAACACATTCAGCTTTAGCATATGTGATAGGTTTTATCTCTGAATCAGTCATGTCAGTTTGTGGTGTTAGTCTCATGTAGATTCCTGTATTTGAAGGCAAGAAATGCCTTTTTAGCATGGCATCTTGCATGTCATAGGCCAGAGAAATGCATTCTGGCAATTTCTTCACTTGGCCCACAAGTAGTTTGATGAGTAACTGAGCTTTGAACTAGAGCTTTGTGCAGAGTAGCTCACACACCTGACACCACCATCCCAGTAAGAAAACTGTTGCCTAATTGGCTGGAAATTTTCTCAAGAAGAAATGGCATTCTGCCCACACAGAAATGTTACCATGTCCAGATAGGCAGAGGAAAGGGATTGGTTTTGGCTATGATTCCTCAGAAAGCAGGGAAGTTTAAGTAGAACCCCATTCTGGCTGGCTGGAGGAGCTAAGAAGTGAGTGCACACCACTTTTGGGTGTGGAGGCATTTGGGAAGTGGAGAACTGACTCCTTCACTTTTGGTAAAAATAAACAAGTATTTTAAATAAATGTTTGCTATTCAGAGGTATTTTGAAACGGAAGCTATGTTAATCATGCAGAACTTCATATAACATCTGGTACTAGATGACTGAGAAATGCAGTACTAGTGTAAGAAAATTTGTTGCCTACTGGCAGCCACTGAGAACTGCATTAATGGCAGTAGCAAGAACTAACAGCTCTTGCATTTATTTAGCTGATTATTTTGTGGGGTTCTTTTACAGCCTGATGTTCTTTCCATCTTTCTGAGTCCTGGCTCTGTAACTGCAAAGATGCGAGATAAGGAAATCAAACTGGAAAAGAAATATGAAGATGGGTCAATGCATTATGTGACAGTAATAAAAACAGACAACAGGTGAGTCCAGTTCTTCATCTGGTTCTTATATGTTGCCGTTGGAGAAAGAAAATTCAAATTTTGTGGGACTCATTCTTTGGATGAATAGCTAAAAATGGTCTCTTCTAGCAGAGGATACCTAAATAATGAAGGGAAAGGACGTTTGGTCTATGAATGTGCATGCTGGTACCTGTGATGTTTCAGCTGTACCCTACTATGCATTTCTTTTATAGGTTGTGTGAGTTTTGACTGCTTGTCTAGCTGGAGCTTTGGAGTCTTTGGAGTTCTTCCCCTTCCCATAACCTTCATGTGTGTCCCTGTAACACAGGTGGTTAAAGGACCAGGGAAGAAGCAAATACTGTGTCTGTTTTATCAATAATGATCTGTTATGCAGATATTAGATATTAGAAGAGACAATTTACTGAAGAGCTCCTAAATCATAGTGATTGCTGTGGAATGCATGAAAGGACATAAGTGTTAATTGAAGTGGAAAGTTTTGAATGTTTGGCTATAACTTTGGGTGATTATAACTCAATACTGTCCGTACCATTTTGACACAAAGAATTAAATCCTGTCCCATAGTTGGCAATAACAGATTTTTCATTCATTTCAATTGCACCAGGATTTTACTGTAGGACTGAAGTATGAGCTTCAACTCTTGCTCATTATTTAGTATGGAAAAGCAGAGCAATTTCACAGCAGTCAATAACCATATACTGAAAAAGTCCCAGAAGTAAGCTAATGAAGCTCTAGCATAATCACAATGTAACAAAACACATCTGTCAAATGGTTCTTTTATGTATATATATTTCATTTAGTTTCTTAACTATTTCTTTATATATCATGCTTATTTTTATTCACTTTGTTTCAGAGTACATCTGATGGTTGATGATGAGTCAAAAGCAGTTGACTCTCCCAGGACATCAATCGCACAGGAGTCAAACAGACCTATAAAATTTGGTGGAGACAATTTTGAAGGTTGCATCTCAAACATCTTTATTAAAAGGTATTTGGCCTAGAAAGGATTATGTTGCATACATTTTGGCCTGTTCTCCTTCTTTAATCATATTAAAATTACTTTTTGCTAAAATGCTTTTTTTCTACATATGTGAAGCCTCCATGAATGCATAACTTTGCTGCCCTCAAATACTCTTTCATTCAGGTATATTATACATGGGATCTAGTTACAATTAAATCTGCTGTTCAGATGTAAAGGAATTTTAGTCTGAATCATACCTGTTTAGTAGTGTGTTAGCCAAAGAATGAACTCTGCAGAGTGAATTGGATATGTCCCAACAAGGCATTCAAAAAGATTTGCTAGATTGTATTGTTATAGCTCCCCAGGGAACCAGGTAATGAAAGGAGCAAAGCTACTGATAGAACCAAAACAGTTACACAAACAAGTAAGAGCATATGTGTAGAAATCATCTGCCTGATTTAGGCTGTCTCTTTTTTCACGTGTTTGTCTGATTATTAGGGACACCTTACAGGCAAAATTTAGGAGAAAAAATATGCTTAAATATGTTTTAGAAGAAAAGCATTCCATGAGTCATAAGTCATGTCCCAGTGGGGCTTTGTGTTAGCTAAGTTTTGATGAGTCTTTATACATGTGTAGAGTTTTCAAAAAAGAGTGTATTTTGATTTGATTGTCATACAACCACAGAATGGGTTGGGCTGGAAGGCACCTTTAAAGATCCTCTAGTTTTACCCCCCTGCAATGGGCAGGGACACCTTCCAGGTGCTCAAATTATGTGTTCATTTAAAGCACTACAAGACAATGAGGTAACCTATATATTAAACGTCACATCAGAAAACAAATTTGGAAAGTTTTTGTGCAAAAATAGATGAAGAATTAATACTGTAGCTGGTCTAATGGAGTGAATGGACAATTACCAGCATTAAAGAAGTTCAGGTTCTACTCCCAACTGTGCCACTCCTCTCATAGAAAACCACAAGCAAAGAGATTTGTTGCTTTTTTGTAGCTGTGAAGTTTTTTGTAATTTACTGATTAGAGAAGCTTTGTACAACTTAGAAAATTATAGTATTACTTAATATTATTCTTTATACACATGGTAAATTGGCTTTGACCGTCTTTCTGATAATTTGGTTATAATACTAGAGCTACATATGAAGTTGTGATGGGCTTTGCCCCTTGATAAAACTCATTAGAACATCTAATCTAAGGGGAGAGTGAAGCAGAACCTGATGATGCCATATTTTCTTGATTTGAAACTGGTTATGTATAATTAACAATCAAAGTTTTGTAGTCTGATTCAGATATCTTATTCAATCAAGGCTGCTGTCATTTTTTTCTCTTTTTTCAAGGGCCATATATGTTTGTGTTTTTTAAATAGCTTTTGTCAAAAATTACTTTGTTTAGAAAAGATGAGAACAAAAATCAGAGTTTTTCTGTAGCCAAAAAGAAATAAGCAGAACCAGGGAAAATATGATTTACAGCATTGAATGTACATTTTTCATTGAAAAATAAAAATTAGTACTTTAACATTGTGTCACTGGGAAATATATTTTGTGCAGAACACAGTTTTACAATATGTTTGTTGTTGATTACACTAAAGAAAAGGAATGCTGAGTCACAGCACTTACTGCTTTCATCACTACAGGGCAGATCAGCTCCCCGAGGTTCAAAATCTTGTTGATAATACTGGCAAGAGCGGTGTATCCCTCGGAGCTTGCCGGGAATACGAAAACCTTGAACCAATGCTGCTGCAGGAATTTAAAAATCCTCTCAGGCTTAAGATGCTCGAGGTATGCTTATTGTTACTGTCATCTTTGCTCCATATTGATGCCCAGGCTGTGTCTGCACAGCCATCATTTCTGGATCTGAGATTCAGATGTTATTTCTTTCCTTCCATCTCATATCTGAAGCAAGTTCTCACTCTGCTGGAGTTTCATGCTAAACCCACACCTGTCTAGAATGACAACAGCTTCTCTGTCATTTAGGGAAGGCTGTGGACTGCCTTGGGTGGGAACTGTTAAATGTGTTGATTAAAATGTTTCTATTCATGTGCGCATAATAGTAAATGTTTCAATTCTGTCTTCCGTTTACAGAATGAAAAATACCTTGATTATTTGAAAGCTGCTAATGTGCAAAACCACACTCTAACAGCTCAGTTACATGACAGCAGTGAAGCATATCTCCTTGGAAGCATCCCCAACAGTTTCATGTCCTACATGTTTTCTCCACTGTTATCTACAGACAGGTAATAAAAACGTTCTCTGTTCTCCTCCTAATACTTGAATTGTCAAAGCTGCTTGACTCTCTGGGTGCTGGGTGTAAGGATTTTCTTCTTCCTTATGTCTTGGGCCATAGCAAAAGATGGTTTTAAAGGTTCAGGCATTTTTTTTTCTGTGCAAACATTTACCTAAACTGAGTAGATTGAATGGGGTGTGGTGGACAATTACGGTACATATTGATGCCAGTTCCTTATCCTGAATGTGTCAAGTTTCATTCACATTCAGAAATGCAGTGTATAATGCCATGATTCCACCCAAATGCTATTCTGCATTTCACAAATGGAGTTTCACTGGAGAACAGAAAAGATACAACAACTAACAAAATAGACCTATACTTGAATATGCTTGCTTTCCACTACAGGTTACATTTTTCTGTAGATGTACGGACTCGATCATCAAGAGGATTAATAGTTTTCATGGAAGAAAGCTCTGAGGACTCTTATATGGCTCTCCACATTTCAAAAGGACGTTTTGTCTTTTCACTTGGCTCTGGAGAAAAACAAATCAAAGTCAAAACCAGTATTAAATACAATGATGGGCAATGGCACACTGTAAGTAGTATGGAACCACAGTGAAAGCATAACTAGCATTCAGCAGGCACAGCCCATTGCATTTTTAAGAGAGTAGAAACTCAGTTTTGGTCATCACAAATTAATTCCTATGCCTAAAAGTTCATGTGGTTACAGGTCTCTGAGAGACTTTGTTGAGACTGATGGTCCCAGCTTGTTATTTTCAGTTTAAATATTTCAACAATATGGTGTCTAATTTAAAGACAAAGAAAATCTCTAGGGGCTTTCATTGGCCTTTGGGTTTTTTATTCTGTTATGTTTGCCTCCTGGAAAGGTGGTCTTCAGCACAGATGAGAAGAACGCCCGCCTTGTCGTTGACGGTCTAAGGGCCCAGCACAGAAGATTGGCAACAAATTCTGCCATCAGCATTAAGCCACCGATCTACGTGGGAGGGCTGCCATCACTGAAAAAACAGGTAAATAATTGGCACATCCAGCCACACACACTCCCCATGCTGCACTAATTTACATGGGAAAGTCTTTAATATGCAGGATTTCCATGCTGAAAAGCTTTGGGGGGGATTTCCAAGCACCGCGTGAGCACCATCTGTGGCTGGTGTTTGCAGTGGTTCATTACAGATCTTTTTCCTCACCTGTTCACACAGCCTTCATCTGGACCCATATTTTCAATATGTTGCTGAGACACTGATGACAACCATGTACTGCTTTCATTTTTATTCCTTAAAAATAGAGAAGACCAAAGTCACATTTTTAATTCCAGAAATACCATCTTTCTGCAGAACATTTACCTCAGTGGATTATGCAATAATCAGTAGAGAAGAAAAAGAATAATTCTCATTAAGGAATTATGGACGTAGAACTGGATTTCAATCTGAAATACGTGTGGTTTCTATTTAAAAAATGGGACAATTAATGATCCAGGGCATTTTATAAAATCAGATTTCAATAAACAGATTTAGAAAGGGAAGGGGTACTTGGGATTTCACAATTCTTCTTGCATTGTCTTTTTGACACATCGTTGGGAAGCGTCTGTTCCACAAGCAGGAGTCATGTTAACTCAGAATCAACTATTACTGTGTTTCAAGCACTTTTTTAGAATTTTGGAATACCTTTTCATTGCATCAAAGATGGGTTTAGGTGCCTTTGGTGCCAGTTGGCTTTCTATAGTCCAACAGTCCAAAAGAACCAATGTTTAGAATTATTACTAAAAAAAAAAAGCGCCATAATGCTTTAGTATTCATGTTTTGAAATACGCTTTCAGAATATACCAATGAAGAGTTTCAAGGGTTGCCTGAGGAATTTTAAAGTGAATGGAAAAGTCATGAATGCACCTCAACAAAAAAATGGCATACTTCCATGTCTGGATGTTCCCATGGACACAGGGATTTACTTCTTTAATGAAGGAGGATATATCACCATTGGTAAGCTGTGTAGAGATTATGGTATATGGAATTATGTCTGAAGCGTGTATGTGTATGGGTCATTTGTTTTCACATGGCTTTCCAATTATCTCCTCCTATGATCATTCCTCTCCCCACTGTTTAATTCTCCACAGGTAATTTGCTGATGGGATTGGATTTTAGGATTGTATTTACCATTCGACCAAGGAGTTCAACAGGTGTACTCCTCCATGCTGGAAGCAAGCAAGACAACTACTTGACTATTTACATGAAAGGAGGAAAGGTGGGTACAGACTGTTTCCATTCCAGCTGTGTTGCCCTCATTCAGCAGGGGGAATTCTGACCTTCCTCTGTTGCACCTGTTCTTTGTCACAGTAGCTTAACAGATAACTCCTTTACAGGTCATTGCAGCTGGAAATAGTGGTGCTGGAGAATTCCAGACATCAGTCACACCTAAGAAACCTCTGTCTGATGGACAGTGGCATACCATTGCAGGTACGTTGCACATACCATTTCTTTTGAAGCTTTGAAGGGACAGTGGGCACAGAGCACTGCAGCTCCAAATTTTTATTAAATCATTTTACTTCTGTTTAGTCTGAGAATACTCTTTAGAACAAGTTAAGTGTCTTCTGTAAATTAAAGGCTTTACATAAGATTTTTTTGGCGGGCTCTGTTAAGCCTCAGATGACCTAGGTTTGTCAGTCTGACTCTGAATTAAAATAAAATCTGTTTTTTCTATGCCTTAAATTTCAAGAAAGATGCTTGAAAAATAGTGCCATACCTAGCTGATTCTTTAATAGGGTTGAGAAAGAGTTCTCATGTACCTGCTTCTTTGCAGTCTCTCAGAAGGAGAACACGGTGCAGCTAGAGGTGGGCACACAGAGTAACTATACCACTGAACTTCAATCCTCTCCTCCTAGACGTGTGTATCAGCCACTCTACTTTGGCAAAGTTCCAGGTAATATTATTGCTTCTTATTTTTTCATGTTTTTTCCTTTCCAAAACAAAGGTCCCATCCATTCATGTAGCCCTATATCATTCATCCTCTTTTGAAAGCCTTGCAATAATTAATGTTCTTTAAAATAATTCTTATTAACTTGGTCTTTCCACCTTGTTTTTTGTAGCAAATTTGGACATCCCGTGGCTTCCAGTTAAAGACCCATTTTTTGGCTGTCTTCGGAATATTACCATCAATGACAAACATGTCTCCACCAGGAGAATTTCAGAGGTTCGTGGTGTAGTGAATTTGCACGGGTGCCCAGAGAAGTAACCCTGCTGTTACAGTCGTCGTGCACGTGTGGGCTGTGTCTGCTGAAGAACTGTGTGGATTCCCCTTTCCTGATCAGCATCAGGCTGCTTGTTCTGAACAGCCGGTGAGCAAATGCATCCTCGGGATGTGGACTGTGCCAAAGCAAACGAAAAGTATTTGCTTTGATAAACTCCCTTTTAAACGTTATTGATTTCCAAGGTAATCTGTTGTGCCTTTTGAGATATATGCAGAAAATATAATTGCATATACCCTGTGGGGCCAAATTCTGCTCTCACCCGCAACAGCAGAGACTTGAGTAACTCCAGTGTCTTAATTTTGGAAATTTGCCTTAATGTTGGTCATCTTAAGAGCAAATTTGATCCATTAATATAAAGAATTTTGTAAAAAATATAAATCTCTTTGGATTATTGTTTATAAAATGTACATTGATGTTAATGTAATAATAATAATATAAATGGAGTTTAAAGCACTTTACGGAGTGAAACTCTGGGGGTTTGTTACAAAGTTAGGAATTGTGGGACCAAATAAATGCAGTATGTTCCTAAATCCATTCATTTTCTTGTTTGGTTGTTTTAATCTGGTAGGTTTTTGATGAGCTTTTTAGAAGCTGCTAAATCCTGCTTGCTTCGTGCAAATATTTCTGTAGGCTTGAGGATGCTGATTTGCCTGAATAAGCAGGTATTCATCATCTCTGCTCATCACAATTTGGTTATCTAAAAATCTGAAAAACAGGGTCATTTTTTTTGCAATCCTCAGAGCCAGAGAGTCTCCTCCATAGGCAATTATTTTTTCTAATGAAATGAAGAAAAGTTTTATCAAGAATAGCAGCTGCAGCTGCTACAATTATGTAGCATGAATTACAGGACTAACCCAGCCAAACTGTTTTCTTCAACATTCAAATCTTCATTTTGTACCTGATTGTGACCCACAGTGGAGGGCAGGGAACCCAGTTTGCTTTATTCTTCTGACTAGAGGGCTGGACTGAATAGATTTGACATGGCTTCTTTTTCCACTGTCATTCAGAATCAGCTTTTTGATAATTTTTTTTTCCCCAATGCCCTGATGCCAGCCCTGTTTTGCAAAATGAAAACATTTTCTAAGGTTGGTCCTTGATGTAGGGAGGCATGCAGATAAATTCTCCTTCACTCCTAATGCTCCACTGCTGCCTTCTCAATGCACAGCAGCGTGTCCTCAGTGTGATTGAAATGAGGTGCAAGCTGGGCTAATAGAAGCAGGTGCCAGATCAATAGCCCTTGTGGCTTTGGTCATTAATCCCTTGTCAAATTTTTGCAGCTTTACAGGCCCTTTGCAGCTTTGCAGGGTGGCCAAAGTGTCAGAAAGCTGTTCACACCAAATCTTGGGTTGCTTTCTCTTTAATGGCAACTTTTTACAGGCAAATCTGTGTCCGTGCAGAGGTTTCTGAAGTGCAAAGCCAGTTTTGGTGGGAATGGGGTGCATGCTGGGTTGAGGCCTCGGAGGGAGCAAAGGATTGACATGTAATGGCAAAGACCTCTCTCTGGAGATGCTCTGCAGAAACATATTCTCCTGTACAGCAGCCTGCCACGTGGGACAGAAACACCCATCAGGCTGGAGGTGATGGGTTCGGAAATCATCTTCTGTGATAGCAGCAACTGAATCCTTTCTACTTAAAAAAGCTCCCTGCTCAAATACTCAGGTGACCAAAACTGTTGGAACACTAAATTGATTTACTGGCTCGAGTTGACACTAAAAGTTTCCAGAAAGAGAAAGGAAGAACAGTTAAATTTTATCATGCAATTCTCTAGTAACATTCCATATCTCATGCTGATCAGATGGCTCTGTGAAGCAGATTTTCCCAAATCACAAAAAAGGCCTTTTCCTTCTTCTCTTACTCCCCTCAGTAAAACCAACAAAAAAAAAAAAGATGTTTGCATCACAACCTGGAGCCAGTCCTGGATTTCAATTCCCTTCCATTTGATTTTATTTTATCAGAAGTAGTTTTAATGCTGACAAAAAGAAATGAAAAATGTATAAAGACTTGAGTAAATATAAGATATATTGATCAGTAAGTATTTATTCCAATACAATACTACTTTTGCACAACAAAAAAATAGGAGTCTCTTTGGTTTTAAGGTTCTTTGTGGTTGTTTTTTTTTTTTCTCCACAATTTTGTTCAATTGTATTGCTTCCACAGAGTCAGGCTGCCATACATTGTTAGGACAATGAATAAAAGCCAACTAGAGTTTCAGGTTCTGTACTTTCACATAGGTAAATCTGTATCAGGCTGAGGAACACTTAGTAAAAAGCTTTTTCACAAAATCAAAAAATATTTTGAGTTGGAAGGAACCCTTAAGGATCATTGAGTCCAGCAGATGATCTTTACATGAGGGAAGAAGTTGTCCCATTTCAATCGATGAAGAATTTTTACTGTTGAAGAAATCCACAAGGACACTGTGTCATGGGATTTTTTAGTTGTTAGAAGTTGTAATTCCAAGGCTTTCATCATCAGTGTTGCCATTTGACAATAACTTCCATGAATTATTTGCCTCTTTTGGCTGTAGCATTTCAGGAGTTCCCCCAAAACTAGCAATTTCCATGTTAGAATAAAATACACAGGAGAGGCTTTCCCTGTAACATTTTACTCTATAATCATACTAATCAAATACCATGTTCAGTACATTGAGAGAGCATGGCTAAAAAACCCACACTCTTTAACAGCATGTTAGAGTTCTTCTGAATCCCAAATCAATTATAGAAAGAGAGCAGAAGATTTCCACTCTAGGCTAAACCACATTGGTATTGTTAGCACGAAATCTCTCTCTTGTCCATATAAGTATCAAGGGCAAAGGGTTCTCATCCAGTTGATTTGGATTAGGTTTAATAGGATCATGTTATCTGAGGTGGATGACACCAAGGTCTGTGACTTTCCATTTATTATAACTACAAACTGCAGCCAGATTATTGGCAGCTGAAAGACAGAAAGCCTAACACTGAGAACTAAGAGCAAATAAAATGAAATAGATCACAGGGCACTCTAGAAGAAAATACATATTCATTGTAGGAAAAAAAGCGTGTATATATAAAAAAGGAAAACATACTGCCTATAAATGACTGTAACTTAAGTTTCTAATAACAAAAGTTTGCAATTAAAACTTTAACAGTCTTTCTGTACCTGAGCTTAAGGGCCTGTGCTTTTGTTACTGTGGAGCTTTCATTTAAAACACAGAGCCATTGACCTTTTACACTGTCACCAGCAACATGAATTGGGCAACCTAACTTTCTCTGGTTTTGTAACCACTTCTTTTAGTCACTTGTGAACCAATTCATTTTATCTTTCCATCCTCTTTGCCTCTTCATAAATCCTCTGTGGGTATTTTTCATATTTTTAAAATTATTATTATTTGGGGTATTTTCTCCCATCTCCTTCCTTTCTGCCCTCATAAAATAGCCTGGAAAACGCAGTCTTAGTGAAAACACTATACATGCATTATGGTTTTGTAATGGACTCTTGCCGTGCTTTTTGCCTCTTACCATTCTCTTTGTGGTTTCCTCATTTAAAAAAACCAAAAACCTCCTGCATCTTTCTCTAATGATGTAAGGAAGTTTAAGACACAGCCTTCTGTAAATCTGTCTGCATTTTCTAAAAATACATTAAATGGACATCCCTGGCAAAAGGGATGTTAGAGGGGATGGTGTCATAATACAATATTATAGCTTCACTGGAGGCATTAAGGCTGCAAGGCAGAAACATAAACATCCTTTGTGCAGCTGGCCCAGACATCTTAAAGTTGCAAGAGGCTGGTCATTACCTGAGCTGCAATGAAGCACCCTCTAAAGCATAAAGAATTGCAGGCAGAATAACCAATGAGTTTTTATGTTCTGTCTGTCAGTTTAGGGGATCCTCTGTAGCAATGAAACCAAACTATGACCTGTTTTTCATATTGTACTGTGTCTCCTGCTTTGCAGCTGATAGCATAAGATCTTTTTTGAACACACTCCTATCATTACTTTCCACCTCAGCCAGTTACTGTGTTTCCTAGAGGTTGTTCCAAATGTGAAGCACACCTGAAATGTTCCATGAGAAACAGTTTCTTTGTTAAGGTGTCACTCACTCCTTGAGAAAGATGGAGCACTGCTGCATTATCACACAGAATAAAAAGAAAGATAGTTGGCATCATGGTCTTTTGTCTCTATTCAGTTCTATTTAAACTGAGAGCAACAACAGATTTCTCCATTGTGTGGGAGCCTGTGTCTAAGATTTCTGTCACAGGAGGACTATGCACTGGTAAGAATGAATAATTACATTCATAGGTATGTCAGTAATTTATAAAATAAATGTATCATGGTTTAGGAATGGTACTTCACAGTTGAGTGCACCCACTGAGACTCTGCCAAACCACACTGACACTTGGCCGCTCCTCCTTTCTCCTGCCCCTTCCTGGTCTAGTGGGGAAATAGAGAATTGGGGCACAAAAGGTGAAGATCACAGGCTGAGAAAAGAACAATTTACTGGAAACAGCAATGAGATAAGAAAAGTAAAAGTAACAGCAACAATAGTAATAATGAAAGTGTACAAAGAGAGGGTGACTCACATGCAAAGATGCTCACCAGGGACCCCCAGGTCAATGAACCATGGCAGACAATGCTGCCATGGTTTTTTCAACCAGAAGCCCTGTCCTTCCCCACAGAAGCCAGAGAGTCTCTTATCCCTGCTCCTGGCAATGACGTGAGGTGGTATGGAATAACCTCCTGCCTTGCCCCTTCGGCCATGCTCCCTCACCTACTGCAAAAAATTAACTCTGTCCTGGCCAAAACTAAAGCAATATGGAAGGAAACTGTTAGAATTTCCATCCAGAAAGAATTGTTCAGATCTGTTTTTTGATGCCTGAAGACATAATGAAGAAAAACATTTTAAAGGATAGAGAAATAAATGACTCTGTGTCCAGCCAGCTCTTGCTGACAGAGTTTTACTTACAAGGTGTTATTAGCATAATAAGCCAAAGTCTATCAGCATGAGGTATTAATTAATAGAGGAGTTACATGGTTGGGTAACAGCACATACCATAAATCTTAATTCTAGGTCCTGATTACTTCCCGATCAGAATTACTGTCCTGATACTACAAACCTGGAGAGCCAGTAGTATGCCCAGGTAGTGACTCCTCTGGCAAGGTCAAGGGCTTCAACTAATAAAATTTACCTGAGAGCAAAGTGTAAGATCAGTAACAAAGTTCTAACTTTCCCTTTTCTGTACTCATTTAATTCAAAGGTAATGACATGTCCCTGGAGACAGTAACCTAAGCAGTAAAGAAGCTAAAACACTCTGAGCAATTCTCCAGGAAATCACATAGGCATGATCCAAAGTTCAGTGGCTTAGTGGAAAGATTGAATCAGTTCACAGGACTTTGGTTCATATACCTTATTAAAACATGCAGTAAATCTTACATACTGTTTATAAAAAATGTATTCTAAGACATTGCCAAGGTTTATAGAGAATTGTTACTGCAGATTAAATCTGTTTGTTATGTAATAAAGGGCAGGACACAGTCTCCATAAAACCTAAGATAATCCATCTAATGCAAATATACATAAATGGAAACTTTACACAAACACAAAGGGTATTTGCATCAGCAAGAAGAGTGGAAGCAAAGATACCAAGCAGATAAACTGTGCTCCCTGAGGAGCGTCAGTGGTGAAGGCTGGGAGGAGGTCTCAACGCCTGCTGTGAGCCATCCAACCTGGATGCCAAAGACTCCACTGAGGCTCAGCTATTTCCTATGCTGCTCAAAATCAAAAGTAACTGCAGTCATCCCACTGTGCCTTTACCAGGCCAAAAGGAAAGAAAACTCTTCTGGCAATTTCATTACTCCTGCACGCAGAAGAGTAGTACCAAATTTTGGACTGATCGTTGCATTTAGTCAGATTCTTGTAACTTGATATTGGCATGTTAAAGGAAGGTAATGTTCCCAAAGCAGAGCCACTTAAGAGGACACGTGATCCCTGAATCTATGTATATTGCATTTATCACAAAAGATAAAATGAATCAACATGACATACATGCTCAGCACAAAGTTAATTCAAAACAGACACCACAAAACCACTACTTGTCATTGCTGTTATTTAATTAAAATGGAATGAATAGGTTAAATCTTTCAAAGAGACACTGAATGCCATCAAACAGAATAAAGGCCAGGTGCCTGATCGGTATAAATCAACCTTGCTCTGTTGTTCCTAGATTTGGGCAGATAGGAGAAGGGGATCTAGTTGTGTTTGTGTAGTTTATTGTTTTAAATGTTGGGGACACAATGCATAGACCTTATAAAAAGGATTTTGCTGCAAAGAGTTAAAGCTGGGAATGTTACAGTTCACTTTCTGTGAAAAAAATACTAGGTTCTTTTTATCAGTCCAAAAAATGCTTAAAAACGAGATACAAGCCTAGAGGATGGATAGAAAGAAAAAGACCTTATAGTTGAAGAAGAAAAGGTATGCAGGAAAAAGTAAGCTGTGGTACTGCTCAGAGAGTACTTACCCCTGCCAAGGGAAGTGTCTACAGAAGAGAAGCTGCTAGAAACTGTTGGTAACTTGACTGGACAATTTTAGGTTATGTGGTTACAAGAAGGAGCACAGCACTGACCCCTTGAACCAGAGACTCAGTACCACCCTCCCGGGCTGCTCCTGTGCGCCTGTGTGGCATCATGGGTGTCCCAACCTCTTCTCAGCCCAGGGGAGGTCTGTGGGGCTGAGTGCCTGCCTGCACCCCTTCTCCGGTGCTGAGGGGAATGGCTTTTCTCAGGCTTCCCCTCTTTCCTGACCAGACGCTCAGTCTGTGAGCTTACAAATCTCTGTCTGCGATGGGGAGTTCAGAAAAATGGTCAGTATACGACAGGAAGGAAAACATCACGAAGCTGCCACTCCTGGCCCTTTTTATTTTGCTCTCTGACCCTTTTTCTTTTGTTTGTTGTACTCAGTATAATGGAAGGGAACATCTGGACTCTAGTGACAGCAACCAAATTTGCATGCATATAGCAGATAATTAAGCACGTGTCTATCTGCAGCTGCAAACAGCAATTAGTCATAAGATAGCTTTGCACACCCCTTCCTGCCTATTCTTCTGTTCCCCTCAGAGGGCCCTCTCACGTGCACATCTCTGAGAGGCACTGAGTGCTGGCCTCCTTTTTATTTGTGAAGACAGTTGCGCAGCTGAGCTTAAACCCTTCAATGTAACTTTGAATAGGATGAACTTCCTCTGATCTATCAATTTCCAGTAGAAACGGCTTTCTGCATAAGACATGATGCGGTGACCCAAATCAAAACATCCGTGCTTACATCCCAGCATAGCTGAGACTATAAGCAGATTTCATTCCTAGTTCCTCCTCTTAGATCTGAGGAAACTGAGCTCTAGAGAGTTGCTTCTGACTGCTGATGTTTTGTGTGGCCAACCCATGCCTTTCTGCTGTTGTCCAAGGCAAATACTGCCTTCCCTGCTCCCTGCAGCTAGGAAGAAGTTTACATTTGCCCTACAGCTTCCACCCCAGGGCCATGAAGGGCATTTTATAACATCTTATCCTATCAAGTAAATACATTTATCCTATGCCTTTTCATTTGTAGAGTCCCTTGGCAATGAAGCCATAGATAGCATTCTGTTGCCTAGAACACGTGTCCTTATTTCTCCTGGGATAGAGTCAAATTTTCTAGACAGGTAAAATAGAAGCTGCTCAGCGATGCAACTAAGAGACACAGTTTAGAGTAATTTACAAAGCAGAACAAATTTCTAGTTTGTTGAAAACCAAAGACTGCATTGCAAATAGCTAAATTTCAGGCTCTGGTATCCTATCTTTTAATTTATCTTTATGCTAAAATGGAGTGTAGTAATAGGGTGGGCTTCAGCTGGGGCAGGCTTAAGTCGGAGAAGAAAGGGCTGGAGTGTGATCGAAGAGACCACTGTGCCTCGAGCAGGGATTAGATTCAATGGAATGGCTTCACAATCTGGACAACAGTGATTATTCCATGTGGCTCTTTGCATTTGCTCATTGTATGACCCAGCTGCCTGATCAAGGCTTTTGTTGAGGTCAGAGTCTACATAATGATCTCTGCTGGGGAATTCCTGTGCATATTTGAAACAACATTCTTGGGTATAATTTGCCATGTTTCCATTTACTTCTCTGTGTTAATAAAATGTAGGCATTCCCAGCTATGACAAATTCACACAAATTGCAGAAAGGGTTTGCATCAAGTAGTCATTTGAAAACAAAACTGCAGTTTCAGAAACTTATTAAGGCCTAGAGATCTGTTGGAAAACAAAAGGTTGCTTCTATATAGGTAACGTGAATCTCCTGTGTTTCAGAGGGCAACACCAATGAGGTTTTTTGTGAATGCCCTGTAATAGCAATGAACAAAACAACCCTGGCTGGCACCAACAAGCACTGTAACACTGTCACATGCATCTGCATTTCATGCATAGCTATGCTTACAGGAACACATTCCACCACCAAATCCAGACAAAAATGTTAAGGCTTTTACCATTAGGATAGGTGAACTCATTTTTCATTTGGGAACCCACAGAAAGTTACAAAATATGCGCACCTATTTGATTTTAAGCAAATGGAATGGCTAGACAGACTTGGGTGCATACAAAACTGGCCAGTAGCACTAGTAACACCCACTTGACTTGAGTAAGACCCATAATATTTGTGGAGCAGTGTGATTACTCATCTCACAACTTCAGCTGGACAAAAATTGGTTGTGTACTCTAGGCTATCCTTCTACAATCAGTGGAGGAGGGTTAGTTATCCCTAAACAAAAACACACCCAGACACCATCTCAAACATATGCTGTAAGAGGACATGGCAGCAACTGTTGGGGTGCACGATGTGCTGGAAGAGAGATAGGCCCTGAGGGCCGGAGAGAGAGCCTCTTTCCTGGATCCGGAGGTGACCTTGGGAGTGCATCCAGGTCACCGAGGATGGGCTGAGAGAGGATTGTGGGTTTGTGGACAGTGCTGGACCTATGGGAAGTGATAATTGTAGTTTGTGACCTTATAGGGTGTTGTTTGCCTGTTACCATAATAGGTAATATCTGTGCAATACCCCAGGTGATTGGGGGACACTGAGGTGAACATCTTTCCTGTTTATATGATGTTATATCCTGTTAGGTGCTGGTATTTAGGGGAATTCTGAGTGCGCAATAAACATTTTTGCACTTTTCCATCTTGTGTGTGAAGTTCATGCCCTTGCGTGATTACTGCAAGCAACCAACCTAGCTTTGGGCTCCAAGCAAGAAACCCACTGAACTTATCCCCTGAAGATGGATGCACCACTGGATTATATTTAAGTCCTCAGGAATACTCAGCACACCTTGCATCCCAGCTGTAGAAATCTCATTGTGGGGTATTGTCAGCAGGCCACAGAGAAGAAAAGAACAAGCTACAGGAAATTATCTCCTGCTTCCAATTACAGGGAAAATTTGACATTATAAATGCTTTTGTCACTCATCCTTTTCAACACTGAGTCACCCAGACATAGCATAGTTAGCTTCTGGCATCTCCATATGATGAACTACTTTTTTCTGTGCTTTGTATGATTTGAAGCTTGAGAATCTAAGAAGAAAACGTAGGTTGAACCCAAATGAAAGGCACATAAAATAAAGAGATGTGAGATAGAAGGCGTATTTATATGTGCTTGTATACTTACAACCCCTCTAAAAATAGGTGAGTGCAAGAGCTATCAAAATGAAAGAAACTGAAAGGAAAAGAGAGGAATGCTTGCTGGCTGAATTGCAGTAGAAAATAGCATTTGAGAAAAAATGCTAATGAAATGAAAAATGGGAAAGCACTGAAGAAATAGAAGATTGTTTCTCCTTGTGCTAACCCTGGAAGATGAGCTCTGAAGAAATGGCCTGCAGTAAAAGCACAGCTTTTCTCGCTGTATTATCCTGGTTATTGCCATGCATAACTCATAATGGCTAAAATGACGCAACTCAGCTTAAGGTACTTGCCTTGTACATAGCTCTCAGCCCCACAAAACGTGTTTGTAGAACAATTAATTGTGAGTCAGTACAGGATAAGTCACCCAATGTATGGTTTTAAAAGGCACTGTACTTTCAGAAAGGTAGGAGTGCTTTCAGAATCCAAATACACTTTTAAAAAGAGGAGGGTTATTAAATTTGTTATTATGCTGTTACTTTAATGAAAATCTTGTTGCAAGTTAAGATTTGTAAGTCACTCCTGTGGTTACCATTACACACACTCAGAATCTTGACTTTGATGTCTCCCTTTATCTGCAATGCAGTGTTTGCTTGCAGAGCTGCCACTTCCCGTAGTGGGATCTGATTCTGGTAGTCACTGCTTTGAGGAATCTATAATTCTCAAGAGTGTTTCCCAATTCACATACCTTGATTAAAAAGTGCCCAAATAGGAACATATTATAAATTAATTTGTACAGAATATGTATTCCAAATAAATGGCCCGATTTTCCAGAAGTAAGTGGAAGAATGGAAACCTAATGGTAAGCAAAAAGAGAAATCATTCCTTATTGTAGAGGATAGGAACTCAACTGCATGCTGCTTATTTCATTAAGTACCAGGAGATAATACATACATTCCTAGGTTTGCTAATTTCATTACACAACTGTCAGCTCAAAATCTTGTTGGTCAAGCATCAGCTTCCCGTCTCTTAAATTCTCTTTAAATGTTGGCTACAGAAAATAATCTCACCAAATGACAAGAGTATACTTTCTATGTCTTCTTTACAGTTTTACACATCAAAATGTGAAGAATCTTCCATTCATATCAACTGACATCCCATTCACTTTAATATTCACGACTATAGAACAACAAATTAAGGCAAAGACTAGAATGAAGATTATTTAAACATGTGGCTCTATTTAGCTGTTGCCTTCAGATAATGCTGTAACCTGTGTGTATCTAAATATACATACTGCCTGTGTACACCTTAAAAGAAGATGAACCCTTCACTTCGGGTTTATATAAACAGACACAATGACTTTTCTTGCAAATTAAATGGTTCTCTAAATTAAATGGTACAACTAGTTACTTTCTTGAGTGAGCAGCAAAAGTCGTCAGACCAAAGCACGTTTCACAGATGAAAAGCTAGTTTCCAGAAATAAAAACTTTGATATCTGAGGTAGCATCTGTCTCTCAGTATGGCTTCTAGGTTTTTTCCTGACTTGTGATATATGCTGCAGATCATACTGCTTCTTTTAAAAGCCAGTTGCCACCTCTATGTGTGCAAGCCTCAGACAAGAGTTTTGTAAAGAACAGAGCACTGTGTTGCAGAAGACACGATTAAACTCCCAAAACATAAGGAAGTGAAATAATTGGGGACAAAGGTATCAGTTGCTAAGTAGGCGTAAATGCAAGGGAAGGAGCTCACCATCTTTGTAGGTATACTTTGTAAGTACACTGCTGACAGAGCTGCTCAAATGAACATGGCCTGTGAGGTCTATTCCAGTGACAGAAAGTCAAAATGCTTTAGTGTGAGGCAGTTGTAGATCACCGAACACCTTGATGTAGCACAGCCACCAATGTTGATGCACAAAATTATTGGGTATTACAATCCCAACAGATATGAGAACCAATGCATGGACAATTTAAGTGGCTTGCTGAAAGACTCTGGTGAGGCAAGTTCCTTCATGTGTGAGTGACATATGACTGTCAGGTGAAAACAGTTTTGTAGACCATGAAGTAGTACTCCCATCTAAAAGTGTACAGGAAGTGTGAACACAGGCCAAAAGGGACATCTGCACAAGGATTCATAGTTTGCAGTTTTTACTAATGCCAGGAGTGGGAGAGTCACAACTCTGCCATGGCTGCTTCATAACCTCCCGCTGAGTTCTCATCTGCCTTCATGGGTTGCACCCAACCATCAGCCCACCAGGCCTTTTTTTCTCATGCCTTCCTTTCTGTTTGCCTCAACTACTGGGCACTGCGGTTGTGACTATCTTTCAAAGCAAGGAGTGTAAAGCTAGGTCTTAGTCTCCTCTAGATGATTATTTGGACAATCTGGCTGCATAAACTTGTGTTTCATGTCAGAAAATAAAAACCTGTCACTAGTGGGGTTTGCTGACATTTTTGTCACTAGAATTTTAAATAAAAGATTCCCCACTCTAAGGCTAGGGAAAAAAAGAGGGGCAAGAAATGCAGATCTCAAAACTGAAAAACAAACATGATGCCTAATGGCCAAAAAAAAAGCCTCTGTAGCTCAATTCTGTTGAATGGCCTTGCCATTTCTGTAGTGAAGGACTACAGAAAGAAGAAAGTGAAAACTGTTGAAATGCTATCTATAGAACACATATAATGCCAAAAGTCCCAAATGGAAGTAGAAAAGTACAAATGTTGCTGACAAGTGTTCTTTAAATAGTCTCACTTCAAATCACATTGTGCATCAAGCTGCTTGACACCTGTGAGAAAATATTTACTGCTAAAATACTAAAAGAAAAATAAGCCTTAGTAATACATTATCTTTATTATGTTCCAAACTCCAAATATGTTTTACAAGGGGTTTTGATTACTGTAAGTGACAAGGATTGGGGGGAGCACTAACACAAAGGGTGTTTATTGAGGCTGGTACGTTTGATACAGGTTATCTATAGCCTTGCTGATTACTTCCTTCTCATCACAAGCTTGGAAGTACAAAGGCACATCCTCACTATCTGGGTAAATGATTTGTTGACAAATGCTATACATATTGTTAGATACATGTGCATGTATATAGAGGAACATATAGAACAAATCCTTCACAAACGCAACTGGTCTGTGAAGTGGCTTCATGCACAAATGAACAATGCAGGAAAACTGGAGGGGCCCTCCAAACCAGATCAGCAAAAACAATTAGAGGCTTAAAATTTATGACCTGCTTGTGAAAGATCAAAGTTGCTATTTGTTGTAAATATTGAAAGACTCCCAGGGCCTCAATCAAGAGCCCATAATGTAGAAACATGGGTATTGAGAGGGACAAATAATGTTTATATGCCCCAGTTTGGGTAAGACATCCTGCCTCACTGTCCATACACAAAACCATTAAGCTCACCTGTTTTAATTTGCCACTAACCCCCTGCTTCTGTAACAAAGATGCATATAATTGTTCTCCACTGGAGCAAGAACATGAGGGAAATTAATCTACAGACTCTCCATACTCAAAGTATTTCAAGGACATTCAGAAAAAGATTTTTCTTTTCCCATCTAGATGAATTTGTTCTGACTCCCCAGAAAGGACTGGGCTAGAACTGGTGGATTTCTGGTGATCACTTTGGGCTTTACATTTCCTGCTGTGTGGCAATACACAGCAGGTATTTTTATAACCAAATGTAGATCTGAACTCTGTAGGAAGTCTTTCCTCTGAAAGTAAAACATTTTGAATTGGCTCTTAAAAATTCAAGTGGCATGATTATTTTGGGTGGAAGTCTTTCAAATTAATTTTTATAAAACAGGACAGCATGTGGCTGCTGCCTGAACAGAGCAGCTGTTAGTATTTAATAGTTGTGTATTCCTTTGTTTTCTCCGGAACTGTGTGCATATGTTGGGCCATTAGCACATTCTGGGAAAAAAATTCCAACACTAAAAAGCTCTGTTGTTTAGCATTCTTTTTATAGCAAAAATTATACACCTTTATATGCTTCAGTAAAAATAACTGTGTTACTGCACATCAATTTATCCCATTATATGACTGATTATACATTGGGTCCAGAGCAACAATGTGTGGATAAAAATAAACATTATCCAATACAAGCAAATATGAAAAAACCAATTGCCCTTAGTTGCTCTGTCTCATCTTTCACTCTCCTTTTTGAATTTCCAAGAACTTTACCTGCTCTGACCCAGCCATCTCTGTCATTTCTCTGTGCAGAAGTGACACAGCACAGTCTGTGTTACAGACTAAATGAGAGCAGCCACAAATCAGTGCTCAAGAGACCAGGACTAAAAGATCATTCACCTTCCATCTGATAGCTCACCATACACAAAAGGCTTCCTAAAAAAAAAAAGCAGGGAAAACAGAAAGCTTGAGAAAGGAGGGAGTAGTTGATTCTGGAGTAAGGGCCACTGCAAAGAAGAACACTGGTTGTTCTTCCTATTGTTATTATTGTAACTCTCTTTAATTAAAGGGTCAAAAAGGGTCAAAAGACTAATTTTCAATACCCTTGGAATACTTTGGATGAAGAGGCTCATTGAGCTTGTCCTGTTTTACCAGGGTATGTCTGCATATTCCTTGTCTATTGACAGAACAGACAAATCGTTTCATGTGTGTGTCCTCAGGCAGGGTTTAGCCCTCAAAAGGACAATGCATACTAATCGGAAAATGTCAAGAGCCAGCTCTGAAGATTAGCTCGGCTTTGTAGTATTGCTTAGTTGCTGTGCTGTATGGAAAATGCATGATGATAACCAATGTAGAGCTCACCACTCATAAATATTTAAGTGACAAGACACAATAGACAGGCATTGTAATTGTTCAGGATCAGAGGTACAGCGTGAGGCACAAAGCATAAGAATAAGTGACTTTAGCACTACTTTAAAAGTACATTTCCTTAGAAATGTACTTGTGAACTTAATATTTTTTTTCTTCCCAAATACAATATATTCAAAAAGGGAAGATCCCCCCATTTCTATATTCACTAGCCATTACTGGCAGTCACTGACACAGATAAGCCCCCTCTGATGGTTTGGAAAAGATGGCTGTACCCTGGATTGCAACACCCCTTCATAGCCAACAATGGGACCACATCTGATACTGAACTAGAATAGCAATCCTCAAAAAGGAGTTCAAAATTACAGAAGCAGATTCTGCAGGTTTGTGTCTGAGATTCAAAAAGTGTGGGAGATGTCATTATGATTTTAATAATTATTTCCAACATGTTACATACATACAGAGTCACATTTTCTGCAACACAGAGGAAAAAAGTTAATTCCATTCTGAGAGATTTTTCTTCTCTCTGCTGAAATAAGCAGTGATTCTAACTTAAATGCTGATCGTCAAGTATTCTAAATCAACTGCTGAAATTTCATCTCCATCTTAAAAACTGTACATTATACCAGGTTTATTGAAGTGTTCCAGGACAGAGGTAGAGTTTTGGAACAAGATAGGTAAAAAGAAACCCGGCAAAATCAGATTTAGGGAACTCTGAGACAGAAGCAAGGGGTTAGGTTGCTGCATCCAGACACAGTGGAGAAGAGCCCTGAGACGAGTGGGACCTAATTTACAGACTATGAAAATGATATTAAAGAAAATATGAATATAGGCCTGCCCTTGGTTCTAACTCTTTTCTCTCTGATGTTTTAGATAAATTAATATGCTTTCCTGTAATAATTTATTTCCTGCTACTTCAACTTCTGCTATTCTCTGTACTTTATGAGTAGGGCTAAATTCCAGTTAGACTTGTGGAGGAAAAACACCAATTTTTTTAACTCAGGGACCAGTATGTGAAGATGATGACTAGCAGGACTTCTCCCTGTCAGAAACACAGAGACAGGGCAGAAACTTGGAAAGCTTGTCAAAGGGAAGAGCAGTTGAGTATTCAAAGGTAGAGGCTATTGTGAACATACTGTGTCATGCAAAGGGGCTGTAACACCACCACAGTTCTGTATCTCGTAAGGGATGTGAATATTTTAGCCACCTTACCTTTCACTTATCTAACAGCTTCTGGGAAGCCAGAGTAAAGGTCTTGGAAATTTCAGGCCAGTTAATTTGTTAAAAGTACAATTCTTGCTCATCAGTAACTTCATTGTCCTTGAGTAATTACAAATCAGTTGCCTCAACCTTTTTTCATGAGAGGTAGCAGACCACAGCAGCACAGGTTATTCCACACTGCCCTGCAGGGAGCTGTGAGGTGAGGGGAAAGCTAGCCACCGACTGACACCTCTGCTGAAATTGTTGGCTGATGACTGCCTATTTTGCTGATGATAGTATGCTACCAGGGATAAAAAACCCAAACAAACACAAAAAACCTCAAGAAAGACGCTTAGAGTGTTGTTAGACTGCAAAGTCAATATAAGCTTTGATTGGCACGTACAACTCACCCATGTAGTCCTGTTCACTGTGGTTTCCTCGCTCCCTTGGCCATTTTTAGCAGGATGAATCAGCGGCACCACATCCTCCACGTGAATCAAACTAATTGTAACCCATCACAAGACCTCATCTGCTTTTACAGGGCAGGGAGACCTACAGCTCTGCTGATTTCCAGTCCAATTCTGCAGGAAAATGAGGTTGCAGTGCGGATCACAACAACATGGGCACTATAAAACTGCTGCTGCTCAGCTGATGAAATCAAACTGCAGGTGTCAACTTCCTTCATTAAGGAAGGTGTGTTCAACGTGTTACATGTCTACTTGAACAGCTGAAGTGCAGTTTCATTCTGCCATTTTTTTCCCGTACATTTATAGCTGTGTTTCTGTAGAGTTGATTTAGCTATTCACATCTTGAGTTCGAAAATTAATAGCTAGCTACCGGGTACTTATAAAAGCATTTATTACAGAAGACAAATTATCAGTGCCAGCCTGCAGCAAGGTCTGGAGCAACTGGGTACTAGAAAGAAGATCTCAAAAGAATTCTTTTTCTTGTGCATGGGACCCAAACCCGCAGGAAGCACACAGCCCTGCTGTGCTATTATTCAAATACAGGGGCTAGGAAATAGGAGTGTAGCATTGGAGAAATGGAGTAGGTGTTTCACAAAGGACTTGGCTCTTTGCTGCTCCTCAGAAATAGTACTTGGAGGTAGGAGTTAGCCTATGACAAGTTTTCAGGGAATCCATAAGAAGATTCATTGCCTCTTGATCGATTATATATGACAAAGGGAAAGGATATAATAAACTGCTCCACCATGAACCCCTGCCCACAGAATCCTGCCTGGCAGATAACATTACAGGAGTAATTGCTTTCACTTGGAATGCAGCGTCTAGAAAAAGAGAGCCTGAAACAGAGAACAAGGGTGGTGAAACTGCAACTTGCAATCTCCTTTTAGTGAGGCTGCTTGCATTTCTGGAGTCCAAATCTCACAAATAACCTGTAAACACACTGGAGAACACGCTGTTCCCTAGTCATGCTGTACTGACTTCCTAGAAGCCCTTTAGGATTTCTAGGCTGTGTAGATTGTGCTGTTTTGGAGATGTGCATTGTAACAGAAGATGTGTCCTCTTTAAACACCCCCTGAGTGTCCAGCCCCGCTCAGGGAAACAGAGGGGCTGGCAATCAGCCAAAGGACTCGATTCACACCCGGCATATTGCAGAAGCCTCCTGGCATTAGGCAATCCACACCTTTCAAGAACTGTTGTTGCAAGAAGTTATTGGTACAGAGTAATTCCCGAGGGGGTGGTAGCGATTCCCACAAGGCATGTATGGAAATGTTGCAACTTGATTCACAGGAAGACAGACGTTTTTCTTGACAGGGAAAAGGGGTTGCTACTAACAGCAGTGTTTGGTCCCACTCTTTTGTATGCTAGCGAGGGGAGGTGGGGGAAGTCTGAGCCTTAAATTTTTCTCAAGAGCAGCTGTAGCACTGCTCTAGCTGTCAGGAAGCAAGACCAGGTTGTTGGTATTAGCCTTTGTATTCACCTAAATTTAAGCACAGCAAAGAAAGCCTCTTCTTGCAAAGAAGGATGAAAACAACGTGGGTGTATTTTCAGTGTCCAGGTACTTGGTCATTTTGGGTTGGAATGGATACATTTACACAAGTGTATTTGCTCACCCATCCTGTGCTTGGAAACACCTGCCAAACTAGCTTGTACCTGAACCAAACTTGCTGATTTTTGCTGTCAGCATCACAGGTTCATGTTGCTAATCATGAAGATATGTGTCAAGAGATAGGGTGCAAATTCCCCTTGTTTCCCAGATGTGCACTGTGGAGGTCACAAAGTCACCATTGTATAAAAGAGGAACTTTTAGTCTCTGTTCTAGTGACTGTAATCACTGAATAAAATCACTAACAAAAAAAACAAAAAAAGAAAAATCAATTCTCTGGAAAGGGAAAGCTGCGTTATCAGAGGAAGACTTTGGACTTCTCTTCTTCACACTCCAGGCACAGCTGCAGCCCCAGCTGCCACATCCCACCCATGAAAAGCCCCAGTGGGTTTTGCAAGAAGCCACAGGATTGTGGAGAACCCATCTAAGGGTAGGGGGGTGGGTCGCATGCGGGAGCTCAGGACTTCTGAACCACGAATCAATATGATTTCACAGAAGCCACTTTATTGTTTACATAAAACTCTACTTATGCTTTTTACAACTGCCATACACGTGGAACCTGTTTCTTGATTGGTCCCTCTATCTTGTCCACCTGCTCAACTCCTGTACACGTGGAACCCATGACCTGATGAATTCCTGAGGGCTCTGATAAGAATAACTAAGGGTGGTTTGGCTGGGGCACACTATCAGGGTTCAAATACATTACAACAATTCCCCCTTTTTCTTCTTGCACCAGCCAAACCCTTTTTACTATGTTTTTCAAATGCTATTCTTTGCTGTTTTTTCTGGATACGTAATGCTTGATCCTTTCACCCATACCTTAAGCATCTTAAAACAGAAATACTGAGGATAACTGCTAGAACCAGTGCTAGGCATTTAATGCACATTTTTAATACATAAAGGAACATGCTGGGATGGATTTCTCATCAAGAGTGAAATGAAAGGAGAAAACCACAACATCTTACTCAAGGCTACAGGCTAGGAAAAGCACAATTTTTTAGTCTCTTAGTTTCTTTTAATCCATCGCTTACGGCATCTAACTTCTCTCACGGAGAGAATAAGCTGGAGGACCCTGAATGTGGCCTGTTCTCCTTTTGACAGTCGTTTCCCATCCTCCAGCCCTTGGTCGCTCACCTCTTTGGGTGTACCCACTGCAGCGTACGTTTGCCAGAGCTCTTTTCCCAGGAGCTTTCTTCTGCCACCGAACTCCAATGGAGCTGTCCTCCGACTCTCCCCACCACGGTCTAGCTGCGGCAAGCTCCGACCAGGGCCTCCTGCCTTTTCACTCCACAGAACCGCCTTCAGAATCCAAAGGGTCCGGTCTGCTTCATTATCACAACGTTTATCACGTCAGCGGCACCAGCATGCGGGAGCTCAGGACTTCTGAACAACAAATCAATATGATTTTTCAGAAGCCACTTTATTGTTTACATAAAACTCTACTTAAACTTTTTCCAACTGCCATACACGTGGAACCTATTACTTGACTGGTCCCTCTATCTTGTCCATCTGCTCAACTCCTGTACACGTGGAACCCATGACCTGATTAATTCCTGAGGGCTCTGATAAGAATAACTAAAGGTGGTTTGGCGGGGGCACACTATCAGGGTTCAAATACATTACAACAGTTGCAGCCACCTGCACCTGTGCAGTGCCCACCAGCACAGCAAGGTGAGGTGTGAGGGTGAGGACAGAAGGACATGGAGGCAGAGGCAGCTCCCCACATGGACACCCCTAAGCCAGGCATCAGTGCCCGCCTCTCTCCCACCGGTGCTCACTGTGCTGTCCCCAGAGCTGGGTGTATGGCAGCCACAGGCAGGGTAAGCAGTGCCCTGGCATCCAGGAAGGCCAAGCATGTCCTGTGGTGCATCTCCAAAGCATCGCCAGCCAGGCAAGGGAGGGGATTGTCCCACTCTGCTCTGCACTGGGGCGGCCTCACCTTGAGTGCTAGGGGCAGTTTTGGGCACCATAATATAAAAAAAACATTAAGCTTTTAGAGAGTGTCCAGAGGATGGCAACAAAGATGGTGAAGGGTCTGAAGGAGAAGTCGTATGAGGAGCTGCTGAAGTCACTTCGCTTGTTCAGCCTGGAGGAGACTGAGGGGTGGCCTCATTGCAGTCTTCAACATCCTCATGAGGGGAAGCAGAGGGGGCAGACACTGATCTCTTCTCTGTGGTGACCAGTGACAGGACTCGAGGGAATGAAGCTGTATCAAGGGAGGTTTAGGTTGGGTATGATAAATAAAAAAATCTTCACTGAAAGAGAGATTGGGCACTGGACTTGTCTGCCCAGGGAGGTGGTGGAGTCACTGTCCCTGGACGTGGCACGCAGTGCCATGGTTTAGTTTATGAGCTGTTAGGTCATAGGTTGGACTTGATGCTCTCAAAGGTCTTTTCCACCCTAGCTCATTCTGTAATTCTGCAAAAAGGTTCTTCACCCAGAGGGTGTCTGAGCACTGGAACAGGCTCTCCAGGGAAGTGGTCACAGCACCAAGCCTGCCAGAGTTCAAGAAGCGTTCGGACAATGATCGGAGGGCGCATAATGAGATTTCTGGGGTGTCTGTGCAGGGACAGGAGTTGAACTCGAAGATTCCTGTGGATCCCTATCAAACCACGACATTCCGTGATTCCGCCAAAAACGCCTGACGGCTCCGTGGGCAGGGGCGCCAGCGCAGCCCCGCCACAGGCGGAGCCGCCCCGACGCCGCTGCGCCCCCAGCCCCTCACCAGCGCCGGCCCTACGCCTGCGCGGTCTCTCGGCGGCGCCTGCGCGCTGGGGCGCGGGGCAGGCGCCGCTGCTTTCGGAGCGTTTGCGGGCGCGGAGCGGCTGCGGCACCGCCAAGTTCGCGCCTCCGCGGGCACCGGGCGCTCCCGGCTCCTCCCGCAGGCGCGCCGAGGCAGCCCCAAGTTGCCCGGGAAGGAGTAGGCGGGTACGCATTTGAGTAGGTAGGTAGGTAGGTACGTAGGTAGGAAGGTAGAGGAGAGTCGGCTGGGTCCCGCTGCCTCCTCATCGTCATGGCCGGCTCGGAGCAGCGGGAGGACGGGGAGGCGCCGCTGCCCATCGAGGATTCGGAACTGGCGCTGGCCGGCATCAACATGCTGCTGAACAACGGCTTCCGCGAGTCCGACCAGCTCTTCAAGAAATACAGGTCAGTCCCGGCCGCCCCTTCGCCGCCCGCTCCCCGGGCCCCTTCCCGCGGCGCGGCCCCTCCGCCCCCGGGAGGGGGAGGTGAGCGGGCGGCGGGGCCCTGGTGCGGGCAGCCTCGCCCTGCCCGGCCCCTCGGAGCGGGGAGGGTCGGTGCTGCCGGTCGCTGCCTCGGTCAGCGCTCTCATGGGGAAGGGATGCGCGTGTTTCGCAGAATCACAGAATGGGCCAGGTTGGAAGGGACCGCAGTGGGTCATCTGGTCCGACCACCCAGCTCAAGCAGGGTCATCTTAGAGTACATGGCACAGGATAGTCCCCAGACCGTTCTTTAATATCTCCAGTGAGGGAGACTCCCCAAGCTCTCTGAACAATCTGCTCCCGTGCAGGGTCACCCACACAGTGAAGTTCTTCCTCACGTTCAGGTGGAACTTTCTGTGCATCAGTTTCTGCGCGTTGCCTCTTGTCCTCCTGCTTGGTACCACCGAGAAGAGCCTGGCTCCATCCTCTTGACACCCCCGTTTAGATATTTATACACATTGATGAGGTCCCCTCTCAGTCATCTCTTCTCGAGGCTGAATAGGCTCCACTCCCTCAGCCTTTCCTCGTAAGAGATGTTCCAGTCTCTCAGTCATCCTCATTGCCCTCTGTAGGACCCGCTTTAGGAGCTCCATAGCTCCTTTATACTCAGGAACGTAGAACTGGATACAGCACTTCAGATGTGACTTCACCAGGGCTGAGTAGAGGGGCAGGATCCCAATTCTCAGCCTCTGGCAGTGCTCTCCCTGATGCATCCCAGGATTCTGTTGGCCTTCTTGGCCACAAGGGCTCGGGAGTGGTGTGTGGTGTGCTGTGGTGGGGGTGTCTGGCGCCCTGTTGGAGGGGCGGAGAAGGGCTGAGCAGGGGTCCCTCGGTGGCACTGGCTGCGTTTGGCTGTCGTGGATGTGTAAACACACACGTGTGGCTGGAGATGTGTCCTGGGGGGTTTTCGCTCCGGTGCTCGTATGTGGTCTGATGCGGTCTTCAGCCTACAAAATGGATAGCAATGAAAGGTCTGTGAGTGCTGCTGTGGTTATCTTTGGGCTGTAAGATTATGTTCATAATCCCCACATACATCATGTGTAGGTTTCTGCGTTAAGTAGGCATCTGGTAGGAATGGCATTAGTGCAGCTGTGTAAAGTCAGGCTTAAAGAAAAGGTTGCCCCTACCTGTCCTTGCTTCTTTTCTTAGGGCTAATGTCTTCCACTCAAGCTTGAGCTGCTGTGATTGCACGTACGTTCTAAATAATTAATACGCGCTATAATGCTGTTGTCTGTATAATTAAAAAATCGTTTGGTTGACTTAAAATAGAACTTCATAGTGATGGTGTACTTATGTATTTAAATCTTGTTTACAGAAAGGAGGGTTGGAAGTAGAGTGCAAGGAGTAAGAGAGATTAAGAACATTCCCCTTAATAATCACAATGGAATAACAACTTTATTGTGTACATGCAACAGGTTAATATTAAATGTGTCGTTTTGTCTCTAGTACATACTGCTGTGTAACACAAAGTACTGTTGTGTAGAACTAACTGGAATATTGCAGGTGACAAGCAAGGTCCAATTCTGCATTCCTCACATGCATAAGCATGAAGTCCAACTCTTAACTCAGCACTGCCAAGACCACCACTTAACCCTGTCCATAATTGCCATGTCTATGCCATGTGAAGTTGCACCCTATGAGTTACTTCTTGAATATTTCTTTCTTTTGAAGTCTTCAGTTTTTCTGTGTATCTAAGGAACCTGTTGGTTGCTTGCTTTTTTGTTGTGTAATTTTTTTAAGGTGCCAGTTAAGGAACACTCAGTGAGGTTTCCTCTCCTCCACTTCTGCTTGTGCTGTGCCATTGCATTCTGTCAGTAGCGTGAATCTGGAAGTAGTCTAGAAATTCTAAATATGTGATGCTTCTTACATTTTAAAGTAGTGCTAGGGAATAAAATTGTTAAGATTCCTGTTCTCAAAATGCAGTTTAATCCTCCCTTGAAAGGGTGAATAATGATTTCTTTTGCAAACTGTTCTCTTGGTTATCTATAAGGTTTTATTACTAAAGATATCTTAAATGCAGAAACTTGCCAATCTTTTTTGCCAGGTGCAGGCTTTTCTTTGTTTGATTTTATCAAGAAGTGCCTCTAAGTTCGGTGTACTTTTTGATCCTGGCTTTTAAACACCACCTGCAAGGAGTAAATAGGAGTCCCTTCATAAGATTAATAGTTTGTGGTTCATAAATTGATAGTTGCTATCTTGGGCTGGAGATTTTCACAGTCATTTAAAAACTTTGTCCTTCATCCCAAAATTAGTAGCAGGCTTCCTCTTGCTGTGAAATAACAAACCATTATGGAATTGCAGATTAACTATGTTGAAAATTTGCATTTCATATGGGAGAGAAGATACAGCAACGTATGCTCAACTTCCTATAAACCTGAATTCTGAAGACACGTGCAGTGAGGTCCACTTGTTTTTCCTAATAGTTTTTGGTTCTGTGCTTGTCTTGAATGTGTTCTTTTTGCAAGGACTTAAGCAGTGCTATTATGTGTTTCTTTGCATGCAGTCTTAATGAGTATGTTTTTGTAGATGTGTGCTTGGAATTATGAAATAGAACCCATCCTAAATGGGGCTAGTAAGCCAAATGAGAAGGGTTTAGGAGCTTGCCGTAATTTAATGTAGGTGTTTGTAATTTGTGGTACTAGAGGTCGAAGATGTCTGAGGGAATGCAGCTTTTTTTAACTTGATGTGAGTGTGTGTTGTCTGTATTTCAAGTGACCTTTCTTGTAGAAAGTGTTAATTGTAAACTACTGCCTATGCAGGTAGTTTAGCTCTGTTTCAGAAGCTTATCAGTTATTAATGAATTGTAGAAGTGAAGAATAGAGATACTTAGCAGAACTTCCGTTTTGGTAGCCACATCACTTAAACTACTTAAAACCATTTCTTAGAAACTACTGGTTTTGATTCTGCTTTTTGTTACTTCCAATTTTTAATTAATTTGCCACCTGAAAGATCTTGTGAAGAATTCAAATCAATGCTTCTGTCTTTATGGGACAGTAGGCAACCTTGTCTCCAAAACAGGCAGGATGTATTTTTCTTTGCTCTTCTGCACTTTTGCATCTTCCAGGAAGCTGACCTCTGAGCCTAAAATCAGTTATATTTGAAAGCTGGTCATAATGCAGTCCTTGGGGAAACCAGGGTTGGAATTGCAGCTGCGTTTCATATGTGTATCCATGCTAATGAAGTCTTGCCTACCAAGAGTGGCAGTACTTTGAAGTTATGTGCCATAGAACCATTATGTCTGTACATCATGGACATGGGAGAGTGGTATTTTGTCTTCTGGTGGTTAGAGCTCATATATATAGAATATATATTTTATAGAGAATCTGAAGAAGTCAGATGAATATTCAGTTGCGTGCCAGATACAACATGTAGTTGGAACTGCATTGACTATCACACTAAAGCACTTAATGATTTGTCAGGTGTTGTTTGGGAGTATTTTTGTTTAAAATTATACTTGAGGGAAGGTAGTAGGGTTTGAAAAATCATCTACATGTAGCATCTGTATATGCTTTTTCACAAGTCTATTTTTTTTAGAAGTCCAGATCCTCTACTTGCTAGTGGTGATAACATTCTGAACATGAATCAAATACCAGTGGATGTGATATTTTCATAGATCTGTAGAAGACAGCACTGCTGTCTTTAGTGCTTGTAGCCATGTTAGGTTCCCTCAGTGCTAACTCATACTTGAAACTGTCAGATACCAGTCTTTCTATTCAGCTTGAACAATGCTGACTCCATCCTAGTTCTCATCAGTTTAAACTTTTGAGTACCTGTGGAAGCTGCAAGAGAGACAGAGGTTAACCAAGGACATAGGCAGTGGAGAGGGAGCCCTCAGGCAGCAGGATGGTATTGTTTTGATGAACCCCCTGACGCTAGCAGGAAAGCTGGAACTGGAGTTTTCTTTTTCCCCTTGTAGCTTTGTGGATTTCTAAGTATATAAGAAGGAAAGAAACTGTCAAAAGAACTTTTTTTTGCTGATTCTTCACTTCTTAAGAGCATTTGCAATTCAAAAATTATTTAAAAACTTCCTCCAGCTAAGAGGAGAGAAGACTGTGTTAAATAAAACCAGGAGTTTTTCGCTGAGTGTTGACTCAGAACATAAATTGTTGAATCATAGAATATCCTGAGTTAGAAGGGACCCCTCAGGATCAATGAGTTCAGCTCCTGGCCCTGCACAGGACAACTCCAAGAATCACACCATGTGTCTGTGATCATTGTCCAAACACTTCTTAAACTCTGTCAGGGTTGTGCTGTGACCACTTCCCTGGGGAGCCTATTCCTGTGCTCAAACACCGTCTGGCTGAAAAACCTTTTCCTATATCTAACCTAAACCTCCCCTGACACAGCTTTGTGCCATTTCCTTGAGTCCTGTCACTGGCTGTGGGAGAGAAGAGATCAGTGCCTGCCGCTCCTCTTCCCCTCACAAGGAAGTTGTAGGCTGCAGTGAGGTCTCCTCTGTCTCCTCCAGTCTGGACAAGCCAAGTGACCTCAGTCACTCTTCAGATGTCTTCCTCTCAAGGCCCTTCACCACTTTGTGGCCCTCCATTGGATGCTCTCTGATGGCTTTGCATCTTTCTTACACTGTGGTGCCTAGAACTGCAGACAGGGCACGAGGTGAGGCTGCCCCTGTGCATTGACTGGATGACAGCTCTGTGCCTGATGCACCCCAGGACATGTAGTTGGCCCTCCTGGCTGCCAGGGCATAAATCATGAGACAGGGCTATTATGTCACAAGAAATCCAACTATCTTCTGTCTCCTACCAAAGAAACATTTGACTCTGCATGCATGACTCTAACATCTGAGAAGGCTTGGTAAAGTTTCCAACTTCTGTCTGAATGGAAAGAGAAGTGGTACAAGATGACAAGTAAAATGTATAAGATAAGGTCATATCCACAGAAGAAATTGAAGGTTATACAGACAAATGTAATTCTAAGACAAAATGTGTAAAGATTTAAACAATGGGGCCGGTGTAGAAAGCCATGCTGTACAACCTGCTAGGGTAAAGCAGAACATGGAGAAGAATTGGAAGCAGGAGCAAATGAGAAAAAAAGCTTACTATGGTTGCTTAAAAAACCTAAATTTAAAGTTGACGTGTTACATTATGTGTATTAACAGACGCACAGACTTAGTAATGGACCAGAATTCCATTATGGATGGCCATTTGAACCGTGTATTACCAATTTAAAATGCTGTCTGTGGCTCAAAATACTTTTGACCAAATCCATGTTGAGACAAGGTGACACTAAGCCAGCATTGATCAGTAGGTAGATTATGGCCCATGTATGGCTGTCTAATCACTGCTGAAATTCTTGCTTATGTAGCTCAGCAACAGGACCTTAAGGGCAAAAATTAAGTGATTTAGGAGATGCTGCAGTAGCTTCTCTAAAGATAAGGCCAGCAGAGCGGGAGGTGACGCCAGTCGGTTGGGCGAAGGATGATAGCATCTGGATTGGCAGCGTGAGAATAAATCGTGAGTGCCCTGCTAGCAACCCGATTGTTGTGTGCTTTTGTTTGTGCAGCGATAGGCAGAGGAGCAGCTGCTAGATGGATGTATAGAAAGGGGAGTTATTTACAAAGGAAGTGATTTTTAGTAGCAATATTCTCAATGGTTACCTCAGTGAAGTAAGATTTAATTGCTCAAGGCTAGGCAGAGTAACAGGAATAGCGATGCACATGAAACCAGCATAAGTTTTCCAGCTATGTGGATAGATTAGAAATATTTTAAGCATTCTGCAGTTTAAGTCTTCCAAGAGCTGGGTACACAGAGATGATCACATTGAGTATGATATTTAGTTTTGTGGCCTTCATGACAGAGTCAGGTGGTGTTGCTAGAAGTGGTAGAAAGGATGGAGGGAGGTTGAGAGATCTGTTTGTCATATGGAGCAGTATCTGGTGGCTAGAGGTCCAAAGGAAGATGACTGAAAGCTAAACTAAAATCTGGGTTTATAACTCAGAGATTAGAAGTCAGATTTGGTGGAGATGGCAGAAGAGGTGTGATAGTAAGCAGATATTGTTTTAACACCAAACAAATTAACTCTGTGAATGATACAAATTCTGTAAAGACTTTTTACTCCTGGTAGTGCACCCACTCTTTGATCTGCTGTTTCTAGTAAAATATTTCAGGCTGTTGTGATAGGATAGATATGTTTTTGTTTTAAATTACTTCAGGAGATGTTAACTCTGAGTTGTTAAAGAAGTTACATGATATCTGTTAAGCTGGCACAGTTTGTTGTGGAAAGTAATTTTGGTCATGTTGGAAAAAAAGGTTTTGCTGAAGTCCCTTATTCTTACAGATTAAGAGAGTGCAAGTGGAGAGTTAGTACAGATCTGCTGATAAGTTATAACTGTCTTGTCTCTCACCTTTGTAACTAGTTTTCAAAGTAAAGATGCAATTGAAAATGCTTCTCCTAATTTCCAGTGTTTTGATGCATCTGAAGTTCACGGCCTGAAGTTAGAGCAAAACAGTCTCCTATTAATTTGCAGAAGGACAAAACAAATCGGATAAAAACTGGGTAGAACAGGGCCACAGAATTATTTTTATATTCCTGAATTTCTCCTTTGGTTGTGTATTTCTAGCGAAAATAGAAATGTATGCGAAGGGTTCATTTAACAAAACAAATTTGGGCTGATTATGAAATGTAAACTAAACCTAGATCTGATATTTGCAGTTCTTAGTGTGATTTAATACTGTAATGCTTCCATGACACTTATATTACCATGGGTATTTCATATACCACTATTGGATGAGGGGTGTACTTATGTGGATCTGTCATGTTTGTAGTCTCACAAACAGTTTTTAGAACACATTTTAGAATAATCTGTGATGGAATAATGGCCAAAGGATTTGTATGTTGTTGCAGTAAATTCCTTACCTTTCTATTTACGTATTTTTCTGCCTTGTTTTAAAATATTCAGTTGCCACTTCTATATTTATCTGTGAACTTAGATGAATTATGTCATTTTGTTTTATTCTCCCACTTTGTGGACAAAATTAATTTGTTTTATTTCAACTCGAGCATCACTTTCAGCATGATGACTGGAATTGTAGTGGACTGTGGTTAAAGTAGCAATGCCTAGAAAAACAGTGAGGAAATATTGGACCTGAGCTAGGCTGTAGTAGCTTTAGAAGCTGATGTGAAGAAGTGAAATGCTGTCCTGGAAATAGCTGTAGAAATAAAAGAAAATACAAAGAAGTAATTGATATTTTTGTTTTTACGTGCTTCAGTTCTGATGTATTTTTTATTGTGAAACTGGGCTGTATTATCTCAGCATTATTAAACCAAGGCTTGAAGCCTCTGAATGTTATCATCATGTGTGAAAATGGGACATAACAAACACCTTTCTTCTGAAAGCGAGTTAATACCTTAAAGATATGCTATGAAATGAGGCAAATGAATCAGGGTTTACTGGGAGAAACAATGTCTTGTGTAATGCTGATTTATATGTCTGGAAGAAAGTTCTACTTCAGTGCTCTTAAGTTTTTGACTTTAGTTACATATGCCAACTTTATTGATACGTAGGAACCTTTTACAGTGGATTCTTGCAGTAATGGTGTTAATAACATAGTTTCTTATAAAAAAGATACCTCCCAAGTCCTAGTTTCCTAGGTGAAGTGCAAACTGTGTTTTAGAAATGTCTGGAGACTGATTTCCTTTTTTTCCTTTCATCTTCGAGCTAATTAAAAGTCTTGAGATTTTTCTTTACTTAATGGAGGTTGTTGCTTTCAAAGTTGTGATGACAACTTGGGTAGTGCAGTGTGCTGATATTAATTTGTATTTGGTTCCGTAGCTTCTGTCACCATTGTTGTGGCCCTTGGTTTGCTGTTAGTATCTTCTCACGTTCTGCCTCATTTTTTTTGTTTCTTAACAACTTTAGAGTCTGTCAGAAGGATGAAAAGTCATGTCTGAAGCTGAAGGTCACTTACAAGGAGCTTGAGCTTTTTGTGGGGTTGTGTTTTTCCCAGAAGCCTACTGTCATCATTAGTCACACCTCAGTTTTTACTGGGACAGTAGCGTGCCATTGCAAACTTTTTCCCTAGCTCTCAAGGAAAAGACAGCCTTGAACTGTTGAAAAATTTATCAGTCAACATAATACTCGCAATGACTGAGCACCTAACATGGTTGTTGTTTAAAATTGTATTTTAAACACTGAAATTACCTTTCTAAATGATCTTCCATAAAGCTGCAATTATAGTCTCTACCCAGTGACTATGTAGGAATGTGCTAGAAGTGTTCCTTATTTTCTTTAGTGATGACACAAACTCTGTTGAGGAACTCCTACAGTAAAGTTTTCGTGTTTTGATTGCCAAACTCCATGGTCTCAGCAGAAGCATCTCCCAGACATAGGATAATATTATGCATCGTGTTTTCTTGCTTCAGGGTCCTTTTGTGCTACAGCCCATATGTGCTGTAATGGCAGTGCTTTTTATAGATTGAGTGACTGAAAGTTAGAAAGAACTGATCTGTGACATTTACCTCATGTGTTATAGCTACTGATAGTTTCAGAATGGAATAATGATGTGTCTCTTGATTTTTTTGTCGTTTCATCTTTGATCATGGGGGATGAATTGGGAACAAAAGTAGCAGTGAGTGTCAAGAGTGCAAGTGTGGAAGCAGTTTTGAAAAATCAGTTTAAAAAGATAAGTATGTACTTGGGGAAAAACTCAGCTGTACTCAGACAAGTATATGTTAGAATACTTGGGCAAATTTTCCTTGCTTCAGTTTATTTTGTAGTCTTTAAAGACCAGTTGGTCTCAACTGTAGTTAGCTGCCTCAGTTTTTAACATCATTTTAACATTTTTTAAGTCCCCGGAACCGCTTGCGTTCTGTGCACGTTGGTCTGATGAAACGCAAAAATGAAACATTTGGTTTATTACTGAGCTTCCTTGAAATATGATGTAAATGCAGCGTCATACTTAAGGACGTAAAAATGATCTGTGTGATGTTGGGCTGATCTGTTCTGCCCTTTTAGATCAGTTGGGTGTTGATAATGCAGGCGTGACCTTGAAAAGTGTGGTGAAGGTTGTGCTGGGAGTATGGTGGTAGGACTGGCTGCTGAATGGTCCCACACGCCTCATGAGTTGTAAAAGGGATTATGAGGGAGCCACGTGCCCTCTGCAGCAGGAGTTCATGCTGGAAGTGCCAGCTGCAGCAAGTGCAATTTGCGTGGCTGATTGCTGCTGCCCTGTGTTACACAGCTGCTGGGAGAGCACAGTCCAGGTACTGAGTAGAGGAGACATTTACTGGCAGCTATTCTTTGTTGCCAGCTAACAAAGGGGGAAGCACCCAACCTATTTTTCCTTTGGAAAAAAATAATGAAAAAATGTGACAAGTTATATTGATCTTACGTTTAGGTGAATATCCAGAATTGAGCAATGTATATAAAAAGGGAAAGTTGTTTCCTGTTACAACATGCTTTGTTTGTCTTCCCTGTTTTTCCTTCTCATTATTCTTGTTCATGGCCTTGCTTTTAGATATTTATGCTCAATCAAAGTGAGAAAAGGTGTGTGGGGGGGAAACATTGCTGACTACTTCTTTTTAAAAAAAGTGCAAACAGCCAAACTCTACTCTTGTATTATATAATACATGTTCACTACTGGAAACTTGATTTTTAGCAATATACTTCTTTCTCCATGTTTTTCAAGTACCTATGCTATTTTAAAACTCTGCTTTAATATAATGCTTGTAGAATAAAGTTGAAAACAAATTAAGTGCTTTACTGTAGCAGTATATGTTTCTGTAGCCTAAATTATACTTCTTAAATCCTGGAAGTCTGTATTTTTATATAATCTGGCAGCCCACCACTGAACAATGTGAATCAATGGTACCACTGAGGTCTTGACAATTTTTTTTTCAAGTGCCTTCTATGTGGCATTACTGTAGCCTCATGGTCTGTGTGACTACAGTAGTCCTGAAGCTTGAAACCTGTCTGATGCATTATCAAGGTTTTGGTTGCCTGTATTTTTTGATCTAGCTGTGATTTCACCCTTTGGGAATAGCCCTGTGAGCAGAATAGGTGAAGCACCTTAAAGCGGTTCCACACAGTGTAGTAAGATATGGATTCTGAGCTTGAAACAAAACAGATACAAAGCCATAAGCCTTGTAAGAACATTGTATTACAACAACTTCATTATGTAGTAGATGCATTTTTTTTAGTGGGTAGGTTAGTTAACTTAAATTCATAGAAGCAGATGGAAATGGGAATCTCTTAATAGAACCAGGTAACATTTCTCTGCTAGGATAAAATCATAGTGATGGATCACAAGAGGAGAGTAGAATTGGCAGGTTTTTAATTTTCTGTAGCTTTTTCTTTTGACCTGAGCTGAAGGTATTTTGATGGCAGTGGTTTCTCTTAAAATATCTGTATCTTAATACCTGAAAAATTACTTTTTTAAGATATATTCAATATAGTAAAAGATAGGAAGCTTTTGGTTTTCTGTTTCCATTATGTCTTGCAGATATCTTTGTAACTGTACACAAAAAACCCACCAAGATTTATTTACAAACATACAAGCTAAACCCAAGAAATTCAATATGGATCTTTATTACAGGAAATATGTACAAATATAGTAACTATTTTTTTGTTTTCTTTACAGAAACCATAGCCCATTAATGAGTTTTGGAGCCAGTTTTGTCAGTTTTTTGGTGAGTAAGTGAGAACACAGAGTATACATCTCGTGGGGTTCATGGTTATATGTGCATGCATGTGTTCATAATACTCTAAATTTGTTTCTTTTTCTGAGACTAATTTTTTCCAAATTTTTTGATTAAACATAGCTAGAGAACAAGGCATTATGCTGTGTAAAGCTTATTTACTCATGTGGTTTAAGTAGAAAGTATAGGTTCTGCGATTCAGCTTCTTAAATATATTAAATATTTATGTGTTCCATTTAACAGAGCCATAATAAAAAGTTCTCTTAAGTGAGCAATGGAGTTATTTATTTATTTATTTATTTGATTAAAATAAAACTCATGGATGCCTGTTTTTCTGGTAACTTTTCCTATTGAAGCTTTCTCCATCCGTACTTCTGGGTGAAAGTTGTTAATTCAATCCGTTCACATTGCTTCCATTTTGGATAGATGAGAACTGAGAATATTGATTGACTGAAAAGTCATAATGAGCAAGTTAGGTTTGTTAAATGCCTTTTTTGTGTATAACGTATTAGAAATTATAATGCCATGTATAAAAACTGAGCAGGTGTATTAGAAAGTGTTTGGAACTTGTTTTTTAGACTGTCCTTATTCTGACTTTGCTGCTTCATCTTAGATCTCACCACAAATTATCTATGGTAATACTCTTTTGAAAGACAGAATTTATTAGAATATGTCAGAAATACATGATTTGTGAATGAAATAAATATGAATTCTCTCTAGTATGCAGTATGGAAAAATACACTGGTTAGGAAAACTCCTGGGGCATATGCTTCCTTTTAAGTCAGTGGAGGGGAGAAAGGAATCTCTCAGGTTTGCTTGGCTGAATTGATGTACTGAACCAGTGCAACACCACAGTGCAGCATCAGAGCATCTTGAAAGTATCTTGCTTAGCTGCTGTTCTAAATATAGCAGCAGCACTTGGTGTGCCTGTGTCATTCAGAGCTTTTGTTTAATAAGCTCCAAGAAAAGAAGTTACTTGTCCTGATTTTCAGTCGGTTCAGCAGTAGTTGGAGTCAGATGTGGTTTCTTTTTCTTCTTACCTATGTAGGGACTGTGGCTATTATTTTGAAGAATTTAATAGCTGTTTGTTGTTACTGACTTTGGAGGCCTGTTATTTATATGAATGAATTACATAAAAGCAGATACCTGCACAGATGCAAATCATGCCTTGCATAACAAAAATTGGAAATGAATTTATAGGAATTTTTCTTCTGCTTAAAGTAGTGTGATAGTACATTCAGTTTGACTGTATACGAAGGTGTAAGATGGAGGTTAGCACTTAGTGTGTTCTGAGTTGATTTGTCTGGAAATCTTGGTAAAGTACTCAATTTTCTAGTTTGGTGTTTCTGTGTTAGAAAGATTTGTACTGATGTGTGTGTATTAATACTTCAGTTTAAAAAGGTTTTATTGTCAAGCTTTTATGAAAACTTTTACTATCCCACAGCTTTTGTAGAAATAAAAGTATTTGTGATTTTTATCATTCAAGTGTGTTTGGTTTTTGATAGAATGCCATGATGACATTTGAAGAGGAGAAAATGCAACTGGCATGTGATGACTTAAAGGCTACAGAGAAACTTTGTGAAAGTGAAGAAGCTGGAGTTATAGAAACAATCAAGAATAAAATTAAAAAGAATGTAAGAACATAATTTGTGTATTGAATAAATTTTTCTGGAAACTTCCTTTCTTTCCTCTTTGTATCTTAAATAGATGGTTCTTGGTATGTGAAGAGCAGTTGAGATTAGTAATAAATTTGGAAATTAAGTCAAATATTTTGGTTGGATTTCCTAATTGTTCTAAAATACTCAGTCTCAGGTGAGTAAAGTGTCTTCTAAAGCGTCAGGTTGTGTTGATGTTAGTAATTGTTTTCTGAACATGTAAAATTTGTGACCTACTAAAGTTATGTCAGGAAGCTTGTAGCCTGTCTAATTTAGGCTAACTTTAATTCATCCATGCTCTAGTAATGTTCAAAAGTTGTGACGTTGAGGCTGCAGACTGCTATGAGCCAGGCATATTCCTAGGGAATTTTCCTTCCTTTTTTAGAGTTTTCATTCTAAATAATAAAGGAAGAATAAAGCATGGGGATTCAGAACAAGTTGAAGTAGTTGTATAGAAGCATCCAGGGAGCAGCCTGCCTAGCGTGACACAGCAGAACCACAGCAGAAAAAGAAGCCATTTCTCTTCAGTATTTAGTTTGCCTGGTAAAAAGTGTTGAACCTGTCGTTCTTAACTCTCTGCTCTTAAGAGGCACTGTATTTTCCGTGCCACTTGTCATGCACCCTTTTCTGTGCTCTTCCTATCTGACATCTTTTAATTACATGTCTTACGCATTTCGTAATAATTAAATGAGATTTAAATCTGTTCTGACTGTTTGTAGAACCTTGGGAAAAATAACTGGTAGTGTATGTGTAAAATTTCTCTGTTAAGTAGGATTTTGCTTGTGAGGATCTGTCTGAGAAATTTTAGCGTAGTTTTGAAATTCAAAATGCTGAGTTAATTTAGTAGCAATACTACCACTTGCAGTTAAAATTGGGTTCTTTAATTTTCCAGATTTAGACAAGTATTGTGTATAATCTTTGTTAATATTTTCCTGTTCTCTGTGTTTGTATATTCCAAACAGGTTGATGGACGAAAATCCACTCTATCCATGATAGATCGTCTACAAAGACAAATTATTGTAGCAGACTGTCAAGTCTATTTGGCTGTGCTCTCGTTTGTAAAACAAGAGTTATCAGGTGTGCTGTGGCTTTCATTTTTAGATATATTTTAGCAAGATATCTTTTTAATAAAGCTTGATCATAAAATTGCCATGTGACTGTCAGTAAAAATAATTGTTTTGTAAGAAGGAACACAGTTGCATTTGAAACATTCCAAGATTGGTACACTTACAGAGGTATTCCACCTTTGTGTAGGTGGTCATGAAAAATAAGATGAGATGGATTGCTACAAATTAGGGCTTTTTTGCTTTTTTCATACCAATAATCATATTCAATTGATCCTCCTTAGACAAGTTTGCATGTTTATCATAGAGGTTTTGGGGCAAAGGTGGGTCGCATCTGTGTGCTTTGAGGCCAGCAAGATAAAAGAGGCTGTTAAATCCTGGCCACTGGGAAAATCCTGATGTTCCATATGTATTCCGTTCATGACAATTCAGGGAGGTAACAAACTGCCAGTGAAAGCAGTTTTAAATGAGTGTGCTCAACATGGAACTGCTGAATCAGTTCTTACTCTCTGGTCACCAGAGTGCGTCCTTGCATGCCAAAGAGGGTAATCCTGTCGTGTTGAATACAAACTGCTCCTTTCAGCTGCAGAGCTCTTTCTGATGTTTTCTTGCATTCCTGCATCTCTTGCACAATCTTAAAACATGCCTTTATCCATAAGTTTATAGAAAATGTGGTCAAGGTCATATAGAAGGTGTGAGCATATCTCAGGTTCCTACCAAATCAATGAAGACTGAGAGATGGCAGACAGACCAGATTGAAAACTCTGCTGATCAGCTGAAAGGAAATGGAGAAATGACATTCAGATTATTTAAAATAACACTTAAAATTTTCCGTCAAGGATGTAATGCTTTCTGTGATGTGCAGACTTGTTTTATTCCAAGCTATGGCATCAAGAATATGTTTGGTTCTTCTTAGCAGAAATTCAGGAGATATTTCTGTCTACTTTGTGTGTTGTGCTGCAGAAGGGTTTTCTTGCTATTTTTGATGCAGTTCTGGGTTTTTGTTTGTGATGGTTATTTTTTCCCTCCCTCTTGAAGCTTTTATCCCTTGTTTCAGTATGTATTCTGCAGCTGCGTAACTGGGTTGGATGCTGTAACTGAAGGTGGTGTCTGTTCCCCTTCTCTCGTCTGCAGCTCAGAGAACTGAAGTGGGTAGCAGAGAATTGCAGAACATGCAGTATATTTGGGTTATTCTACTGAGTAAAAAATATACCTGAAATCTTTAGTTAAAATTCCTAGCAGCTAAATGCTACCTCAGTGACTACTAGTTACTGACATTGCTGCGCTATTGGATCTATTATTTTGTGTTTTAAAGTATATTATCTTTCTGTTTATGTATATATATTCTTTGTTTTTACTGTATTTCTGTACAGAAATAGCAGCCAGATTATTGAAATGTGTGTAGTTTCACAAAAAAACCCCAGGAGACAAATGTTTCTGATCGGTAGATGAGTGAAAAATTCCTTGTGTTTTTCTTCCTGGAACAGTTTGACAAGAAGCATATGATGCCATGGAAGTTGGTTTCTCATATGCTTAACACATTTTATATTTTCTTTTCCACCCTCGTGGATGCATTAGAAATAGTTTCATCATAAAGTTGTTGGCAGAGCAAATGACATTAGCTTCCCATGGCAATACTGAGCTACCTTTTCTTGGTATTTACCACTGCTGTCGTGGTGGGGAATCAACTCAGTGATTTGGCTTGATTTAATTTTTATGTCTAAAAAGTCAGAAATGCCTTGTATTGGTATATCAATAACATATCAGTTATGGTTATGCTGTGTTAGTGAACTGTTAAATGACAGCACACCAATAGAAGTAAGGTGTAAAACTGTACTTTTTTTCACCATACCACTTCTTCTCCATTTCATGCTTGCATTGAACACAGTGGTTAGCTCTGAGTAGAATCACTATCTGTAGGATAAGTAAAATGTGGGGTTTTCTTGTTACCTGTGTGTTGCATTGCTGTGCATAGTTGTATGAGCATTTGTCTTGTGGTGAACCACATAACTTTTAAAGTTCTCTGTGCAGCCAAAAAGTGACCTAATCACTTAAAATTGGAGTAATGTTAGTCCTGTAATGCAGCTGAATCATGGTGGGAGGGTCCATTTTTTATTCTAATGCTTTTATACGCATCTCAGGAGAGAGGATTTATTGTTTTTTTAATACTTTCAAGTTCATGTTGACAGAATCCATCTGTCATAACTGAGAATACAAATTTTACAGTCTTTCTCAGTGCAGTTATTTAAGACTATCAAACTGGCTTCATCCCCTCCTAATATAAGAAGAATCCAAAAAGAGGTAGTCTAGTCTGTGATGTTACTTTCTCTAGAAATGTTGGGGGTTTTTTGTGTTTTGGGAGGGTTTTTGTCAAAGGCATCAAAGGCTTTTATAGAGTTGTTTGGTATTAATAGCATCTTGCTTTTCTTTGACACAACCCACCTGTTATGGTCTAATTCTGGCATTAGTTATAACACCGATCTTTGCAAATCTGGCGTATTTGTTTAGAACACTGCTGCTATAACCATGTTTTTATTTTATTTTTAGTTAGTCTTTGTCGCTGCAGCTCCTAACTCTCAGGGCTCTGTCACAGCCAAAATGCTGGTGTCTGTTTTCACAGTTAATGTGCGCAAGGATATTCTCCATTTGTTTCATGTTTAACACCATTATTCAAGGGTGTGCTTATAACAAAGATGATTGCTGTGTAAACAGGCACATTGAGCATCTTCATCTTTTGATGGCAGGCCTTTTTTTACCCTGCTGTAAAGATCACAGATCAAGAATGCTTTCATTCTCAACTGAGAATGCTCAAGACCAGATTTTTAGGGAAATTCAGGTACCCGTATTGCATTTGAAATTGAGGAAGTTAGGCAACTGAAAAATACTTTAAAACCATATAATTTTTGTGTGTTTTCTTTTTTTTTTTGCCTTTGTTGTAATGCACTGTGTTCATGTGAAGGGCAGGGAAGTGATAATGTTGAAAATCTTACTGTCTAACCCAAAGGAAAGGCTTTTCTTGGTATTTTCCCATCAACTGTCTTTCAACACAATTTGGGCTTAAGAGAGGAGGTGTCATCTCTTCTGAGTTTTGCTTCTCTCTGTTTGCTAGGCAGCCGTTTCATCTGCACTCTGTAGTGGAGCAAAATCCAGCATTAAGTTCTTTGATTGCTCTCTTTCTCTCTGACAGCTGTACTGCTACATCGCTGACCGGAGGTGCCTTTGTGTTGTGTGCTGCCGTAAAGTCTGGTTGTACACGCTGAAGTTTGTAGTGCCCAGTATGCAAGACCTCTCTGAGGGAACCGTAGCTATTACAAAATCCTTTATACAATAAGTTACTGCAAGTAGAGCATCCTGGGGCTGGAAAATAGCATTTACTACTTAGGATGTTCCGCTTCTGAAATATGTCTTTGAAGTATTTCTTTTCTTCCTTGATTTTGTAGCATACATAAAAGGTGGGTGGATACTCCGAAAAGCCTGGAAAATTTACAATAAGTGCTATACGGACATTAATACACTTCAGGAAATATATCAGAAGAAAACAACTCAGGAATCCTTGACTTCTGATGCTGCAAATGATAATCATATTGCTGCAGAAGGTGTAACGGAGGATTCGCTGAACAGACTGAAAGGTGCTGTTAGCTTTGGATATGGACTTTTTCATCTTTGCATATCCATGGTGCCCCCAAACCTGCTCAAAATCATCAACCTGCTGGGTTTTCCTGGAGACCGCCTACAGGGGCTTTCCTCTCTGATGTATGCAAGTGAAAGTAAGGACATGAAGGCCCCTTTAGCTACGTGAGTAGCTATATTGAAATGCTTTGGTAGATAACTTAGTACTAAAAGTAAGTAACTGGGAAAAAGTCAAAACCAAAAAGTCGTGTTGCTTTAAAGGAAACAACAGCAGGTAAAATAAACTGGTAGTTCGTTGTTTAACATACCATGGTTTAGTAAATTCATCACTTACTAATGTATGAGCTCTCTGCTGTTAATTATTTATATGTGTTTGGGGGTTGGGTCAGTATTTTGCTGTATTCTTCCAGTACCTGCAGTTCTAATGTCCTGTAATTTAAATGCCAGCAGACTAAATAAAAGCTCCCCCTGAAGGCTGTGTAAATTTACCTGAGTTACATTCTCTGCTGTGGAGTGCATACTACTTTGTGTGAGTCATTGATCTCATTTAGCTATTTTTTCTTTCTACTAACCCAAACGTTTTCAATTGTTTTGAATCTTTTTTTTTTGTTTTAGCATCTCAGTAAAATGAGGTGTTCCTTATCGTATTTTTAAGGGAGTATTTTTTGTGTACTCTTTTTCCCAAGACGTCGTTCTGCGCTCAGGTCTTTTCAAGAGCTGACGGGTTAGCGAGGCCCAATTTAAACTGCTCTCATAAAGGGCTTTATTATTGCATTATCTACAGATAACTACAAATTAATGCTTTTATTACTGGACCTACTGCAGGTACCATCAGGTGTCACTTTTGAAACATTGACAGCAGAGCTAAAGTCTCTTCTGTGTCAGGAGAAGAATTGGATTTCTGTTTGTTTCAAAAAGCTTAGGATGAAATGTTCCTATTGATCTTTCTCCTTTGTGGGGGAGAAAAATGATGTATTTGGGGGATGTTTCCTCCTTCAGGTAGTCGGAAATCTTTGTGCTCTGCCTTTGTTTCCAGGAGCAATGTAGGTCATGTAAATATCTGCCCTTCTGAACACAGGATGTATTTCTTTTTCACTCTGATTTCAAGAGTGTCTTCCGTGTGTGTTTAGGGTTTTTTGTTGATTTTTGTCAGGTTTTTGTTGTAGTTTGGTTTTGTGCTTCTTGTTTGGTTTGGTTTTTTGTTTGTGTGGGTTTTTTTTGTTTCCCACTCTAGTGAAGAGTTAGTTTTCAAAGTTTTCCTGTGGGTTTTTCTTTTCTAAAATCTACTTGAGAGTTCTAAAGGCTCAACTGCTTTGATGCTATGAGCTGGATTGTTACCTTGCCTTTGGGTAATGTGTACTGAATTGTATGTTCAGGTGCAGTTCAGGAGTATGTTGATGTATGGCAGTACTATTGTGTTTAAAAGTATAAAGCCAGATTGTATAATAAAAGATTCATATCTATCTTTGTCGTTCAGAATAATTTAAAAGGTTGTCTGTGTAGAATGTTATCCTTAAATTTCTGTTTACAAGCTGTAATCTATTTTACTCTTACATTTCTTTTAGATTAGCTCTGTTGTGGTACCACACAGTTGTTCGTCCCTTTTTTGCCCTTGATGGCAGCGATAACAAGGCAGGATTGAAGGAGGCAAAAGAAATTCTTGCCAAGAAAGAATCTGCTTATCCAAATTCTTCTCTGTTCATGTTCTTCAAGGGAAGGATACAGCGATTAGAGGTATTGCACATTTTCATCCTTTAGACTGATTTTTCCTCCTGATCCTTTCTTATGTTTTTCTGGTGTGAATGAGCTATGCAAGCTTCAGCAGATTGTGACTAAAGATACAGATACATGGAAAGATAAGAATGATCTGATTAAGTCCTTCCTAGTTTGGAGTTCGCATGCAAAACTTGCTTTTCCACTAGATCTATCTGAGTTAATGACATTTTGAAATTCTTTTTCAGCTACTTGATACTTCTGCGACTCTGTGCTAAAAGGAAGTGCATTTGGCCACTTGAGTTTCTTGAGCTATTTCAGTTTTGCTTGTCAGGCTAAAATTGAGTATTATCTGCTGACGACATAGTATTTATCTTCCGCTTTGTTTTATGCATTGTTCATATACAGCTAATTCTCTGCAGCAGTTCCCCTTAAATAACTGCTTTGCTTTTCAGAGGTCACACCAGGATGTTTTCTGTTACTAAGGGTGAGCTCTGACCTGAGCAGAAATGTATTCACTGAAAATGTGTTTGTGAATAAGGCTATTGCAAAGCCTTATTCAAACACTGCAGCAGCCTTGTGGATTTTGGCTGTATTATTCTCTAAGAGTCTGTTTGAAGTACTACTCAACTCCTAGCTGCTGCTTTTATCAGACCAGAATATTTTCAGAGCAATTACGTGAACCAGAAAACCTAACACAAAAGCAGAAGCCCAGAATGTTCAAACCCTTCATGTCAACATCATAATTACAAGAGCTAATTGAGATGTTGATATTGGTGGTCGTTCTTTGCTAGATTTGCAGTTAAGTCTTTCAAATACAGATAAGTATTTTCAGAGAGGTAGTAACAGAACAGAGGAGCAGGCTTCAGTGGCCTTTCAGATGTTGCAGGCATATTCTTGCATGGGATTTGGATGTTGTTTTTCTTTTTTTGCTGTCTTTTTGAAAGCAGTGGTGCGTTTTGGAAATTACATTGTCATGGGCAAGTTGTCGGTCTTGGGAAAGTATTGCTATTGCCTGAGTAGGAAAGACCTTAGTGACTTTTATTCATTTATATGCCTATTCCATTCTTACGGTAAAAATCAAATTTGTTGGGAATAACTATACAATGAATGCAGGGTATAACTTGGTATTTTAATGTAATGAGGAATAAAATTCAAATGATTCTTCTGACTTTCAGGGTAAGTTATGGCAAAAGTCTAAACATAAGTTGTTAATAAATTGAGTATATGTGTAAAGAAAGAGGATATATTTGGGGTAAGTGTCAGTTTTGTCTAGTCAGTCCCTTTCTGGAGAACTGTAATATTTCAAAGGAGAGTTGTTTAAATGTAATCTTACTGCATTATTTAATGCACAAATACTGTACGGAGATAGTGAAGTTTAGCTCCAAGTGAATGGAGACAGCGTGGCCATGTTAACTTAGCTCAGCAGGCAGAATGCTGTGCATTATGCTCTGTAGCCATGCCCTTAGTCAGCAGAAAGCTTTTTGGTTGATAGCAGGAATTAAAATGCCCCTTTGCTATTCATGTGTGTGTTTTCATGAGAGCTTTTCCATTCAGCAGCCTCTTCCCCCTCCCCCCCTCATTTCTTTGTTCCAAGCGGTGCTCTGTCACGGAGGTTTTGCTGTGTCTAAATGTTCTGGGTTACGTGTCTCAGGCTCTTCTGTGGATTTTGATAGGACTTTTCCAGCTTAATTTGCTTAAATGTTGTTGGCATAATAATGAAGGAAGAAATGTGACGGGTGGCAATGGTGTGGGGTCTGCTGCACTGGGGTTTCTGCACAACGCACTTGTGGTTACATGTGGCCTGAATTTGGGCATTGGTCTTACAGCATCTGTTGCATATTAGTGTGTCCAGCAGGGCTGTGTCCAGTCCTGGGCCCCTCAATTCAAGAAAGACATAGAAGGGCAGCACTACTGGCAAAGGGTCTGGAGCACAAGTCCTGTGAGGGGTGGCTGAGGGAGCTGGGGTTGTTTAGCCTGGAGAAAAGGAGGCTCGGGGTGACCTTATCACTCTCTACAACTGCGTGAAAGGGGGGGTGTAGCCAGCTGGGGGTTGGCCTCTTCTCCCAGGCAATGAGCGATAGGACGAGAGGACATGGCCTCAAGCTGAGCCAGAGGAGGTTCAAGTTGGACATCAGGAGCAATATCTTCACAGAAAGGCTTGTTAAGCATTGGAACAAACTGTGCAGGGAGGTGGTGGGATCTCTGTCCCTGAAGGTGTTCAAGAAATGACTGGATGTGGTTCTTAGTGCTGTGGTTTAGTTGACAAGGTGCTGATTGGTCAGAGCTTGGACTCTGATCTTGGAGGTCCCTTTCAACCTAAATGATACTGTGATTCTGTGATTCTGAACCAGAAGTGCACAGACACTCTCACATTACAGGCTAAATATGCTGAGTTGTAATTTCCTCCTCATTTCCCAGGTGGGTGAGGAGAGCTCCTGCAAAGCCTAGGAAGTGCTTATTTGGCCTTCCTTGAAACTGTTAATGCACAGGTAGGTTTAAATTCTCTCCAGTGGGCATGGGATATTATTCCAGGTGACTTAACAAAACGGTGTTTTAACCTATATGCGCTTAAAAGTATACCTTGAGCTGAAGCTTATATATTTTAGAGTCTTTCTTTAACATCTATCATCCTTTAACAGTTCTGTGATAAAATTTAATAGTACAGATAGATAAAAGGCAGCTTAGATCTTACTCAGAAGACCTTGTATATTCCATTTATGGTTGTAGGGTTTGTATTAGGGCCTGCTAGCATTCAGTCCATCAAATTTTTTTCCTTTGATCCTGCACACATGTTTTGTAACCTTCAGCTGATGGTATGTTCAGCTTCCATTAGGAAGCCTTCATGCTGTTTGTATGTCTCTTTTCTTTTCTTTTCTATGGAGAAAAAGCCAGTAAGGAGCGTAGTTCAGCCATGGACACCTGGAGAGAGGGAAACTGTTCAAAAGGCAGGAGCAGTAATTCAGGACTGGACAGTGAGACATAAATCTGGCAAAGGAGGAAATTGCCTAGGAAGGCAGTCAAGGAGAAAGCACTATCTCTGTGAAATCTTCCTGTCTATAAAAGACAAATGAACAGCGTGGGACTATATAATGCTTTGTACCCCAAAAAGCATGAATGGATATTAGTCAGTAAAATCCTTAGCAGACTTCAGTTTTCGAAGAAGTAGCCTTACAGGTACAATAAATGTGGAGCAGTTTATCTGTCAGCTTTTTTTCCCCAGATTCATGTTTTCGAGAAAAAAGTCTGAAAGTGCTTGGAGACTACTGAATTGAGTGAGTTAAGGGAAAGGAAGGGAGGATGATCTGGGAAGACTGGAATGAAAGTGCACCAGAAAGTTAAAGGTTGCACTGTTAGGCTGATCAGATGTCTTTTTTCTTTCCAATGAGTAAGTTAAGAGACTGTGTATTAAAAGTAGTATTTTTACTGACTTTTACATAATACGCTAAGCCTACTTTCATGGGCATTTCTGTGCTTGATTTGTGATTGTATGGTACATATTCCAGCCTCACAGGTATTTCTTTGGGAAGGTCTGACAATTTCTATCTTTGAAATAACTTTCCACTAAAGCTGATAGTGATATTTTATGTAAGCTTAAACTGCTGCAGACAAGTGAGAATAATGTTTTATACTTAGGCCTGAATGGTATATAAAAATACAATTGGTATAATAGTGGCTGAAACATCCTGGTCTAAAATACGGAGTTTCTGGCTGGGTTTTTGGGCATTTCTTGTTACTGTGAAGGTAAAAATATCGCCACCCACATACTAAATGTGTGTTGTCTGATACTAGAATTATGTTAATAATTACCAATTTAATTTTGAAACAGTGACTTGGACTATTCAGGTGGGGGTTTGTAGCCAGTAGTGGAAGATGGGCATGGTGGTAGCATGGGAGAGGGCAGAGTGAGAGGTGATGTTCTGGATCTTACCCATTTCTGCTTTTCAGCTTCCAGTTTTGCTTTCTCTTTTTTTTTTTTTTTTTCCTAATCAGCAACACTGTTTAAAATCTTTTACAATCACTCCACTCAGCAGTAGTTAAAGAGATTGATAGATTCATGTGGAGAGCAGTAAGGGTATAAAGCAAAAATGAAATGTTTGGCAAAGTTGTGAAGTGGACAAGGTTGCTTTGCTTTAATTAGGAACAGCCTCCCAGTGGGGGTGTGTGTGTGTGTATACACAAGAAATATACAAGAAATTCCTGTGGCTGGGACAAACCTCAGGTTCTGGGGCTCAGTCTGTATTTTCCATTCTTGTAGGTATGTGTAAATAGTCTGAAGGAAAAGTACCAAATTCTCCAGCTGACAGGCAAAGCACCAGTGGTATATTCAGGTGTGCTAAAGTGTAGTTGATGAGCAGGCTGCTGAAAATGTGCAGCGGTAATGTGTACTTTAATGTGATGCTGACAAGTACTCTTGCTTTTTAGTTAACTTGCAGATGTTATGGTAGCAGCAGCATCATTCTTAATCAGGGGTAAGAGGGTATGGTATAGAAAAGTAGACTGAGGACAAGAATATTAACAAGAATTGAGAAGTCTTAAATGAACTTTCTGGAAGAAAATCACAGTGTTGTGTAAAGTAAAGAAATTTGCAGAGCATGTGTAATGTCAAGGTTTATTTTCAGGAATTGTGCTGGGTTTTGTAGTTACTTGTTCCTATAAAATTTATTCTAGTTTCATCTTGTGACTTGTCTAAGGAAAAATGGGTTTTAGTGTGTTAAGGAATAGAAAATACAGGCTTTGAAATGTCCATATAATGTCCTCTGGTGTAAATTGTTACCTTTTAGGCGTTGCTTTTGGTTTCCCCTTATTCTGAACGTCTTCTTAGAAGCTTTACAAATTCAGAGTGGTTATTGAGAATAGAGATGTTCTGGGAGAGGGAAAGTGTCCCGAAATTTCAGAACAACTCTGAGGAAATGTGTGCTGGCATGAAGCTGCCTTGTCTTGTTAAGCTCTGTTATGCTTAGTTGTTGTTTTGGGGTGCTTTTAGTTTTAATCTGAAGTCCAGAAATGTAAGACTAGGGTTCTCACATTAGGTTTAATAATCCTCTTTATGGTTATGTAGTTCTATATATTACGTATTTTGTGGATTAGTCTTTTTTGTCTCTGTATTTTGTCCAAGAAAGATGTGAGTGATGCCTATTGAAGGAATTACAAGTGTGTGTTTATATATTTATAAATCTCAAGAACATCAATTTCACGTGCAGCTAGGATGTTACACTTGCAGACTCTTAGGACTTTATAATTCTTGTTGTTTGTTCTTTTAAACAGTAAACAGGTAGTAGTTAATTTAAGAATTAACACCGAGAGTAGTAATTCACATTCCAGGATGTTACTGCAATCCCTGGAGATGATTGAAACTTTAATTATTAATGAATGTCTCTGAAACATACTTACATGAGCTTGATGCTGAAGGAAAATGCAGGCAGATGTCAAAACACTTCAGAGATCTAGAGTTAGAGAGGTGGTTTATAGAAGATTGAATATTCAACAAACTGGACTTGTATATTGCCAGGTGGTCAGTATTTCATGTGCTGCCCCAGGCAGGTGTATGGCATTGCAGACAATGAGTTGGTTGCCAGTAGTCATTGTATGGAATAAGTGATTTCTGTTTTAGAATGCTTAGGGGTTTAGAAGGCAGTGTATCTTTGAAGAGGGCTAAATATTTAGATTTTCTTTTTGGGTTTTTTTGTCATTTTCCTCAGAAGCATTGAAAACAGAGATTTACAGAACTTTTGAATTCCTAGCACAGAAATAAAGTTCTAAACTGATGTTATTTTATTTTATTTTTTTCTGTAAGACTGGGCTCACAGCAGTTATTTTCTGGGAAGTTGTGTTGGGGTGATGCAGCATGAGTGGAGTAATGTGTAGTGGAGAGAATGTGCTGTTACAGAAGTGAACAAGGCGTACCTGGCTCAAGCTCCCTGTCACTTTTCAGGGCAAATATACCTCACCTGTCTTTCTGTGTTGTATATTCTTCTGCCTTGCTGACAAGCATCTTACTTCAATCAGTGTTGTACTTTTTAAGTGTACAGTGTTTATACTGGTACAGCTGCGGCTCCCTGTGCTGGCAGTTTTGCTGTCTTGATGCAATGTGTATTATTTACAGTTAAATTATTCCTTAGCAACTAAACCAGTTTTTCCTGATGAGACAAAGGAGAAAACCTAATGGAATTACTTCAGAGCTCTGTGTGTGCCTGGACTGAAGCTACAATGCTGCAGATTTTTGTAGGAATTTTTGAATTCAGTTATGCTTGCAGAGATGGTGAGATGCATTTTCAAGGGTTTCTTTTGCTCACATGCTTAGTCAGCAGAGAGTGGCTTAAAAATTCTTCTGTTGTATAAATTATAATAATTGTATGTGAGAATAAATATTGGAACAGTATGAAAGCTGGTGTAGGCCGTATTGGAGTATGTAGTATGTTTAAAACGAATTAAATATTGATTTTCATTCCCCCCCATCATGATTGATACGCAGAAGTCCCATCCCAGACTGGGAAAATCAGGTAGTCAAAAGAACTGTAATTCTAGTTCTTAGAAAAATGTCAGCCTCTTTTTTTGCTAAGCTGTTGCTAACTAATGATTTGATCAAAATGTTTTTTCTCTCATATGCTTTTTTATCTTCTTACATGCCATGCAGCATTTATGAATTCTCTATTAACTGTTGCTTGAAGGGGTTTCTGAGGGATATAGGAAGAGGTGAAGAGTTCAAAACAAATGAAATCAAACACTGAAGGTATCCTATTGTGCAGAAAGCTAAACTTCATTGGCAGATGCTAAAAATGTGACTTTTAAAGGTGAAATGACTAGTAAAAGTAGAAGTGAGATTACTTAAAAGCTTACTGCACAAACCCAATGAATTTTGGACTTAATAGCACATAGGAGGAATACAGTCACTGATTATTAAGGTTGAGACATGATCTGACCTGGTTGCTATTACGCTATTAAACTCCTCTACTGTAGCTTTTTTTAACTACCTATTAAAAGAAATACGAATTTTTTCTTTATCAAAATTAAATTATCCAACAAGTTTTAAATTTCAGATGCCTAAATTTGTTTCTTTTTCTTTCACTTGTGTTAGTGTCAAATTAATAGTGCCTTGACCTCATTTCATACTGCTTTGGAACTTGCAACAGACCAAAGGGAGATTCAACATGTGTGCTTATATGAAATAGGTACGTTGGGTGTGTTTACACCATAAATAGCTCACTTTCAAGTTTTGACTGGCAGCTTCAATAAACAAACTGGATACTTCTTACTAGGATTTTTGAAAAGGTTTTAGACTACTGGCCTTTATTGTGGGTGGTTTATGGTAATAATCTTGTTTAGACAAGTAGAATTCAACACTTTTTCATAATAAAATTATCTACAAGTACAAGGTGATGCACAGAGAGTAGACTGTGGAATCAAGGGCAAACTGTTCACCTACTGAATACTATTTAAAATTAGAAATAAATTCATCTGACTTGTCTGTAGATTCACTATTTCTGTGCCAAAACCTAATCAGTTTAGTGACACTTCACAGTTTGCAGGATCTGTATTTAATGTTCATTTCCTTCTATCAATAGCAGTATATGATATATGGTCTTAATTTGCATACAAGTCTTTAGAGTGGAGAAGATAGGTTGCTTCAAGCTTTCAATGGGTTGTTGTCACAGTGGAAAATACTAAGGGAAAAAGTAGTAGCTTTGTAAATTTCGGCATTCTACAAAATGTAGTATCTAAATTTTAAAAATTAGAGCTTTTGGTGTATAATTTTGTTCCTGCTCTGAAATGTGGATTCATTATTTCCTGTGGAACCTTCTAATTCAAAATTTCCCAGTAAATTTAAACCAGGCTTTAAATGTATGTAATTTGTTTTGTTTTTAATTTTCCAGTTACGTTTATAGTTGTTAAACTAGCTCCAGCTCTCATAACAAAAACAAATACAACAGAACTGTGTTTCAATAATGTTGACACTAAGTTGGAATTACTGTACTTTACCTGAAATTAAATGAGTGTTGCTTTTAGGTTGGTGCAGCATGATAGAGATGAACTTCAAAGATGCATTTGAGTCCTTTGAAAGGCTTAAAAATGAATCCAGGTGGTCCCAGTGCTACTATGCTTATTTAACAGCAGGTGAGTATATCCAGTGTGTAAGGGTTTGGCACTGTTTTGTTCTGGGAAACTTGCTGGTGCATGTAGTACCTTTCACACTGCCTGCTGCACACACAGCTTTGTGCCAGGCTTGGCTTGGACAATTGTCTTTGTTTCCATAATGAACACTTGCATGCTCTCACGTGTACCTGCCTGTCTGTACACCCCTCTCCATGTAGATAGAATTATTACCACTTTACAAGCTTGGTGGTATTACTTCCTTTAATGGGTATAAAAAAGTAGTACTGACTTTTTAGTGACCACAGAGGGTACCTGGGAGAGTTGGGATTACCATGTTGGTCAAATCCTTGGTCTGGATAACTTTCTGGAGGTGAGTGTGTGGAGGTTTTTTATCTGTGACCATATCATATCTAATCTTAATTTTTCCTGTTTCATATCCCAATACTGTTAACATACTTTTGTTTCTATATTCTTGCAGTGTGTCAAGGAGCCACTGGTGATGTCAGTGGTGCTCAGAATGTGTTCAAGGAAGTTCAGAAGCTTTTCAAAAGAAAAAACAATCAGATTGAACAATTTTCAGTGAAAAAGGTTAGTTTTTCCATAGGCTGACTTGTTTTGGTACCTTGATGACAGTTCAATTCTTAGTTCAGTATTTTCTTTAGAAGGATGTATCTCTTTCCTGTGGTGCTGCTTCTGTAGAATTTGTGGGAAGGAATAGGGTGGAAAAAGAGTGGTGTCATTTGAAGGACCTAACAAAGGAAATGTGAATTAGCTATTCACTCTACAACTAAAGTAATTATTAAAGATAAAAATACATGATACTGTAGTTGCTTTGGTAATTTTCCTTCTAGCTTTGCCTTTCTTACTCCTTTTTATCTTGTCTTGTTTGTGAAAGCCTTAATTGTTTCTGGGAGCTAGGAGTTATCTCTGAAATAGCTCTCAACTGATGATCTTGCAGATGTTACTGTGTCAGCATTCAGTCACTGTGTATTGGGACTGTGAAATACAGTAAAACCCAGTCAGGCTGCGTACAAGGAAGTTTTGATTTTGATGGATATGTAAGCCCTTAAATTAGTTGAAGCATTTTGCTTTTTAGTCTTAAAATCTTAAGGCTAAGTTACCACTGACTTTATTTTCGTAAAATTATTGGGTGACTTTATAAAACAGTTAAAATTAGTGTTTGTGATACACTGTTCGTGAATACCATGTTCCCTCTAAAAGCACAAATGATGGATTTCCTTTCCTTCTTTCTCCCCACTTTGCAGGCAGATAGATTTAGAAAACAAATGCCAACCAAAGAGCTCTGTGTCCTGGCATCCATTGAAGTATTATACTTGTGGAAAGCGCTTCCAAACTGTTCCCTCTCGAACTTACAGCATATGAGTCAAGGTATAATATGGCTCCTTGATTTATTTATTTACTTTTTAAAAGGAGGTGTATGATTTTATGCTGTTGTGTGGAGTAGCTGATTGCAGTAGCATGAAAATTTAAACTTGTGTGCATGTGTCATAGCAAAATACAGGTGAGTAACAAAAGAATAATGACCCATTATAATTCAGCCTAATGCTTCATTTTTATAGGTTTTTGGGAGAAGTTGTAACTGCCTGCTGCATATAGCTGTTTGTTAATCATTGTTTAAAATGAAACAATAGGATGATAGTTACTGTTCCAAGTCACTAAGCAAAATGTAACTGATTCAAACCTAGCTACAAAATAAAACTACTTATTGACTCCTGCATGTCAGTTTTCTTCTAAGAGGAAGTAGGTAGCTTGTGAGGTCATCTATGACATGATAAGCATTCTGTTTATCCTGGGTCCTGGGACCTTCTTAGTGGTGAATGTTGCCTCTTCCTTGGTCTCCAGCTGACTTTGGGTGTCTGTCACATGAAGCTTATGGTAGCAGTGTGTATCACAAAGTGTTCAGTGCTTCTCACTCCATCCAGCAATCGCTCTTGTTTGCATTCTGCAAACAGTTTCAAGCTGGTTGAAGAGAAGCTCAACATTACCTGGCAACGTGCATTGGTAGCCCAGAAGTCTGACTGCATCCTGGGCTGCATCAAAAGGAGTGTGGCCAGCAGGTCCAGGAAGGTGATTCTGCCCCTCTGCTCTGCTCTGGTGAGATCCCACCTGGAGTGCTGCATCCAGGTCTGGGGTGCTCAGCACAGGAAAGACATGGGCTTGTTGGAGTGGGTCCAGAGGAGGGACACACAGATGATCAGAGGGCTAGAGCACCTCTCGTATGAGGACAGGCTGAGAGAGTTCAGGATGTTCAACCTGGAGAAGAGAAAAAGCTCCAGGAAGTCCTTACAGCACCTTTCACTACTTAAAGGGGACCTGCAAGAGAGCTGGGGGGGAGGGACTTTTTACAGGGGTGGGTAGTGACAGGACAAGGGGGGAATGGGTTTAAACTGAAAGAGGGCAGATTTAGATTGGATATTAAGAAGAAATTACTGTGACAGTGGTGAGGCACTGGAGCAGGTTGCCCAGGGAAGTTGTGGATGTCCCATCCTTGTGAGTGTTCAAGGCCAGGCTGGATGAGGCTCTGAGCAACCTGATCTATTGAAAGGTGTCCCTGCCTGGGGCAGGGGGTTGGAACCAGCTGGTCCTTAAGGTCCCTTCCAACCCAAACCATTCGAAAATCCTCTGATTATTATTTGCTCATTTAGAAAATAAAACTTGTCTGCCATGGGGTGCTTTTTTTTTTTTTTTTTTTGTAATTGTGAAATTTTGGGGATTGTACACAATTCTCATGTTAAGCTAGAAAACGACCAGTCTTGAAGTCAAGAGTCAGGACTACTAGTGGTGTTCCAGTTTTGAGATAGTTTGTCCATTTAAATTGCATGATGGCAATGGGTTATATTCACCTCCCTAGTTTTCTAGTCACAAAAGTAATGGTAGGCTTTAAAATCAGATTTACTTACATTTAAACAAATTTGAGGACTTTTTTGGCTGTCAGTTGCCTTGAGAGCAGCTGTAGAGGGTGTAAGGAGTATATATTCTCTCTCGTGCACTCAGAAGCAGTGTAGGTCTCCCTTGTCTAAGCTTCCAGTCAGTGGTTCACATTTTAATGTGAAATACTAGTATGGGTTCAAATTCAGAGAAGCTTCTTGTAAGTTTGACACTGACAAACATGTCTGCATCAGCCATCCATGGTTGAAGGTTTTCTGTGCAATGAGTGTTATTTTTGCACCTTGTGTGTATTTCAAAAACATGAATAATAGGGGATTTTTTTTTCCACATTTGTTTCATCTTGTCATAGACAATTGGATTGTAATTTGTTGGGCTGGATTTCCAGGCTTTTCCTCTGGACTAGAACTTGACTTAAAGGAATTAATTTGTATCCACTTGCATCTCTGTAAGTAAAATGCCAAGTAACTTGAGACTTGTGATCCAAGCGAGAGCTGACAGTGCAAATGCTTCATGCAGCCGACTCGTAGTTATCCATAGGTGGCTTCTTTGGGTTGGGGGTTATCTGTGTTGTGAATGCAGAGCTGGTTAAGATCTGGCAGGGTTTATGCTGTGAGGCAAAATGTTTAAGGAGCTGCACTGCTCCAGACACAGCAGTTATGGGATGAAAAGCCCTGCCCTCTCGCCTTCCTGGAGGTGCTGGTGTGGGCAAGTGCAAATGGCTCCTCATGGAACTCACCTTGATTTAGCAGAGCTGGCACTAATAAGCTTGATCAAAATGGGGCCTGATTCGTTTAGAAAGGGTTCCATGCATTGTGGTTCAGTTTTTCTTGGAAACAGAGCACTACTCAGCTGACGCACAGTCTGTCCTTGGATTGTGGACCAGCTAAGGTCTGGCAAATTAACCTTATCCTCCCATCATCACTGAGAATTATGATGCCAAAACACCCTAGTCTGGGTTCTTAAATCCAGTACGGATTTTTGTGCATCTGTCACTTGGCTTCAGTTCAGAAAAAATCAGGTTTGTCTGAACTGCTTGCCTTATGCTCCTTCTAACTTGGACTGTGTATTTTTCTTTCAATGTATGGGACAAACCAGTGTCCCATAACACCAGAAGGAGATGATTGTTTCTTAACTTTACCTTTTAGTGGGTGTTTCAAAGACCAGTAGAGACCAGTCCTCCTCTTGTAAGACACACCAACTGCCTTTGACTTCAACCCATTCGTTGCTGTTAGGAATTGCTCTCATGAGTGACAGATTTCTTGATGAGGTTCACACAAAATACTTGGCTTTCTGTTGATGTTACTAGCATCTCCTTTTTCTGGTAAAATTTAAATACCAGACTAAATGTAAATCACAGTTCTAAGAAGGTATTTCAATCCATCTTGTTTACTGGAATCTTTTCATTAAGCTTGTCATGATGTGGACGATTCATCAGCTGCTGGTTTGAGGAATTTGCTTCTTGGTGCCATACACAAATGTTTAGGAAATACTGAAGATGCTGTTCAGGTAAGTAGTTAAATGGTAATTTACACCATTACTCCTCTTTTATGTGCAATTCTTTTAAAAACAGTGAATATTTTTGAGTAAGAGTGTTAAGCAAGTCATAAGCTTTTCAGTGCTACTGATCATTCTGGTTTGTGAATTCTGATAGAGGTTCTTTAAAAGTCTTCTTGTTTAACGTGTCTTCATTATATTCTGTGCTGTGAAGGTAATTGGCTGTGTTGAATGAACATGGCAATTAAAGTGGTTTGTAGTAACAACAGTGAAGGGGAAGCTGGGAAGAATAACAGAAAAGTTCTTGCTCTGCTAGATGTACTTTGTCCAAGAAAGAAAATTGATCTTTTAAAAAAGTATCTTGGAGATTGACCTTTTGAAAGCACAGGTTTGCTGCTTCTCCTCTGGACATGTTAGAGAGAGAGGTTTGATTATTAGCACATACCAAAGAATAATTTTGCCACCACTCCACATTTCGATCTCTAGGTACAACTCTCCTTTTTCCTCCCCAAAATACAATGCAATTCATATAAGTTGCAAGATGCTGGCTTTAAACCCTCTTTCCCCCCTGCCTCATTTCTCTCAAACATATCTTAAAGAATCTGGGTACTTCATCTTTGATGTCGTAGTTTTTTGTTAGAGCTAATATTTTTTCAATATGAAATTGGAAAACTCTTGTATCAGTCACTCTAATACTTGGTAAAAATCCAAACAAATAATTTTGCCTTGATACAGTAGTGTTGGTGAAAACATCTAGGAATCTATACCATTGTAAATTTTTTATGTATTCTCATTTTAGCTTTGGATAATTTCTACAGCTGAAGGTTGAATGGAGCTTCTGTATTGTTTGGAAGTCACAACCAGTCAATTTTAATGTATGTCTGCAGTCTTTTGTTTCGGTTTTCCCTTTCATTTTTACAGTACTTTCAGCGAGCTGCTAAAGATGAACTCTGCCGTCAAAGCAACTTGTACGTCCAGCCATATGCTTGCTATGAACTTGGCTGTATTCTGTTAGACAATCCAGAGGTAATAGCATGACCTATTTTTAAACTCTTAAAAGCAGTGGAAGGAGTCAACATACCACTATGCAAAGAATGAAACAAAGTTTATAGGTGACTGTGTATGTTAAGTTTTAAAAATTTGTTTTATGCCTACCAGAAAGAAACTTATTACTTTGGTTTTTTGGGGTTTTTTTCAGTCCAAGAAATGGAATGTATTTTAGGTCACAATGCCTTAGTTTTTCGATATCAAGGGTGTTCCTGCTGCTGGTGGCAACAAAGGCCTGGCCAGAATGCCCTGGGTCGGCAGAGATTTCTTGTCTGCAGGTGGTATTTAGTGTGGTAGATGCCTAGAGTCCTTTTCTTACCTGTTTAATATCCTCTTGGATACCATTCAAAGTTTACCTGTACTTACCCTCTCCAAAAAGAATTTGATGCCTTCCTAAAATAGCAAGTGGTTTTTTTAGTCATTTAACTTCCATTAAAGCTGGTTGTGTGGGCATTTTCACTTCCACCCTGAGAAGTGAGGGTTTTGTTGTTCAGGATGAGGAACAATCCACCTGGCTTTCAGACTGTCCAAATGGCTTGGCTGACAGTACATTTAATCATTCAGGTGTTTGCATATACCCTGCCTCAGAAAATCTTAAACCAGAGCAACTTGTGCAGCACTCTTGGTGCTGTTTCCCTCCTCAAAGGTGTAACCCCAGTCCGTGGAGTTTGTGCCACCTTGTGTAGCACGTCCTTGATCAGATGGCAGGTTAGGGGGAAGTGGTTACAGGGTAGTGACTTGAACCCCGCCTTCATTGTATGTAGTGTATGAAGTTAGTGTCTCATATAAGATTCTGTTTTCAGTTGGTTTTGGTGTTGTCAGGTTTAATTAGCTGAGCTGAGCCTTCCCCTTATAAGGGGAAGGAGAGGAAAATCTTCCACTAAAAACAATTATCATGGCAATGGGCAGAACTAGAAAATGCTTTTAAAACTAATTTTCTTTTTGAAAACCCTGCTGCCCTAAGACTAGAAGCTGGGCCTTGAAACCTGGAAGGAAGGTCTGAGTCCATAATGTTCCTGCTGCCTTTCTTTCCACATTCATATTATAATTTTATCATGTCGAGCATCTCTAAAAAATAAAAAAACCAAAAAGATGGTGGGTAACGAAGGTATGTTAAGTTTGAAGAATGTGAGAGCAGTCCTTCCTTCCTCCTGCTTCACATGCAGTGTGTGCACACAGTAACTGAATGTGCCTCGTGTAGGGTGTTTGAGGGCTGAACAAGCCTCGGCTGGAGAAGCTGTGGTAGCGTTTAGCGTATAAAGGATGTGCAGGAAACTCCCTCTCGTGGCACTCAGAACATGAGGAGGTAAAATGATGCTTGACTTCAGTAAAGTGGGATGGGCTATGGGAAAGCAAGAGCTAGAACTAGAGGTGAGTGGATGCTGTTTATACAAAATTTCATTTAGTAGCTGGGGTGTTGTGCTAGAGCTCCATAATGGTTAAGAAAGAGAAGGGAATAAGATTTTATGAGTCACGTTTAGCTGAGAGGCTGAGCGGGTTACAGACCTGAGCAACTGATACAGATACCAGTATGCATATTAGTATAAAATATATATACTGTCACTAAATTTACTTTGCTTTAAAATTATTTTTAGGCATAATTGCATGTTTGATTTACCATGTCATCTGAATCATCTTTGTTGTTTTACACTGAGTTCTGATCAGTAGTTCTTGATGTAACCATACTAATACCTTGACATTTACGGGTGGTTTTGTAGTTCTCTTAGACACTGAGTGTAATCTAACCAATATAAATAGATACAGTCATATTTAGGTATATTTGAATAAGAGAACCTAATTTTTCTGTCTGTTATCAGGCAGTGGATCATTTATTTGCATGGCTTAAAATAAAAATGTACTATATGATAAATAAAACAGGAACTTTTCAGCTTGTTTAATAGTAAATGTTAATCTGCAAATATATATCTTTTTTCCTTAAGAGTTTGAAATTGAGATTTCTGAAACAACATTTAATGTGTAATATCCACCATCTTGTTTTGTAAATAAATGCCTTCAACTTTGGTTGAGAAACAAAAATTACTCTATTACTCTAATTACTCTATTACTCTATCAATTAATCATTTATCTATAGCCTTGTTTGTTCCCCTGTGCATTGCTGTAGCTCACCATCATCAACAGCAACTTGAATTTAAAGCTGTAATTTCTCCTTTTCTGTAGAAGACTAGAAATACAAAATAGTTCTTGTCCTGGGTGCCTCATTAGTATTTCTAGTTTCCTAATTTGAGAGGGTTTTGTCTGGTCAGTACCTTTTTCGAAGGTAGAGATGCTACTCCAGTCTCACCAGCTCATTTACTTAATATATTTTCTGTAACATTTGTGATGTGTTTCCAATGCAATGTTTGTCTTTTTGTAGACTGTGCCAAGAGGCAAAACCTTACTGCTCCAAGCCAAGGTAAAAACTAAGGCATTTTCTAACGTAACTGTGTGAGGTTAAAGGGCATTTTGGGAGGTTGTCTTTTGGGGGGTTTGGGGTGGGGAGGTGGGTGTTAAATGGTGGTGTCCCTCACCTGTAATCTACAACTCCTGTCACGTGGATGTGCATTAACGTGTATGATACACATTGATGTGAGCTCCATAGATGTGTGCTGCTGGGTCAGGCATCACACAGAGCCCACATCACTGACAGCTCCTGCAGTGTTAGACTCTTGATAAGTTTTTCAGCCAAGATTTGGCTACAAAAATTTTGAAAATTACAACTCTCCATTCCTTGTCTGTCCCAGCTGGTTCCTGCCCTGGGCATGTTGGGATTTTCTAGAGCTTTTGGATTAGCAGAACCTTTTGGGTGCTCTTCAACTACATGGGCTCCAGTCTCCTCTCTTCACCAACTTGGAATTTCTGTAATAATTCCTTTGCTGTAATGTGGGGTTATTCCAACATGCCATCTCCAGTTCACCTCTTTTCTTTGGACTCTTTTGTAGCATGATTTCTTAAGCATTACTAGCAAAATTATCTTCATATCCTGAAGTGAAGGAGGCTAATGGGTATATGTTTGGGGGTTTTTCCTTGTTTTCTTTTCCCCCCAGGAGGAATTCAGTGGCTATGACTTTGAGAACAGATTGCACGTCCGCATACACGCAGCCTTAGCCTCTCTAAGGGAAGTGGTTCCGCAGTGACCGACAGGAAGGCTTGCTATCCTTTCCCACAGTTCCTGCACTTTAAGACGAAGCAGAAGAAAGAGCTGTTGGGAAGACCAGCTTTTCTTCTGAAAACCACTTGTGCCAGAGACACTTTCCTAGTATGGCCACAGCTGGTATGGCTGAGTAAAAACGTTACGATTTTAACTAAAGGTAGATCAACCAGGAAGAAGGTTAAGTGACCTTGTGTTTTTAATTCTTCATTTTTTATTTTGTTCAAACCAAGCTGATCACAGTGTAACTCTGTGGGTGAGCCTAAATAAGCACACGATTTACTTCAACAACATTGGCAAGGTTGATTTTTACCTTTTAAAACAGATCTACATCTAAAATTTGCCAGGAGCAGCACTTCTGGTTTGATTAGAATAATACAGCGTAAGTAATTGTTTAAATGTTGAAGTCGGAAGTGGTCAGAATACTCCTTTTTCTCCAAGCACTAGCCAATACACGGGAGGAGGAGGAGAACTGTTCAGCTGCAAAAAGCAGATCTTACTAAATTTTAGTGACTTATGTCAGTTACCTCATGATGAATAATGGTGAATTTTAAACCTCTCACCCCCTTTTATTCTTTATCCCTTTCTTCCCAACACAGCTCATATTTCTGATATCAATGATGTCAATATTTAGCTTCTTTGCTTCTGGTACATCCCAGACAAATACTTTGACATGCAGCTACTGCTTGGGCAGTTCTTATTTCAGCTCTTATATTCTGAATATTATGTTAAGATTTTAAATGTTTTTCATTCAAGCTGCTGGATCCTTATAGTAGTGACCTTTAAAGGTATTTAAAAAACCCCCAACCAAACAAAATGCCAACCCACAAATCTGCTTTGGTAGTTACACCAATATTATGGTATCTTCAGTCTCTGTATAGTATTTCAAGCCTGTGGTGTTAAGTTACTGAAATACCTCAGAGAGCCTAAAACTTTTGTCATGACCATGTGATTTTTAGTACTTGGCCATCAATGTGCTTATCTGTAGCTTTTTTTTACTTTTGTCTGTAATGCTTAATATTTCCTTACGTTTTATATTCAGCTAATATTATATTCTAGGAAGGTAAATATTTTTTTAAAGAAGCGTGTGAATGGAAATCTGACCAGAAAGTTAGTTGAATTATGTTACTTTGCAAAGCTAAGAAAACTGGATATCCTTGGAAATAGTTATCCAAAAGCCTTATCTTTACTTTGGTCAGGTTGCCTTAAACAGTTCCTTAGCTTAAGCTTTTTTTTTTCTTTCTTCTTACCTTTTTGTAGAGCATGTTGCCAAAGTTCTAGACTTTGCCCACACCTAACCTTCATTGATTTGCTTTTAAGGTAACATCTAAAGCAAGACTGATATGGAGGAGAGAAGTAATGTCCTGTTTGGTAGGCCAAAGGAAATGGTTGAGACACTTTTATTTCTCTCTAGAAAGACACAGTTCTGCTATGAAAGGCATTCCTAGAGCAGTTTAACACTTCTGTTGCAGTTCCTGAAGGAGAAGAGGGACTCTTAAAAAAGGCAGTTTTATTTTTCTATAATCTTAGGTGTGTTACAGATAGTACACTGGGGTTTTTTTATTCCACTTTGACAGTAATCTTGAGTCATAAATGAGTGTTCAACCTTATTTGGTCAATCCAAATAAGTATTGACTAGAAAATGATGTATTGTGTATATATATAGTGACTGCTTAGAGTTCAAATAATTATTTTAAAAATGGGCTTTAATGTACTTGAAATCTTATTTTGTCCTATCTGACTTTTAATGTTTTGCAATCAGACAGTCTATTCTGGGTAAATAGCTGGAAATGGTGCAGCTACTGGCAAAATTCTTTTCAAATACACTCCTTAAATATGATATGAGACTTGGCTGTTCAGGACACAAAGCACCTGCATGCGATTTGTGTTGGGATATTTAGAGTCTGCATACTTGGAGGTAGCTAGCAAATTGTAGTAAATTTACTAAAAGGCCTGTTCTCACCAGGCCAGGAGTGGGTATAGAAAGACACTATATGTTCATGTAACAGTTCAATAACTCTGTGCAAAGTGCAGCTTTTCTGTGGGTTTAGCAAATCATCACAACTGTATGTTTCTGTATTAATTATTTCCCCCCCTCCTCCTACACTGTATATGGCAAAATTATTTTTTATGTTAGATTGTGCCTGTGATGAGAAGCAATTCAATGGTCTTTTGTGTAAACTAGTAAGTTTTTATACTCTGGAACTCGGAGGCATGGTCTAATAGCAATAATGGAATATGCATCTTGCTAGTTAATATATTAAGGCCATCTTTACTGGGACAGGTATTTTTTGTTGATGTTGATGCAGTTTTTATCTCAGTATGACTCATTTCAAATAAATAACTAGAATTTTTAGATGTCACAAGGTGGCATATTTATTGTGATGTACTGTAAATGTTGTTAATTTACAGAACTTGCACTTTTATATTTCTGAGTAAAATTAAAAGAAATGTGGACATGAATTTTGTTCCTTTGCTTCTTGAGTTTGACTTTTAATTGGTTTGACTTTTAATTGGCCTCCTGAACACGATGATACCAAGTATTGGGAAAACTTCTGGGATGTCAGGTGACTCTATAAGAAATTTTTCTAGTCAGCAATTACCTCCAGCCTTTATTCTTCCAGTATAACCACAGTCTCCTGGATTAGCAAGTGAGTTACGTGTCATGTTGAGCTCAACTATAGAGTGAACAAGGCTTAAGGTACATTTTTAAGACATCAAATTCACTTGTTCTTCATTGAAGAAAAAGAACCACATACAATTTTATTTGTTGTATTCCTACACCTTTGAAAAGTGTTTCTATTTTAGTCTTAAAGCAAGCACTTAAATTTCTTCTCTGACCTTGAATGCTTGTTTCATATTCTAGTTACGCTTTATTCCTAAATAAAATTCCCCAAATGCTGTACTGAATTGCTTTTCAGTTTGCAACAGTGTGATTGTCTTTCCAGCCATTGATTGTACTTGTGTTTAAGAACTGCTCTGTACCTGCTGCAACTCTGAACAGGGACAGGTGTTAGGTTGGTGTAGGGCTGATCAAACCTTGCCAGTGGGGTGAAAGCCGAGCAGCCTGTGCAGCACTCCACTTCCCTTTCCAGCAGTCATTATGAAACACTAACAGTGGTAGGAAGCACTTTCATTAGAAGTTATGCAATCCCAAACAAGTATGGTTAAAGCTAATCTTAAGAAGTAAATTTATGCTTATCTGTCTTATAAGGCAGTTGGGCAGTCAGTGGCATCTCCCAGAAGCTTTGCAGGCAGCCTTGAGCACAAAGGAAAAGTGAAATTTAGGAGTAACAGACTTGTTCAATTAAAGTTATAAAAGTGGGCCTTTGTTAGGAGATGGTGAAAAGTGTTGTTCCTGATCACCAGGCCTCTTCCCGACCCGTTTCCTACCACACAGTCAGAAATTCAACTTGAAGCAGCCTTTCCAGAATCAAATGCTGAATTATTTCTATTTCTGGTCACTTTTTGGATGTGTGTTTGGACCCCACAGCTGGACCCAGCACAGGTTACCAGGGTAGGTGCATATTAGAGTTGCATATTCCTTCTCTGCTTCTGCTCAGAACCCCTTTGCACAATTGCCCAAGATCTTCACGGCCTACTTAACCCCTGTGTTTTAACCACCAGTGTAAGTCAGCCATGGGGAGTTGATGTGCAGTTGTCTTACTGTTAGCCCTCATTTGTTTCCTTTGCTGGTTTTTCCAAAATGCTGCTTATCTTTTGATGTAACCTATTCCAAGATGGTGTTCAGTCAAATAATCTGTTAAGCTCAGCGGGACTGGCTGTTGGTCAGTGTTCCTCAGGCATTTCTGGCAAGCTGTGCTTACCTAGAGGAGATGTCCAGGTGGGCAGAGGGGAAGAGGTTAAGAGAAAAAAAATTACTTGTTTGAGTTGTGGATTTGAGAAAGAAGGGAGAAAGACATCAGAATTTGCTAAGCAAGGTAATTTTTGTAATAAAGACCTCCCAGTCTTTCACTAAAAGCAATATGTTTACTGTATTGAAAAAACGTAGTTGTACTGCTGGGACATAGACTTCCTCTCAGTTAATGAATAACCTGATCCCTTTTCTGGTAGAAAAATAAGGCTTATCTGGGACCTTGATTTGCTGAACTTCTGTCCAGTCTGTATGATTTCGACATTGTCTGGAAACTGTTACCTCTGCAAAGGGGCAAAAGGTGGTAGGACAAGGTAATGACCTCAGTTGGGCAGGCTGCTCATGGGCCGACAGGCCCTTGCCTATGGGACCAGGGGGTGATGTGTGTTAGTAAAGTACCTGGTACGCTGCTCTTGATGGCTTCCAAAACCAGCATTCAAGTCCCAGCACAGTGAATCAGTTTCCAGACATATTTTTTCCCTATAGCTGCTCTTCAGTTTCAGACAGACACAATTTTATGTTAGGTCCTGCAGCCTTTTTAAATATTTATGGCGGTTTATGCTTCCGTTCTGTCACCTCTGGTAATACATTTTTCTGTGGTTTATGACGTCTGTACTTAAGCATCTTTGTGCAGAGCTTTGCAGACCTGGAGTTCTGAAAGTTTTCCAGAGAAGCAAATGTGCAAGCTCTGTATTCATTGAGGAAGGTTTTGAAGTAATCATGGCTACCTTTGCAGTCAGGTATGTGTAATGCCTTTATCAAGGCCTGTTGCTTCCACATGCTTTCAGTACAGAAATGTAGACTTTGGATTGCCATCCCTACTCCAAAAAGTGATGCATTTTCTACTTCTCATATACGTATTCTTGAAATATTCTTTCTATGGGAAAGCTCTTCTTCCTAGCCTCACAAGTCATAACATATGAATGTTTAATGTTTTAAATATTATCATCTGTGTTGTCACTCTCCAGGACTGAAGAGATAATGTGAGAAGGTTTCTTGAGAAATTACTAAGGATTCAAGAAGCATTTTGTGGTGAGTTTACCATTAGCATACTTTCTCATGAATGAACGTGAAAGTCATTCAAAATTAGCAGAGAGTTCTGCTACAAGTATGTTACTTTTTAAAAGAAGCTAATGTAAATTTTCTTAATGCTTTGGTACCAACGAGTTTTAAATCTTCACTACTGCTGGAATTCCCCTCAGGTTTATGTAGAGATGCAGACACCTAAGAATGCAAGAGCAGGTAGGTAGATGATGGTTTTCCAACTATAAAGAAGACTGATCTGCAGCAATGTTGGTGGTTAAAAGTTTTTATTCCACAGCAGACTCCTGATCCTGCCTTGCCCCTGTGATCTTTCTGTCTTCATGAACCTCTGAAACACAGTGGTAACCTTGAAAATAGAGCACTACACGGTGACCTTTTTTGTGCTTGTTGTACTGGAACAGAAAATGATCTTGTGTGAGCCTACTGTTAATGTGTGCTGGGAAGCAAGTGTCACCTGCCCCTATCACCTGGGGCAGGTGAGGTTTGTTTCAGGGTCTGCCTTGCATTCATTACGTTCTGCAGTACAAATGAAGCCATTATGAAAGAATAACCTCATTCCTCTTGGGGTGTGGCTGAAGAGGTTACAGTCCCCAGCTGTGTCCTCTGAGCCCCTGCCAGAGGCCACCAAGGAACATTGCTTCTCAGGTGCTGTATTTTGCAGTTTATTGGTTCAAATCCCTTGGGATTTGTCTGTCACCTGTCTTAAAAGACCAGGCTGTAAGCAGGGGATGGTCTGTGCACCCACCCTCCCACCATAGCTGGTGGAGGGGTGGGATGTGGCCACAGCCTTTCTGCTTTCCGCAGGTCGCAGCATTAGATTGTGTGACGGCATCATAACCTGAGGCTGAGGGGAAAATTACCTTCATCCTGTGCTGGGAAGAAATGTCTGGTTTGGCTGCTAGTGAGGAAAACAGGTTTTGGCAAAGGCCCTTGCTTAGAAGGGTACTGCCTGTGCTGTGCATTAGGCAACTCAGCGGCAGAAGGCAGGAGCAGGTTTCATGGTAGTGTGGGAAGGGAGAAAAGGCAGCGGCTCATGGGAATGTGTGAATGCTGTAGGCAGATGCAGGACCTTGCACTTGGCCTTGACTGAACTTCATGAAGCTTGTGTGGGCCCAATCCTCGAGCCAGTCCAGGTCCCTTCAGATGGCATGTCTTCCCTCTGGTAAATCAACTGCACCACACTCAGCTTCGTGTCATCTGCAAACTTGCTGAGAGTGCACTTGATCCCACTGTCATTAAAGAGATTAAATAATTTTGATCCTAGTACAGATCCTTGAGGATCCACTTACTGCTGGTTTGTTTCCATCCATCTAGCCACTTCCTTATCCATCATACACATATATCTCCAATTTAGCAGCCAGAATGTTGGGAGGGGCTATTAAAGATTTTCCAGAAATCCAGACATCCACAGCTCATCCCTTGTCCACTAATGCAGTGACTCCATCATCCAAGGCCACTAGATCAGTCAGGGACAATTTGCCCTTGGAGAAGCTGCAGCTTGTGTTGGCTGTCTTTAACCATCTGTCTTCCGTGTGTTTTGATGTATCTGCCAGAAGGATCTGTACCATGATCTTACCAGGCACAGAGGTAAGGCTGACTGGTTGGTAGCTCCCACAGTTCTCCTTACCACCTTTTTTTAAAAATAGCTGTGATACTCCATCTTCTCCAGTCACTGGGGACTTTGCCTGACTGCCATGACTTCAAATATGATGAGAGAGCAGCTGCATAATTGAGAAATTGTCATCTGAATGCCTGTGTTAAGGAAATGTCCCTGTCCGACCATCCAAGAGGCACCCGGGCAGTGACACTCACAGCACCTGGGCTAGGAGCAAGGTTTCCTCTAGAGTCTTCCCCCACAGTGCCAGCATGGGATTTGGGACTCAATGTGTATCAATAGGGTGCTAACTTGATTGCATAGCTGCAAGGTAGCCTTTCCTTTCTGTGGCATTGCCCAATACTGACAGGTTATAAATGACTTTGACTGGACTTGGGCTGGCAGGCAGAATAATGTTTTTACAGAGAGGATTTAGCTCTGTAATGCTTTGAATAATGTCTCATAATTTCTGATGCCATTCAGAAAGCAGCTCAGTGCTGAGCTGTGATGATGTATTAAAGACTTGCCTTCTCTTCTGCTACTGTGCTGGTTTTACATAGAATCATGGAATGTTAAAGGGTTGGAATGTACCTCAAAGACACCTAGTCCCAATTCCTCTGCTGTGGGCAGGGACACTTCCCACTAGACCAGGCTGCCCAAGGCTTTATCCAACCTGGTTTTGACGACTGCCGGGATTGGGGCATCCACAGCCTCCCTGGGCAACCTGTTCCAGTGCCTAGCCCACCTCACAGTAAAGAATTTCTTCCTAATGGCTAAACTAAATTTCCCCTCTTTCAATTTGTAACCATGGCCAACACTTGCTAGTTGTGCTGGAAACCAGACTGATTGGTTGGTTTGATTTTTTTCAGTGCTGAGGGTTTTATTAAACATGTGATGGGATGCTGTTTTCATCCCACAAATAGTCTCTCGTGTTCTTCCCTTGAAGCCATGTTTCACTCTGTATCGAAAACTTGTTCATGTCTTACCCTGTTCTTCACTTGGATACCTGTCAATTCAACTAATCAAGATTCTTGAGGAAGCTAAAATGCCACCATCTCTGCATTTAAAATAACTTGTCTGAATCCAGAGTTCTGAGTTGTTTGAAAGAGGAGACGTGGTCTTCTAGGGGGCCTATCTGATGTGCCTCATGTAAAAGGTTTAATCATAGAATCTTTAACATTGGAAAAGACCTCCAAGGTCACCAATTCCAACTGTCAGTCCACTGTAGCTGGAGAACCAGGGCCCCCAGATGGACAGGCTGATGTCTCAACAAGTGATGTCACTGAAGCTGCCTCAGTCCTCTTGTGGGAAGAACCATCACCTTTCACATCCACCATCACCTGCTCCTAAAGATCCATTACAGGTTGTACCTTTCTGCAGTGAAACCAAGGTTACCTCAACCAGTGAGGTTGTATCATTGTGTTGGGATGATGAGCTGATTATGGATGCAGAGGTTCCTTCTTTTATAGAGCAGTTTCCAAAGTAATCCCCTGTGTAGACTGAACAGATTATCTGTTCAAAGATGAAGCAGCCATTAAATGCAGGCCAGGCCTCAAGTACTACAGCCTTAGGTCCATCTGCTGATGATTTAGTTGCCATCCTGAGAGAATGGAATCTACAGCACAAGTGGAATCAGCTGAGAAAATTTGTCATGTCAGGTAAGAAAGTTTGGGCATTCCTATCATCCTCCTGTTCCAACTTCCAACTCTACAGCTTCATCAGCGGTAAATAAATGGAAGACGACCTCTGTCAGTGCAATGCAGGGTTAGAGGTGACTTCTGAGAAACTGCTGAACCAACACTGTCTGCCTGGCCCCAGTGCACGTGTTAGATTTCACTGCCATCTAGTCCAAGAAATGTGGCTCTGGCCAGGACTCTGTGCCCTCAGAAGTAAAGAGGCAGCTCAGAGTGATGGGAGGGTGCCTATTGATGGCAAATGATCTTGCTGAAAACCTGTATTTTCTGAAGCAGGTGTTAGGGACCTAAGATGTAATCCATGTGTCCTGTGGCTAATGAGAGCTGACTAGTTGGAGCCCTAGTTTTGATTCTCCTTGCCTGAAAGATCATTTATTCCAGCAGTGACCTAAGTTTTTCCACTTAGAAAAAAAATGGTGGTGGTTGCCTCTGGTGGCTGGACTTGGTGAGTCTCTGCAGCTGGGCTAAGTAGGTCAGCACTGGTCATCCTTCCACAAAGAGCAAGAGAGCTGGTGCTCATCTTTCTAGGTGAGCCCTTCACCACCATCTCTTCCCTGTGGTGGCATGTGCCCAGCTCAGCCCTTGCCCAGCTGGAGAAATCCTCCAGGGTGGAGCTGTCCTGCCCCTACTCTCCCTGGAACAGTAAAGCCTTTTGTAAAGGAGAGTTGAGCTTAGGTCAATCTATAGATTAACAGTGGCTTTTTGTAAAAAAAACCAAATTTAGGCATGTTTGTCAAAATTCAGTTTCAGAAATACCAGGCAAAAGAGCCTCTGCTCTGATGATGAACATTTTATTTTTTCTAGGTTGCAGGTATTTGTCACCCCCATACCAAATGGTGTTTGCTGTCCCAGATCCCTTCTGTATCATGCTTGCTTTCCCTAGGTGTAGGTATGTTTGTTTAAGACATAAGGATTTACAGTATGACTGGAACTCACTGCTCCTGATTCCAACAATTGTTTCTGTCTTTGTAGTGACAGCCTCAGCTGCCCAGGACAGCCACCACCATCACAATTCTAATGTGTGGACCTTCTATTGTCTAACTTAGTTGAGACAAGGTCAGAAATCACCACAAAGCCTTCCTCCTGCTGGAGGTGGGGTTCCTTATTCCTGGACAATGCTCAGCTTTTCCAGGGCAAAACATCAACAACAGGGTCAGCTGTCACAAGTATCTGCTCCAAATTATGTGATGCAAGAAAAATAAAGTGGGGAAATCCTTCGCCTTTTGTTCTAGTGGATTCTGATGTTCAGAACACACATGACTGGAAACCTGTTTCTACCCATGCCATCTTTGGACAGCCAGATGCTGGTGCAAGGAGGAGCTCCACTACATTCCCTGATGAGAATCAGCAAGCCCTGCTTCTAATTCTGCAGCTAAGCCATGCACAGCCAGTGTTTTCCCAGTTGCCATCCTCTGGATGATGTGATGTCTGCAAAGACCAGCTGGCAGTAGCGCACAATAAGTGCTCCTGCAGAAAGTTAAAAGTGCTGCAAAAGGCTACCATTATGCCAGACCTCATGGCCAGAGCACGGTCTTAAAGAAGTTAGCTTGCTTCTTGCATAGGAACATGCTGCTGTTTGGATTTTACTACTCAAAGCTTAATTTAACCCTTTCCAAAATAAAATAATTGAGATGATTGCTTAAACTAGTTGTCCTATGTAACACAGCCCCTGCCTTCCTCTGCTTGTTAGCACTTTGCAAGTAGCAGTACTAGTCCTGCTCTGCTTTTAGTCTGAAGGAAACAAGTTTTTAATCTCATACTTACACATACAGCTTTTTGCCTGGAGCCTGAACTTGTAGCATTTGTGTAATATTCAGAGTGGGGCAAAATACCCTCCCCTTGGAGTGCATTCGGGTAGCACCTAAAGTAGTTCTTGCACACTATCTACCGAGTTCATGTTAATTTTTAAACGGGTAGAGAAGAGAGGCTGTTTGCACTTCAGGAAGAGGTCAGGACGGATGGAGTTTACATTGCAATAAACCAAATAATAAGCAAATGCTCAAAAAAAAAAAAAAAAGCCCTATAAAATTTAAAGGTTGTGGGGGTTATAGGGCGGTCAGAGATCGCTGCTGTGTACCCCAAATTGTCTCTTAGAGAGAGACAATTCAGGTGCGGACTGGGCCGCTAGCAGACCATCCTTTGTGCCCTGCGCTGCTGAGGCGCTGATGGCACGGACCCCACACCTGAACCGGACAGCTCAAATGTAACCAGAGACAAGGAGCCAAGGAGGGCCCTCCGCTAGCCCGTGTTCCACGAACAGCTTTAACCATCCGAAGAGGTGGGCAGGCGAAGAGAGAGAGACCACGAGGTTTCTCCCCTTACACAGTCCCATCTGAGGGCCTGGGGGCGGTGCAGAGGCGGGGCCAGGGAAGGGAGGCAATGAGCAGGGGAAGGGGCAGGGCAGGGGACCAGGTAAGGGAGCAGCCACAGGCTGCGGGGAGAGGGAGTTTTCCTTATACAGAGTCTGGGGGGAAAAGTTACATTCCAACCGCAGGGACTTGTGGGAGAGGCTTTTCCTTTACTGAGGTAAAAGGTATTTTTCAAATGCCTGAGTTTTTCCACCAGCTGGCCTCAGTGACCCCAACAAAGCCCAGCAATTAGAACTGCATTCCCATGTTGAACATCCCAAATGTTAGCTTTGTGTGAACTGTGTCCCCTGCCCCATCTGCTGGAGCTGTTCCGGTGAGGAGCCACCCAGCCTCTCACTGTGCTGACGTGGTGTAGGCACGGGGGGCAGGCAGGAACTAAATGCTTTGCTCTCCGTAGCACTGAGCGTGCCGTGCTGTGTGACCTGCACCGACCCACCAGCCAGGCTGCTGCTGCAGATCTCAGACTCACACTTGGAAGTCGGCACAGCACTCAAGACAGATTTCAAGAAGCACTGGAGTAGAGGCTCCCTACAGACAGAGCAGGTATTAAACTCTTGCATCTACAGGTCATTGTGAGAGCTGGGCCCTCACACGAAAGGCTGCCAAGGCAAAGGCTTTCCCTTATCTATGCAAATATGTCTCAGCATCACGACCTGGGTAATTCGAGTAGTGCCTAGAATAAAAATAGAAAGCATCTCATTTGCCTTATTAACAGTTGCAGTAGTCCACTCAAAGCTCAAGCTGCAGGAAGCTCTCAGTTCCCCAGCCCTCCCCACCCCCAGAAGGAGACTGTTCCTGCTTAGGAAGAAGAGAGGTCCCTGGAGAACAGGGAAACATACCCATCCTCATTGCAGCAGATTTTGGATGAGGCTTGCTCAGAAGGGGTCAGCACTGTTGAACACCACTCACTTTAGACTAGATGCAAGAAGTTTTTAAGCCTTTATTTAGTAGCAATTAAATTATTCAATTAACACTAACCTCCAGACAGCAGTTAAAATATTGTACAAAGAGCAGCTTGCCCTCTAGAAGCTCTGTACACAGTTCAATATAAACAGACTAAGACTGAATGCACCCCACTGAAAAGGGGTAAAGCAGCTGTGCACAGGAGGCCTCACTGAGGTGCTGTACTACCTTTGAAATGCACAAGACTTCCTCCCAGGGAGTCTGCACAGTACAGGCACAGTCCTGTCCCCCTGCCATGTTCCACCAGGTCATTCCTGGACTGATTAGGTTCTTGCAGTGGTGCTGGGCACCGGAACTTCTAGTGCATGAAACAGATTCTTTTAAAACCTGTTACTAGTGTGCAGTTCAAATCAAATCTGTAGATATTTAAATGGCTCTTAATTCCTTAAACCATAAGGTTGGTAGCAAAACAGGAAAGCAAAATTCAAAACACACTGCACAAAACATTGAATAAATAACCTCTGAGTAATGTTACCAGCTTAAACAACTGCATTACCGCTCCAGAGATGGGAACGCTTCTGGAATCTCCTGAGCAGAGCTCAGGCTTCGAGGGAATTACTTTAGTAAAAGAAAAGTCACTTTATGAAAAATTACATCTTTACAGAAGTGACACACCCTTTTCTTCATTTAAGAATAGAATATTGCAATTACTTTGTGTGCTTTTTAAACATTCCCATGTCACAATAAATAAAACCAGTTTTACTTGTGCCAATGTTATCTACAAAATAAAGTATTCACAGAACAGCTGAAGGTGTTCTATTCCTCATACACCACAACCTAATATAGGTGTACTCAGGGCAGCTCGAAACCACAGCAACTTTGTCCATGCAGGACCCACCATCAGCCAGAAAAGTTATTCCCCTACCTTTAGGACTGCAGATCATGTACCACCAGATTTATTGCAGAGATGCTTAACATTCTGTTTGATAACATGTCAGTATTTTCAGGAGATAAGTAGAACAAGGGAAAACATTAAAACAGATTAAGACTTATTTGTATCAGTCAGAGGCTCCTTACTGCATTTTAATAAATATCAGGCAAGTTAAAGTAGTTTCTGTCCCAGTAGTTGCCAGAGTAAAGCCAGTCCTGTGTACCAGTGTGGGGATTGGGGCCTTGGTGGAACCATCTGCAAGGAAACATACAGCGTGTTAGTGAGGCTATTAACACACACTTGTACAAGTTCAGAACTGCTTTGCTGCATCTTCAGCAGTTTATTGCACAAAATGATTATTGTGATTGTAGGAATCCTCTTGGTTTTAAATTCATAAGTGAGTTTAAAGTAATTTTCAGTGACCACATTTCCCCATTTGCTACACCGCTTAAACATCTCTGAGGTGGAATTACCGATGCCAGTGTTTTGCCATTTGAACTGCCAAGATTATTGCATAGAAAAGGACAGGTACAGCTTTACTTCAAAGCAGTTGTGAACAACCACTCTGGCATGCACAAGCAGTAACAGTTTTTGCAAGACACGTAAACACCACAAGCACTGCAGTCCTGAAAATAAAAAGACATTATTTCCCTGGATCTAGATCGCCCCTTGTTTTTTAAAGCCTTGTTTTGCAATGCACTTCCTCATAGAATTGTAGAGTGACCTGGGCTGGAAAGCACCTTAAAAATCATCACCTTCTTTGACCTTTCTTTTCTGGTTAACACATGTGTAGGAGCCCTTTGTGTTATTTTTTGCATCCCTTGCCAAGTTCCAGCTTCGCCTTGGCCTTCCTTACCCCATCCCTATACAACTCATCTCTCTACTCTTCACAGATGACTTGTCCTTGTTTCCACTGCCTGGGCATTTGCTCCCTTCCCGTTAGTTTGACCAGCAGTTAGCTCGGAACAAGTGTGCCAGCTATGAAACATCACCCACAGGCTGCAGGAGAAGTCCTGGATTATTACCAGTTAACTACGTTGTGTTACACTGTTGGCAGCAGGAGACTCATCTGAATGCCCAGAAAGCCAATTCCATCTGCATGGAGCTACTTGCAAGCTTTTACTAAGCTGGTTATTAATAGAAACACTGCAGTTGAGCACCTGCTTTCTTTCCTTTCTTCTCCCTTCCTGCCTAATCTGGAGGCACCGTATAGCACACAGTGAATGCCACTCTCTGTTTGGCCCAGTTACTCAATCTTCTGCCTCGACAGCACACAGTACCAGACCTCAGGCATTTTAACTTCCTTCTGTATTTTGCCAAGCCACATTTATGGCACGAGCCAGCTTGGTAGAAGCTGTTTCTGTGGTTAATGTGCTCTACAGCTTCCTTTCACCTCCTCACTGACCACAGAAGCCAGTCGTTTGTGACTCACTGCAGTGACCACACTCAAGTAAATCATTGGTGTGCAAGGCAGCCTGTTTAACTCTGCTCTTCCCTTCTCCAGCACCGTAAGGTTTCAGAAGAGAAAAAGCACATTCCAACCAAGTATGACTTGATCTCTTTAACAGGCAGAAGCCTAAAGGCCACCACTACTGCAGGGTTATGTTACAAAGCAGGGCAGCTCACAGGCAAGTCTTGCTTGGCTAAAAGGACTTGAGAGAGCTGTGCTGGAAGAAATGCCTTGTGCTGCCTCCATGGGAATAACTGAACAGGTGAACACTCCAGTGGTTCTCCTGCTGTCCTGGTTAAGTGACTGAAGTCAACAAAAGTCATTCACCCCTAGTACTGTACATAGGTCATTCCTGCTTCTCCTCCCACTGGAGGAGTCAGCTATTCCCAAGTAAGAGGCGTATGGATGGGCTCAGGCATCTAGTTCACCGGTGACAGCAGCTCATTCCAGAGCTAAAGCCAAACATTTGCCATGAGACAGGGCTATAAGCACAGTGGCCCCACCTCTCAGATTAAGGAATTCTACCACCCCACAGCTCACTAGTGTGTCCTCAACACATGTACAGGTCAGGACAGTGTGCCCCTGCTCCAGTGTCCACCTACTTCAACAGGAAGGGGAAAGGCAATGGGAAGAACTAAGTTTGAGAGACATGTAAGACCTAAACCAGTCAGTGATGTGGGAACAACGGGACAGCTTTCATCAGAATCAACAGACGACTGCTATATTTCAGACCTGAATTAAATATTTTTACTCAAGACTTAAGATTACTGGTCAGCATTTCAAATATTAAGTGTTCAACATTAATCACCTCTTGAGAAACACGAAGACCCCACTTGTAAAGAGGATTCAGAATAAATAAATTAAAAAAAAAATCAGCACTTGGGAGAACTGTCTTATGAGGGAAGAATTCTACTAGACAAAGCATGAAACCCATGAAACCTGTTTTTCTGTGGCAAGGACATGGCAGTAGTTTAGATCTGAGTTCATAATGCACTGCAGAATAAGACCTACAGATGACCTGGGAACAGGTAGGAGAGTTCTTCACAGAAGGCACTTTTTCCTCCGTAGCACAGCTCTCCCTAACACTCTATTCATCCTCTATAGGCAGCCACACCTGGCATTCTGACTAAAGACATGAGACACCAGGAATTTTCTGCCAAAGCTTTAAAAACATCCTGGAAAGCAAAGAGTTCCTAAAGGCTATCCCAGACTCAGGCTGAACAGGTGTACAGAATCTGCACCACAGCAGTTGCAGAACCTTGTGAATGGTGTCTGCACTAATTATATAACCCAAAAACCACAGCTCCATGGGAACTCCCGAACTTCCAATGCCAGCCTTAGGTGCTTTGAGCTGTACTTAAACTACTTCAGGCATCTGGAAGAACACTATGTAACTATCCCAGGCTTTGAAAACACCTGGTGAGAGCTAGAACCACTCCGAATTCAGGAAAGGAAGTGAAAGGTGCAAGGCTGTTCAGCACTTAGAAGCTTTACAAAGATGTTATTCTCCAGCAGTCTATGCAAACAAACCCAAACACTTCAGGAGAGCAGGCACAGGAAAAAGACAAAGGCAGTCATGTCCAAACCTGGGATTTTGGGATGGTGAGTGACTTCATTTTAAAAAAAAAAAAGAAAAATGTGATTTTAGAGATATTTCATCCACAGTGTCTGAGTGTATTAATAATAGAGAAGAGAGGAACCTTTCCTACTTGAAGTTTAGCCCCACTGTTTTTTTTTCCTGAGAAGATAATGCCAGTTTGTTACTGTGCCTTTAAATAGACCGTGTCTGGTCAAACCAGATTCACCTGGTCAGGTTTTCACAGTTGCTTCTTAGCTTGTGTTTAAGAGCTCCCAGCTGACTCCTCATAGTTTAAAGAAAACCCCCAAAAAATCCTGGCAGGTCCCTTGTATGCTAACTTTTCCCTTAGCTCCTCTCACTTTTATAGTTAGGGGTCCCCTCCAAAACAAGGCAGTGTCTTGGACAGCTGGGTGATAAACGGGGTGAGAACACAGCATTGTCAGCACAGAGCCACTGGGCTGAGAAGTCATGTCTGAGCTCACAAGGGAGGAGCCTTTCCTCCTCTCTTTGGCCAGGCATGCCAATCTGAGGCAATTATAAATTAACCAGCAGCAACAGTCCTTACAAGCAGCTGTCAGAGGTGACATCTTTGCTGTGTCAGAACCAAGAAGCGCTCAGAGAAGACTGCACACTTTGTATTTGCATATGGGTGTGCAAGCAGTGAGGAAAGGAAGCGAGAGCAAGGCTGTTGCTTCCCTCTGGAAGCGCTACATCCCGCAGGGACCAAGTCTGCAAACACAACAGCGGCACTGCCAGACCTGACGCTGTCTGTCTGCTCTTCATGCTGACACAACACTCACTGCATGTCACCAGTGGAGACTGTCACTTATCCTGAACACTCAAAGCCTTTACATAACTACACACACACAGAGACGAGGGCACCAACCTCGTCTTCCAGTCTTCCTCTGACTTGGAACGATTTTTGCGGGCGGTCCTCTGTTTTTCTTCTAGCCTCTTCTTTTCTTCACTAGCCAGATCTTGAACAAATTAAAATGCACAAGATGTTAAAGCATAATATAAAACATAATATGAGACAGAGACATTACTTCATCTGACCCAGAAGATAAATAAGGGAAGCAGTAGAAGTTGTCCATTCAAAAAGCCTTCTACATAGCACTGAAGGTTACTGGTTTAGTCTAAGAGCAAAGCCAGGCCAGCTGTGGCACAGGATCAGCCAGTGGCATCCTGGTCTTTAAGACTGCTAAATATATATTTATCCATGGCCTGAGGACCCTGGGAATGTGTCTACACAACAGCAAATGTGAGCTAAGGGAGGTGGCATACGTAGATTTTATTTCAGTAGGAAAACTGAAGATATGATCAATTTATTTCAGAAGTCTGGCCACCTGCTTCTGGCTGAGTTTTGGGTTAAGTTGCTACTGGTGCAACTTAGCTCCTCATCACCAGAGGTTTGAAGCACTCATTTTCAAACCACAAAGAATTGTCTTTATGCAGCATCCCTTCATTTTTTTTGTTAATGCACTAATGTAGCATCCTAAACAAGCAGAACAGTCGCTTCTCTTTGGCAGGAAGGGTGATCAGAAGGTCTGAGGAGTAAGTCAGACTCAGAAGCAGATTAGATGAAAGTCAATCTCATACCTGAATCCTCAAAAAGTATTTCATACACATCTTAAGTCTTCCAAGAATGACTCTCTTAAGTACTTTGATCAGCCATTCCCTGTCAGCTACTAACCCACTGTGTATTACTACCTGCTACACAAACTTCATGCCACTAGTATATCATGAAGGAATGTGGTCTGCTGCTAACAGCATAGTTATTTGCACTTTAAATTACACACACAAATTACTGGGGGTGCTCTGAACCAAATATATCCATCATCCTGGCCACAAAAGAGTTGTACAGGCAGGTGAGAGCAGCTGTGGGAATTCACTGATCTGCTTTTTTAAAAGCCTCAAAGACATGGTTATCAGCTTCTGAGAAAACAGAAACAAAACTGCAAAACTGCACTGTATTATACCATGACACTGGTTTTTATTGCTAGATCTCATACTATTTATCAGATGTCTCACAGTTGTTGCCCTGTTATACAGCTGAAACTGAATCAGGGTTTCATGACTTACCCCAATCAATTAGCAAGCCAGAGAAAGCAAGAGCCCCCATGCTCTTAGTCTACAAAGCTGGCCATCCTGCTTTAATATTTTAAAAGCACACTACTTCTACTCACTGGAAGTCTCATTATGTATTTCTAATTCACTATTCTAGGACAGCAGAAGTGTTCAACTCCCAGTGAAGTATAATTTTGCATCAAGTGTATTTTTTGGCATTTGCAGCTTCACTTTAATAGTTTTGACTGCATTTCTCAGAACTGGTACATCAAAACACTCCCTCTGCATCAGGCTGATGGAAACAGAAACTGAAAAGTTCACAAATATTTCCTTAACACTGTGCATGTTTATCAACACTGCTCTGGTCACCAGTCTGAACCACAGCAGCAGACAGAGGAGACTATGAAGAAGATTAGCTCCATCCCACCCATCCCCTGTGCAGGGGGGTGACACCAGAAGCTCAGCACAGCCTGCAGAAGGCTGTGTTAAAGAGTTACTGCCTGGTGTCATGGAGGAATGCATGGGCAGCTACTTTAGTTGTTCATCTAGCAACTTTTTTCCAGTCCCTCCGTTTTAAGAAAAAATAAAACTGCCTTTGCCCATAACTGAAGTTACCTATTTCTCCATTTTCCATAGCTCTGATATCTGGTCGTAGCCGGCAGTCAGTTTTGGGAATGACACTCTCCATTTCTTTGTCCAACTCATTCAAAGCCATAGCAAAGCTTGTAAAATTATACATCTGAAATTCAGAGACAAAGATGAAACGTGACTTTACAATGCCTCGAGCTGCTGTCTTAATGCAGAAGAAAAATGCTAAAAACAAATATCCAAGTGCTTTTGTATTATTTAATCACTCCATATAGGATTGCTCAAGATACCAGCAAAAGTGCCCTGTCAGGCAGTGTAGGTGATCCTTGGTGTTTCTGTTTAAGGAGGCCAGCATCCAATTACTCAGTGAACTCTTTCTCTCTTACCTTCTTTTTCCAGCCCTACTGGTATTTTCTGTATCTCTGTAGAGAGATTTCCCCCTTGATTAAGGCACTGAGGGCATCTTTTCTGTACCAATTCTTTGTCTTCTCAGTTGCACATAATACCCTTGTATTCTGCCTATTGGTTCTCCAGCTTCACAGCCCTTCACACACCAACTTGTGCCATGCAGGTCTGTCCTTGGAAGTGTCTGGCCTCTAATAAAGCCCTTCAGTGAGATTTCTTACAAGGCTGGTGCCCCAGTGGGGGAAGCAGGATGGAGAGAAGAACTGGGGAAAGGTCTGATGCCACTATCCACATGAAGCATAACCCATTTTCCAGAGAAATTTCGCTAATTCTAGATTGATCCGTGTGGCAATTATCCTTCCAACCCCACACTAGAAAGTTACAGTTGTGGTGGGGAAGTTTGTTGCAATAAACAGGCAAATCCAGACTTGCTGATGACAAAACAAATGGATGTGTTTTGTGTAAACCATACAGAGTAACAGGATACAACACATTTTCAATAAGAAGCAGCATAGCTGACCTGTGCTGAATTTGGAGGTCTTGGAGTTATCTTCCATAGCAAAACACTTCCAGGAATAACATACACACTCTCAGAGTCTGGCAATGGCATCTCATCTGATTCCTCTGTATTGCCCACCTAAAGGCAGCACACAAAGAAAAGAGCAGTTCTTTGAAGTCACGAACCATTTACACCCGATCGTTCCAATACTGGAACTTACAGAAAATTATTTCCTTGACCAAAGGTGAGTAATTTCAGCAAAGAAACTCTTCTAGATGCTTGTCAAGAAGGATTGAAGTGTTAACATAGCACACATACTCCCAATTCCCTCCCAGTGGAACACTACCAACAGTTTCTTGCATCAACATCTTTATAGATGTAAGCTGGATGTTCAAGCGCTAAGAAATGTCAATTTTTCCACCTCAGAGATGTCCTGTTTTCTCAAGTACAAGCATTTTCATGCCTGATACTTAACTTCATTACTGCTTCATTAAAGGTGAAGAATAGAAGCCACATTCCTCATCCTTCCACAACAAAGAAATGCTAGCACATAATGCAGATGCTGCCCAGTTTGTGCACAACAGAAAGCCCTTCCTAATGCTCTGTGCCCAGAGGAACCTTCCTTTCCATTAACCACTGCACTACTGAAATGGCAAACTGCAAATGTGAAATGAATACCCTAAATTAGCTACATCTTCTGAGAAGGGTATGAAGGCTGACACATACAGCCTGAGGCAGCTGTAGCCACAGGACTGTGAAATGCTTTTCCCAGAAAGGAAAAAACTCCACAGAGGGTTACTGGGGCAGTAGAGAGTAACTGGTGATCACAGTGTAGGTGTGACCTGAACTAGTTCTAAACCATTCCCTGTTTTACACACAGCTTTCAAGCAGCTGGGCTCTGATGCTGCTGACATTAATTCCACCACAGAAGCGGATGTTGGAATATCAAACTAAAGCCACGCTGGACAATGAATAAGGCTCTCCCAAGAAAACCTGGTGTCACAATCACAGCTAAAAACAGCAGCACGTTTCAGAGATCACTGGAGATTAAAGCCCAACTTAAAGGCAACTAATGCTTTAAATACTTTGGCTGCAGGCCAGCAGCTTTAATCCTGCTGCTAATAAGCTTTGCTCTCCCATCATTGCACCAGGTAATACTGAAGACATCCAGTACCCAACATGCCCTCAGTTGTCCTCTGAGATAATTCGTGTGTTACACTTCCAAGAAAATCAGATGTTGTAGTAAGGGCTTTGCTTCACTGAGGAGCCCTTCACTGTGCTTTTAATAATGAACAGTCAGCAGAACAATGTGCAGACCAGGTTCAGCCCCTCAGCTCTCAGGAAGACAAACAGGGCTTTTAGTTGACTACATCTGAACTGTGCTGGCAACCTGTCATTCTGTTCTTTAAATGATCCTGATCATTCCTTCAGAAATTGGGAATTTGAAGCAGGACACATCAGAAAGATATCCTTGTACCAAACCAAAGACAATTCAATATCCGACTGTCAAACTCTAAGCCTTTTATATAAAGGCTACAGTACACAATGCAATTTCTGCCGTGTTGGATACATGATCTTAAAACAGCATAAGAATTACACAGAAATAGGTAAAATGTGGATTTTCATATGCTCTTATCACAATGATCCACATTTTATGCTCAGTGCTACTCAACTGTTCAGTATATTGCTGTGAGGATAGTTAAAAGAGCTGCCAGAGCAAGACCTCTGTAAATGAGGTGTCTGTAAATGAGGCACACGTGAGGGCAGTTGCTGTTGCCTACATTATTCTCTTCCGTGTATTTGCATTGAAAGTTGTGCACAAAATGCTTCATCTTGATTAAAAAAACACGTCATTCCAAGCAGAACTATGCTGGTCTAACCATGGATCTACTATAAATCTTTTCATGTTAGTAAAATTTGCATACATGAAGGCTTGTCTAGTTCCCTGAAAAATTATTTTCCTCTAAGTTTTATTCCTATAAAAATGAAAGGGATTCAGGGGAAAATCTGGAGTAAGTTGCAAAAGAACTCTCATCTGAGCAGGTTCCCTCAAGGGAGGCAGAAGCATTTATTTATTAGTAGCAATGCAGCACGAAGTAATAGCTGGAAAACAACTACATAAATCTGAAAATTCTAATTAGAAGTTTAAAAAGCCGTGTACTTTCGTGCCTGAATGAATCCTTCAGTACCATGAAGGGACAAACCACATCCAGACATTGTGTGTGACACTTGGCCCACCTAAATGCTCCAAAACCATAGAAAATATCAGCTTCTCAGACACAAGGGGCAGTGGGAGCACATATTCAACATAGACTACCTGGCCCATACCTAGCATTACAAAGCCTTCAGTTTTCTACATAGAAAGAGTTCTGTTCATTAAGTAGGAAAAGCATTTTCCTAGAGTCAGAGCAACACTGCAGCTTGAGCTTTATGCAACAGGATGCTCCATTTCAAAGTGAAAAGCAATGATCATCTTGAGCATTGTTGGAAAATGCAAACAGGCAGCTGAACAAAGACACGGGATGTGTTTTTCTTTGTTCCTTCTCCCTGCAGTTCTCCTGGTCAGACTCCCAGAGAAGCAGCAATCCCCAGTGCTTTACCACTCTCCTGAGGACAAGCACTGGAGCAAGCTCAGATACAGCAACAACCTGAACCTGCACAGGCACAATTGCTTTCAGAGTTCTCCATCTCTTCTCTTCCTAATTTTCTGAAGAAACTAACAACACCCAAACAAAAAAACCTGGCTGCAGTCACCAAAGGGGAACAATCCCTGTCTTAAGCTATGTGAGTGGCTGTTCTTCACCAAGCTGTATGTTGTCACCATCACCATTCATCCTAAACAAGAAGCTTAGTGCTGACCAGAAGTTTGGAAGAATTATGAATGAGGTTTTTTCACAAGAGAAAAAAAAATCAATTGTGAAGAAAAATAAAAAAATGTCAGCACTTCTCCAGTTGTGAAAATTTAAATAGAAAGCAATAAAAAAATTCCTTGTAAAAGCTGGAAAAGATGATCCTCTATCAAGTTAAGAAACTAATCTGTCCTGCTTCTAAGAATCAAAATCCTCCCACTAGAATATGTTACCATATATGATCAGAAATGGCCCAAATAATGGATATGTTATTTCCTCCATGTAACTTGGGAGGAAGAGGCAGGTAACGAACTAGACAGTATTGAGATCACACCAACTTTTGGAAAGTTTGAATACAAATCCAAGAGAAGAAAGAAAGCATTTTATCCCTTTATATTGGTACTCATCCAATCTGTTTTGTATCCTACTAGGAAAGAGAAGATAAGTGAAGGAAATCGTAATGCTCTTAAATGCTACTAAAATATTGAGCTGTCTTATCATGCTTTTGAGATCCCACCTCTTTATGTGATTAATACCTGTTTACTGCTTTTCTTCTCTTCTGTATTTTTCTTGTCATTTTTTTTGTAAGCTTCGAATGTAGCTGGGTCAACACTGTACAAACACTCAGTCCACTTCCCATACAACGCACAGAGTTTCTTTTTGCTGTCAAAAAAAAAAAGCAGACTAAGTTTACAAAGGAGCTTAAAGGGGTTTATTTCCCCATTTCAGACAAAAATATGTGAAAGAAGAACTTTTGAGGGCAACTTTAAAACTCCATTATTGGTATTGCAGGATTCACAACCCTGCTGTTGCAGGTTCGTGCCCTTGACAGACTCTGTTAAAGGTATTCAGTTCTACAGCTCCCCTCAAAAACAAGGGCAGTCATTTGTTTCCCACTTAGAATTAAGCTGTTACCTTTTGTCCTGAATGTAGCCTTCAACTTTGTGCAACTCCTTCCCAAAGAGGCCGCAGGGCTTGAAGCTTAGTACACATTTCTCACCAGTTCTAAAGGCAGAACAAGACAGCACTTATTACTTCCAAATGCTTTTCTTTTCAAACTTACAGGAAGTGAAAGCACTCACACTCAACTTACTTATGGTTAGTTATTTCCACATTTCCGTACTGCTCAATCCAAAGTTTGCCCACAATAATGTTATGCACACAGCATGTAGGATTTGTCCATGTGTAGGCTTCATTGTGCCTAAGGGAAGGGATTAAAAATTAGAATACTGTATCTTTGTACTGCATGTCAGTCCTTCAATGAGCCATCCTCATTCCACGTCTTGAAACGGGCATGGCAATAAGTCAGTAAACCCAGGGAGTTACCAACCTCTTGCTACTGATTTTATCAATTCCTTAAAACAGTCACTTTGGTGCAGTCACTGTTAGCATGGAAAGACATGAGGAAAGCCAACAGGACTCAGGCATGCTGCCTTTAGCAGAACTGATGCCCAGGCACTTGGAGAACATCCAGGCCCAGGTCCCCACTGGTGCTATTAGCAGCATGCAGTATGTCTGGGGAAACAATGGCAGTTCCTTACATCTTCCCATCCCCTCCTCCCCACGAAGACTGCCCTAAGTCTTTGGGATGTGGGTGTTGGACACGTCCATTCCTAAGCCATGAGACTCTAATCCATACTAATCATCAAGGGTGAGGCCCTGTGCCCCTTCAATAGTTACTGATCCACTTACTCAAGAAGCTCCAAAGTCATCGTGCCTTTTGGTTCCGCTTCCACGCTCTTACCCCAGAATTTGAGTTTAGGATAAATTGATCCATGAAACACAAAATCATTATTTAAGCCTTCAGCATAGAAAGCACTGATTGGTGGATGATGGCTGACTTGCTCTGAGAGAAGTCTAAATCCAAGATCATCTCTGTAAAATAAAGATAAGCAGAACTACATATCAAGTGTAGTGAAGTTGCAGTTGTTTTCCCTGAGATGAAAGGGGTATTTGGACTCATGCACAGTTGCTGTACTCAGTGCAAGAGTTAGTTAAAAGCCTAGGCTAACTAAAAAGATCAACTAAAACACAGAACATCCTCATTTTAAATAACTACGGACTTAAAATAAAAAAGAAACAAGAACTACCAGATCTGATGAATCTATATAGTCACTTCTGATACTGATCTCTTTCTTAAATTTTCACCTAAACACAGGCCAAAATATTAACTGGAAGAAAAATCTGCCTTAGGTGCAGCTACACACTAATAGACCCACATTGCTTATTAGGTACTCTGAACACTCCCGTATGCCCTCCTTATGTACCATGCACATTTTGCATTCATAAGGTTTCAGTGGAAAAAAAAAACTGTAGATAAAACTTGCTTTTAAACCTGGTAAATTTCATTTGCCTGCTCTGAATTGAAAAGTTAAGTAGTCTCTCTTCACTGAGAGGTGAACTGGTGAACACCAACACGCACTGCGTGCACCTGCAGCAGCTGCTAGGAGAATGGCTGGAAGCTTATGAGCTGAAGTGCAGTCTGCAAGCCAGCTGACAAATCTAATGAAACATCTCTTACATAGAATACCACCCTCCAGTGCAGCCTCTGTTCATTACCTGATCAATTCATAGGTCTCTCCAAGCAATGGGTTGAACGGCTTCCCGGTACGTTCCCACTGCGAGGCTACAGCAGACACAGCAAATGCAGCAACACACTGTTAGAGGGGTAAGAGCACACAGTTCAGCAACAGTAGCCATGGTGTTACAGAATACCAAAATATTTTCCTAGACAAGTGTCCTGGTTTCCAGTGGGATAGAGCTGGTTTTCTCACTAATAGCTGGTATAGAGCTGTTTTGGATTTAGAATGAGAATAATGCTGATAACTCATTGATGTTTTAGTTGTTGCTAAGCAATGTTTAGCAACAAAGCCAAGGACTTTTCAACTTCTTATACCACCCCATCAGGCTGGGGGAACAAGAAGTTATGAGGGGACACAGCTGGGAGAGCTGACACATTGACCAAGGGGATATTCCATGCCATATGACATCATGCTCAGTATATAAATAACCTAGGGGGGAAAGAAAGCTGGCCGGGGGCTGCTGCTGCTTGGAAACTGCCTGGGCATTGGTCTGCGGGCAGTGAGTGACTGCACATCTCTTGTTTTGTCTATTCAAATTATTATTTCCTGCCCCCCTGCACAGTTCTATCCCCCATCCCATGGAGGGGCATTAGGGTGAGCGAGTGGCTGTCTGTATTGAAGCTGCCTGCTGGCTTAAACCAAGACAGTCCTGGTTCTGTACGAACTTCCACCACATGGGTCACATGCACCTGACTTAATGTGCATCTCTGGATAACTGCTGGTCATCCAGGTCATCATAAATCACCTCCAACAGGCCTACTTCCCTCAGGTACTGATACATTTTCCAAGGTGCTCCACTTGCCTGGGTGACATCTTCCTTGAAGGAGTATCTTTCCTTCACACCTGACATGAGTCACCTCCACAGGTTGAGGACTTGTGTCACTTTTCCAATCACTCTGTCACTGCCCCCTTTCCTAGAAAGGGATCCTACCTGCTTGGCTTCCTTACCCTATAATTCCAGGCCACTGGCCCTATTATTACCTCAGCATTGGAGCAGGCTGGTGACAATGTGTTCACCTGGAGAGCAGCTGAAATCTTTTTGTATACCTCACAGCTCGCTCAGGGATAGGGATTGGGTGGGTACTGCCTCATTTATGAATTCTTCATCTCCCTCCTCCCCAGTCAGCAGCTACCTCTCCTCTTCCTCCTGGTCTCTCATGACAGCCCTGCTTCAGAGTAGTCTGTCTTGTCTACATCTTTCTCCTGCTCCCTCTTGGAAGAAACTCCTTCATCCCTTACTAAATGAGCTGACTTTTGCTTCCAATACTTGCTCTTGTGTATACGGGTGACTCACACCAGCACAGGTTGGTTCTTTGGTTCAGCAGTGGCGCCACTCACAGGAGTTGCAGCAGCTCCAGCGCCTTTTCTTTTGTTGTCAGATCCAGGGGCCTTCTCTTCCCCTTGAGGGTACTGGATAGTGCTGAACAGAGCTCATTAGGCCTGGGCCAGGCCCCACCACCTTGCAGTGATTTCTGTCACTCTGGAATTGCCAGCATGACAGCACACTTTTTCCAAACATTTTATTAATTTTTCAGGATTCTGCACTTGCTTAGGAGTGAAATTCCAAAATGTTGGAGATGCCATCTATTCTAGTGCTTGCCTATACTATTGCACATACCCTGCCACTCGTATCTATCCAGCCTTGGGGCAGATCTCTGGGTGGTATCCATAAACAGTTGTTTTACCGTAAACAAGACCTGAAACACATTCAAGAGATGCAGCAAAAGAACATCCAGATTTGATATCCTGATGATATTCGAAATTCTCAAGAGCTAATTAGCCTGGAGGACAAGGGGATGATGGAAGAAGGTATCTCCCACATGGATTTGCTCTCTGCCGAGAAAAGGCAAAAGGTGTAACTATGAATAGTTTCCTATAGATGGCTCCCAAAGTGTGGAAATGATGGCAATGCTGAGTACCAACACCAGCTCAGACGCACTACCAGGAATTCTATCATATCATAAGACAGTGTTACGAAGTACAACAAAATGCTAACCTTAGCCCAGTCCCCAGAGGTGATAAACAGCACAGCAGGGAACATATACAGCAAGTTTAGATGTTGCATAATGCAGCTCTGAGAACATTCAAAGCAGTTCTGAGAGCAAATAAATCAACATTGCGACCAGAGACTATCAAACTAATAGCATAAATGCTTATAATGAATTTCCTTTATTATGCTCTGGTCAGATCTGTTGTTATCTCAACGCTTTATGCTCTGCTCGTTGTGGGGTGCCATAAAGGACTGTTGTGGTTTAACCCAGCAGGATAAACATCACATATCTGCTCACTCACCCCCTCCCCAACCCAAATGGGATGGGGGATAGATTGGGGGGATAAAAAAGGTGAAATGGGTGGGTTGAGATAAAGGCAGTTTAAATGGGCAGAAACACAGGGGGAAATAATAATAAAAGAACCACAATCATCAAAACAAGTAATGCACAGCACAGGAGCTCACCACCCACTGACTGATGCCCCATCAGTTCCTGAGCAGCAGCCTCCAGACAGCTTTCCCTTGGTTTATGTACAGAGCATGACACCACATGGTATGGAATATCCCTCTGGACAGCTGGGGTCAGCTGTCCCAGCTCTGTCCCCATCCCAGCTTCTTGTGCCACAAGGCACAGAAAGTCTTTAACTTATTGTAAACACAGCTTAGGCACAACTAAAACATCAGTGTGTTACCAACACTATTCTCACTCTAATCCAAAATACAGCACCATACCAGCTTCTAGGAAGAAAATTAGCTCTATCCCTGTGGAAACCAGGACAACAAACAAAACTGGTTAATGAATAAGAGAGCCCAACAGGCAGCAAATTACAGGAGTTCATCCTCCAATGAGACCATCTATACGGAAGAAAGATCCCATGACATTCACCAAGAGCTCACATAAACTAGCAAAGCCAACGCACCTGCATTCGCTCGGTTGTGCTGGAAAGGGAGCTGGCTTTGTGGATGAGGTATGTGTGCTCCATATACTCTGTGAGTCGCTGTAGGAAGCTCAGTGGCTCGTTGAATATAACTGGCATTGTGATCTTCGACAGCTCCTGATGCACAAATGAAATTCGTGTTAAAAGCTGAATGATTAGATACACTGACCCGCAGTAACCCAAGTGTAATTGGCTTATTACAAAAATAAATGATGCTCTTAAGTGCTAATGCAATGTGCTTGACCTGGCTCTGCTAATACTGAAAGGACAAAACCCTTATAAAGCTCAATAAGCAGAGCTGTGCTGGCATGAAAGCTACTTTTAAAACAAAAAGAAAACCAAACATCAAACTTCCTTTCAATGAATGCATTAAGAAGGTGAGATGAAACAATGGAATGAAATATTAAGGACCCTTTTAAAGATTAAGTTATTTATTACTCCATAAATAGATATAGACCATCTAATTACTTAAACATATTATCTTTTTTTGGAGGCAGGTGGGCAAATGTGGGGGAGGAGAATGAGAAAGGACAGGGAAACATGGCAGTACAAGAGTAAAACCAGGGATTTTGTATTCTGAAGAAAAAAGGGGGTTTGTAACAGGAATAAGAATTTAAAGGAAGCCCTACAGTTTGGATGCTGTTTGTTCTCTCTTCCCATTTTTAAAAAGCATGCTCTCTGAATGCATAACACAGCAATGGTTTAAACTGCCTGCAGCAGCAAATTGAAGGGGTGGAAGTGTGACTGCTGGACAAGTGTGCGGCCAACAGCACCGTCCTGAGCCGTAACAGCAGCACCTGGCACCAGGAGCCTTGGCCAACGCTTCAGTACAAGCCACTGCAAGTTCTGCTGCCCCCCACAACTACAACTTCTGTGCACCAATGGCTGCAAAGCAGAATTAAGACCCTTTTTCCCTGCACACACCCTATGCGAGACAGGCTTCCAATCTGTTCTTTGTATTTTATAACACTTTTCCACGAAAGCCACTGTGAGAAGCCTCAGACACTTCTCATCAACTCGGGAGACTTGGAGCTGCTGATGCAGGCATTCCCCAGCATTTCCACACCTCAGCGCTTGGTGCTGCTCCTAACTACACCAAGGGGAGGAAGAGAAAACAACAACTAAAACCACAAACCTTCCCTTCTGTAGACTACTGTTAGAGACTGACAGAGGTTTAGCAGCAACAAGTATTTGCAGCCTATTGTAGGATCTAACGGAGACAAGAACTCTTCTCAATTCACACTTAGCTGGAAGCAGATTAGGTGCCAACCAGCTAATTCTGATCTGGCCACCATCTGGTCAGTAACTCCATGGAAGGGGGAAGACTCATATGCTAAGGGGAAAGGACGAGCAAAATGAAAGTGGTTGTTTTTTTGGTGTTGTTTTGTTTTTTCCAGAGTAAAAATAAATAAAAAACCCCCACCAAACTGCTACCACAAAGTACTTACAGGGTTAAAGTCAAGAGAACATGCTTTTACTTAAAGAATATTGCTCTGACCAAGTCTTACCTTCTTAAATTGTGAAAGCAAATAAAGCGTAAGCAACAAATTAAAAATAAATAAACTAAAACAAACAAACCAAACAACCCCATAAACAAACAAACAAACACACACAAAAGACCTCTCCTCCCAAACAAGTTTTCATTTGGGCCTCAAATAAAACAATCACTCCCCGTTTTTTATCATAGCTTTCTGATTACTTACCATGCCAATACATTTTCTTAAGATACTCCAGATACTGAAGTCATTTCTAGAAAACATCGGAGATGGCAAGCTTGTTCTGTGGAAAGGAAGAGGGGAAAAAAGCAGAAGAAAAGTTTTCCAATACTAACCATGACTAAGAAATACAAATGCTCATTTATGAAAGTAACAGTTTCCCAATTTTTAAATTAAAAAGAGCCAGGGGGAATGACAGTGCTACTTTGAAGCACTTAAACTGTTTTACCTGCACAGAAACATTAATTTCTCCAAAACCAGAACTATTAATTTTGCATAACACCAGAGGAAGAGAATGTTTACAGCAGTCATCAGAACAGTTTTCACAATGGCACCTTTAAGACATTTAATTGTGTCTTTTCTTTGTGAGAAAACAGAAGTTAAATCTGAATAGGCATTTAAGTATGTTCACTATGTCTGAACAGATCTGAGAGTTAAACAGTGGGGCTGTTACGAGGTTTTTTGCTAGTTACCTTTATACTGACCATGAAGGGCCACAATATTTACGACCCATATTAAAAACAGCCCTCAGGAACAACACAAAAAATCAGCATCATTTAAGAAGAGAAAACAGAGCAGCATGTTTTACAGGGGGCTGAAATACCCCAAAATAAGTCATAAGCATACTTCCAAGGACCAACATCTAGGCTGAGAACACAGCATATGTATTTCTCAGCCTTATGGGAAATCAGGCACAGAGTCTGTTCAGTTTTCTTACTGCTACTGACCAGCTCAACTGTTAATCAAATTTACTTCTAGAAAGGCATAATTATTGGTCAAAGTCCGTTGTCCATAACACTAAAATTCATTTTTGGATCATGAAGCTATTGCCAAAGAGCAAAATTCACAATTTTTCTGTTCTTATCAATAGATAAAAATTACCTAGAGGTCACTCAAACTGCATGAACTATTAGTTTCAAAGTTTAGTTAACTCTAAATGATCATGTTGCCCTCCTAACCAAGGTTGTTTTGTCTCTGCTCAAGGCAGCTAAAGCAATCTTTTTTAGAGAGTGTGAACAGGCTGTACCTTCCTTCTCTACCCCACTTTTCTAATAAACAGAAACATTGCCAAGAGAAAAAAAATACTCAGGCTAAATTGTTTCAGTAGCCCTGCTTGCTGTGCTACCTCCCCTACTTCTCAGCTGCCACTGAAACACCTTTACCAGGGCAGATGCTTCAGTTTTCAGGAAGAACAAAACCAAAAAATGTTTCTTAAAATAAAACAAGCCCCATCCCATCAAAAACCCAGTCATATGACTGAACTCCTCATGGTAGCAAACTACTGTGTCAGCAAGTAGCTACAAGCCCAACACTGACTTGTTTTACTCTGCTCCCCTGCAGAGGATGAGTGGGTAGGAGGATTTATTTTAACTGACCAACGTACCACCACTCACTCCCTATTCCAACTTTTCACTGAGACAAAAATGTTTTGTCAAACAGATCATCCTGAATAATATGAAATATATATAATATATACTTCTGTGGATGTTTTGATACAAATGTCCAGGAGAGGACAGTGTCCACCAACTATTCAGTCTTACCTTCACTTGTAATGTTTACTTGTTTTTCCTGTATATCCTTTAATGCAGGCAGTCAGCAGAGTGGATATTTGTGTTTAAGTAAGCCATTCCGCATGTTGAACACATTAACCCTTAGTTTGCTGAAGTGTGCACAGGAATTGCTTTCCTTACATACTAAAACTTACATTTTCATGAAAGTTAACCTGCCCTTTTGTTCAATTTGTTTAATCACTTGAAACCTGGCATTCAGTTTCAGTCACTCATCCATATTTGTTGCCTATATCAGTCAAACCTGCTATGAGAGTCAGTTCTCTCCTCCCTCTACAACACACACATACTGAAAAAACAAAGCAGTTTCAAGCCACCAAGGAAGATCCCAGGGACAAGTAAGGACATGTGGAAAAATGACAGGCAGCCAAGACTTGAGGCCTACTAACCTTGACATACTCCCTGTGATTAAACAAAAGGTTTTTGAATGCAGAAACTTCCCTCCAGATGTCAATTTCAAAAACAAGTCAGGAAGTTAATTTTAGCTTTAAGTGACAAAAACATCTGCTGGCATTTCTGTGCAGTAGAACAGATGAGATGTATTTGGGATCCTTTACTTAAACAAAAACACTTGTCCAAAGCATTAGCTATTACACATCAACTACTACAGGAATCTTGTGGGGAAGGAGACATATGGAGTGAAAAAGGCATGTTTAGCTTGCTCTTCATGCCAGCCTGAACAAACAACCTCCTGGCTGCCACGAAGTTGAACACCAACGTGTTTGCATTCTGAAAGGCCCCCAATGCAGGGACCAAAGGGAAAACTGACTACAAAACTCAGCAAGAAGAGAGAAACAGCAATGACACATGAATGTAAAATGTTGGCACTTAATACAGAACATTTTTATGCAATGGAGTTTTTATCGGTTTGCTTGTTTGCTTGGACGTTTTTGAGGGATGGTTTTTTCTTTTCCTTTTTTTTTAAAGTTTGACTCAGATTAAAAAATTCCCTCTTAAAAAGAAATTATTTGAATGCTTCCAGATTATTTACTGTACTACTCTCTCAAATCCTTTCCCAAGAAGTGTACAAAAATTAGGTCCACTCTCAAAACACTCTGTGAACAATCAGTAGGATGCAAACTACCTAAAAAAACCAGCAGATTATATGTGGTACTGGCTTCTTCTATCTGTGTATGCACCTTCCAACACTTTTAATTCCTTGGAACCAACAGATTTATTCCTACATTTCCAAACCCAAAGCATGTATGCTCCCCCTGCCAAGCAAAAACCAACCTCCACTTCTGAGTGGAAAACTCTCAACCGCTCAAATAATATTTGAGGTGCAGATGAGAGCTCAGGTTGTCTAGATGAAGACAGGAAATAATCTTATTTAAACTGATGGCTAAACAGTGTTAGGTACTCTCATGTGCAACCTAAAGGCAACTACAGATCCTCTACTCATCGGAAGGTATCAACATTTTAAGCAAAAGAAATTAATCTGGTCTATTTTCTAAGCAACTTGTTTCCACATGGTTAATACAAATGGAAGGTTTAAAAAAAAAGCTATAAGCAAACTCAAGGTTGTAAGGATGGAATTAAGTGATGTCAAAACATCACTTAAACATCTGAACCCCTCACTTTGCATAGCATCAAGAAATTATAGTTTTTGCTCTGAAAAGGACACAGGTGGCATCACAAACAGTGCCTGTCTGACCACACGCACATAGTTGGAACCAGCCCTCAGACAAAAAGAGGCACAAATTGGAGCCAGCAGCTCCAGGCAGGTAACACAGTTCTGAAGTCACATGAAACAGATGCTGTAACAGGCCAAACATGGCTACTGCTGATAGCCTCAGAAAAGAGGCTAAAAATATCACACATCTCCCATCCCCTGAGAAGGTTCTCTTGGAGGTAAAGTTTAAATCATCTGAGATTCTGGGGAGAAAAAGTTTGCATCAATATATTTGGGGACAACTCCCAGTGTGACACCAAAGTGCCAGGTAAAAAAGTCTAACATTACAGCTCAACCTATAATATTGTTATAGTCATTTATTTCCATAAAATACAGCCATATATTCTATAGCCACTTAGTCACATAAAATATGGTCATACATTCTGATCTAAATGCAAAACAGATGAAGAAAGTTTCCACTTTGCTTTAGCAGTAAATTACTAGCCGATTTATGCACTCATTTTACTCCAAAATCCTATGCTCTCTTTACCACTAAAAGGCAGCTCAGAGAAACAAGTGATGCAGAGGTACTGGTTTATTACTTTTCGTTACTCTTTATAAAATCAGGAGATCTGAAATGCTGCTCCAGTCACCTGCCCCCTGCAGTTCTGACAGCACAGTGCAGCATTATGAGAACTTGCCCAGTAACTTCTTTTTTATAGTAAACAGAAGACCAAATCCTGTTAAAACGCCTCAATACAATGCAAGTCAACATGCACCATCATTTTCATGTTGATTATGTACTGTATCCTTTCTCCTCACTGTTTCCAAGGCAATGAAGGCAATTCAGATGTTCACCTTCACCTACTGCTTCCCCCTCCACTCCTGAACTTCCTGCTCTAATTAGGGAAGGCACTTAGCCAAGGCCATAAATACCATCTTGCTAATAGCACAAGAGCAAAGCAACATGCTTAGTCAGCTGCTTTATGTTATCTCCCCAAAACACCCATTACTCCACCCAAGCTCTCATTTGCCTTAGTCTTTGCCTAGTATGAGACATGCACAGGCTGACCCTTGAAACATCAGGTCTGACACTACCACGCACTTCAACAGTTACTGCAATTTAACTATTTAAGATACCAAGTAATTAAAACCTATCTAGCTTCCTTCTGTAAAATTAAATACTATTTTCCCGTTTTTACAGAAATCTGGTGTCCCCATCATCATCCTGTACCTCCAAAACACTTCCAGAACAGTCTCTTTGAAACATGCTGAAGTCTGGCTTTATCTGTAGCACAAATGTTATATTGCCCTTTCACTGAAACTGGAGAACTGTGGTGTCTGTTACATCTCATTAACTCCAGACCTATTGTCCTCCTTTATCAGCAAGGAAACAAACAAAAATGGATCATCTGACAACACAAAATAAGCACATAAAACATGGATGAGACTTTTAGAATAAGACTCCCTTTGTTCACATTTGAGTTTCTGATGCCAGGCTAGCAATATTTTTCATTCATTCCTGATAGCAACAGCAGGATCAAATGACTCGAAATTAAAGAGGCAATAGGAGGTATAGGTCATTAAAGATACATGAAGGAATTAAAATCCACATAGATTTCAATAAAATCTAATAAAAAACAAGTGTGTCCATTTTTAAACAGCACATTATATTTCGTTTTTACTTATTTAGATTGGATCATCAAGATGCAAAGGAGCACACCAACCCTGGAAAAACATTCTTTATAAAATCATAGCACAACCAATTACTTGTCAATCATCCCTAACAAAGTTTTAAAAGTTTCCTGTTAGCTTTTCAGAGATTCCTGTGGTCTCTTACCATTAATGCATATTATAAAACTTTAAGAATGGACAACATCCTACCTGTGTTTTTTGATTCCATTTGACAGCGACTCCCCACTGCCACACACCTTTTCTTCAGACATGCTTGAAGTTATAGTATCTTTTGAATCCATGCTATCCTCTAATGAGTAGGCTGCTGTTGTTTCAAACCCACTTAATGATTTTTCAGATTCCGAATCTGCAAAAGAGCAGGTGCATGTTAATGAATCTACCGCCTGTGCTAGACTTCAGTCACTGACAGATCTCCCCTCCTCGTACAAAACTGAAACCTAAGTAGCCTACTGTGTCCTGATGACAGCATCCATTTGGTAAGTAACTAGTACTGCCAGAGACCGCTGCAGCCCAGCATCTAGATATAAAGAAATTGCACAATAAGCAAGACCACTATACATCAAAAATCCTCTATTGAGCTGAGCCAAAATCTGGCATTTTTATTAAATTGAAGCTACTAGACCTTGCTTAGGACAAGAGCCAGTGCCATACAGATGCCAGCACCCTACCAAACAGAAAGGTACCTTGAATAATGACTCCTTCTTCAGATGGGTCTAAGTTCTTAAGACACTCAGTGCTGTTCCCCAGCCTTCACTTCCTAACTCACTGAACAAGTATCAAAGAACAGGAGGATGTATCATATAGATAACACGAACCACGTAGGTCCCAGCAAAGTCTAGGTGATAAGCTTACCAATCAACAAGATAAACTTTGTACTGTGGAAGGCAGGTTAATAGTACAATACACATCACACCTCAAACTAAACCCAACATCAACAACAACACCTTCCTTCCAACCAGTGTTTTAGTCAGGTAGTGCTTGTCCAGCTCTGGAGAAGAAACAGTCTTGCCCCAAATCAAAAAGTACAAATTTCCAGGGAAAGGCTGTATTTTTGTGTTAGGTTTTCTTTCAAACCTGGCAAGACTGTCAAAAGATTCTCCAATTGCAACTTCCAGGAAGTGAGGGAACAGCTCAAGTCATCAACTTCTATCTCATTTGAAAAATCCTATAGCAGAAACCAGGTACCACACTGAACGGTAAACAGCTTAATGCAAGCCTCACTGCTTCTGAAAAACGTAGACCCAAACTATAGTAGACACTATGCCTGCCATGTACTGCTTCCAGCACATGCTATTGCTCTTGGCTGCAAAACGCCAGAGAAATAATTGCAAAATTAGCCATTCTCTCACACACTCGTTCTCATTCAAAACCAGTAATCAAAACCTGCTGAAGTAGCAGCCCATCCAAAAGAATATCTCACTCACAGCTGTCTACTGCCAGGTGCTTTCTTGTTTTCTCTTTAAAAATCTATGCCAGTAGTTTTTCCAGAACACGTAAATTGTATATTGCTTTGCTGGAGGGTGTTGTATATATATACATATAGTGACAAGAGGACTTCCTACCACATCCAGATTACATAAGGGTCAGAAACAGGACAAAATCCTGATGAATGGATGAGCTGTGTCACAATGTCTTCATCCTTTCTAGAGAGAGATCTAGAAGCATAAAGGAGATCTTTCCTTTCATTTAAAACATCCATGTCTATCCTTGTCAAGACAGTACTGAAATCAAGCCAGTTGCTAGGGAATGAAAAGAACTGCCAGCTGGTGCTAAGGATATGTTAAAAAAGTGGACTGGCACTCCAGAGAATCTTCTCACAATTTTCCCCAAATTTGTCAGTCTAGTTCTGTGCCAAGTTATGATATAACATATCAAAGCATTGGTTTGGTGGGCACTATATTTAACAAGTAGGGTAAGGAAAACCATTTTTACTTGGGACAAGTCTGTTACATAAAATACAGATTTGTCCAGAGATCCTAAGCCCAGGTAGCCAGGAAAACACGGTTTTCCTGCATATCCAAATATTGCAGAGGAAGAGACACTCTAGGGGTGTAACACAACTTGGGCCTCAGCTTCCTGACCACATGACAATCTATAAATCCCCTCGGGGTAGGTATTCCACCTCTCTTTGGAAAGAGCTGCTCAACTGTGCCAACAGTTACCGTGACAAGAAGAACATGAAGCCAACCCAGCAACACGAATGAAAAGACCTACTCCTGTAGGGTCCTTTCTTCTCTTGTACCATCCAGGACTGTCTTACTTTCAGACAAGTCATAGAGTGCAAATTCCCTCAATCTGAGTTTCTGCAACAGACCCAGGACTCCAGAGGCAGAAAGGCAAGAACAGATAAGCTTCACCAGAACTGCCTGTCACTCTTGGATATGCTTCTCAGTATTTACAAAGATTTTTAAATACCACACACATTCAGATCTCCTCATGCTGGCCTTACAGTGCCAAGAGATGATTCTGCAGGACTGAGCTCCGCACCTGCAAACCTCTCCAGAGCTGGAGACACTGACCAGACAGCCCTCTCCAGGGCACGTGCCTTACCTAATGCAACAATCCATGCTGTAGCAAGAAATTGCTCTCTAGAGAAACCTCACCCATTTTCCTGAGAAATTGGGAAAGTATGTCTACAACAGCTGCTGCCATCAAAGATGTCAGTCTCCAAGCCCTTAACCTCAGCTGCCCCCTTTAACCCAATGCACTTAGCAAGCTTTGAGAGTTTGTTACGGTGTCAGAGTGAACAAGCCTAGTACTGTATTGTGAGCACAGATCAACAGGCAACTCAAACCGAGCTCTTCCCTGTGCACTTGCAGCGAACTCTTTTCTGAATTAAGATTTGCATACTCCCCCGTCACTGCAAAAAAAGATTTATATTCACAAGTTTCTACAGAGCAGCTGTCAAACAGATGACTAGGAGAAAATGAGGAGTTTTTTTTAATTGAACTTAAGGGGTTGTGGGCTGAGAGGGGGGAGAAGGAATAAGAGTCTCTGTTCAGAAGCCAAAATTTTAAATGATCTCTGAGACAAGACCAGGCTGACTAAGGAGCTCTCCAGCTCATGAAACCTGAAAGAGTAACTGTACAAACACCAGCTACATTTTGCAAGAGCGGGAAAGCAAGGGGAAACAGCAGAAGCAATGACAGAAACTTAACTCAAGGGACCTCATTTCCTATTGCAACAACTGGTAAGTCTTCAGATGCAGATGGAAAAGTTTGGCCATCGTTTTTGATTAATAAATAAACCTGAGAAAGATAGTGTTTAACCACTGGCACTGTTGGATTTGAATTCTGACCAGGTGTTTCCCATCCCTCTGAGACGCCTGAATTCATTCTTTTAATTCTATTCAAGGCAAGAAGTCACAGGCAGTGGTGTTCTCACAGAGGCTGTGAAGTACTTCTGGTACACATTCAAAAAAAGCCCCTTGACAAACTACTCTAAACATGGAAAGAAGGGCAATAGGTTTCTATGGTTTTTTGTGCCATTTTTACTTTTAAGTGATCTGATAATTGGAGACAAACTAGGAAGCAACCAAAAGCAACGGATGTAGCCTGCTACTTCTTGTACCATTTAGGAAAGTTATTTATAAACAGCACCCAGTAGTGGTAGATACCAGCAGAAGCTGTACTATGACAGGTTAGCTTCAGTGTACTTAAATATTCCTGTAGCTAAATAACTGCTTTTATTGCAAGATTGCATCTATGCAAAACCATCAATAACCCTCTCAAAGCACACAGAAATCCTATTTGCAGAAAAACCCCCCACTTCTCAGATAAAACCTGTTTAAAAGAGAAAAACGAAGGCAGATCTAAACTCTTCCCAAACTGGGTGCACAATTTGCATATGAGAAGGGAACCTTATCTAAAAGGCAAAAATCAAGTACCTTTACCCTTTAATTCTTGATCTGCTCAGCCATTTTTCAGCAATGTGGACGGACTCTGCATTCGTACTCCATTTTCATATGCTCCTCAGGTCTGTATTAATCCAAGCTAATAACTTCTCTAGCTCTCGAGGAGATGGCATTGGTCTTCTTGATTTTGCTACTTGTTCAGTGCTTCTTCCCCTCCCCAGAGCCCTCCCGTTCCGCCCCACCCTGCTTTAAACATAGAAGAGTTTGACACATGTTAAGCATTCAATCCTGAAAGTGAGAGCTGCAGCACTCTGTGTGGTATCGAGTTTAATTACACATTTCCACCACTCCATGATGAGCGGTTCAGCGCACCAGGAAGCGCTGTTAACTGACCTGTGGCTATCAGAGTTCAGATTAATAACACCCTTAACTTTGCTCTTCTTAACACTGGATACCATGCTTTGGTAACACAGCTTGCTTTTTCTGTAGGTTCTTCCTTAAATATCTCTCTTATTGCAGGGATTTAGGAATTACTGCGACTGTCAAAAAGTACTGTCAACAGTCTATCACTCAAAAATAAAAAGAGAAGAGACTTTGGGAAATAAACTCCAACTTCAGTAAATAAGCTTACCACATCGCAAACATTTTCCTCACTCCAGTTTTGGAAAAGAAAGAGGATATTTCTGTAACTCTGGCCACAACTTCTACAAACAGAACCACACACCACAGACTTTACAGAGAACAATTCAGTCTATGCCAACACTAGCAGGTAGCATGGCTCGGCTGCAGCAGATTTGCAAGCAGAACAGATGGCGCTGAGGACTTGACAATCGAACATTTCTAGTGCTGCTCTCTTCAGATCTGCTCTACTCTGCTGCCATGGACTGAGTGTCCAATAGGAACTGGGCTGTATCTTCTGATTCAGCTTCATTCAGGAGCAGTCCAATTATTCTACAATGTGAACCAGAGCATGGCAAATGGGGACAAGTAGCTCCTGCAGTGAATACATCCTTTTTGATACACCTCTTCCTCAAAAACCTGCTTGAAAATTGCTCTGAATTGTTCTATTAGTGATACTTCTGTTGAGAGTAAACAAGAAAGGTCTTTCATACAGACAAAATTCCTTAAAAAAAAAAACAAAACAAAAAGCAGCAGTGGCATCTTCTTTCAACCTGTCAAGTCGAAACTAACAATTCTTCAGCTCAAAGTGCAAGCCTACTTATGCAACACTCTCACTTCTAAACTCACTCCTACAGCACGGATTTAAAAATTCATAGAACTGCAAGCAGAAAAAGATGGCATCCTGATAGAAAAAATACTCTAAGTAGTGGCATTTTCCCACTGACAGACATTATAACTTGTTATATCACCCTGTTAAAATACATTGGTGTTTGCTCAATCTCCTATACAACCTAGAAAGAGAATTCCTGAATAAGGCTATTTGTCCAAAATCAATATAATTTAACGCTATCAGTTTGCAGATCAGGTTAACCAAAAGTTTTGCAGACACTTGTAGCGATTTAGATTTCCAGAGACAAAAATTTTTAGCTTCTGATGATCAGACCTAGGCACTGCTCTATGAAAAATTTAAGATCATAGCTCCTTTCTCAGAAAGAAGACCCACATTCCCAAACTTTGAGCCAGTATCAAATATCCCCACATTCTCTGCTCCCACTGTATTTTTGTCATACAGAGACAAGAAGCCTACTAGTTGAGACTCCCTGGACACGGCAGAAAAGCAAGAAGGCTAGAAAGCTTTACCAGGATCCCAGTGATGAGTAAAAAACCTCTCCTCAAACCACACCAACAAAAAACTAATTCCTTTTACGCTTAAAGTGAAAGTGATAACACGCATCCAGCAGTCAGGAAAATATGTCACATTTCCCTTTTTCTAGCTACCTCCCCATCCCTGCCCCCTTCAGAGACAGAAAGGACTCTAGTCTCTGAAAAGCACTAAATGTGAACAACCTAGACAAGAGAATCTAACACCAGTCTGATTAAATTGATGGACAGCCAAGGAACTGAGTCTGTCCCACAAAATTATTTAAAATTAAGATGAATTATGCCAAATAACTTCTCCCAAAGGAGAAAGAAATCACGTTTAGTTTTTTTAATGCATGTTTGTATATATATGCACTCAGCAAGTTTCACAGTTTTACAAATCCACTTGATGTGATTTGTTTGTAGCTTCCAAGGACAAAACCACTGCCTCCAACAAGAGAGGTGGCTTTGGACACTTTCATTCAACAGTATTTAGAGATCAGCTCAGTTATGAGATGTATCAACTAGCAGCTCTTTAAAGCTTAATATTCTCTCATATGCACAAAGCAAGCCCAGCTGGAGAGACTACATTCCAACAGCATCAGATAAAGAACTATTCTCTGCTTTGCTGACAATCAAAAGAGCCTGAGGCCTTTCAGCAGAATTGTTCCTTTGGTTCCATATGAAGAACCTGTTTTAGTGTTCCTCAGTCTCTTCTCCTTGATGGCTTGATAAATTTGCTACTGTGCCAAACAGCAAAGTCTGCTTCACAAAGCTGATTCACTGTGTTCCTGTGCATAGACTTCCTTTGCCTGTTTTTTCACTGCTTAAGTTTCTCACTGCAGAACACCTATCAAGGAGTCTGGGAACACTGCTTTTCTCGTCTGTCAGAAGCATCAGACAGTTCAGTTCACAGAAAAAGTAACCCCATACTTGCTAGTGAAATTTGCCACCACAACCCAATTGCCTGCTACAGTTAGATTATGTTTGCCCTCAAGCTTTTCCAGATCCTTCATAGTTGTAGACAGGTGTGTACTCCTGGATCACCTGGTTAGAGCTACTACTGAGCTGCACTATGTACAGCCTCTCTATACAAATGCATGTTGTAATCATCTCAGGCAGTTCAGAATCTTCCAAAATCACTATTTGCACATTCTGTGTACGAAATTATGAAAGATACTAAACTGAAGAACAAATAGGGAAAGAAAAGATATTTAAGAAATGCATGCAGGATTTTGATTCATCCTTTTCTTTCACATTTAACACTTCAGGTACACAAAATTGAAATGGAACAAGCCTTTTTTAACATCATTATCCCTCAAAACCAGGGATTTTTATAGTCTGATCTTAACAACAGAACAAAGCACACGCCACCACGGACAAAGCAAGACAGAAGGCTACAAGATATGGTTACCTCTCCCAAAACAGGAGCCTTCTGTTTTGTTATTTAAATAAAGGGCGTAGACACCCAAGCAATCAGACCTTTCATTACTGTCCTGTGGTTTTGTAACCATTGGTCATGTTAAGGTGAAGCAATACAATTCTACAGGTGAACTCCGGCAAATTTTTAGAGCCCTGCTCATAAAACACATCAAGCATACTCCTAAAATTAGGTCCATGTTAGAAAGGCAGAAATTTCACTTGAAGTGAAACTGCTCCCACCTTCTTCCCCCACCCCACCCACCCCCAACACATTCACTACACACATGCTGTCTACACACTCACATTCTGGACATCATCACTTACCTGAAACAGCATCATAGAATTGCTCTTCACTGAGGATGCTGAGAGGCGGAGATCCCTTAACCAGAGACTGCTCTAGTTCATGGTGTTCGGTAGCGAGTGTCTCTAATGCTTCTGACAAGATCTTGTTTTTCTCCTGCTCATGCTCCAGTTTCAAATTCCTCACCTATAAGTAGATACATGTATGAATAAAATCTAATCTCTCTGAAGAATGCGTAGCTGGAAGCTATTCAGAAAATAGACCCTAATGAATAAATAACTAGCAAACAGCTGGAACTGAAACCACATGGATTAATGAGAGCATTACAGCACTTGTGTGATGACAATAAGGTTGTTAGTCAGCATTTTTAGTAGCTGAAAAAATCTGACACATAAGATCTGACAGTATCAATCACAATTCCATAAGTGAATCCAAGCCAGATAACTATTCTTTAAAACTGAGGGGAAATATTTACAGCTCTACTTGGATGACCTTAACTAAGGAGTCAGTGATCAGTTTCTACATGCACCAAGCTCCTTCTACTAGTCTGCTCCAATTTAGGCCAAGCAGCATCATCTAAATTGAATTACAGAGCAAATGTGAATGCCAGCTACAAATAACTCCAACTGAACTATGAGCTGAAAACATTTAACCCTGAAGATTACAGGAGGAGGTTAAAAAAGAGATTCCTCTGGTAACTGACTTAACGTCGATATAAACAGCCCTCCACACTCCCCGGTTTACTGAGGAGCCAGAAGTTAACAGAGAGAGAAGCCCAGCCACCAGACGGTAGATGTTTTTTAAAACCCACACATGCAATGGGCTCCAGAGCAGATGATGTTATCCATGTTTTGAGTTCAGTACTAGTAATGGGAAACCAACATGTCCTCCCTATTTCCTCATTTTTTTTTGCTGGTGCTTCCCTGCCTCCTCTGTCTGCCAGCAGAGGGGAAAGGGCTGTAACTGAAGGCTCAGAACCAGTCACTTCTCCCAGCCCAGCAAGGCTTCAGTGTGCTACCTCTCCTTCAGTCCCTAAACCATCGAGTCTTTCCCTTTCTCCCTTCCAGTCCCTCTTTAAAAGCATCCCCAACCCCTGCCTTGTCCTCTAGTTTACTCTAAAAGGTCAGTTTACAACACTAATTCCCCCTTCACTAAGAACATGCAAGGACATGACAATTAATCTCTTGGAACAGTTACAGGGATAACTTACACATATACCAACATTACCTTTTTGAATCTAATTTAAGAACTGTTCGTATGTCCCATCTGGTTACAGTTTACATTAAAGCTTTACTTTGGAGGCTTCAGCCCCTTCAGTTATAACCACTTTTCAAATAGTGAATTCAGAGCTGGGCAAAAAAGAGACTAGTAAGGAGATATTAAAAGAGATTTGCCACTTCCAGAAAAGAGCTTCTATGCTGGCAGAAACATCTCCTCTAGAGAAAGATTTATAGAAGAAATTTTCACTCCCTCAGTTGTGCCAAATACTAAATCAGCTGGTTTGGCTGCCAGGCTCTGAGTGTAAGGGGGGAATCCAATTAAATGATAATTAAAAGAGTATAAAATTGGGTTGCTAATTGAAAGCAGAAAAACCAGTAAGTCACTTACTGTCTAATAGTTTTACTCTGAACAAAATGAAAAAAGTCTGGACTAGTTACTGTCACTTTCATTTAAAGTTCACTCTGACAGTACCAATGAAGCCAATTACTGCAATGTTTCATACAAATCAGACATGCCATGCAAAAGATCTGTTATAAGGCAGTTTGAGCTAAATACATTTGGTATGCTATCAAATAGTTAAGGAACCATCCATTTAGAGAAACAGTATCAGTATTTTACTCTCCTGAGACACGGAGGATAGAGGGCTGAAAATAAAATGGTACTTTTCATTCTTATTAAACACCAAAGTAAAACCAGTTATGAAAATGCTATTTGCAATAATTTTGTTTTTGCAGGACTGAATTAGATGCCATTGTGCTCTAATGCTTTGGTTTGGTAAGTGATTTGAGCAATTTAAATCTTTATCTAAAACTTACAGCAAATGGAAGGAAAATCAAAATTATCTAAAAACCCAGATGGACCTTTTTAGCACCCTTTAGTCACAGTTGTGTGACTAAACAAGCAACAACACATACAGGCCTAAGACCACACCTCCTCCAAAAAAGTATTTTCTTGACTTTAAGGTTCCTCTGTCCTATCATAATGTAGAGCTATCCAGAATTGCAGAAGGTGTACTACAAATAAGTTCCCTTTTTGTAAGATAAATTTCCAGCTTTACAGTAAGGTTCACTTTTCTGTGTATTTCCAGACTTCCTGGTCGCAGACACTTACTAGTACAGCAATTATACACTAGTAGGTAACAAAAACCCAAAGCTTTTCATCTCTTCCATAAGGAACACAACACTAACCAGAAGCTAAGGAAAAAAGAAAACACACTTTTGTTGCTTGCAACCATTGGGATGTTAATTCATAACTGAATAAACTGGTTTTAAAGCAACCTTGATCAATACTTGAGAGCTTGAGATGAAAAGTTGTATTATAATGTTTTTGTCAACAGTATGGAGCTTATGGGATGGACACACACATTCAGAGAGAGTCCGGAGGCTGCTCTTCCAACCTCTACAGCCTGGCACCTCTACACTAGTCATTCCTTGAGGGCTATTGCCAGGAAACATTGCAACAACACCCCATACTTAAGCACCAAAACAATTTCACAGTGTCAACATGAGAATGAAAAAAAAAAATTAAAAATGGTTCTACCACCTTTATTTGATTGATTTTGCCTGTAGAAAAGCAATGATGGGAGAGAAAGTTGATACAACCCTGATGTACTCAACAATACAGGAGAAAGAACCTTGCTTGAAATAAGTTTACTCTTTTTTTTTTAACACAAAGCAGCTTTAAGAGATACCTCCGTTTTGTAATAATAAAAGACAAGGTGATGAGATACACCTCCTAAAACCTGCTTGCAGTAAATTGAATGTAAAGGGAGAATGTTGTTGTTTTGTTTTCTCAGAACCACACATTCTCTTCCCAGCTTAACATGAAGCACTGCAGGCAGATTGGTGCTGCTTTCAAAGCGTAAGTCTATTGAACAATGTAATTGAGTGATAAGTTTTCCCAAAATGTAAGAAGCAGATTGCCATTATGCATAATTTTGCCATGCTCTATTTCTCATTCACAAGACATGGTCAATGAACAGGTCTGAGGTGAATTAGTCCATCTACCTTGCTACTCCATCACCATTTTTGGAGATGGCATTTCAGCTTTATCCCTTTTGCAAAAGTTGTTTCTTTCCCACTGTGTCTTTCTTCAGTGTCCCAACACAAAAACATCTGCAAGATTACAGAGGAAACTTCCAGACTAGTTTTAAAAATCGTTATTAACACAAAAGCTGTAGGATTCATATAATAAGCAAGAAGACGAGCATAAAACAAACTTGAGAAGCATTTCAGTCTACTAATTTGGATGCAGAGAGCAGTATTTGTCAGTGAAGTATCACCTGATTTTGTGAAGTTGCATTAGCTCAATACTAAATCATTTTATGAACTGACACAAATATTTATGTCCTGTAGTAAATATCACACCAAAATGATGCAGACACCTGTGTACACACAGTTCTGGAAATCCAGCCTGAGCATGAGGGATTATCAGAAGAACCATTCTATTGACAGCCTGCGTAAGGCACAGCTTGTAATACAGCCGTGGTTTCTGTACCTTTCCTGGTGGTGCCTGAGCTGAGAAAGAGACAGATGGCAACTCACATCCTACTGGGTTCAGCTCCTCATCTTCCAACTACGGAATGGCTGCCACCTTTTTGATCCCTGTCACTGGTGCCCACAATGCCAGTGCCACCAGCAGCATCATAAGCTTTCCTCTGAGCTTTACGCAGAAAGTGGCGCTGAGTGCTCAAGTGAACCCAGCATGAGGCCAGCTGAGTTCCAAATGCTCAACCGGCCAGGCCTCCTACCTTATCCTTGTCAGGAGCTGTTCTGCACAACAGCAGATAGTTATCAATAAAGCTGGGCTTGTGCTCACACCATTGGACAATGAACCTTTAGATCAATCTTGCTTCCAGCTCTGAAGAGAGTGATATTAGAGTCAAACTTCAGATTTACTATTTCTGATGGAAACTATCTACCCTTGTCTCAGAGAAGTAAACAGTCACTCCATCATTATCCTTACAGCTATAGACACAGCTATAACCTCATATTGAAGTCTTGGTGGTTCTCTGTCAGTGTATCTAGGTCAGCGCAACAATTCATTTTTAGAAACGTACTTCTCCAGCTGAAGATGTTTGATATCCACGGTCTGGTAACCGTGTCTCCAGTTTCACTTTTGGTTTTATTGAATGGAAATCTGCTTCCAACAGCTTCCTATAACATTCCTGTAAATGCTACGGTAGTATTTGGTGCTGTGAACACCAAATTGTGAGTTTAAATAGTAGAAGTGAGTTATTTTAGCAATCAGACTTCTTTTGTTAAAGGAAAGTAACAAACTGTTTGCAGACACTCCTATTGCCTTTCCATGTTATCTGAAGTCCTGCTAAGCACAAGAGCATGGTTTAAAAGTTAACGTCTTCATTGTGTACTACTGGCAGAAACTTCACATGCCTATTCCAAAATATCCAAAAGTTTATCTGTGTGTAACAAACACCAGTCCCACTCCATTTTGCACCCTCAGTCTTCCTTAGGTAGGTGGGAGATTAGTAACACGCACTAAACCACTCTTTTTTCTCTTTTTTTCCCCTTCTTTTTTCTTTTTTAAAGGCTGAAGTCTTGAACTATATCAGCACAGCCTGTAACCAAGGCCTCTCTGTCTATCCTGAAGACATCTTAGTACAATACACAAAATACTTTCTTTGTTTGGTGCTGGATGCTTTTAATTTAAATTAATACACAGCAACAGTGGCACTTTTGTGGGGTAGGAAAGGATCACACCACTCTATGCCCAGCTAATAAATGATCATCTCAGCAAAATGCTATTGCAGCTGCAAATAAACACTAAACCCAAAATATAGCATTCAAGGCATAGAACAAATACAGACACCTCAATAATATGCAGTGCTACATGCTTTCAACATTAGAATAGTAAATTAAAAGACAGTATACCTTAGATCCTACTTCTCCTGGACTGAGAGAGAGAAAAGACAGGCTTCCCAACACCGCAGAGTGATTTAGCTGAATTTTGTTTTCAAGCACTCAACTCCAGTGTCAGGAACGACTGCCCAAAACATGCAGACTTCAGAGTTGTGCTGAAAGGAAGTACCTCCTGTTTCACAGAGAGACCACGAGGGGATCTGAAGGCAGACTCTGCCGGAATGTCAGAACACTGTGTACCAACCCTGCTCTGCAGTAAGCTGAGCACGGGAGAGCTGCCTGTGGCACCGCCTCACCAACGTCTCGGACAACTCAGAAGGGAGGTTTTGGTTTTCAAAATGAATGCCTTTGTCCAACTGCCACAGAAATTCCATCCTCCCAAAAATGACATTTCTTATAGGACATCTGCCACAAAGCACAGAAACGAGGTACAAGTTTTCAGTAGGAAGGCAGGGGCTAGTCTAATACCTGGCTGGAAATTAACACATAACCAAGGAATTAGAAAAATTCTGCTATAGTAGAACTGGCATTTTTCTGTGAACATCTCCTGATGCTTTCTATAATAAAATAAAGCAAATCAAACCTGCCATTTGTTTCACACTACATCTATTCATATGAAACTGATAGTTTCCAGGGTCAGCTACTCCAACAGGACATACTATCCTGAAAGACAGAACTTACAAAGCACTGCCTTGTAACACATTACACTACAGAAAACCTGTCACAGAAAGCACTGGCAATCCAAAGCGAGAACTCTGTCCCTTCTTCTGTGATTTTCATACCAAATGAAAACCCTTACCAAAAAATCTGAGGCTAAAAGTGGAAACCACAACCTCAATGCAGAGTTTGATATGTACACAGTTTGTCTGTTCTAACAAGCTCATACAGTTGCAATTCTGCTGTTAGTACAATACAGTCCCTATTGCTAGTGCCTCCTTGCATAAGCCAGTCCTTTGTGATGTCCATTTGAACTAGTGCTGAGTAAACCTGTTATTCTTTTATGTTTAATGTAGAATGAGAACTAAAAAGTTTTATTAAGAGCCAGGCCTGCCTCCATGTCTTGAACAAAGTAAGAAATGTAAAGACTGAGTATTTTCCTCGAGGTGCATCTGTTTAGAAATGGAACAGTTCTACATATTTTGCTAGCTAACTTCAAAGCATGCTACTGCAGCACTAGTTCTACAGGATAGACTTTCTGCCACCTCGAATAGTACCGAATTGCTGCTTAAGCTACTACTGAAGTGAAAACTGAAACCAGTTACTCTCAAAGAGAACTCACTCTGAAAGCTCTCATAGTTTTAACCATACTTGAACTTCAATACAGGATGCTTTCCAGAAAGAAAATGGACTTTAGAAAAAGATCGATTTTTACCTCTACTCATGGGGTTTAACTCCCACTAAGTACATATTAGTATATTATATGAATATGTATAATCCTGCTTTTCTCTTAACCCTCCACCCCCAAAAAGCAGGAACAGTTCTAGTTTCAAAATGTTTCTTTGCAAGTATGCCTCAGGTATATGAGGCACTAGATAAAGGAACGAGTGATTTATGAATACTCCTATGGCACTTCAAAAAACTGCAAGTGTGACAGCTCACATTAAAGCAACAACAAAGTGTTCCCAAACAGATTCCCAAATCAATTTCAGGAACGCATCCCCAGATTCCTAAAGCATGTAAATATTTTACACAAAACTTTTGGAGTTCTGATCTGTTTACACATAGGCCCTTCTACAAAGAACCTCTTGCTGACTCACTACTCCCCAGCACCATCAAGCACAAGGGACCTGTGACAAATGTCTGCTATATAAACATATGTTAAAGTCTTGCATCCTAACTCTTCATTTGCTGGAGTAAACTAGCTCCTGTAAACTTCATCACAGCCTTGGCTCATCCCAGGGAACAGAGGACTGATCCAAAATAGGTCATGCTTTACTTCAGCCATTGTTTCTTGCTTAGGTTTTCCCTCTCTCTGTGCCATAAGCCTGTCAGTTACCTGGCTTCAGAGATCTATCAGATCCAAACCCAGCATAGTTAGAAAGCGAAAGTGACTTGAACTACTGCTACTGCAACTACTGAAAAGCAAAACAAGACGTGATCGCTTAATCAAGGAGGTAAGCTGAGCTCACTGGTGATAGGCAAAGGGTTATTTACTGTATCACAAGATAGCACCAGTCTTCATCTCCAAAGTCCAGCCAGCTGACTCTACAGCATCAGAGGACCACATCTTACTGAGATCATCATATCGAAAAGAGAAAACACACTTGAAAGGCAAACATAACAGCTGGCTTTCTTTCAGACCCATATACAGAAAACATCACCAATACAGTTTCTTTTTGTACAAACGCTGAAAGACCCACACACACACCACCAAACTGCATACATACCAATTTAAAGTCCTGGTAATCTCTTCTCTTACATCCCAACCCAAAGTCTATAGAAGGAAGCAAAGACTTTGTAGAACAAGTCATACGACTGCCGCAGTCATTCCCAGATGAACACAAGAGTTCATTGTTAGTCAACTACGAACATTCACATCAAAGTTCAAGAGGAGGAGTTTAGCAGGGCTGATTTGGAACAGCTACATTTCATTCTTCTGAGCACAAAGTTGTAGTATTTCCCTATATTTGATTTATTAATATAATCAAATTCTGTTAATGAAGGAAAGGATCAGGTATGATCATGAAACTTAGAAAAATACAGCAGAAGCACTAGTAGAGGCAAGAGCCAAGCTATCATCCACACAGAAGAAACTCATACTTTGGCAGGATCATGTCGACTCAGGCAGACATCTAGGCAATAAGAGAACTGTTATTCAAGAGAAAAGCTGGAGATGCTGAGAGCCCCTTTCTCCCAGCATCATGTCTAATATAAAAATTCATCATTCAAGACTGCCTGGAATAACAGTTTCTGAACTATCCACATGCTAGGGCCAAGGCCTGTTTGCCTCCCACCTTTCCCTCCTAAGACACTAACACTTCCTCCTCAACATGGACCTTGCTGCCTTCCTTCTCCTCTCCTGTTTCCACATTTGGCTATGTCAAAGTCTGTTTACTGAGAGGCTGCTGAAGCACTGCAATTTTAACCAGTGGAGAATGTTGCAGTTCTCAGCCAGGAACCTGCCTAAGAGCACATGAGAAAACTGCAAAGACTAATTTCTGATTGCAGGTTAGCTTAAAATCTCAGATTTAAGATTTTCTATTAGAGAAACTGCTTTCTTCAAAGTGTTTCTGCACAGTCAAGACTTAAAAAAGCTTTCTGGTTTGTTTCTAAAGTGAGACTCAGCGGCAATTCCACGTCTTCCTTTCAAATGTATTTGTTTTTCACATTTTACTTAAACAATTTAACTGTAATGTGATAAATGTCATGAAGTCTGCTTAGGTTTGAGAGCTGCAGAAGTTGCCAGTCTCCAGAGCCCATTCTGTCCCTACTTGTGTTCTAGTACTATAATACTGATTAGTCAAATACCAGGAGTTCAAAGAAAAAGCCTTCTGATTTTGTCATTTTCTGTGAAGTATTGTTTCTATTCTGAGCAATGCTGAAATTAAATATGGCTGCTATTCACTCTTGCCAATACTAATTCCAAAAACAAGCTGGGACTCAACAACATCTGCAGTGATGCACATGTTTGGGAAGTGCATTTTGAGTTGCAGAGCTACAAGATTACCAGAGAAAAACCACAACCCAAGGATATTTTGCTGCCCCAGTGAGATTAAGCATTTATGTTTTCAGAGGCATATGCCACAAGTAACTTTACTCAAACTAAAGGCCTCATTGAAGCTGACCTATTACACTGATGCCAACAGAACCAGAACAACATATTGCTGGATACTTTCAGATCTGGTAGGGACAATTTTTTGTCTTCTCCCTTTGAGGGACTGGACATCTTTGAAGTTTGCTAGTCTCACAGAAAGACCAGACTTTAAGATGTATGGGTTCTTAAGAATGCATACAGGAAACATTTCCTTTTTATTCTTAAGGACTGTTTTGAAAATAGATCTTGAGGCAGTTTTGATCTAACTACTTCCCTTAAGTATTCTTCCGCGTACACCACTGATTACTTTGATCAACCCCTTTGTAATCTCTCCCCCATGCTTCTTCCCAGCTGGATTATGGCAAATGCAAGTAATGTTTTCTCTTTTGAAGCAACTGTCATGTTTTTGCCATGTTTTTGTTGGCTCTTACTGGCTTACTAGTGCTGCTGGACTCAGTTGTTGACTCAGAGTGAAAACAGCTTCCTATTAAAAAAAATCAGCACTTCTGAAACTGTCTGTCTGTTCTACAAGCTCCACACTGGGAATCTTGTTAATTATTCATTATTCATGAAGACTAACTGACAGGTTTTCTAAAAGGCAATTCCAAAACAAACATGCATGCTGTGCAGTTGTTCTGCATTTCTGAAAAACTCAGATGTCTCAATTGCTAGTTTTTACTTCATTTTGGACGCTAACCAAATTAAAGTGAAATATCTTACATAGACCAGAAATCAACAGCGAGTTTTACAATGCAATGCTGGAGTTACGACTGCCAAAGGAAACCCACCTTGGAAAGCATTCTTTACTGTTTCTGCTATAGCCCAGAACACACTCTTCTCACATTTCCAATATTAAAGAATCAGACTTCAAAGACCGATACAAATGCAGAAATCCCACTTCTGCTTCAGATTTTAGAAGGACTTGGAACTTTAAGAAGAGTGCCCCTTCTTAGGGATGATTGTCCTCTGAGACACTGTTTTTGTCCTTACTCCTAAGCAGGCAACAGCCAGCGGACTTCAGTCAGGCCCTGGGTAGGTTGATAAGACAGTTCCTGAAATTAGAGTATGTCACGCAGACATTTGTCCAGCAGTTAACAGATAAATATGCTCTGGAGTACAGAAATTCAATGCAGAACTAGATAATCCCATCCCAATATTCTCATTTAGTGGAGCAGATCTTTTCTCCTTATGAATGTTCCCAAATACTTTTGCCCTTATATGATAGGGACTTTCTATTGTTGTTGTGTTTGTTTGGGGTTTTTTTAAAAATTTTTTTTCAAGAACATTGCAGCAAAGCTATTTACTGTTAAGTCTTCTATTTACTCCTACCCTATATGCAATCTGGTAGCATCTACAGTTCAGAGGAAAAAGACATCCCAGATTAAATTTCTAAGAAGCTCTTTTACAAACTTCTCCAATAAAACTCACTGGCTGCTAGAAGAAGACTTGTAGATTTGATGAATGTTCTATGCTCTCCCCACCCCAAGCCAAAACAGAATCCGACAGCCTAGGACGACACATAATTTTTTAGATTCAGTAAACTGCATGTGTGAAAAAAGACAATAGTAGAAAAGCACTGACCATATATTATCAGCTGATCTTTGACACATGATTCCTTGAAATTTTCTAACACTACTATACTGGACTGACCCTTAAGTATTATTTGCATGTCTAAGGATTGTTCAAACTAGAGAAGAGAGGGCTCAGGGCAAATCTCATCTATATAAATACCTGAAGGGAAGGTGCAAAGACAACTGGAGCCAGGCTCTTCTCAGCAGTGCCCAGTGGCAGGACAGGAAGGAATGAGCACAAGCTGAAAGTCAGGAAATCCCCTCTGATTGTCAAACACTTTTTCACTGTGGTGGCAGCAGAGCACTGACACAGGCTGCCCACAGAGTTGTAGAGTCTTTATCCCTGGAGGTACTCAAAAGCCATCTGGACATGGCCCTGAGCAACCAGCTCCAGGTGGCCCTGACTGAGCAAGGGGGGTGGACCAAAGGACCTCCAGAGGTCCCTTCCAACCTCAACCATTTCCATTTTCTTCTTCTGTGAAGTTAGGGTTTAGGCCTTAGCCCAAAATGTCACTTCAGAGGTAGAGGAGATACAGGTCAGACGAAACTGTATTTCTGCTATCCATAGGCACAGATGCCTGCTGTCTAAGGCTTCAAGCTGTCTGAAAGGTGCAGACAGCTCATTTTAACCTCAATTTGATTTGTCTGACCTTGCAGCAAGATGTTTCACTGGAAAAACACACAATCCAATTTGGATGCATAGCACAGGATACATCCACAATTAATAATGTTCTTGGCATTTCCAGGAAGGTATACTACTGACAATACATGGATTACCACATTACCTAGAGGAGGTATACCATTATCTTGACAACTCAAGATTATTCCCAATCACAATAATAAAAGCCTTGTTTATGGGTGTCCCATTAGTCTATGTCTACCAGGTCAAACCCACCAAGTTCCTGCAGATGCTTTTCTGCTACTGTAGCCCTGCACAAGGCCTGGAGGCTGATGCTCTGACCAATTACACTGAATATTTCCAGACAAGGTAAGAATAGTTCTGCTCTCTCTACCCTTTATCCCACCATAGTTCTTGACTCAAAAACAGGGATGCGCAATAGCGCCACTATTACATTTCAAGATTAACAAGAAGCTGTATTTCTATTTAAAGGTCAAACATATCTGAACAAGCTTTTGTTGTGGAAGCAGTTAGCTTTGCAACACAAGACTCGGAAGAGGATGAAAAAGTTTACAATCTACTTCTATGTTAAAAAGTACCCCTACATTATGAATGTACACTGCAGACCCCCTTCAAATAGGCATGCTCTAAAGCCATTCTCAAAGTCTCCTAGCACACCTATGGATCCAAGAGTTATTGCATTGATGTCCATGTTTTAACATTAATAATGTAGCACTGACAAGCATGAGAGGAGGGAAAACATTCCTATTCAAAAACAACCGAGTCCACATTTACCTTACAAATGGCTTAACATGAAGCTATGCAAGCAAAATAAGCACATCACAGGTGTCACTCCCAAAGACAAGATATTCAGATGAGGCCTATGCTTAGAAAGCTGGGCATCTTTTTATACTGGACTCATCAGGATATTCGCAACAAATGGATACACGTTATTTGTAAGAGGGCCTCTACCTTACCATTGCTTTGCAGCAACATTCAGTTCACTATAAATGGAGCATAATTTGTTTTGTGTGTGCTAATCAACCAACCTGGACAGCATAGGCCTGTATTTCCCATTTGCACATAACACCAAACACATTTATTGTTAAAGTGTATTACTGCTGCATTTCAAGGAGAATGATGTTAAGAACAATACAGGCAATGTACAGAAATAGTTTACTAACATTCCTTTATGAACAGGCATGGCATGTACCTTCAAGGAAAACCACAGCACCAGTGATTTACTCTCAGGGTGTAAATACTTTCTAAACACAGCTCATTTACCAATTCTAGTGATATTCTCGGTGACTCAGCAGCTATCATTATACTAAGGCATTTCATCACTGGACAGCAGAGCAAGCAGAGATAATACACTTCTGAACACTAATATTAAAACAGATAAAGCTTTTAAAGTCACTGGTTGTCTGGGGGGGGTGGGGAGAGAGAGGCCAACAAGTACACATTTGGTCACAAGATTAGAAAAATCAGACTAGAGATCAAATTCCACAATTGCTTACCTTGACTATAAAAATGGTATCAGCTCTAATGAGTCAGAATAAAAAAGTGCAAAAAGCAGTTTTAGTTGAAATAACATGATTGTGACCTGGTGAAGTTTAGGTTAAAAACAAAAGCCCCAATGGACAACACACTCTTGCATAAGCACTAATACTGTCTAAACGGGAAATCATCCATTTTGTTCTTCATAGGTAGAAGACCCCTGTATTTCATGAAACCAGAAGTGACTAAAATAAACCAGCTTAAAAAAACCCAGAAAGGACAGCAGAAAAGTTTAGATTCCGTCAATCTCCTTTATTCAAGGAAAGGCTACACATGGACAGCTTACTAGCCCATAAGGCAAGAGATCTGGTATCGCTGATGTTTAAGGAAGCCAGAAAAACTAAAATATACTAAAATCCCACCACATGACAAATTTAAGATGATTTGACAACTGTTAAGTGACACAAAGCCTTAAGTTACTTACGCTGCCCAGAAACACTGCCTTTAAAACAGCTTCACACAAAATACACACAGAGTAAAGAGTTAAATATTCTGTCTCCCTCAAAAGCATGTGTTAATATCCAGTACCGAAGAGGCTACATTGAATTTATTTTTCATACGTGTAGAAGTTAATTTTTTAAGTTATTACTCTAAGAAAATAGCTTTTATCAGACTTACACAAAAAAGGCCTTGTTTTCTTATATATTAATTTTTCATAAATTAAGTTTCAAGAAAGAGAGGTCAAGAAGAACTGTACATCTCCAGAGAATTAGTAAATGTGCGTGACCACAGTTATCCAGTTCAGTGTTCTGATGTTTTATGCGGCTGAGACACAAAACCAGACCACTCAGCCAAACTGTGACTGCAGTCAATTATCTTATACACTTGCATGCAAAATTCCAGCAAACAAAGTTAACAGGTATGGTGTTATGCAGAGAGATTAGGCCTTATATCCTGCTTTTTTGCTGCTTCACTTTTTTCCTGAAGTGTAACCAGTCCTTAGCTGACAATACACTAGCTGGCTGGGAGCTAACACGTTTTAGAACTCTGCTGTTCAACCATTCTTCCAAAACACATCAGGTACAAATTAAGCCAGAACATGGAAAACAAGGTGATGAGTTTTACATGCTATGATGACATCACAATGACATCAGAAGAACAAAAGTATGCACCTTTTCACTCCAGTTTGTTTTTCAAGCATGAGAAGAAAACAAACAATATTCTCATAGCACTAAGTAGTGAAAACACTTAAGAGAAAATATCCACGTCATACATTTCTTTTTCTGTTTGTCTCCATCAGCTTGGAGACAAGAGCATAATTTTGCAAATACATTCACAGAAAACAGAATTCCCAATTCACATTGGAGAAGTTTACCCTATCGAGTACTATTCCATTAAACTTGATTGCTGCTTGGTTTTTTCTCCCTGCAGCTTCAGCTAAGACTATTTTCTCAATGTTTTTGCATTAAAAATTAAATACTCAAACAAGTGGTAGACAAGACCTTAGAAGTAAACCTCAGAGCAGGAGATGCAGAAGCACGTTAAGGAGGAGTCTCATTTCAAATCAGTGTGTTTTCTACGCTGTGTTTCCCCAGAGGCCCAAGAATGGATTCCAAGTTAGCTTACACGAGGCTGCTTAACAAGCGCCAACAAAACACACATCTACAGGCCAAGCTTTGAATAAGCATTAACCCACTATGGAAAGTGCAAGAACAAGTTAACAGTGGGCCTCCAACTCGGCTACACAGTGAGGAGCAGGGAATGCCTTCAGACAAGCTGTCTGACCAGCTTCCATGCAGGCTCTTTGAGCTACAGGTCAGCAAGAGTTTCCCCGTTGCTAGAAGTCAGTATGTCACTTTCTGCACTTTGAAATTAACCTTTTTACTTATAGCTGGGGATATGTTGTATCAGCAATCTTGAAGAAAACAAACAAATAAAAAACCAAAGACCCCACAAAACTACCAAAAAAGTCTCCAGAGTTGGGACCCTGCTGTACTAGAAAGACCAGAAGCACTTGCCTTTTACCCTATAGTAACATCTGAGTGTCCTTCTGTGAGCCAGAACCATCTTTCACCCAGAAGCCTTTCCAATACAGCACTTGACCAAGGATCTTATCAACTGCTTCAAAACCTATCAAGTGCTTCAAAAAAAGCACTCTGTCAACAAACATAATACCCTTTCATAAAAGAACAGCAGTAATATTTATTTATCTTTCCTCTGAATGGAAACTCAGTATTTCTTATTTTTAAAAGCTTCTGTCTGGGCTGCTGCTTAGCTTCACTGCCCACTCTGGTGATCTATTGAATCTTGGCTGCTCTAGGAAAATCTCAGAAAAAAGAAGTTATGTTCTTTAATCCCCTACCTCTGAGATACTTTCACTAAGATGCTAAACTCCTGCCTCTACTGGTAAAGACATTGTCTTCACAAATCTGTAGTTAGCTTGATACCTGCAAGGCTGCAGTACACTGGTGGAAAAAAAAAAAATGCTTCCAGAGGAAGAACATTATGCCACTCACAAACATCTCACTCTTAAATTACTCCAAATTTAATATCTTCACTATAGAGCTTTAGCCCAGAAGAAAGACATATACAGCACCCAAAAATTAGTACAGCAAGAACCATCAAGGCACGAGTAGAACTGTTGACATTCTAGCAGGAGAAACAACCTTCCAAATGACTCTTCTTTCAGTAGCTTTGTTCTCTTACACACTGTGCCTATACAACACTCCACAACACTTTATATCCTGTGCTCCTCTGCTTAAGGGAAAAACACCAGTCTTTATCAGGAAGCCCATATTAGCATAGAGAACCTTCCAATGAACTTGTTACTTTCAAACAAGATTCAAGCTGCACTAGGTATTTTCAGTACATTTGTACTCGTTTGGAGGAGAAGGAAAGAAACAGGATCAAGTCAGTTACCGACCCAGAGTCAATAAAGGTTTTCTCGATGCAGGTACACCTTGATTCTCTCAACATCGAACAGCTCTTTCTGTGTTCAGTCCAACCATCAACTGTCTGAAAACTGTTGTTCTTTCCACAAGTGTACAACCTGAACAACATTCCAGCTGTTCAGGGCATTGCCGACAGGCCTTGACACACTGAGGTTTTCCCTTGGTCTCCACTACTCTCAGCAAGAGCTGAACAGAATGGACAACAGAATTCCTTTCTGCTCCAATGATTGAAAGGAATAAAAATAAAAACTAAAAAATAGGGCTGTCACTTGTTTCTAAGCACAAACAGAAAAGATCAGAGAAAAAAAGGCACTGGTTTTATCACCTGAGCGACTACGGACTCTGTATTTCTAGGTCTAGTTCAATAGCCAACCAATACACGACCCTCATACTAGACCTAACTCAGGAATCTTATCATTAACCTCTTTCTCAGCTTCTCTGATTTCGAGTCCCTCACCCCTCTTCATCTCTCCCTCCCACACACCAGAGGCTTCCAAGACCTTATAGAGGTTAATGCAGCTGATGATATTGCCAGGAGGAATAAAAGGACTGCTGATGGATGCCAGGACTCCTCTAGCAGATTTGCTCAGGGTGCCTTTATCGGCATTTCTCCCTTGAGTGCAGAATGTCATAACTGCTCTCCTCACCTGCACCCCCACAAAGAAACAGATAACAAACTTTCTCATTAAGGAGTCATCTGGACATAGCCTACAGGCACCTTCTTCATTCACAGTACAGTAAGGTAGGAAGAAGGTTTAAGTGATAACAGCTACGCTCATACCTGTTTCCCGGAAGACAAATCAGAAATATATTAAAGACAACTATTTGTATGCCACAGAGCATGCAACCATTCATTCACAAGAATGCACACACAGACACATCTAATGTTTAGACATTCAATTATGTTTCCAAGAAATCTGAAATAAACGAAGGCAGTACACTGAACTTCCAGAGACTGGTATTTACCAGTTGAACTGTGTGCACATTTTTTATTTACAGGATGTGCATACAAGAGATAGCACATTACGCCATGGTAGAGATAACTAAGTTCAAGGACTATGACCCACAGGATTTTGATATTAAAATGTTTCTGTAGAAGTGATAAGCTTAATTTGTTATGACAAATTCTTCATAGCTGAATATACAACTCATTTAATGCAAAAAGTGAAGAAACCTTTCCTTATCTCATCAGCTAAGGTTTTTCACCAGCTTGTAAACAAGTCCCCTTTTTAAGACAAAAACAAACCAGAAAGAAAGACAACACCTGCAAAGGCTGAAGATCAAAGCCACAAACAGACTACAAATGAAACCAGCTTACAACTGCTATCCGTTCTACACTCGCGCAATACGACCTCTTAATTTACTGTTACATATAACCCTTGATGGTAAAAGTGAAACTTAAGAGCCAAGATACTCATCTGCACACTTTACCTAGCACTGGTTAGTGAAGAAGCAAGGTAAGAAAAGTAAAGAGCTAATTTCTTTAAATAAATTTTTTTCTATCAATTTCACACAGCTTCAGTAGAGGTAGTTCAAGTACTAGAGATTAATTTTAAACTCATTCAGAAAATCTAGCAGAGAGAATAGTGTGAAAAGAACCTTAAGTTCAACTCCTTCTACAACTACATAAAATAACTCAGAACACAAAAATTACTAGAATCAAACTGCTTTAGGAATGTAGGTTCTGATATTTGCAAGAAATAGTCCAAGGCAAATCCTGCTTTGAAACGCTACTTACTAACCTTGTGCCAAAGTCACTGCAGAAAACGTTTCAAGTTGTGCCGGCTGGCTCCGACACCATCGCCCCAGTAAACACTCAGATTAAAGAAACCAAGTTACATTCCCTTTTGCCCTCACATGTTTTAACTATTTGGCAAAAAGTATCTGTACTCGTTTCTGCTTGACACTGAAGGGTTCATCCCAATGTCAGGAAGGAAGCAGAGCCACAAAACAGCAGCCCCCAGCCCATCACGCACGCTACATACCGCGGGACGATTTCGGGCAGGCACCGTTCCGAGGGAAGCCGCCCCGGTTGCAGCAGCGGCGGCGGCACCTGCCGGGCCGGCACACGCCGCGGGCGGCCCCTTTCACCTTGCACCACACGCCGCGGGCTCCGCGGCCGCCCCGGCGCGGCGCAGGGCGGGGCGGGGGAGTCGCGGCCGCCCCGCACAGCCGGGGCGCGGCTCCGCTCAACGCCGCTGCCGCCGGGTTCCGCCGGGCGCGGGGCGGCGGCACAGGAGGAGGAGGAGGAAACCAGCCCGGAACGGCGGGGCGGCCACGCCGGCTCCCAGCCCGGCTAAAAATGGCCTGACAGACCGAGCGCGCCCGCCCCTGCCGCGCCCCCGCCCCGCCGCCGGGGCGGGGGCGCTGCCCAGCGCTCACCGCCGCGGCTCCCGGGGCGGCCCCGCAGGGTGTGCGGGTTCCCGAGCCCTCCGGGGCCGCCCCGCACGGAGCCCCGCCGCAGTGGGTTATTTTTGGAAGCTCCCCCACCCCCCGCTCCCGGCTCTGCGGCGTCACAGCCGCTCCCGCCGTGCGGAGCGGGGAGGTCACGCCTTTCCCGGCGCGGGTGGCGGCCGGCGCGGGGCCCCTCCGCCCGGAGCCCCGCCGGAGGCAGCGGCCGCGGCCCCCGCCCGCCGGGCGGGCACCGGGCTGCGCTCCCCGCGGCCGCTCGGAGCGCCCCCGCCGCCGCCGCGCACGCCGAGCCCCGCACGGCGGCACCGGGGGGAAGGAGAAGCGGCGGACAGATGGAGCGATCGGAGATCACGCTCATGCACCATTTCTAGCGCAAGTGGAAGACGGCTGAAGCTGTCTATTTTAGTGCTGCGTTAGCAATTTTATCTGCAGACTGCGCGATTATGCTACAATTGCCGAAGCACAGTGATAAGTAGCACTAAATAAAGTTTTCTCTAGGGAGCCAAAAGTGTGTTCACTGTAGTTCTCCTTACTGAAGTGGAGAGCCTCTCCTCATTAGTCAAGCAGTAGCTTTTGGTATGCTGACAATTTATATACAGGGAAAAAGAAATCTCCTTAAAGAGGCAAGATAAAAAAGCACCAGGCTTGAGAAAACGTTCATTCTAGAGATAACCAGATTTCACGGGACATGCACAATACAGTTGCAAGGTTATATATATATATATATATTGCTTTTGCAATACCAACAAAACTACAGTCTAGAAATCAAAACTGAACAGCAAAGAACAGGGCCCTGACTTATACAGGACAGCAAAGCCAAATGCTGTGGGTTTAAGAACAGTAATGATCAATGAATGTAGCTTCTTGGAAAGCTGAAAGTCTTAGGAAGAGATTGCAGCTGTAATTTCCCTTATGAATCTTATGGCATCTTTAAAAGCCTGCACTATATTCCTGAACTCAGTAGTTTGAAGTTTAAAAATACCAAGACAAAAAACTCTTCCTGTCATGATCGATGGATTTCACTAGCTATGGTGGAAAATCAAGTTCACACCTCGGCCTATCCCTCTGTGCCCAAATCTATGTGCTTCCAGATTAAAATAAAGCCTCTATTACACCTACTGAGACTATTCAAGTTCAAGTAAGGTGAAATTACAATATCACCATATGTTTTGCCATACTCCACTCTGGAAAGCTATTTTAGTCTGGCTTGAAGCAAGATGCCAGCACAATTAAGGAATACTAACTAACACTATACACCCACTGTTGTAACAATTTCCCCCTCATCTGCAAATGAAGCTGGCAACTTTAATATCAGACTTTCTTAAGGAAAAAACTCAATGTAAGAAAAGCAATGCTTGTTTCACTCTGCTAGAACTTAAGTAAGTCTAAAAGACTCGTGACTGGAGACAAAAGGACTTGGAAAGGAATGAAAAAAAACCAAACCTAGACAATGGAGCCAGTGTTTGTAGCTCACTGTTAAATAACTGGAAGACTAACAACACCAACACAAACCTCATTTTGAAACACAGCTTACTGATGACAAGAAGAGCCTAACCAAGGGATTATAATTTCCGCAGTACAGGAAGACAAGTTTATTCCATGGTACTAGGGCATCCTCAGGAAGGAAGAAAAATACCAGCTCTCCTACTCCAGGAACTAGTGAATTTGACATACATTCCCAAATGGAAGCGTTTGCATTATGTTTAACACTATACAAGATATTTGTTACTGGGAAAGCCAGAAATTCAACAAATAGCATTTGCACACCCACCAAGCACATGGTCTGAAAAACAAATTCAGAAGCAATATTGTTCAACACTTCAGTTAGCTAGTAAAAAGAAAAAAAAATCCAAAAACTAGTTTTCTCAATATTTTGACCTTCAAATCAGCAAAGCAACAGCTTTATTGAATTCAAGCATTCAGTTTGAACATTGCAAGCAGTAGCTTGTAACCAAAATGTCTCTTCTGAACACCCAAATACCAAGACATCCTTTTGTAGAGGCATATACCTACCTTTCTCTAGAAGCATGAATTTTCATCCCATTCAGTATGCAATAGGACAGCCTACCAACAACATGAATTTGTATGGGTTTGTGTATTTATTTTTGTAACAGGTAAGCAGGGAACTAGCCAAATAAGCTAAGCTATTCAACCCTTTACAGACCCACACAGCACAATACATACCCCTTCTTGCTTTGTGAACAGGTTGAGGCACTCAGCCAGAGCCTCACATGTTTCCTGGGATACTTCAGAGACCACATCAACTTTCTGCAAGAGCGGAGAAGACATTCCTGAAAGCACAAAAATATTAGTAATGTTAGAGGGACATTGTAAACTACAGGATTCTTTTAATTATTTTTTCCTCTAAGTAATACAGACATAACATTCACATTCTACAGGAAGGCTGGTGCATTGCAAGATCTGTGGGAGGCTTTTTTTTTTGCATCCTTTCCCTAGTACTGGTGTAAGAGGCACATGAATAGATTGAGTTTCTCTTTCAGCATGGTTTAGAAAGCAGAGGCAGTAAGCCATGGCAGCAAGACACTGGAAAAGGGACTAGCAACAATCTTCTTTTAACCACTTTCTAGATTTTAAAGTTCCAGGTGACAGAACTTAAATAAAAAGGATACTGCACTGGTTTAATATAAGTTAAAGCGAAAAATGTACTGCTTTTTTGCCTTCTGCCATGTAATATATAGAAGAAAAAAAACTTACCATGGTGCTCAGTCAGCTGTAAATGTAGGTTTGAAAAAAATAGATGGGGTTGTAACTACAAGCACTGAACAATTAAAGGGGAAGAACTTATTTTCATGGACTTGTCTTATGGGTAAGTAGTGCAGCTTTTCACCTCACATCCTGACTTCTGTGACCATTTATAGAAAGGACTGCATGTCTAGAACCAGCAGGAAATCATGATAACTCAATCAGCTGGTAGAAATTATTTGAGCCAATCTGTGAAGTTTTGTGATGTGCAGCAATTCCTCGGAAATCAAGTAAGCCATTTTCTCAGGAAGCATAGTTGTTGCAATTAAAATAATTGCAACATTTAGTGCCTGCAGACTCCAGGATCAGTTGACACCATTTAGTAACACAGGTGCTTCATGATGTCACACCACTGAAGAGGTCCATCAGCGACAGTTCCTGAATTTCTTTTTGAACTTATACTGCTTATGCAGGACAAGATACAGTACATACCCACACACTAACTGTGCTCCGACACCAGAGCTCACCACTGACTTGAGCTGAGTCTTACAGCAGCTATTAAGAACAGCTAGTGCCTCTAGAAAGAGGGGCAGCACACTGAGTGCAGGAGCAGGAGACATCTTTATTTGTAACATACAAGATGCATAAATCTCAAAGATAACTGGATCCAGAACAGCACGTTGAAACACAGAGAGAATTTTAAGTATCAGGTGCCAACATAGCCATTTTTATATTACTCAAACGTTTTCAGGGAAAACTCCACACACACAGAAGGCTAACTCAGAAATTTGCATTCTTCTGGAGCCAGAGGACTCAAGTACTTTAAAGATACCACAACAATCGGAGAACTGAAGAACTACAGCAGTTATCTCTGCTGCGACCTATAGAAGTCACACATGAACCCAGAAACAGTTCACTGACCTAGCAAGTTACAAACATTCATTGGAAGGAAAACAGGAACTTATTACTGCTCTCGGCCAAGACTAGCAATTTCTAGGAATGAGGTAGCATCTGCTTTTGCTTTAGTATGGGTTTTGGTTGTTTAAGTTGTGTATGTCCTTTTTAAAAATGTTCTTGTTTAAAAAAGAACCTCACTGTTCTTCAGGTCAACATGATGGAGTCAGGGAAACCGCCTCTGTATCTACCAAAGGGAATTTATCAACCTTACACTAATTTTCAGACTGGGTTTTTTTGTGAAAAATTCAGTTTTACTGTAATAATAATTACAAAAGCTTCACAGTCATATGTATTATGAAACGTCACTTTTCCTTGTGAAATAAAAATTTGGTAAAAATTCAGTTTATGAAAAGACAGGGTAACATCACAGAATAACTTACCCCAGTAGCATATGGAGAAAAAGCTGTATTTTGGACTCCTTTTGGAAAGACACAGGGATGAAAGAAGTTTTTTCTTCTCAAAACTGGTATTCTACTACAGACTATGGATCTGTATAGACAAACAACTTGTTCTCTAATTTGGGCTTCATAATTTTAGCCACAATATATAACTAGGACTCAGGCTCAAAGGACCAGCAGTTAGGTGTTCTTACAGAACTCCTTTGTGTGTTTAATACATGAACAACTTTGATACATGTTCAAGGCATTTAATAAAACAAGTACAAATCTCTAACATCTTGATACCTGTGGTATTTTTTAGCAGTTATGCTGCAAAAATCCAGGTACATGTTAAGAATTATAACTTGGAATGAAGCCTGAGAAGTTCAAATCTGGCATAAAAGTCATGGCAAAATCTGTGGAATACGTCCCATCACACCATGCCTCCAGTTCTCTGTATAGTTTTGTGATTTCACTGCTCTTTGTACCTGTGAGGAGACACTTATGCACTGCAATAAGCTACCAACTACAGATTTTTTTTTAAACCTTGAAAGAGGACCCCTGTGTTATATTTTTCCTATACTACTCAACAAGGACTATAGCTAGAGGCAGTTTTCACTGCATTTACAGCTGCTAATAACATTTCTTTCAATCAGCATACTTCTTAGTTGTTTCTCCAAGTCTGAAATCTTAATTGTTAGCAATTACTATAATGCTAGTTTATTTCAATCTTTTTTGATGGGGAAAACAGTCCTATGTTTTCAAGCTCCTGAAAATTTGATTTTGTGGAAATAAAAGCATTCTGTTTGAAAGAAAAAATTAGTTGCTTGGTAACAAACTACATTTTAAATGAATAAGCTTTACCTTTTGTAGCATCCAAAGATTTAACCATTGCAAGAAAGTCTGAAACCTCTTTACTGAGTCTTTGTTGGCATGCTTGTGCTTTCTGAAAGACAACACGGATAGCTATGTCAGAAGTGCCTTGTTCTAAGGAAAGCATATGCTTACTCTCTTTACTATAGTGAAACTTTAAAATTTAGACAGCATTAAATCTTAACAAAGATTCCCAGCCCAGAGACTGATATATTAAAACTGAAACAAATTACTTAAACTACCTTCAAAGACACACAAGCAAACAGAATATTTATGCACATTTTATCGCTGACCAGATTTTGTTTAATTTAATGCAGTAGATCGACCCCCAAAGCTTTGTTGTATGTACCACTTTTACTCTTTCCCTCATTCTTTATTGAACACTTTCAAAATTCAGGAAGAAGAAGTGCTTGTTCTTTGAGAAACTTAAGGACAAAATAAGCACATTCATAAGTTAACTGACAAATGGCAAGTACAGTGATATGCAGGAACCAACCCCAAGATCATATTTCAAGCCTGCATTCAAACCTGGAGACAGTTATCATAGAATGGCTTGGGTTGGAAGGGACCTTAAAGATCATCTAGTTCCAGCCCCTGGCCCTGGGCAAGCACACCTTCCACTAGGCCAGGTTGCTCAGAGCCGCATCCAGCCTGGCCTTGAACACTTTCAGGGCTGGGGCATCCACAGCTTCTCTGGGCAAGATGTGCCAGTGTCTTACCACTCTCTGAGTAAAGAATTTCTTCCCAATATCTAAACTAAATCTCTCCCCTTCCCACTTATCCTATCACTACATCTAGTGTGTAATCACTATTACACACTCGGCCTGTGTAAAAAGTCATTCCCCCTCTTTTTTATAAGCTCCCTTTAAAAATTGGAAGGCTGCAACGAGGTCTCCCTGGAGCCTTTGCTTCTCCAGCTCTCTAAGCCTGTCTTCAAAGAGAGGTGTGCATTCATTCCCAGTGATCACCTTTGTGGCCCTCCTGTGGACCTGCTCTAACACGTTCACATCTTTCTTGTGCTGAGGACCCAGAGCTGGATGCAGCACTCCAGGTGGGTTCTCATGAGGGCAGAGTACAGGGGGAAAATTGCCTTCTGTGCCCTGCTGGCCACTCTGCTTTTGATGTGGCCCAGGATGCTGCTGGTCTTCAGGGCTTTGAGTGCACTGTTATCTATTAAATAATACCATCTTCTGTAGGTTGCTGGGGACTGCCAATGCCAGTTATCCTGCCACCTCTGCTCTGCCATGAGCTACTTTAAGTTCTTGTACTAAAAGGAACGGTACAAGCCACTTGGAGTTTAGCCACATGAAGATTTTTGCACTGCAGTATCAACTTTCCCTTAAAATAGAAGGTTTTAGACGTATATATAGAGCAAACAGCAAGAATCACAGGCTGAATGCTAGAATTACCAAAGATTACTCATTTCCATTGCAGGTATGAGCAGTCACTGTACAATGCATCTAACATGATCTGAGGTGATAAAAGATACTTTCTAAAACACTTCATTGCCTGTTCTATAGAGGCAGAGCTCGATGTGGGTTTGCTTTGGTGACACTGAGACTGGAGGATAACAAGTACGGTACGCAAGGCTCCCTCTCCTGGCTGAAACTCTCAAATCATGCAGCTTTCTATCTTGCAGCAATGCTGGCAAAAGTGAAATCACAGCCCTGTAGCTATGATAAACATGCCATTTTAGCCACACGGTCTGAGCAGGAATACATGACAGCACGCAGTGCAAACACACAAGCAGCATTTATGTATCCATGGGAGGAATCATCACTTTCAGTCAAAGGTACGCTGAAGTATTTCAACACAAAACAATACTAATCTGCAACTGCCCAGACACATGAGCCAAGTAAGTATTCAATACATACTTTCAGAGTGTCCTGTAGGTCTGTAACAGATACTGCATCATCTTCATCATCACTGCTCAGTTGTTCCTGTGCACAGTAATGAGTGCTATATGCAGAGTGGTCTTCTATTGCTTCCAGCCAACTCTGGAAAGGAAAAGCCAGAGTTAATACACATTTCAAAGGTCATCCCCAAAACACAGTATCATGTATGCAGAACAACAAAATTTTCTCTTGATATGAATAAAGCAGTTGTTAGTAAAATGAGACATCTCAATAGGCAAGATATAGATTGTTAGAAAATGTAACATGAATTGCAGATGAAATACTCTGTGGGCAGAGTACCACAGACTTAACTTATTAACCCTTAAGCACAAATGTAACCCACTCCTCAGTCTATCCAAGGTCACAAAAAAACCCCCTCTTATTAATTCAAAGACTCTAGGGAATATATTTTGCTGTCTGAACAGAAACCCAGAGGTGCAGGGTCCCTGTGACAGTCTGCGTTCTTGTGCATGACAAACTCTGCGCACGAAACCTCAAGTACTGTCATAACCAAGAGGCAGTTCATTGGATCACAGAGTGGCTAAGGCTGGCAGGGACCTCTGAAGGTCATCCAGTCCAACCCCTCTACTCAAGAAGGCCCACCTAGAGCTGGTTGGCCAGGACATCCAGATGGCTTTTGAAAATCTTCAAGGATGGAGATTCCACAACTGCTCTGGGCACCCTGTGCCAGTGCATGGTCACCCTCACATGTTTTTCTTATGTCTAGAGAGAAATCCCTGTGCTTCAGTTTGTGCTCATTGCCTATGGTCCTGTCACCAGGCACCACTGAAAAGACCCTTGGTCTATCCCTTTTTGCACTTCTCCTCAGGCATTTACATATACAGACAAGTTTCCCTGAGCCTCCCCTTCTCCAGACTGTGCAGTCACAGCTCTCTCAGCTTTTCCTACTAAAAGTGATGCTCTGATCTCTTCAATCACCTTAATGGCCCTTTGTTAGGTTCTCTTTAGTATGTTCATATCCCTCTCGCTGTGAGAAGCCCAGAACTGGACACAGCACTCCTGTTGCCTCCAACTGCCCCAACTCCATCTCTAGTTAGTACACCTGTAGAAGTATAACAGTGAATATACTACAAATAGCTCTAAAAAAAAGATTTCTCTTGTTTTAGACCCACCTTCTAAGAAAATATAATTTATTACGTCATCTGGGAATATGGTTAAGAGTAGAATGTACCATTAAAGATTCTTTTGTTTGGAATAATGAACTATGAAAGTGCAACAGAAGGAGGTTGCAATAGAAATTTACCACATGGAGAAGTTAATGAAAAACAGGAACTTAGATAACACAGCATAATACAGGCAGAGAGCTGGAAAACAAGGTAGCATTTATTTTAAAGAAGAGATAATTACACTGGGTCCATTTTTTGCTGTTTAATCTACAACCATGCTAAAAGATTTAATATCTGCACTTGTGCTACCAAGTCCTGATGATCAAGGTATGAAACATGCTGCTACTAATGCATCCATAGCAAGTAGTATGCAAATTATTCATTACAGAAGTTACTGTATTTTAATGCCTTTGATAAAGAGTCATTATTACCTCCCTAGTTTGAGAAGGAAGGCTATTTTTAGGAATCTTGAAACGATGAACAGTGTCATCAAAACATCTGACAGAAAAGAAGCAGCGGTCTGTAGATTTTATCTAGAGCAATGTGGAGGAAACACAAAATTAGTATAATGAATCAGTCAGAAAAAAAATGAAGAGTAAGATAAGTAAAAAATTATGCTTAACTCAGAAGTTTTTGCCTCAGTCTTGATCCAAGTAATTGTAATTTACAAAAACCTTGGTCAGAACAGTTTTCCAAAGTGTGTCATTATATCATGAATAGTAACATAGAGGTTCTTTAAGTCTAAATATTACATTTGTATTTATTTGCACCACTTGATTCAGACAAAACCTTAGCAATGGTTCAATATCATCAATATTAAGGAATTTGTAGATACTGAAAAGTGAGAATCTCTTTTCCATACAATATAGGTGTATATATAAGTGCAGTTTAACAGAATTTGTGGTGCCAAACTAGGATGGGGCAGTTATAGAAATGTCAAAATTATCCTAAATGCATTTTCCTTAAACACTTCATCTTCCTGTGCATTATGACACCTAGCCTTTTTTTCTCTGTTCACTCCTTCCAAAATGCATTCCCACAAGAATAATGGAAATTAGGGAAGTTTTCCAAAAGTCACCTTCAAAATTGATTAGTCTTCCAGCTGAGATCAGCTTAAGTTACGCAATCAGTCACAAGTAGCCAGGGACAGCTAAGGAGGAACTGGAGCTTTGGCTATTCCAGATCACATGCTTCAAACTGAGCTGGTCTGCTTTCAGGATGCTTTGTGTGTCTAAATCTTCAAGACTTTAGAAAGCAGTGAGGGAGCTTTATGGCCACTTTACATAAAAGAATACTTTGCTTGACAAGAACAAGCGTTTCTTTCAACAGTACAAGCTTTCTCCCTATTTTGTAACAAAGATCAGGTTACCAATCCAGCGGAAGTTTTCATTAACCGGGAATGGAATACAATGGACCATAAAAAACCAACTCAGTAGTTACAACACACTTCACTTCCTACCGTGCAGACAGCCTGTGTTAGATGCTTGCATCCCTGACGATGATCATTATTCACTGCATCAGCTCTTTGAAAGAAGAGGAGATTTAGTGAAATGAAGACAGGATTTATTTAAATCACTTTTCAGAAATTTAAACACAGAACTAACTTACTGTCTCCGATACCAGGAAAGGACTCCGTGTTCCAGAACGATCCAGTAGAGTCTCCAACCAAAAAATCGTGAGCTCTAAGAATTTAAAATGGGAGAGGGGAGGAAAAAAAAAAAGCCAGGTATACATTTGGTGCAGACAGCTCAGTGTGCAGCTGCAGTGCGAGCTGCAGATTGAGCTCTGGGTGGTAGGAGCCTGAGATGAGAGACCATGAACTGGCACTGACCCTCTGCTTAACCAAGGGCACAGTGACTCGTGGTGTCAGGAGCCGAGGACTCAGCAGGAAGACCCCAGACTTTCACACACTTAGACTGCAGGGCAGAAAAACCCAGGGGTTCCTTCATTCGGGTCCCTCCTCAGAGGCACCAGCTCAAGCTGTTATTTTGTTATTGCACCATGATTAAAGAAAGGATCCCGACATCTGAGACTCAGCTATGAGAAACCAAGGGTCAAGTTGGTAAGGAAACCTTGTCTGCGTGAGTGCAATGAGTTTAGGGAGCCAAGCTGCGCACCCTTCAGCTCACTGGAGCCACCAACTGCAAAGGGGCTTCGGTCCCAGCAGTTAAAAGTCCCTGGTGGAAGAACTATGACAGACAGAGTGACTCCTGCATGGTCAGGCAGAGAAGCTTCCTTAACACTTAAAACTACTAAACATCATGAAAACCTTTTAGGTTCTGCATATCCTGATGATCACAGCAACCTGAGAATATTTTGCAATTGCAGCACTACTCTTGTTTTTGGAACCACTTGAAGATAAAAGTTGAGCCTGCTATTCAGTAAGAACTGAAATATTAAAATGTACCATTTTCTTAATATTACAGTAATTGTTGGTCACCACCCAATTCTATTTTATAAACTCAAATGAGAAACAAAACATGCTGAGATATCCAACTAAAACATTTTATCTTTCTCAAGCTCTAGTACACAGTTCTTATTTAGGAACAGTTCCTTATATTACAATTGTGATACAGGAAAATTTACACTGAAGAGAACTTTAAAGATTTCATTAAGCAACATAATTAAGCATTCACATAGACTTTCTTTTAACAAGAGAAAATAGATTCACTTGAGCAACACAGAAAAACAAGTTTTAAACTCTTTGAATGCCACCTTCCCAATAAGTTTTAAAATTTTCTGAAGATGATGGCAAAATACTAGTCACAGTTTCTTAAAGACAATGTACCAGTCATAGATTATCAAAGTAATCTATCAAGGAAAGAAAAAACAATAAGCATTTTGCCCATGACACAGACAAGGAAAAAAGCCTTATCGCAGTGAAGCTTTGCCACAAAAATTACCAGGAAATAGAGATTTTAGGGACTGAGGTTAAGATCAGGGTGCCATGAATCTGGTAGCCACTCCACCCAGCCAGCCCATGTATATATATTAGACTAAATCAAGCCATTTAGCAAATGTATTATTGAAAAATTCTTTCATTCATCAGTTATCACTGAAATACAGAAAAAGGACATACTGACATACTTTGAAATCTTACAAGCTATTTTAGAAAAGGAAAGAAGACATACCTTCCATAGGAGACCTTCATATCGTCTCAGAGGTTTGTTGATAACCTGCACAGAAGTTAAAGCTCATATAGCAATAGCTTCAACTAGACAGCCTTGGCATTTTAAATTGATACAAAAGTTCCTACCTTTCCAGTTTTACCTGCCAGTATCAGTTTCATTTCTGCACCTTGGGCTAGATCAAGGGGTGTCTGATCTGTAACAAGACAAGGCATAAAAATTTGACACAAATAAACTTAGATGTACTTAAAAATAATTTGATACTCTTTACCCATCAGTTTGTCCTCCAAGCATCTACAATTACTTGGAACTGGGGAACAAACTCCTCAGGAGCAGAAGACTAAAAAGGGTTTTGAACTTTAAGGCACTGAACTGCCCATCAGAGTTCTACTAATTACAGAGCCCTTTGCCCTTACTGATTTAAGTTTGTTTTTAGCTTCCAGCTATAAAAAACAGTTTAGAACATTCACAAATACCAAGACAGAGGCATCTTTAAGCAGAGGACAAGAACACAGTTTGCATAACATTTGCATTAAGTTTTCCTCTTTTTGGTTTAATCAGAAGCCTTCTTCTGAGGAGTCACTTTGTCTGGGCTACATTTTCAATCTTGTTTTTTGTTGTTATCTGTGTTCAGTCTTTAGCATCAAGAAAACAAAAGCCAGGCACAGTTCACTGTTAAGATAGTCAGTAAATTTTCTAGAAACGGGTAAGTTTGGAAAATAAAAGCACATACAATAAGTATTTTGCTACAGTTCTTCAACCGCTTGCAATTTAGTCACTGTTGGCCTTCCTTTGTTAGTGATACAAAGCTTGTAAAGCACCATAAGATTTTCCCCGAACACTCCACAGTAAGTAACATAGCTTACAGAAGACATTGAATTTGTGTTTCCACTTAACATTTAATATACTTTTCTTTTGGTACTCACCATTTTTGTTTCTTATTTTAGGATCTGCTCCATTTTTCAGAAGTTTCAATGCACAGTGCTTATGAGCACGGTATGCTGCACAGTGCAATGGTGTGTTCCCCATCTGATCTGTACAGTTGATATCAGGTGGTTTGTGCTTGTTTAACTGGAAAAAACCAAAGTTCTGCTTACTTATCGATCTTCTCCCCTCCCCAGACCCAAATTTTCTCTTTTGAAAATTAGTTGTTCCTAACTAGGATGCTTCAGTGTAGATCTGGCAACAAAGAGGGCATTTAACAAGTGTTATGACAAGGGCAAGGACTGCAACAATCAAACAAGACATTCAGCTAGAGTGAGGAACTTCCATGTTCTGCTTGCTATACTCCTTCCACCTCTGCTGCACAATATGGACACATTTTTCCTGCTCAACTGTATGGTGCCAGGGAAAGTTTCCCAGTATTGCAGTTCAGTCATTTATATGCCAGAATGGCCCTGCCCAGTTTTACTATCAAAAACCTACTGTTCTTCATAGAAGACTCCCAGGCACAGTGCAGAAGTTAGCACAGGCCAGTCCTAAATCCAGAAAAAAATTGTGTAGCCTCCAGTTTCAGAGAGTAAGAACTTTGTACTGAAGGGTGGCAGACCTGCCAGTCTCAGTGACAGATATCCTAGGCCATTTAGAGCTCCCAGCATAGGCAATCTGTTACACAAACAGCTTTGCTGCATTCTGAAGTCTAACTATTAAGATAAGAGCAGCTATGCAACCAAGGGGATAAAAGTCCCAACCCAAACTGAGTTTTACTCACACACAATATAAAGGTTTCGAGAAACTGACCCCGTAAAAGAGAAGGGTCATTAAGCATGACACTGCTAACTACCCCAAAAGACCACTACATTTCTGCTCAAATATGTGCCTACTGGATGCGTACATGGGGGTTGGACTACATGATCTGTAGAGGTCCCTTCCAGCCCAAACCATTTCATGCAATATCAGCCACTTAAACTCACAAGCCAAATGGGAGTGCCTTAATAGAAAGGCTAAATTACTGATAAGCAGCCTTAGGAGACCAGAGTCACAAGTGCATGACAACAACTTTAGAGAAACTTATTTTAAGTATTCTCATTAGCCATATGCTACCTTTGAAAATCTACTCCATAATAACAGAATTCCCATGGCCACAATTTAAGTTAACATCAACAGCAACCACATTATATGTGCTTCAGAAATAGTCCTATAAGGATGAACTACTACAGCTGTTGTTTACAGATCAACTGAGACGAGAACAAAAGTCAAAAAGAGGGAGCTTGTAGAAGTATAACCTCATTAATATGGTAGTCAAATGCTTGCATTCCTGAGGACTCCTGAGCTTTAGAACTTTCCAACCAGCTGTTCTACATTTACTTTGTCTCCTGGTTTCTTGCCTCCATACCTTTTAAGCCACATGCCTGTGCTTTCAGCAGCTTATGCCATTTTACAAGGGAATACTTGGAAGAAAGTTTCATGCATCAACTCATTGAGATAAAAAACTCTCCAGTCACTTCAGGAAATGTACAGTACATTTTTGAGAACTCACAGGAAGAACACACTGGCTTTGCCTCAAGAAGACTAAAGAGCCTGGGTTAAGATTCAGCTGCTGAAGACCTAACTACTAGTAAATAACATGTTCTGGTGTTAGGTGTCACAGTAAAAGTAGATGTAGACAGCTAAAGTTTCATGAGCATAATAGTCTGCTAAAAAAAAATGTACAGTAGGAGCAAAAAGGCCTGAACAGGCAAAGCAGGCAAAGTATGAGGAATTCTGGAGCTAAAGGGCAGTTCTGAAGAGCTACACAAATGCTTCACAGAGGTATTAAGGGTGGGAAAGTCAAAGAGGTTTACACCATAGAGCTGTAAGTGTATTCCAAGGAGCATCGGTTAAAAATTGACTTAAAAACCAACTCAGGGTCAAAAATGTGATAAGTACTTTGAAAATGTTTAGGAGTCAACATATAGCTGTCCTCACATGTACAGAGCTCAAAGATACCAAATATAAAAAAAAGAAAATCACTTAGAAATTGAAATGTTCACAAGGAGAGTTACATGCTCACGCATAGTTACATGCCACATGAGAGAAAGCAGAGTCCTTTAATGACAGATTTCTATAAGGAGTCACCTTTTTTTCTGATTTTTTTTTGTCATATCAGCTTAAGGGTTAGTCAGCAGACACGTAACAAGTGTTAAAATTATCATAATCAAGGACAGATCACTTATGTCAGTGCATTAATTACAATTAGTACAATTTTGCAGTGTATTAATGAACTATTCTTCCATATCTTAAGTTCTGTGTACGGTTCTAGTTCTGTCTTCATTTCAAAGAGGACAGCACAAAAACTCAAAATAAGAATTACAAAAACGACCAAAGATTTAACAAGAATTTCCATGAAAGCAGTTAGAAAGACAAGGGCTCTTTGGACTATAAGAAAAAAATTTAGAGGGGGGAAGTAAATTTCTGAAGAGGTGTTCACTCTGGCTTCTAGGCAGAAAAATAAACAACATCAAGAATCTCAATATACAAACGTCACATTTGTGAATTTTGATGCCTGAAAAGGTATTACTAAAGGTGCTAAGTAGGTAGAAAATGTTCCATACTGCACGTCTTCCTTCCAAGGACACTCTTCAGGACTCTCAAAAGCTTGAGTTCAAGCACTGGGACTCTGCTTCAAAACTCAACTGGACTTCATCCTGAGCAATCTGCTCTAGTTCATTCTGCTCTGCAAACAGGAGCTGGACTAGATTGTGTCCAGAAGCACCCTCCAGTCTTTCTGTGATCTGCTTCTCCCACGGCCTTACCATGGCACCACATTGTTCATCTGGGATTACTATGAGTGTGCACACACACACAGTTTTCAATTTCTGCTCAGCATGAAACTCTGTTGTGCAGATGACTGTCCATTAAAAACTACAACAGATTCTAATGACAAAGACCTTACTTTCAAGATTAAACACAGGCCACATTGTGGTGAAAACTGAGGCACCCATGACATTAAGGTATCCACAATAACATAATAAGCTTATCTCAGCAGACCATGAACCTTTACACTGCTGTTTGCAGCTAACTAGCTAATTCTTTCTAAAGGATTTAAAACCATGAAAGAAGTTGAAAACCATTGGTTTTGCAACCTTCAGCAAAGAGGCTGGAAAATCCTTGAAGGTTCAGCACCTTACCAATATAACATGGTGCACAGCACTAATATTCCAAAGTCACAGCCCTTTGAAATGCAAGGCACAATGTCATATTTTGTTACATTAGCATTATGGCTTGAATCACTTGACTTAGAATTCTTACCAAGGCAGTCAGTTTTCCTGTTTCCCCCTCTCTTGCTGCTCCTAAGAGAAGTTCTTCCAGCTTCCTTTCTTGTGTCCTTTCCACAGCTATTAAAAACGATAAATAAAAGTAAGGTCAGTCTCAGTAAAGTATGTATAAAGTATAGCATTCAAAAAAATATAGCAAAACAAGCCTAGCAAGGCAAGAGCTTCCAGTATTATTTATTTGGGACAGGTATTAATAGATTATTTACTCAGAAAAGTCTGTGTCAGAGCAAAAATATATTCAAAGCACATAAAATTTGACAAGATGTGCAAGTTTGTATAATCACACATATTATTATTATTTTTCCAACACTTAAAATCAAGTCCACTCCCTGCAGAAGGGAAAATGGGAACTATGCAACACACTCATCTCAGATCTTCCCTATGTTTTTTTCAGCTTCTCTTCTACTCTTCTTGTCATCTTACCAAAATTTTATTCTTCTCTAACGATTCAGCAGATGAGCAGTGGAAATGAGTTATCTGTGCATTTGCATGTAGAATCAGAAGAGAGATCACTTCTTATATGAAGTCTAGGGTAGTGGACACAGAGTTCCAGCAGTATTTAAGACTATCACATAGTAATACCAGGAAGCAACACAGTTTTTGAACTCTCCAAAACTGTAATCAATGAACTAAGTTAGTATTTGGACACAATCTGTCTCACCTCTGACACCTGCGAGGCCATGGAGGAAACAAGGGGAAGGGTTTCTATTTTTTATGCCTTTTGACACAACGTCTAAGACTGCAATAGCAAGTCCTAAACCTGATCCATAACTGGGTCACCTTCTCAAACTGTTCAGAATTTTGCTGTCTTAATGATTCAGTTGACACAAAGTCACTTACTGTTCTTGACTTGAGTTTTGTCTCTTCCAGTGAGCCAATGCTTTGACTACCCATGTATCAAAGCTGTAGCAAGGACTACCCCAGCTGGACTGAAATAGTTACCTGAATAATGCTATTTGTACTCATGATACTTAACTCTCGAGTCACAAAAAAACACCACATATCAGTACTGCAGACAAGAACAAAAACTATGACTTTTTTTCTTTCTAATAACCAACTTGAAATAGAAAATTCAGCTGAGCTTCTGTAACTTGCAGGAAAAAAAAGCAGCTTTTAGAATGCACACGTTAAAAACAAACCAAAACCGACTATGACCTATTAAAGTTACCTTCCAACATATTCCTTATGTCTTTGTCATGAGTAACTTCTTTTGCAGTCTCTCCACTCCCATTAACAATAGAAGCATCAGCATTATGCTGCAAGAGTAACATCACCACCTCCTGAAAAACAATTTGAAAAACACTGCTTATCTGTCTGTGCAACTGCAAGGCCACAATCAGGCTTCCCAGCTATGGGCATCCTGTAAGATGAGCTTTGTAACCAACAGCTTCTCACCACTGCTGGTTCCTTACGAAAACAGGAAGGGATGTTTTAGAGAGATTGAAGAGTCAGACTGACTGCAACCTTTTCTCTCCCATCAGTCAGGCTGAAGGAACCAACAGGAGTTACAGATGAACAGACTGACCCTGAAAAGCTGGTGTATCTGGTGTGAATGGTGAATTTGACAGATAAAAATAGTACAATTGGCTCTTTTGACACGACAGTAAGTAGCCACTCCTTCTGAAGGGTCAATACATTATCCATAGAGGTAGTACTAGTTTTGGAATGATGGTGGCATGCAGGAAAAAATCAAACTAGTGTCACATTACACAGGCCTATAAAAAGCTTTTCGTTACAATTAACTATGAAGAAACAGCACTTCCAGGCACCAAGTGGGCCTGTGTGTTATAATTTAAGAGATTTCTTTCCCCTCCAGAAGCTACTAAGATTAAAACAATGTGGTTTCTCTCTGTGGTTTTTTTTTTAGACAGTTATACAAGTTAGGCAATGTGCCTAATCCTTCTGAACACACTGTACCAAAACAGACAATAAGTCATTTTTAGACACTGTAAAAACATCTTCTTGAAGTGATCTTATTGCTAGCACTTTCTTAATAATTCTACAAGTGAGGCTTAAAAAAGCCATCATACTTTACCTTACGCCCTGTGAAAGCTGCACGGTGGAGTGGAGTGTCCCCCATGTCATTCAGCACATTCACATCTGCACCAGCCTAAACAGCAAGACCAAAAGACATCTGAATGTCCTTCCAACAAGAACTACACAGCTATTTCCATGACTGGGGGGAAGGAGGACACTAATGTAGGCCTCGTGGCAAAGCAGATCAAAACTGTAATACTGTTATCTTGGAAACAAAGATAAAATACTTATCTAAGATTCATAGCCAACATTCTCTAAATTGCTTCAAAAAGGAAAAGCCCCTGCATTTTTTCCAGGCATCTCTCACACTTTGAAGAAAAGGGTATATGGAAAACAAGTTTAATACAAGGGGTGGGGGCTGTTGTTGTCTTGGTTTTTGTTTGGCTTGGGTTGTTTGGGGTTCTGTAAGTCTTCGTGTTGAATCTCCCTTCCTTTTGTCACACACTTTCTCCATCCCATACCTCTTATCTGAAAGGAGGAGTGTTTGCCACACTGCACAGGCACTGTTCCAAGAAACCCTATCCTCCTTTCACTAAGCATTTCTTCTACACCGCTCTACCTAACCTCTCAAAGGGTGAAAAAGAGGGCAGCGCATACTTAATTTCATCACATATGTTTAGATCATGTGACTTAGCCAGGTCATTGCTGCCTGCCTAAAATTCACTGATGAACCTGACTAGATCCAGAGCTCTGTTCCTGGTAATGTCTCCTTCACTTACTGTTTGAGCACAAAATCTAGGCACAAGTACACAGACACGCTTATACATGCCTAGCTTTCAGAAGTGCACAGCCTCACTTATTTCTCACCTTATTCTTTAAATAATACCCTTTCAAGAGCCCTATCAAAGGAACAAAAAGTACAAAGTTACATATGCTCCTCCAACTCTTGAAGTTGGATGCTTGATAAATGCATTAAGTGATAAAACTTTACCTTTTGCTTTAAGTAGCCCACTTGAATTGAAAACGGCATTATTTACTGAGCAAGTGTGTAGGCTAGAGCAGAATTTCTCAAATCTCAAACTTGTTTCCTCCTTTAAAGTCTGGATTATGGCTGGCAGCTTTTATTCTTAATGAAATTCAAGTTTAGATTAGCTTTGCACTTGAGGCTCTCACTTATCACACTCCTGCCATCTACAGCAAAATCTTTCAAATATGAAAGAGGGTCTAATATAATTAAGGTTGGTTGAAGCTACCCTGAGAGCAAAAAAAAAAAAAAATTTCAGTCAGAAGCCACATAATCACTGTATTTGCACTTGTTATGCAAAGACAAACACATCAGTTTTGATAACAGAAGTCCATAGTTTCAAAATTCATCACACAGGTCATTATTTCAAAGACATTAGAAAGAAATAATGAGTCAAACTGTTAGCCTGTGCCTGAAACAAACACATACAAGCTACTTTGCACAAAATTCTGTGCATACTTCTATGCACAACATGGAACTAGATAATACAGTTTTTCTGCATTTGAGACACTTCAGCCTTTTGTAAAACTCAGTAACTGAAATTGCCTAAACTTAAGTACTTTATGCATTACAGTAAACTAATCAAACTGTTGACATAATTGCATTACTAGTATCACATGGTGGCTTACTATATACAGATACCCACTAAGCTTCAAAAAAACTGAGCTTTCACAAGTGCATACCTATATATTACATGTCTTTAGTTCCTACATGCAGATAGTTACACTCCAAGAGAAAACCAGCTAAGCATCAATAATTATAAAAACTGCTCAGAGTAAGGGCTGTATGCCACTGTATGGACTTCCACTGTCACTATTTTGGGTCCTTCTAAACCAGGCCTATCTTAATGTCACAACAGTCAGTTACCTCTATGTTACATGTAGATAAACTGTAGGAGTGGCTCTGCCTCTCTGCAAAGCCTCCTTTCTTCTATCACAAAAACCTGAATAAACATCAACTGCTTCTAGCCTTACACACAGAGGAAAATAGAAATATACCTTCAGCAAATCCTCTACCACAACAGCATGTCCAAAGTAGCAAGCAAGGTGAAGAGGTGTCCAACCCATATTAGATTTACTTTTGCCTAAAAGACAAAACCGGTAAATTAAGTTTTGGTCACACAGCACAAAAGAGACATTGTCATGTGCTTGGAGGTTGTCATGGATGACCATTCTTCACAGTACCAGAGAGCAAGGGGGCTGGAAGCATCAATACTATTCATATTATTTAAATTACTAAATCAGGAGGCAGTTTGAGAATGCTGGATTCAAATCTTAAAATAAACAACAAACAAACAAACACAAAAACCCCCCCAAAAACCCAAAAAAACCCAAACAAAAAACCCCCACAACTTTCTGAAAGGGGAAAGTCATGTAGCCTGACTGGGAACAAAACTTTTATCTGCATGTAACACCTTTCAACACTAGCAAGAAGCTTCAGTTACTTTCATTCTTCATTCACTATGAAAATGGCACATACAAGTATATTTTTCTCTTGTTTATCAAAAAACTCTGGTTTACACAATTTTATTTTCTTCACACAAATGAGAGGTAAGACAACCCATCTTTCAAATAAAGGATTCAAAATAAAACAGGTGGAATGATCTAATGCTGAGGTTTTTTGTTGTCTTGTGCTTTACTCGGTTTTAACAAAGACAGCCTAAGTAAGTAATGAGCTTTGAAATCTTTGTCAGTAGAACTCATGTATCAGCTACAGCTCTAAGTTGCAGCGTGACAAATCAGAGACAGGAAGCAGGCATAAGAAAATATGCTTTATGCTTTAAAGAGCATTTAAAACATGACCTGGAGGGCTGGCTGTATGAAATTCAACAACTCTCCTATAATCACTTCTTTAAAAGCAAGATATTAAAGCATTAGAGAGCACTAAGGTTAACAACTCACTTTACTTTCCAACTGCAACACTCAACTGTATTAAGCAAAGGCAACTTGTGCTTTGTTTTTACTAAGCAACAGACCCACAGCATTACAGTGTCAGCTGAAAGCTATCATTTTGTACTTGGAAGAAAAATGAAAATAAGGCAGTAGAAATTGTTTTGAAATTACTGCCACCATGAAGTTTTCCCCTGTCATATAACCTCAAGTACTGAGGCATGGAACACGCACAACATAAGTTTGCCCTGAGGAAACAAGCCACAAGCACAAGGAAAACAAACTGTTCATCTTGAAAGTTCATCATCTTTTCTGCTCTCATATTAAAAATTAACATTAGAATGTGGTTCAGAGCTGAAATATTTTCCCATTTCTTATAACTGTTTCCAGCTAACATTCCTGCCCTTTATTGACAATTTCTTTTGTAATTTGATTCTCTTTCTTCTCAACTCCTGTTGTTTCTAACCCCAGATTTAGATCTCTCCCTCATTACAATCTGGCCGACAGTAGAGCTCCTACCCTATGTCTCTGATGGGCCAAAGTATCTCAGAAGATAAATACTGTGCGGATCACTAACTCTGGGGCTATTTATGTTGGATAACATACTAAAGGGACATCACTCATGCCTCAGTCCAGTAGAGAAAAAGATTCATTCAAAGAATACAAAAGAGATCTGAGTTGCACTGAATTCATACAATTAGCCCAGAACAGTCATTAGTTAACAGCACTGACAAGACGGTGCTGCTGCCAAGGAATTCAGTCACGAAAAAAATAACCAGGAACATGTCCAGATTTGTAGTTCTTACTGAATAAAGTAAGAATAGACCCTTGTTCTGCATCCACTCTGAATGTCTGCATTTTTGATGTTAGCTGATGATTTATTTCTCAACCTTTTGAGGTGTTACTTCTCTTCAAGTGACTGCAAGTGTTTGTACCTTTTTTATGATTATTTTAACTCACGACACCATCACACAGGGGAGAATGAAAAGATAGGAAAGGAGAAATAATGTAATTCCGTAGGAAAAAAAAAACTCCTCTCCCCCTTACACCCAGCTCTTTGCTTCAATGTCAGTTAACTCTAAGTCTCAAGTGTCACCATTTGTTTAGAGAATGGAGACAAGGTAGGCAGTCATTTTTCAGCTGTGGGCTGCTAGGCCACTGTGCAGTTATTCAAATGTGTATTTTGCCATAACACACCACTGACCATTAACCTTACCTTCCAGATTTTTTACGTTGCAAATTCCTAGATATGCTATTTTCTTGTATTTAATGAGAATGACCCAACAATAGATGGCCTTAGAAAACATTATTATTTTGGACAAAACCTGGGTTTGGTACTGTTTTAATGTAGATACACTCTTTCCAAATCAGTGAACTGAGGAACCCAAAAAGAGAAGTTCAGATCATTTGGCTGGATTTTCCTCAAGCAAATCTTGCTTATCTGTGAGTACTGACTGGGTAGAATACAGTCACAACAGAGCAAGTGCAGGAAGCCTAAATTTATTTTCTCTTCCTTCACTGTGGCTGAAATTGTGATGTTTAGGATCACTGTTGTCAGATTTGACGCCTATGAATATAAAGCACACACAGCCTCAGAGACACAGCTTGCCTCTGAAAAGACAAGGAGAAGATGTCGAAGATAGGCTTTGACATCCAGGCGTATTAACTTGTCAGATGTACAGCTACCAAGGCACACCCTTGCAGGAAGTTTACACTACCTCCAGTACAGCCTTCCACCTGCTCCAGAAGCACTTTATTCCAAGCCAAGTGGCACTGCCGTATCAGATGCAAATCCTGAAGGAACTGCTACAGCACTGAAGATATTCCCCATACCCTGACTTTCTAGGGACATCTATTATCCAACGTAATGACAGAAGCACAAGAAGCTGTCAGGAAGAGAAGGAAGACTGAGGGTTGCAAAAAGACAGTTACAGTCTACAGTGCATACTTCAGTTAATCATAAGGTTGTTATGCAACAACATAACAATCCAACAGTTCACAACCCAACAGATCAGAACTTGTAGCAAGACAGAGTGGTTTGGCTAGTGAGGAGGCAGAATGGTAGCGGTAGTTATACAGCAGAGACTGTTTGGCCTGAATTTTTCTTAGACTGTTTCCAATGGAATACTCTAGGAGAGCAGAGTAAAACAAGTCAGCCTCTGAAAAGTGACTGCAGAAGAACAGAGATTTAACTCTGAAGTTTCACACAACTAGAGCAGTTCCCCCAGAAAACACTAACTACACTTCTGTGTCCTTTAACATTTAGAAGAATTGAAACTTCAAAAGCAGAGATTTCACTGTGAACAAAATCCATATTTGGAACTAGTTTAGGTTAAATATGGTATCATGAGCACATTCCCTCTAGTTTCCTAGACCCCCCATTAGCAAGCAAGTATTAACTAGCTGGTATGTATTGCTAAACTAGAAAAACAGCTAAGCACCATCTTTCACTTCACTACCTGAGTCTCTTCTATGCTGCAGACCTTCTGACCAGAGACCCATTTGCTTGATGTAATAGATGGCAGATTATGCCATTTCATTCTGCTTTCTTGACTTCAGATTATGTGCAAGAACACATCAGAGACACTTTGAAATCTCTTCTAAGCACAGGAGACTTCAGGAACTTATTTATGGGCACTGTTTCACGAATCTTAAGGTTCTTTTATTCCAACTGTTTAGGCACTACACATCTTGAATATTTACCAAGGACATACTTCTGAGGGTAGAGGACTTCAGCTTCATCAAGGTCTGTTTGGTTGCCCTTTAAATTATGAACTAGCTCCACAAAGATGAAGTAGCAAGAGCTTGGGTTTCACAACTTGTTTTTCTGAGGCGAGTACATTAACCATTGAAAAAACACAAACACGGCTGAGTAGTCAAACAAAAGGATAAGTAAGCTGATGATTAAGAACGAGACATGGGAAAGGAATAGAGCTTGTTCAGGTAACAGGAATCCCTGCCCTTTAGGGCAAGGGTTTCCCTTCTGTTACGGCTGAGAGGAAGCACAGTTGATCTCTCCTCTCTCCCGCTGTAGCACTTTCTTCTCAGTGCTGCTAATCAGTTAAATGCTGAACAATGGAATACCAGCCTGGGGAGAAAGAGTGGGATACACATCCACTTTTTGGAAGCAACCAGAAACACACTCATGTAAATAAAGAGAAATATAAAGCTACTAAAATAATAAAGAAGTAAGGTAGTCTGCAATTGCTAGCAAGCTTGAAAATCCTGTCCCAGTTTGAAGTTTTAATGCACAGCAAGCAACTTGCTGAGCCACAACTATGTTAGCTACACATGAGCAAAACTTCAGTGTTGGCCAAAGACCCAGACACAGATGAAGAGCAGTTTTAGTTTCTTCTCCCAAGTAACCCAGTACTCTGCTAATAGTAAAAAGTATACATTTGTCCCAAACATTTTTGCTAGTGGCAAGAAATGTAACGCTCCTACTGTGTGATAACAAAACACAGGTCTAAAAAAAATATAAAAATAAAACAAACTCACACCGAGCGGAACACAACTGACTGACCTGATCTAATCTTCTCTGCAGCCCTGATGCAGGCTATTTACCTCCCTAAACCATCCCTGGGCACCACAGTCTGTTTTGTTTAGTATTCTAAAGCTTCCAAGTTGGCATAAGCACAAACATAGGCAAAAAGAGGTACTGATTCCTTGTCTTGTTGACACTTCTAGTGTCTGTGAATTACACTGAGGTTTTCTGTACACTGCAACTATCCATACTCTTTTATTATCCCTCCCCTATGCACGTATGTCCTCAAGTCATACCATAAAAGCTGTTTAAGTGGGTTATTTATTACTCTACTGAGCACTCCAAAGAAAGCAAGATTATACTATCACTATCAGTTTCACTACATGTGATTTCAACAGCGAGACTACAAACATTTGAAGAAGGCTACTAACCTTTACAGTTGATATCAAAGCTTATTTCTCCTTTGTCCAAGGTATCCAACAGCTGTTTAACTTCTTCAGCATTTCCATTTCTAGCATCATGGAGAAGCTGCTGTTCTGCTTCTGTAGTCATCTCTAATAAAAGATACAAAAGAACAGATTTTGCAATCTCTTATACTGCTGTAAGTTACGGCTTAAAATTACATCACTTTTCCCTGTTATTTAATACTAACCCTGTTATGAGAAAGATAACTATTCTCTCTGTGGAACACACTTAATGCGCAAGCTGTTGCAACAGTCCAGCACTCAGGCTACTAAGAAGCATTAAAATTCCTCACACAAAGCAGTTAAATAACCAAATACCCATGTTTTCTTGCTTCTCTGTTTTCTAGGTTCAAAGGGTGGCTTGGGAGTTGAAGATCTATGCCACAAACAAGGCAAGCTTTGCTACAAGCATAACCAGTAAGCACCTACATTTTCGTTACAAAGCTTTCACCCTTATCCCTCAAGGTTTCCAAAGACAACAGGAAAGGAAAAGAAAGGTAACTATGTACATTCATTGACCCAAGTATTACTTAAGAATTAATTGACAGGTATTTTCGCTGCCGACCCTGGGGAACAGAATGTCTTTGCATGAAGGTGTCAGATAACCATCAGTGATTAGTACTATCATCTCTTGAGCCTAGGTATCTGAGGCCCTGCAACCCCGACTTGAAGGGGAATCAGGGACTCAGATAACTTTGTAGATTTGACCTTATCTTTAAGAAACACAATAGTACAATATAAGGAAGTTAACAGACAACTGTATAAGATCACTAATTAATTCTAATCCTACCATTGCTCTTGAACTACAAAGGAAAAAATGGTATTTATGTCTTTCAAAGAAGGGAGAAAACAAAACCTTTTAACATAACTATGTTACAGCTCCCTACTAGACGGGGAGCCTTAGACCTTCGGGCAAGCGATACTGGTACTTACCAGGTCTGTTGATGAATACAGCTACTAAAGTGATGTCTTACACCAATTTTTTTCCACACTGAAATCACAATCTGAAGTTGGTTTGCCTTTTTTTTTTTTTTAATGCTATTACAACAACCACCAACTGTATGAAGTTTAACAAGCGCAAGTGCTAGACTGCATCTGGGACAGGGCAACCCTTGATGTGTGTATAGACTGGGGAATGAGATGCTGGAGAGTAGCAGTGCAGAGAGGGACCTGGGGGGTCTGCTCAATGGCAAATTGAATCTGAGTCAGCAGTGCCCTGGCAGCCAGGAAGGCCAACCATGTCCTGGGGGGCATCAGGCACAGCATTGCCAACCAGGCAAGGGAGGGGACTGTCCCGCTCTGCTCTGCACTGGGGTGGCCTCACCTCCACTGCTGTGTGCAGTTTTGGGCACCACAATATAAAAAAGACATTAAGATAATACAGGGTGTCCAAAGGAGGGCAACAAAGATGATGAAATATCTGGAGGGGAAGCTTTATGAAGGAAGGCTGAGGTCATTTGGTTTGTTCAGCCTGGAGAAGAGGAGACTGCCAGGAGACCTCACTGCAGCCTTCTACATTCTCATGGGGGAAAGCAGAGGGGCAGGTACTCTTCACTCTTGTGACCAGTGACAGGACTTGAGGAAAAAGCATGAAGCTGAGTCAGGGGAGGTTCAGGTTGGGTATCAGGAAAGAGTTTTTCACCCAGAGGGAGGTTGAGCACTGAACAGGCTCCCCAGAGTAGACACAGCACCAAACCTGGCAGAGTTCAAGAAGTGTTTGGACAATGCTCTCAGGCACATGGTGTGACTCTTGGGGCATCCTGCATAGTGCCAGGACCTGGACTTGATGATTCTGATGGGTCCCTTCCGACTCAGCTTATTCTATGATTCTGTGATTCAACTAGACCTAGATACAGCAATGCCCTATTTAAATACACTGCTTTTAAGACATATCAAGAAACTATTTTAAAAACAGCTTCAAAAGACTGTGCTGCTATAGACAATTTATTGCTGTTGATACAACAGGAAAACAAGAGGCTCTGTCCAAATTTAGTGTCTCCAGTTTAGTATGCTTACCTGACATACTAGATTTACCAGACCCTGCAGTCAGTCAATAATTACTGGCCTCACACAGTTAGCTTTCCTATACTAGCAGAGGTTTTGCTTGGTCCCACAAACTGTTTACACTCTGCTGCTCTGGACAGGCATCTTGATTGCACCAGGCACACTCACAGCTTAAATAGATGCAGGGAGCTCTTTGACTACGGTAAGATAAGAAGCCACTCAGCAAGAAGAGACAGTGAGAACACTGGGTAAGGAACAAAAAGCCTGTTAACAGATCCTGTAGTATTCAAGATTGAGGCAGAAATCTAGAACAGGACAGACTGCCAAGGAGCTAACAACACAGCAAAGACAGGCTTCCCTACCTTTTCCTCAATCAGCAAAGGGGGAGAGAGAATCCATTTTCAAAGAATTTGATAAAGACTAAGCAAGCCCATTCTAGCACATTTCAGAAGAACAGACTGGATCAGTCACCTGCAATCTACCACAGACACAGGATACAAATGCCTTCTCCAGAAGTGGTTAGTCAGCACTCTTGTTCATGCATGCTTTTCAGTTTACCAGAAAACGAAACAAAACAGTACTAGTTCTTCTAGCAGTCCTTCAAGCCCTGAAGCTACTTTTTCCTTTAAACCACTTGGGGAGGCAACACAGCAGAGTTTATTGTTACTGGGGCAGGTATAATTTTCCTCAGTGAATCAGCTCTAGCAGTGTCTAGAGAATGATCAAAATCATGTATGTTAATGTATTATCAGCCTGTAATACTGTCTCTGAAGCTGAATGACACAGTTTCAGTGGGACACAGAATGCAGCAGTGAGAACCACACAAACCAAAGCTAAGAGGATAGTTAGACCCATTTTTCTGGCTTAGCCATCATGGAGAGGGGGGAAAGAAAAAAAAAGCTAAGCTCATTCTTCATTTACACCCCCTCCCACACAGTATTGTTTTAGCCATCTCTCAGACAAGAAACACACTCCTATTATCACCCTGTATCATTTGTCAACATCCCACATACTTAGCAGGTACGAATAGCAATGCACTTTCAACGCATTAAGAACCTGCTGTTTCCATTTGATATTGATGAGAAGGAAGAAAAGACTGCTTGGGAAAGAAACCAAGATGCTGATTCAAATAAACAACTCTTGTATGCAGCAAGGCCTGTAATGTACATGAGCAGAATCTTAAACACCTCAAGATATTCAGAAAGTTCAATCACTATATAAAATTACTTGCATAGTTTTTCTACCACCAAATAGTCATAAGGTTAAAATCACTGATTTGTTTGTACTCTTACAGCAAACATTAGCAATAGAGTAACATGCATAGTAACATGGTCTGTCTGCTTCACTGGTTTAGTCCCCAAAGACCTTGCTGTTTAGGCCAATTTCAAATACACTTTGTAAGCCTGAAGCATGCAATGATGCAGAAGAATGACTGTCTGGCTATTAATCATAGTTAGACGGATCACTCACGTGAAAGTATTTCTACAACTGGGGCTGGAAAGCGAATCTGCATGCAGTTACCCATCAGACAAGTGGTAAAGAACATAAAGTTTCAGCTAATGAGCTAAATGACATGCCTAAATGAAGCTGGCAGCAAAGAGACTATTACAAGAACCTTTTATACTCTTGTAAATACTGTTTTAAGCAACAGGATTTGCTCTCAGAGCAAATCATTAACAGAAATGAGAAACCACCAACACAAGTCTGAGTGACAAGTTTAGAGTATGGAAACAAATCAGTACACAGGCACTCGCAAGCAGTGTGCACTTGCAGTGTACTTTGTACACCTATGTACACCTGTGCGGACATAAGTTTATTTCGTCCCATGACCCACCATGAAGAGAGCTCCAAAATCTCCATCACAGTTTTGAGGCACCAAGCCAGGCCATCAGCACTGAGGGAGAAACTTAATAGTTTGGTTTGGAGCTACGAGCCCTAAGACACTACCAGCAGGTTAATCTATATGAATTGTGCTGCCTCTATGCAAATGTACTAGCCACTTAAGAGAGAACATATCTTTCAGTCAGTCGTGCTGCCATCATTACCTTATTCCGTTAATCAGCTGATACAGGTTAAATTGCCCTTCACAACCCCTGTTTACGCCTTATGCCCTTGAAAGGCTTGCATGGCAGTCTCCACAGTCACTGGTACATCATGACACACCACCACAGAACACTATTTAGCATCTCCTCTGCAGCTGAGATGTGACTGCAAGGCACTTCTGTTGAACTCATCAGGACTACCAGAGCAGTACTTGACTGCTAATTGAATCTTATCCTTTAAGAAGGTTTAAAAAATAGCACTCAGATGCTCTGCTTTTATCTTCTTCTATGAGACCTATGCCAGAGTGATCCTGTCACGCTATTACAGGGTCTGTCTTCACACAGCGGTTGTTTCCTACAGAGAGCACAGGTTACCATTCTGCCTGCACGCCTACTTAAGGGAGTTTTGCAGAATACTTCAACACAAAAGGCCACCTAACTACCGATATACAAACTACCAACTCTACCCAACTGCTAGGATAAAGTCCAAGCAAAAAAAAGCTCCTTTTCTCAAAGTGATCTACAAAGATCTAAAGTGCCATCACTGACTACGAGGCAGTACTATTCGTAAGACTCACGTGCTTTTGCTTTGATTTCTTCTCCTGCTGAATCCTCCAGCCGTGTACACAGTCCAGAACAATGACAATATACACTAATTAGAATATTAGTGGGTTTCACTCATATACAGCTAGAAAAGTAGGAGAACCAGTACTAGCACTAGCCAACTTAACATTAAGGCTCTGAGGCAGGAGCCACTGTTGCATAGGAAGCTTTCTCTCCTCATGACAAACAGTAAGGTTGGCAAAAAGCATAACATCGTCTAGCGTTTCAGTAGATCTCTCTCTAGCAATGAAAATTAGATTCCTGTAGGAAAGGATGATACCCGCTCAGGAAGACTTTTTACATGTCCCAGCACGTACACGCTATGATGTGACGCTTGCAAAGAAGGCAGACAAAATGCACCAAACCGCACAAACAGACAGAACCTGTCTACAAACCCACACAACACACTGTACTGACAGAAGCTGCTCCAAGAAGAAAGAGTGGCTGCACTAGAAGCATGAGTGATGTTATCTAGAAGTAGTTGTTACAGTCTTCGGGTAAAGGGTTGTAGAAGTTGGTCATGCTTCTATGACACGGTCTTCCTTTAGAGAGGTGAATGCAGCACCTCTCTAAAATCAAAATACGGTTTGTTTAATAGCAATTAACATCTATTCAATACCACTTCCAAAGCAACACTACTTAAACTAATCCTCGTTCTTGGGCATCCCCTTGCTGTCTTCTGCATGTATTTTAGTTCTGTTACATCAAAGACTTTTTTTCAGCCCAGGCGCTCCGAATAAGCTTACCCACAGCTCGTGCGAAATCTCACCCGGATCAGCAGACAGGCACAGTCCCAAGCAGTCAGAACTTCAGCAGAACCGCCTGGAATCGAGCGGCTCGTTCCGGTCTCGGTAATTAAACACTTTTTAAGGCGTCAGGCTCACGCGTCGCAGCAGGCGCGCTCCTTGCCTGCGGGGAAAGGTGCGCTCAGATCTGCGGGCACCGGCCAGCGCCGCGCCTGTTCCAGGGAGGGGAACAGCGGGAAGAGGAGGAGGAAGGGGCACCCACGCACTGCAGCAAGCGACGACACCGCTTCCCAAGGGCCAGAGACCACACCGGCCCCCGCCTCCAAGGCCGCCTCTGCTTCGTGCCTCGAGCCGAGCCTGGCTTTGGGCCGTCCCCTCAGCCCGCACAACGGACTCCTGAGGGGGGAACCTGTGACACCCCCACCCCCAAACACGCTCCGGGCGGCTGCGGGGGAGAGGCGGCCACGGCAGCAACAAAGCCAACGCCACCGCGGGAGGGCGGCGCATCCCCCGCCGGCCCCGCCTCCCCGCCGCGGAAGGAAACCCGCTCCGGGCGGGCGGGCTGACCCACCGCCGGCCTCGCGTCGCCTCGCCCCGCGAACTGCCGCAGCCCCGCGCTGTGCTACGCGCACCGGGCGCGCTTACATGTGACCGGCAGCGGCACCCCGGCAGCTCCCCCCCGCCGCGCAGGGCGGGCGGTGCGGGCTCCCGGCGGGGCGGGACGGACAGGGCTCCGCCCTCCTGGCCGCCGCACCGCCCCCTTGACCGAGACCGGCACCGGGAGAGGGACCGGTCAGGCGGGCGCCACGTAAGGGCAGGCTCTGGGGGTCCATATCTCGCCGCAGCCCGCCCGGAAAGCCGGGAAGGGTGAAGCAAGGTCCCGCCGAGGGCGCTGCGTCCGCCCTCTGAGAGAAACGGGGCCCGAACCGGGCGCAGCCGGCCGCGGCCGCTCTCCCCAGAGAGGGACAGTGACCCCCCTGCGACCCCGGGGCTGCCCCGCAGGTACTGCCCTGTGCCCGCTGCGGTTTTGTGTCGCACTCGTTTCACTAGTGCCCAGCGACAGGATGAGGAGCAATGGCCATAAACTAAAACACACGAAGTTCCACCTCAACATGAGGAAGAACTTCACGCTGAGGGTGTCAGAGCACTGGAACAGGTGCCCAGGGAAGTCATGGAGTCTCCCTCTCTGGAGACATTCCAAACTCACCTGGACGCGTTGCTGTGTCACCTGCGCTGGGTGACCCAGACTTGGCAGGGGTTTGGGCCAGACGATCTCCAGAGGTCCCTTCCAACGCCTGTGAGTGCCTGTCGCCGCCGCGGCCCGGGCTGCGGTGCACGGCCTTGGCTCCGCTCTGCCCGGCGAGCGCCCTCGGCAGGGGCGGGACGCGGCGGGGAAGAGGCGGCGGAGACGCAAAGACACCGACAGGCGTTCAGAGAGATGGGGGGACAAACCGGCCTCAAAGAGGACTGTAACACTACGAGAATGGTGCATCGCCAGAGGGGGGAAAAAAGGGGCTTCTTGGAAATCGCTTTGGTGGCGTATGCAACCGTGGTGCAGGTGAAAGAAAATTGTGAATACACACACTGCTTCTAAGAACAGCACAGAAACCTAAAAGAGAAATTGGGTGCTACCAGGGACAAAAAGTGAAGTACTCACTTTTTTCAAGGCCCTTTGGTCCACCACTCCTTCCCCTCTGTTTGTCCTACCCTTTTTTATTCACTACACCTTTCACCTGAAGCCAAGAGCTGGCACCTTGTTCTTCTGCCTTTAGCACGCAAGAGGGGTTGCGTTTTGAAAACTCCCACAGTGCCTTTGATATCCTGCAAGAATTCATTAAGGGAGCAGGGAAGCTTTGCAGCGTTATGGCATGACCAACTCTGTGTCATACGCAGAAGGAGCACTGAAAAGGTAGGGCAGGAGCCACAGGTGCCATGACAAACTATCACAAAAGATCAGGATGAAACTTCTGTTCCAAAAGTGGGCAAGTTTAAACCTGAGCAATTCTTGTGAAACTCTTCAGGCATAGATAATGAGGCAAGCTTCATTTTTCTGTATTGTCTATAGCAACATACATTTTTAATGTTTGAAGAATGACATACCAAAAAGAAGAAAAGGAACAGTTCCACACCTGCAGAGATAACACAAATGTATCATGTTTGGACTTCTGCTGCCTTTTGTTACTTTTAATTGGTTTATCTTAAGAGATCTGCTTCCAGCTATGCTTTAGTAATAATTACATAACATCTGAGAGGCATCAGGGAAGGATCACATTGGCTTTCTCTTCTTAGGAGCTGGGCTTCAAGTTGCTGCCCTTACTTTCAAAGCACTAGCTGTGTCATCCCCACATACCTTTTCCTTTATTTCTTTCTCTTGCTTCTGACTTTGAGCCATCTGTCACAATGCCATAAATGCTTTAAGCAACCTCACAATAAAACCTTTTCCTATTTTGTATTTATTTTGCATACATGAATACAAAATTAAAATATGTATATTATCACCTCGTATTTCTTACAAATTTTATAATGAAATAGAGGTATTGTCACTCGCCTACTCTATAACCCATTGCAATGCAACACAGAGTTTGCAGTTCAGTTTCACCCTTCGGCCAGTCAGTGCAGGGTTCTTCTCTGAATCTGAGTAAGAAAGTCCTGAAAACAAGTAACTTAATAAATTTAATGTTTTAAAAAGACAGAGTAAGGACCAACAAAGATAGCAAATAAATCAGAAGCCATAATGTCCACATTCCTGCAGCATTGGATTGACCCTGGATGGACTTCTCCCATGGCAGGCTGCACAGATCCCATCTCTGGAGAAAGATTTCTCTTTGGTTGCGGTATTTTAGTTTTCTTACAAGAAAACAGCCATTCATAAAGGATGTTCACAAGAGAGGTTCACTCCTTGCTATGCTTCTAGATAAAGGCAAGGCCACGCAGGTGGTGTAATCGCCTGCACTCTGTGCCAAGGAGCTGGTGGAGTTAATCCTGCTTCCAAAGGTTTTGTGCACCACAACCCAGGCCTGAAGGCAGCACAGCACAGACCTGGGCCTGCTCCAGTAACTGTACTGTGAATCACCGAGCCCTGGATGTACAGTCCTCTCCTGGCCAGGATCACTACACTCCCCCTGCTTCCATTGTCTTCAAATAGTGTCTATTTTTCACCCGTGCCTTGCCTCCTTGCACATCCCAGAGTAATAATGACCCAGTGCATTTTGGACTTTGAAGTGTGGAAATGAGAAAAAGAGTGTTGCTGATATCAAGGTTTTGTTCTAAGTGTCTTTTCTCTTTTTTTTTTTCATGTCTTTTCTTTTTCAGATAACCTGCTGAAATTAGTGATTCAGAAAGCATGAAATGTGTCCCATCTTAGGGCTGAACACACTGGCAAACAGCCTTGCACAGAACTCACTGAACTGTTTTGTCTGTGATTTTCACAGAATAGTATTTTTTATATCCTCTCAGATTCTGTGACAGGGCAGCCTTTATTGCACTGACACTTTGTGTTCTTCCTCTTCAGACTACAGCATACTGGTCAAATTTGAGATATATGGCTGGGCAAGGGAGTGCACACAGGGAAATGAGAAGTGAAAGTAATAAATGATACATGATGGGTTGTATGTTTTCACACAGTAACATGTTAAATGACTGTGTGTTTGTTAGCTCACCAGCAGTCCTAAAAATTTGTTCCTTAGCAGCTTTCATGCAGCCCTGGTGCACTTCTTGAGGAAACTGCTCCTCAACTCTGAAAAGCACAGGTCCTTGCCATATTTCCATACTGATTTTATTTACTAGGCTGGCAAAAGACAGACAAGGAGAATTAATTAATGTGCTGACACTCTCAGATGTGATTCATGTGGATATCTCTGGATTACCATGGGCAACTGCCAGTGAGTGATCGAAGCAAATGTTCATGTTGTTCTGAACTGCCTGCAATAGGAATTCTTGCAGATGTGAGTCTGTTGCTGAGTTTCTTTCATACTTTGCAGGAAATAACCATAAAATGTGAATTTGTGGATGGTGTGAGCTGGATAGCCTCCTGAGCTGAGAAATGCTTTTTGCTGCTCAAAGCAGCACTGAAGCAAGCTCAGGTAGTTTCTTGAGGTATCCTCTAGCAAGGAAAAAAATCCTGTAAGAGAGTTCCTTTTAACTTCCTATTTTTATCTGAATGCAGGTATGGCAGGAGAAAATGTGAGAATTCACTGCTGGTCGTCTTCTCTCAGGAGGCTCCTAAAACCTCCTAGTAGTGACTACTTCATAGAAAAGCTTTTGGATTTCTGTAGCTCTGCAGAAGGCAACTGTACCCTGCTGTAGCCAGCACAAAAACAGAGTTGTGGCTTTATGAGAAGAAACATATCTAACCAAGGTGTTAAGTCCCCTATACATGTGCTTCTCCTCAGTCTTATCAGACATGTAGTTTTAGACCAAGAATCAGGTTTGTTTAATGCACTTTCTTGTTCTTGTGACTGAATCCGTTTGGTTTGGTCTTAGTTCCAAAATAATAAATCAGCTGAATATGGAGAGTTGAACCTTATAGCTAATTTATTGTGGTCAGTTTAGACCATGATCTAGGTAAATGCATCATTGTGGAACTGAAATCAGATGAACTACTTTGTCCTCAAATGGATAAATGCTCATTATTGGATGACCCAATCAAGATTTCTATTATAGAATGAGATTTCTTTTGAATGTAGAGTGGAATTGGAGCATTAAAGAAAACTTAGTATTTTGTTGATAAGAAACTATAGCAAAATGCTCTCCTTGAGCTATTCTTAAGACACTACTGGAAGAGTCTCAGTAGAAGAAAATCCTGCCCAAAACCAGAGTACAGAACTGAGGGCATTAATCAGTACTACACGACATGACATGACATTGTCCTTATTTGTTCTCAATCTTCCTCTCTCTTTCATTGTAAAGGAGAAGTTGAAAATGCATCATGTTGTTTGAACTGTTGTATGCAAAATAAAGCAGGGCTATGGATATTTTACTCAAACCTTAATTCTTCTGTATTTCTTAGTTGTGTTTTTCACTTATTTGCGATTCAGTCCTGACTGAATGAATATTATTTGCATCTTGTTTAAGCTTTTTGTGCTCTAGTATTAGATTCTAGTTGCAGAAGGGAATGAGTAATTACCCAGTGTATTATCTTGCCTTGTATTATCACAAGGCAGAATAAAGAATTTGAATTCAAGGTAGCGATTTGGGCTGCTTCCTGACCTCAGGGTTTTCTTTGGCTTAATTGATTTGACTTGAGCTTTAAATGTTTTTCTTTGCTATCTGTGGTTCACAAAGACTGAACTGATGGACCAAAGGTTAGACTTTGTAACCATTTTAAATATCAAAGTTTAAGTATAGCTGTGAAGAGAATCCTTTTGGGAGGTGCTTCACCATAAGGAAAAGTGAGGTTCAGTTATGTACTAAAAGAATACTCCAAATAGTTTAGTAAACTCTACTGTGCTGTTATTCTTCATTTGAAAGCTACGGATGTGTATTTCATATCTGCTTTAATAGAATGTGTCAGACATAAAAAGACATTAATTATCTGTTAAATACTCCTGTGCACGATATCAGTTCAGCTACTCTGTTATTAATTTAGTATCTAGAAACATGCTGGAGATTCATTAGCCACATTTATCTCTATTTCTATTTAATAAGACTTGTCACAAATAAAAATGACAATAACAGGAAATTAGCGAGTCCTCTGAAATCTGTTAGAGATGTCTACAGTCCATACAGCTTTTGTTATTTATTTTCTGTGCCCTCTTATCTGGAACAGTTTCTTCCTGGCCTGATAGTAGATTGCTGAAGTCTTTCATATCAATACTTTTATGACTTATAGACAACAGTCATAAAAAATGGCAATAACATTTTTGAGTTAATAACAAAAAATGTGTATAGTAATGTAACTCACTTGTTCAGCTAAGTTAAAACTAGCAATTTATAAAGCACAAGCACTATAGAGAGATTGCTGTCAGAAAGTTTAAGTCCTGTCATAGTTGTCTCTTTAGATTTATAAGGCAATTTAGTATTAAGATGAACAGATGGAGCACCATCTTTTCTAGGTCCTTATGGATTAAAGCTTTCAGTTATGTTTTGGTCAGAAGGCAATTGTTTAAACAATACACTCACTCTATGTTTCTCTCTCTCTTTTAAAATTAAGTGGAATACATGACTTTGTCTGATAAAATGTGCATTTTTTTCATGTTCTAAGACTGGGTAAATTCTTTTTATTATCATTTCAAAAATAATTAAACCAACTCCGTCCATGACACTGAAGACAAAGACAGTCTTCTATTCACTCTCTGAAATAATTTCTGTAGAACCACTGTGCAACCAGTTCTCCATCCAGGATATAAGTAGTTGATAACACAGTGCTAGTTTTGTCCCTACTCAGTTGCATCCTGGCTGTTTTTTAATGGTGGTGTTGTTGTTGTGGGTTGTTAGTTTGTTTTTGTTTTTGTTTTGTCTTCAGAACGCCTGCCCTGGTTGTCACAACCATTCTGGACTCTAATCCTGTTCTCCAGAACGGGTGCAAATTCTCTAAGCTTTCAAGAAAGGCAAAACGAAGTTTACCTTGAATTCTTCCCAACTGTGTCAGTATAAAATCACACTGGAAGAAAACATTAACTACAAGACCTGCAAAAACGGTGAAACCCATGCTTTGCACACAATGAGATCTTTACTGAACAGTGCTGTCTGTGAAAGAGATGCCTTAAACTTGCCAAAGTTAAATAAAACAAATAGATTTCGAGAAATGACATGAAATGTAATTAATTGAATGAAAACTGCTTGGAACACCTGTTACTCAATTAAATAATTTTTTAAAGGAAATTGTAGTTATGTCAATCGTTCATTCCGAGTGCCATAAATGCAAGGTGAAAACGGCCGCACCCGTAAAATCCTCACTGAAACAGAACTGCTTACACACTTCAGTTTAAAAATCGGATGTAAGAAATAAGGGAAAAGCGTACAGGACGGATATAATGAAGGCTGCGTAGCAATGCGAGACACGAGAACGCCGCCTGCCCGCTCCCGCTGTCCCGCCAGCGGAAGGAAGGGCCCTGCGCGTCACGGCCACGGCTGCGCATAGGGCCCGGCGCCGGGCTGCTGCTCCCGGGGCTTTTCGCTCCTTCTCCTTCCCTTCCTCCTCCTCCATCCCTCGGGTCCCGATGGCGGCGAGTGACACGGAAAGGGCCCAGCAGCAGGTGAGCGGCGGAGGGGGCGAGGGGGCTGCGGGGAAATCCGTGACTTCAGGGAGCTCCTGGTGAGCCCCAGCCCCCTGAGCGGCTCCGTGCCCGCTGTGGCACGTCTGCACCGCCGACCCACTTCAGGAGTTTCATTTCTAGGTGGAAGGCACTTCTCCGGTTTTTCTTCATGGAATTTGCTGAGTATCCTCTCTTCCTCAGGAAGAGCTTAGTGCCAAACCTTCGGGGTCTTTCTCCTGCGGGGGGCCCATCTAGCCGGGAGCAGCACCGATTGGGTGCTGCAGGGAACGTGTTGGCATCTGCTCCCTGTCATTTTGCTCACCTGGTCACTGCTGAGAATGACAGGATTGTCCTCAGAAATTCAGAAACTGGTGTGTGTGTGAGAGATAGAACTGAGCGAAGGTTACTTACAAAATCACAGAGTCAATTATGTTGGAAAATACCTGTGAGTTCATCGAGTCCACCCTGTGACCGAGCACCACACTGCCAACTAGACTAGGCACTGAGTGCCACGTCCAGTCTTTCCTTAAACACCTCCGGGCACAGTGACTCCACCACCCCCGTGGGCATCCATTCCAGTGTCTACTCATCCTCTCTGTGAAGAAACTCTTCCTAATGACCAACCTAAACCCCCCCGATGCACCTTTAGTCCTGTGAATCAGGACTGGATGCCTAATACTTATGGCCTTCCAATGCAGTGAATCTGGTCATATCTGTCGATAAGTTGTAGAAGACCAAGACTTTAAAAAGATGAAAAGGTGATTGGCACACAAAGTTGTGTGAGCTTTATGGGGGGAGGGGGGAGTTATTTACTTTTGCTTTTTTCTTTTTTTTTTTAGATTGATGAGGTTGAAGCCCTTTCATCAATCTATGGTGATGATTGGTGTGTTGTTGATGAAGGTGAAAAAATCTATTGCATTAAGATTAGTGACTGTCTGGATCAACCAAAATGGACCCTCTGTTTGCAGGTATAGTGGTGGGAAAAAGTTTAACGTAAGTTTTGCAGTTGGACTGATGCATGTGAAACCCTCTAAGTATGGTTTATTATCTACTCACATGCATTAAGAAGCTTTTGGATTCAAGTCTGTGATAAGACTTTTCAGTGATTGTTGCTGTAAAACATTGGTGTGTTTGCGATATATTCAGTAGTTGCATATCCTAATTCCACACCTGAGAAAAGCATTTCAGTGTATTTCACCAAAGACTGATTTCTGAAATATTTTTTACATCGACTTTGTGCCTCAGTGAATCTGCTGCAGTTGCTTCTAGATTTGCTTTCTGGAAAGTGTTGAGACAAAATGAAATTTGGATTAACTTAATTGATCCAACTCATTACTTTATGTTTTCAGACCTGAAAGCAATAAGTTTACTTAGTGTAAGAAACACTGAAGTGTCTACTTAGGGAAGTCCAGTGCCACCTTTTAAAGTCCAGTAATCATGTGTGCAGCTTCTTTCAGTTTTTTTCTGTACTTTATTTTGCATCCGTATAAATTGCCCCATGAAACATTTTTGTATGTATTACCATTATTGGAATTTTAAATGCAAATATTCAGTAGTTGTTGTAATTCTGTAACAACATACCCATTTTCTTCATTTGTAACACGAATTGTAGTCCTAGTGCTTGACATCAGAGTCCTTCAGTAAAGCTCAGCTAGCTGAGGGTAGTCCAATGAATACATATCCTGAATATCTTTCAGGTGATTTTGCCGCCGGGATATCCAACTGCAGAGCCACCTATTTATCAACTAAAGTAGGTGAAGTTTTCTTGCAAACATTTGTGTTTCCTGAATTGACACTGTTAATTGTTTACCTGTAAGTGGGAGTTTAGTTAAAATACTCCTTGAATTAAAGTGCACTGGGAATGGGGGATGTTTCCAGCAAGGATATTCTATTCTTTATCCTGCTTTTTCCAAGATGTTTACAGCTGGAATCTTGATGGTTGGCAAAGTTATATTTTCAAGGTGTTCATCACGTTTATTTGGGAATGTTGGAAGCAGCATATAGCACAATTTTCACTGCATTTCTTTTCATTCTAGTGCCCCTTGGCTTCGAGGACAGGATTATACGGAACTAGCAAATAGCTTGGAAGAAATATATGTGTAAGTTCAAGTGGAATATAGTAAAAGGAGACAATGTGTTTTCAGTTTCTATTTATTCTGCCCTTGAATGTTGAAACACAGGATGCAAAAACGTTTGGTTGTGTCTGTGAGCATAAGTGGCATACCAGTTTTTCTTGAAAGCTAAGGGATAAGTAGGTTTTAAAATAAACACATGCAGAATCTATTAACTGGAATCTGGAGCATCGTGGACTGTTTGTTATCACAGTGTGCAGCTAACAACAAGGCATAATGAATGCATAACAGCATTTAGAAATACTCAAATTACGTGATTTTGAATTGCTGTGGATGTCGGATAGAAACTGTAGCAATTTTATATGGTTTATTTATTTCTTTCAGATCCCAAAGATAATATAAAATAAATGAAAAAAAAAAAGGAAGCACAGTCTTGCCCCAGATAGTGAAATCTGAGCATCTTGCATAAGAAATGTTTTTTTAATGCTATAAGGGAGAGAGTACTTAGCTTGCATAAGGGTTTTTTACTTTGATTAACTGGGTTTCTTAGCTAATTAAGCAACAGCTCATTTAAGCAAGGAAAATTTAATTTGAAGTGTTAAAAAAGCACAAGGATTTTAAGTGAAAAGTTCTGTGTGATCACATTCACTACAGTTGTTCAGTGAAGGAAAAAGGACAGAGGTTGTCCTTAATGCTGTCCAGATTCGAAGGATTTGATGGAGACTCTACCACAGGTAGAGCTGCTTTAGGTGGTTATTTAAATGACCTGAGCATCTAGCACAGGTTGGCACATGAGGACTCTGAGCATGGTTCTTTTTTTGTTCCCCCCTCTGCAGCAGGCTGTCAAATTATACTGGTTCCGTCCCTTGTAACCCCCTTCTGTCTGCATCAGCTGCTGTTCAGAGCCCTCGCTGGTCTGCTCTCACTTTTGTTTGTTCAGCAGGAAGTGAACATATTTGTACTTTGGGCCTTATATGTCATTTTAGATTGTTTAAAAACCTGGAGTAATCACTGATGTACACAGTATTTGTGAAAGCCTTTTATCTATTCGGTGTCTGAATGGTTGTCAGATGAACAGAGATACTCTGCGTCGTTCACATTGTGTTTGTCCAGGTTTCTAGTCCCTAGAGATCTAAGTTGTGAAGGTCTGCAGTCTAAACCAATGTGAACTGTACTGTCAATTGCTATGGAAAAAATGGATAATTATAGATCACAAGACTGTTTTGGGAGACACGAAGTGTAATTTACAACTCTTCAGAGACTGTAATTGGGTGATGGCTGGACAAATTGCTATTTACTTTCATAAAGCAGGGAAATTTTATTCCTTTTCTAATCTTTTTCATTCCATCACTAAAAAAAAAGTCTTCAAGTATTAAAGTAGTGCTTGTGTACAATAAGCAGTGTGAAATCAGGGTGTTGAATTGTTCTGGAGCCTGTCTGGATTTTGAAGTCAGAGCTACAAGTTGATGAAATCCTTATTTTTGCTTGAATATTTTTCTTAAAATATGTATGTTTATTTGAATTTGATAGTTTCCACAGCAGTGCTATATACATTAAGCAAAGTTTAAAGATGTAATTTTGTTACTTACTGGTGCCCAGATGGTGGCAGTAAGAATAAAATTAATGAGAAACCATTAGATATCTACGGCCCTAAATCTTTAGTTTTGTTTCTTAGACAAACACGCGCAGTTTATAACCGTTATAACCATTTGAAATGTGTTTTGAGTTGTTTGGGTCCTGCTGCACAAAAAGGAAGCATTTCTTAACTCCTAACATGCATATATAAAACGTGTTCATCCCATCCTCTCCCAGTATGCTCATACACATCTGTGCCCCCTGAGTGAAGTCTACTAGACCTGAATCTTTATCTCCCTGTGCTATAGCACTGCCTATTACCCAAACTGTAGTGTTTCATTCCAGTGCTCCACTGACCTACCATCACAGTCCACCAATATGTGTTTCACCCAGTGAGCTACTGAGGCAGAACTATACACAAGCCTGCCTAAGCTCTTTATCTCACTAACTTATGTTCTATTTCTGTGTGTCTGAAATCTGTATGTTATTTGATGTACTTTCCAAGTGAAATCTGTAGAAGTGATTCTTCATTTACCATGAGTTTTTACTTCCAGACAGAACCTTGGTGAAAGTATACTGTATTTATGGGTGGAGAAGATACGAGAAGTTCTGATAGAAAAGGCACAGTCTTCAGATCCAGGTACTTCAGAAAATACTTGGGGTTTTCATTTTCCTTCTTGTTCCGCTGCAAAGTAAGATTTCATGCAAGTTAGCTTATGCCCACTTTTGAATTGGATCTAAATATCAGAAAACAGTCTCCAGTGTCATGGCTTACTGTTTTACAGTGATGGTGTCCCTTTTTAAAAAGCAGTAGGGAAAAGAAGGTGGGGGTGGCCTGTGAACTGGAACAAGGTCCTCAGTTCTCTCAGGAATGCAGTTACTTGTATGAAAGGACAGTGCTGCCCACAGGTGCATATGCAAATGAATTATTCATACCAGTAATTAACTTCTGGTGTTGAGTGCACCGTTGGAGGATTGGGATTCAAGAGAAGATAAACTTCAGGGGAATATGCAGACAAATGACCAAGTATTCCATCATTTTACTTTTTCATCCTTCCATTCATTTTACTGTATTGGGATGAGAAGTACATCATCAGTAGAGCTGCAGTGATTCTTCTGCTGTTATTCTTACAGAATTTGTGTGAATTCACAGTTGTTCTTTCAAAAAATGGTGGAGGGGGTTTTGTACATTAAAATGTTAAATTGCTATGGAATGTGTGAGTGACATGCATGCATGCACATATGGCAAAAGGAAACAGAACTGCTTTTCTCTGTTGGGTTTTATCTTTTTCTGGTGAGAAATAGAAGTCTGAAGAGAAAAAAAAATAATTTTCGGTGTTGTTCCATGGTAAGGTCCAGTGTTAGTCTTTCAGTAAAGTGCGCATTTTGTTGCTACATCACAGACATTGGAGAAGTCATTTTTCACTGACATGACTAAAGGAGTGGACACTGAGAAGTGAAAATTTTATTGACAATATTGGAAGTTTGGATATTTTGACCACAACCTTATGGCTTCTGTTTTTGAACATGCTTTATCACCCGTCTGTTTTTTTATGGAAAATACATGTAAGCACATCATAGGCCCTGTAAATAGGAATCAAACTGTGATATATTAATTTGGCTCTAAATCCAGATGTCAGAACCCTGTATATTTCCTCCTTTGTTATTGACTATTACTTTTTGGATGTTCTGTGCATGAAGGAAAACAGGATTTTGGGAATCCCAGAATACTTGAAGCATGTTGAGAGAGATGTTTCAAATCTAATAATTTTACACCCTCGTGAAGTAGCATCGAGCAACAGCTCTACATTTTTCCCCAAATGGCCAGTAAATGACTGTAGTTTTTGTGAAGCAGCAGATTCATTTGATCTCTAAATTCATATTAAATGTCGCATTTTGAATGTTTAATGGAAATAGTAAACATTATTGTTCTTTTTTTCTTAGAAATACTGTTACTTAGTATTGAAACAAAATCTTCTGGAAGGATCCCATAGTATGAGTATTTTATTTTTAATTCTCAGGAAGTTCTAAGTTAATACTGGGCTGAGTACTTTGAGTTTTGTTGTAATAATTGTTACTATTCTGCATTTAAAAATTTTTAATGTCAAACTGTTTTGAACTGAAAAGCCAGAGACTTTTGAGAAAAAGCGTTTGAAATTTTGTCTTGCTTGTCTTGCAAAAAATGTGTGATAAATTCTACTACTTGTATCTTAATAGAACCAGATATTAAGAAAACCACTGAAGAAGTTGATGAAGATGATGGAGATGATTTTCTCCTAGACTATCAGCCCATTCAGGAAGATCAAATTAAAATGTTAAATTACACGACATCTGGAAGTCAGGAAGGTAAAAAATATGCTCTTGTTAATTCTGTTGAAATAATTTAAAAGAGGCCTGAAGATTCTGCTTTTCTACTCAGCTTTAGAGTAAAACTAGTGACAATAGAATTATAATGAAGTTTAATAACAGTGATTTAAAAATGCAACATGCTTTTGGTGTGTTTGTGTGTTATTTTCTGTACTTCATTTTAACAAGTCCCTTTTTTTGAAGTTGAGACATTCTTTACTTTTATAGCCACATGCATTGTTTCTGTACTCTTAAAAGAAAAGAAACCCTCCCTTGTTTGTGACCCATAGATGAAGAACTGCCACCCATACATCATGGAAACCCAATCACAGATCGAAGGAGCACTTTCCAGGCACATCTGGCTCCAGTGGTGACAACCAGACAAGTTAGTAGAGATCAGTTCTTCTCCTTTTGCTTTTACTTTGAGCTTGACAACATATTACTGAAATACTTGGTATTTGCCATATATGTCGGTCTGTCTGTCTGTGCATCTTTCTGTGCTAATGTTTTCTGAGTAGTCATCGGTTTCTCGCTTTCACTGTCAGCTGAATAATTCTAGATAACAGCTCTGCAATGCTTCCTGCTATTCTTTACCACTATGTGCATTAGATGTAAGAGAATAAGAACACTCTGATTTGACTTCTGGATGTTGGCAGGTTTATCATAAGATACTTGGAAGTTACTGAGTCTATCATGTGTTAGCTGGAAAAGGGATTAAAATGGGTTTATAAATGTTTTCTGTCCTTCAGAAAGGAATTCTGCTGAACAGCACACTTGGATCATGCATAAGTAAATCTTTATCATGACCTAATTGAGAGGGGTTTGGAGCTTCTCTTGTACATCACTTTCCATCTGCTACCATCAGCCTCCTTTGGTCATCCCTGTTTAGTGGGGAAACTGCTGTTCTTTTCTTTTATTAACTCAGAGTTAAACCTTGAGGGGATTTTTCTCTTTCTTTTTATGCAATTTTAGGTTTTATTTTAAGAATTCTTGGTAAGGGATGTTGTCAAGTGCTTCTTGAAGTTCCAGGTAAGCTAGGTCTGCTACACGCTCAGTGACTATGAAAAAACATTGACAGATTGATGGGGTTTTTAGGCTGATTTCTCTGTAAAAAAGCTGTAATGTTTGAAGCTGTCTGTGGTTTGTTTTGTTTTTTCTTCCCCCTCAGTAGTTTGCTTAGTGTGAACATAAGAATTGGTCTCTGAATCCTGGCATCCCTTCTGGAGCACTTTGACCTTTAAAGTTCACATACACTGTACATTCATTTGGGTTTTTGTGTGTGTAGGAACAATCTCACAAATCATGATAAAAGGGTGAGAGTATTTTAAAATGAAAAGGATATGTTAAGCCAATGATTCCCATTTCTTCCCTTTCTAAAGCAACAGAGTTCATTTATAATATATATATTAAAGAATCACTTAAAGAAGATACAGCTGTAGCACAAAAATGAATCTTGAAAGTATGTTTTTAGGAATCTGGTAGCTGGCAAATAAGTAGGCAAATAAAGTGGTGATTGTTTCATATGACTTGTGCTTTAAGTCCATGTATTGAAACTTACTGTTTCAACTTACTGTCCATGTGTATAAAAGTGTATTAAGAAATACAAGTTGTCTTCCTTCAGCATTCAAAGTAAGGAGAAGACATGTCTGAAGCAATATTCTCCATTAATAACAGGATTGTTTTCATTGAGATATCTTTTATTTGAGGTGATTTTTGTCAGTTGAATTTCTTCAAGAAGAATTGGAAATAGCACGGTATAGCTAGGGCAGATATTAAATATATCTATTGATTACTCCTCTGAGACATTCATGTTTGAATGAAAGTTTTTTTACTTGCCAGGCATGTTTTCCCAGTCTTTCTCAACTTCAGCAATGTTTTATGTTATGTACTAAAATGATGTCTTAATCAAAAGCTCTCTTTTTTGCTAGACCCTTGGAAAGGGTTGAACGATTGCTAGCTTGTTTACTTAGAAACATATGATGAAGTGATATTGGTAAATGTTTTGAATTTGGTACTTCTTCAGAGCAAAGAGACATGATGGGAATATCTGTTTTCTGGGAAGTACTGACACTTTCAGACCGCTAATAGGACATTTTCTGGTTTTACCGTTCTTTCTGTTAAGTGGAAACTGTGAAAAAAAGCATGTTTGAGGAAGAAGGAAAAACTTGAAATGTAGTAGGGGTTTCTAAACTTCATGTTTTTGTGAAATAACTAAAAGCAGTGTGTAGTGGGAATATGTATGTCAAGTTGTGTTCTATTCCAACTTAACTTTATTGTTAGAAGAGCAGGCAGATGCAATTGATACTTAATACTGACTAAAAATATTTTCCAGATCTTACTGTCCCTTGTTTAATAAAGCAATTTGACAATTCTACATCTTGAGCAATAATATGAATGTACACAATGTACAAATTCAAGGGACAAGCTGTTTTCAGTATCCCAGAAAAATTGTTTAAAACAAGTATGAGAGTACTGAGAAGCTGCTTCTTGAGTTATCATACTGAACATTTTATGTCAAAGCATGAAATCGTTTCATTGTAGTGCTAGGGAGATTTTTTTTAGCAGTGATATTGAGAGGGATGTATGAAATCGCTGTTATAAAAGGAAGTTTTTTATCTGTTGTTTTCTATAGGTAAAAAGAGTTCTTGAGAAATTATATGAGAACAAGAAAATTGCAAGCGCTACCCACAACATATATGCATACAGGTGAGACACAAACAGTGATTTTAATTTTTTTTTAGTGTTCTTTGACAGATGAGTGCAGGACCTGAGAAAGAAATTCCTTCCTACTAAATTCCTTGCTGTTAAAAGAAATTCTTTGCTTTAGAGAGTAGGTTTCTTACTTGTATGGTAAATGTTGCAGGTGTTATTTTGAATTTGAGGTCAAGAAAGTAGAACATACAGTAGAAAAGAAGCAGCAATAGGAATAGAAAAAAAAAGTGGATTTGAACATGTGTTGGTATACTTTGTGTAGTATGTCTGAGCATGGAAATGCTACATCATCCTGAAGTAAATGTATTTTCACTTGGGTGAAGTAACTTCTTTTTCCCCCCCCCCCAACCTTATATTTAGAAATAGCTGAAAATGTTCAATTGAAATAAGAGTCGAATCAGAAAGCCTGATGCAGACATCTGGCATATGAAGTTTCAGCTGAAATACAAGAAACTTCAGGGATTATGAGAAACAGGTAAAATTGAGTTTGGCAGTCATCTGCCTCTGGCAACTTTTGTGAACACAGCTTATGTGAAATGAATTGGTCACAGTCCAGATTGCAGTGTAGCTTTTCTGAGTAATGTAAGTGACAGTAAAAGGGAGCCCTTTCATTTCTGAAGGAGCCAGTCATCTGAAAAAGCACGTACAGATGCTGATCCATTCATGCCCATCCTGGTGTGATCCTAATGAAACATGAAATGAGAGCAAGTGAAAGCTTATTTTACCAAAAAGTAAAAGCTTCTACCTAGGTTAGAAGTTTCTGTAAAGAGGGCATTTTTGTTCTTACAGATGATTATCTGGCTTCTTTCACTCTTATTATCCAAATCCACTTGAAAAAAAAGAATGAACAAGCACATACTTACTGCTTCCTCTTTGTCATCTAATACTAGAAGCCTCTTTCTCATTGTGTCACCTGTAACTAAGTTCAGAAGTTAGGAAATAAGTTGGTAACAAACCAACTTATTGGTCAGTAGACCTCTGAGCATTACTTCTGGAAAATTAGACCTGGGCAGCTGTCCTTTTTATGAAACAATACACCCAAAAGTTTACTGCAGAGCCCCCTGAGGGAGGAGATGACATGGAGAATCCAAAGGCAAATTTCAGTAATAGTTTTGCTGCTGAAATACAGACCTAATTAATTATTCATAATGTTTTTGTCCAAGTTCTTCCAACTTCTAGGTTTATACCATAATTTGAATCTGTATCTGATAGAGCTGGTTTCTGCTAGATGTAATAATTAGGCTGAAAGTCTGGGTATTTTTCTGATTAGGGACTTTAAACTGGAATGACTGGAGTTTACCTGAAGTAGTTAAAGTCTGTGTAAAAGCTTCTCAAACTTGTTCTACTGTACAGATAAACATTTGTGGTTTACCCTATGCCTCATCCTGTTTTCATGTAAATGTCTGTAGTAGAGAATTAGAATTGTTACACATGTGTATGAAAGATCTGAGACTTTATTAATCATGTAGAAATGTTAGTTGATTGACATTTTAAAATCCATTTTATGTTATTTTTTTTCTTTTATAGAATATACTGTGAAGATAAGCAGACATTCTTACAGGATTGTGAAGATGATGGAGAGACAGCAGCAGGTGGCCGTCTTCTCCATCTTATGCAGGTTGTAGAAATTAATCTTTGACTTCTGTAAATCTTGAATTTAAATTGATTTTAAAAATCACTACAATGTAAATAAGCTTGTAGAAGATTTTTTAAACTTTTGTTCTGCTAACAGCCAGCCAGATGACTGCTTTCTCAAGGTGAAAGGAGAAACACAGACCAGGACTTAGAAGTCTCAGAGCACAGAAACAAGTAGTGTTTCATAGGTGGCAGGAATAGTTTGAATGGGTTAAAAGAGAACTAAGTTTTAATTCCTGTGCTTCCTGTGTGGTGTAAGGTACACAGAAAATGAAGACTGGGAGAAGCTGACTGTCAGAATTTAACAGCTGACCTGTGCACAACCTTTCATGTGGCTACCTCGAGTAGACGTAATAAAAAGACACTGATACATGAACTTGCAGAGTAGAACTTCAAATACAAAAGGAGTGAAGGAGTTGTTTTGATCATTTAGTCTGTTTTGTTGTGCTGTTTCCTGTTCTGGGTCCTTAGCCCTCATACTTCCATGTGTTTTAGTCTTCAAGTGTTGAAGTAATAGTTGGCTACTAAATGTGAGTTGAGATTGATAAGTTTTGGTTCAAGCTGCAAGCCCTCATAAAGCCATAATTAAAATAGCACAACTACAGGTGATAGCAGGGTACATCCTAATGCTGTGCCTCAAGTCACTTAGCTGTGTAAGCAGACAATATATTTATTTTTATTTTAGATTGATGTCCTGTTCACAACAGGAACTTTACTTTCCTGTCCATTTCTTGCTTGAATATTCTTTTGCTTAATACGTTGCACTCTTATTCCTGGAGCCTTTCCCCTGCCCCCAAACTTCCTTTTTTTTTTTCTGAAAAAAATATAATTGATAGAAACATTTTGACATTTTTAATTTTGAACTTTTTCAAACTTCCTAAGTAACTCAAACCAGGCTTGGGAAGGTTGAATAAATAAACAAACTTTGGTTATGTAATATATGCTAGTATAAATGCTAAGTGTGAAAACATTATTGCTCTGAAAATAATGCAAAGAAACAATTTGGCAGTTACTGTACTTCAGTTTGTTCTGAGCTTATCAGCTTTTCCTCAGCATGTTAATATGTGCTTTTGAAACTTGTCTAGGCACTTATTATTCCATAAAAATCCTGTTTAGAAAGTGACATGAAGAATCCCCTTTCAAATGTGAATGTGTGATAGAGATCAGAAAAGTTCAATTTTCAGACATAGGAAAAGATTAAAATAGTTTATGGTCTGATTTCTAGATGTTCATAGATCTTGTAGTTTTTTTGTTTTGAGCTCTTAGGACATATGGGTATGAAAATTAGGTGATTTAAAACATTTATTGTTGCTGAACTTTCCATTTTTTTTGGTTTTTTTTTGCAATAGAAATCAATTTTGTTTCAGATAAGCCCAGCATTTCAAGATAGCACTTTCTAGTTACGAGAAACTATATTTTAGATTAGTAGCATCCTGTTTACTGTCAGCAGTTGTTATACATAGACTTTATGGCCAGTACGTAAATGTAGAGTAGAAAATGCCTATCACAGAACATGGCCCCAATCCTTTTCATTTTAAAATTCTAAGAATATTTCTGTTTTCACAAACAATGATTGACTCTTCTAATAATATTGTTCAAATTAGTCAGATAGCTGGTTTTTTTCTTTAACAGAGATGATTAATGGTTGTTGACATGCACATGTTAACAGTACTAGCTTATGGCATTTTATTTATCCATGTGTACAATGCCTGTGGCCTGGCCTAGCCTTATCCACCAACACTTCCAAAAATGTAAATCAGCTTAGTGACAGACTAATAATTGATCATACCAAAGAATAAGAGATGTAACTCAGTAATTTTTTAAAATACAAGATAGTAGACCTTTTTTACGTTTCAAATTGGTGTCAACAGTAAACCAGGTTCAATTAAAAGATAACAACTTTTATTTCTTTCTTTTATTCACAGATTCTGAATGTCCACAACGTGTTGGTTGTGGTGTCCCGCTGGTATGGAGGTATTCTCTTGGGACCAGATCGTTTCAAACATATAAACAATTGTGCAAGAAATGTACTTGTGGAATACAACTATGTACCGTCAACGGTATGCTTCTGCCCTTTAGAAGGAAGGCATTTGCACGTGAACTTGTGTGAATTTCCACAGTTAGATGAAGCCAGAAGTAAAGTAATATGACCTGTGTGAATGGATGAACATTATAGAAGTAAAATTTTCTTAAATCCCAATGAACTATGAACACTGTTCATATTAAAAATAATTCTCATGGGTGACCTTGGGAGAATACTTGTGGTTTACACGAATATTTTTTAAATTTTGAAATGCTTGTTTTTCATTTCAGGAAGAATCATCTAGACAAGCTGGAAAGAGCAAAAAGATAAGGAAGGACAACAAGAAGAGAACAGAACACTAATTTATTTTTAAAAAACTTTAAAAGATTATTTTGTACATATTTATACAAAGAAAACCTGGACCTTATTGCCTTATCTGATAGAATGGACATGTTGTATTCAGAAGAGAATTCAGTAAAGCCATAGATATATTTTCATCTCGTTTTGTGGTTTCCTCTGCTGTTCTGAAGTAGAGCTTAGACACAAGCTTTCTGTTTCTTACACATTTGAGCTCTTTGTTATGAGGACAGTGCAGCATCTGGAACCATTGCTCCATTCCATCCCTTCCCACCAAACAACAGTTGACTAATTGAAAACGTGAATTTCTCATCTTCTCCATGCCTGGATTCAAATACCTGTTTTGTGTTAGTAATTGAATTCTCTAGTTTGTTGTATTGAGAGTGGAACTAGAGTCATGCATACAGCAGGTCACTCACAAAGTTTTAGATACTCTTTTTGTGAAGGGAAAGCATGGGGTCGAGTGCTGTGTTTGGAGTGCCTGGTCCTGCCTGTGCAATTCCTGATCAGATGTTAGATAGGACCTGCTTGGTGATATAAGACTGCACATGGGCAGTGACCTAAGAAATGTGATGGAACTACTACAGAATTTCTTTGATGATTGTTCTGTGACAATTGGCACTGTAGGAGCCTGTTGAAAAGATGAGGATTTTGTGTTGCATAATTAAAGGAACCAGTGAAATAGACCATACAGTCAGTGAGCAAAATGAGTCCCCTGTCCTTTAAAATGTCTGGAAGCGGACCATCAAAGTGGAAATGCATTTTTATTTTCACACAATTTCTTTCAGAGAGAGCATGAAGTGCTGTGTAACTGTCTTGTGGACACTTTTGGTTAGAGAAGTTACAGTCTCTTCCCATTTTTGTTTGCAAGCATTTCCTAAATTTAAACTTCCTTTATTCTAAGAAGAAGATACAACAAGGGAAAGAGATTACAAAAATGTCTGAAAACAACTCAACTTTTTAAATTCTGCTGGAACATTATTTTTAATGTTAAACTGAAGCAGCAGTTTTAACCAATTTTGTTATCAAATACTATAAGGTTTTTAAGACATACTGCCCACTTGTGGAAGAGTTACAAATTTCCTTATCTGAAAAGAAAGAAAAGAAGCATTATAGAATTAATATATACCCAAAGTACAATTGCCTGTCATAAAAATATGTCAATGAAGAATCAAACATTACCAGGAAAAGGTGAATAGTGGCTTTTGTCTTTTTGGCCACTCCATTGTCATATCTTTATTTTACTGTTTTTGCTTTGTTATTATGAAAATGAATCAGGAGTACAGCTGAAAACAGGTTAGTCATTACAGCATTAGAGTTTTCTACAAGGTACTATCAGAATGATTTTTTTAGTTTTTGTGTTTCAAATGACCAGACCAAGAGTTTATATCTGCGCTCTGATTGGGGTACTTCGTTAGCTGAGTACCTTCTGAAGAACTGCTTGGTGGTTTCACTATCAAACACTTCCTCTAAATGTCCTACACCCATCTGGAAATCTTCCAGGTGATTGAAATACGGAAAGTCACATTTTTAAAATCCTAACTTTTAAAAGTGGAGATAATTGTCTTTCTCACATCAGCATACCAATTCTGGACTGTAAGTAATTTCTTCATATTGTGGGTAATTCAGGGTGGTGTTTCTACTGTTTAGTATGTGTTCTTCCTTAATGTGGGGGAAAGAAGGAAGGGAAGAGAAAGATGGGACGTTTACTTATGAATCCTTTTGATGTGTCCATCTTTGCTATGCATTTATTGTTTAGCATATCTATTTCAGTGAAAAATGAAAGCAGTTTAGTAGCCACTTCAATATTTTTCTAGCTAGATATGTTCTAGACTGATTTAATCATAGTCATAGCCACACACACAAAAAAATTCTGCTAAAAGCTCGTGAAGTGGATCTCCTATCGAACTTCATATGTATAGATGCCTTGCGACACACAGGCTTTCGAAGCATAGTGTTGGAAGAGTTGGATATTTAAGATTCCAAGAAATAAGTTAGATCTAAGATCCAGTAAGAAATTTTGAGGGAGGGCGAGGGAGTACAATTAGGCAGCTATATACTACTGGAAAGCACTCCAAGATTTAAGCCATGTGGCAAGGTCAGCTGGCTCTCATGAAAAACAGTGAAACTGCTGAATTTCGTCTTGAGGCTTCAGAATGGCAAGCAGAAGAAAGGCTACTGGTATTACTTAGTAACTGTGCCATAGTGTGTTTTCTGCAGTACCTGGGCACAAAATAAAGCTTAAATCAGTGATGGACATACATGCTGTGAAGATATTTGCATGGATAATAAAGTTTTGCATTTTTGTACTGCTGCCATTCAAACATTCAGTAAAAGCACTTGGCATACGCTAATGAATTTGTTCCCATAACAGAGGCAAAGACATGACAGCCAACGTTTTTCAGATTTGAGTATCTAAAATTAGACACCAAAGTGTTTTTAGAACCCATAATAAAAATTATTGAATTTTTACAACTGTAGAATACTCACAGCTCTCTGCAAGTGGCTTCATTACTCATACAAAATATAAGCATTTGTGGAAGACACACGATTTTTCCCACCAGTGTGGAAAGAAAAGCCTCATCCTGTTAACGTTAATTGCCAAGCTCTCATTCAGGAAGTCTGTATTTAGTTCCTTGGTTCTGGGGCAACAGCAGCTGGTGCTGTGTCACTGAGGCTGCTGCTAAGATTTTTGAAACTGAGTCCAGTGAGAGTTTTGAATTGATCTCTGAGGGTTGGACCATTACCGGTTAATTTGTCTGGTAAGTAACTGTATGTATGCTTATTTACATCGTATCAGTTTTCAGCCCCATGGCCCACAAAAAGGAGAACAACAGCAACAATAAAGTTGACCACGCCTTTGGTCAGCAAAAAATAGATCACAGTAGAGAGGGACCAAAGGCTTGCTGAATTGCAACAATGTCAGATAAACAAGGATGAAATTAAAAAGTAGTTTAAATTCTCATTAAGATATGTACACAGGATTAAGACAAAAAAATAGAAAAAGTAGTTGTGTATAATGCTAGCAAGCAAAACGCATCAGGAAGGGGGGGAGGAAAGCAAGAAGGAACGTCAAATCAGCTCCCCTGACCTCCACAGATAAGAATCAGGTTGCTTAAAGAACTTGCATTTTAAAATATGAGGTTGAAAAAATCGCATATTTCTTAACCAGAACTCTGCTAGAGTTATGCATGCTTTAACATATGTTAAGAAAACTAGATTTATCTAGCATCAAAAGTTTTTAATTTTTTCCCCTCCTGAGGCAATTTTTTTTTTGGATGCTTACTGGATTTTTCACCCATCCTATTTTAACTCTTTATGAATCTTAACCTTTTGGATAACTTTGCCAGATACAACTTCCTTCCCAGACTGACCTGACCTGGATGCCCACCATGCACAACAGCACTGCCGAAACTCCGCACGCGGCTGCAACGTGTAACGAGACGTGGCCCACCCAGTCGCCGAGCTCCGAATTCTCACTGGGCGTGCTGGTGCTGCTGGCTTTCCTCATGGTGTTGCTGTCGCTGGTGACCATCCTTGGGAACATCCTGGTGATCCTTGCTTTCATTATGGACAGAAACCTCAGGCATCGGAGTAACTATTTCTTTCTGAATCTTGCTGTTTCTGACTTTGCAGTGGGTAAGTCACAGGTGTGGGGCCATGTGCTAATTGTGATGTAGGACTCTTAGGAGCAGCAATGGTGTTTACCTTCTGTGTGTTTTCTTCTGAGAGAACTATTTTGCAGCTGTGTGTGGGGGAAGGATCAGGAATGGTGGAAGCTGCATGAAGTGTTTTAGCAGCCTATGATTTTTCAGGAAAAAAGGATGCTTTATTAGTTAAGCACATAATGTTTAATGCTTCAAGATAAAATACTACTGTGGGAATTTTATGGAATAATAAAGAATGGGAGTTGTTTGTGAAGAGTTTTGGCTGAAATCTAGATAGTCAAATCAAATACAGCCTATGTTGTCTGACAGATCTTGCATGCATGGTCAATATCCTCTATTTCACTCTGCTGTCACACAATACAGATCATCATCTGACGTTTGTGACTAAATAATGACGAATAGTACTTTTAAACGTTTTGCTGTACATGCTCTCTCTAGAGTAATACCTTAGGAATATGTGTTTGTATAGGTAAATAAAAATTACAAATCAAGCAATTTCCAAGAAGTTTGATGCTGCATGTATATTTATACATAGGGACATATTTAGGTTTGAAACTTGTACTGAGAAGAAGTACAATTAAAACACGGGTGTGATGCTCAGTTGGAGACTGATGTATTGCAGTATTCTGGGACGTGTTGGGTGTCTTTGCTAAAAGCCTTGGTTAAGTTACTGAGAGTGTGGAAGGAGGGTTTTAAATAGTTGTGGCTATTTAATGAAATTTGTATTCTGACTTGTCATATCACAACAAATTTTTTTTTTTTAGCGTACACATTTAAGAAGTATACTGAAAGAACAGAGGAAACTTTTCTTAACATTTATTGCCAGTGCCAGAAGTTCAGGGCACTGTCAGGGGGCCAGCTTCTAATAGTCCTGTCCTTGTGATGTCCAGATCTCCTTGTATAATGTTTTGATACCTTCCTGCATATGCTTGATGCCTTCTTCCAACTTATTTCTGCCTTGTTGTGCTGCAGAGCTCTTGCTGCCTGCTCTCCATTTACAGTGCACTGGAAAAAAACAGAGCAGTGAGCAGAAAACCAGTGGACAAACTGGTGTTCTCTCATCTGACTCACAATCTAACATCATACTGCACAAATACCAGCACCTAGCTGAGAAGTACGAGGTAAATAACGGTCTCTGTCAAAGAAGGAAGTACAGCTTGCTTGTCATTACCTACTTTCCATAATTTTTCATTTTGTGATATTATGTTTACCTGAATGTCTAATTTTTATTTATAAATTTGGTTAAAAGCTTTGCCTTTGCCTTAGTTTGACTTTAGAGTCAAACTGATTTGTATTTTTGTAGCTACATAATTTAGATTTGGGGTATGCCTAAATTATCCTTACTTTCTTCTTGATCTAAATTGCTAAAAGCTTGCAGAGTCATTTGCTTATTCTTTTAATGTATCTAACCTATCTGATTTTGACATTCAGCAACCTTTGCTTTGTCTCTGTGCTTCTGGACCTATAGCTGGGTTTGAATACAGATCTCTTGATTCTTAGTAGAGGGAGAACAACAGGAACTGTGAGATTTTTGTGGAAATGGAAACTCAAGATAGTCTGTTACAGGAGTACACACTATTATGTAGTAAATCTAAAGCTGAAACCACAGCTTTTTTCCTGATGTGAATGTTAAAATCTATAATGTTTTGCTCAAAAGACCAAGTGTGTAAATGCAGCGATTCCATTTTGTTGCAGTGTCAATGCTGTTCACTGCATTTCTGCATCCCAGCTGACTGCGCCGTTAGCTCTTCAGCCTCCCAAGGCTGCGCTGGGACTCGGTAGGGTGATCACCTCAAAATCCATTAAAATGAGGTCGTGTTGGTGCTTTCACAACATTTGGATTTAGCAGCCTAAATTTAGGTAGCCATGGGTTCGGCTGGGTCACTCATGTGTGTTCCCACAGTCTGGTGAGTTCCCATAGATAATATCCTATCAGCTTGTCACTGAAAAGTGGTTATTATCAAGATTTATGATGAGAAGAAGTGTTGGGCTGGGTGTATTTACGTAACTGTGCTGTTCTTGTCAGCCTTTTGATCATACAGTTTTAAAAATTAGTCTGAAACTCGTATTTCTGCAAAAAGTTGCTTCTGGAACACTTTCAGGCGCATATGCTTCTAAGAGGATAAAAGCATGGCAATTGGGAAATTTATTGTAGAAAACAGTGGATTACATTGAGGGAAAGATGGCTTTGTTTGTTTTAATTTCAGCAGGTAACACAGAATAGTGTTTACTTCAGTAGATAAACTGAAGTAAACTGCTCCTTCCTTTGGCAGGTGGTGTTAATTGGAGAAGTAACAATGATACATAATAAACACTATACACCTTTCAGAGAGGTATTAATTATAAGAACATTACTAGTACCTAGTTTTTAGTAAAGGTTCTTTGGTTGCAGGATAATACAAAGCCTTCCATGTGGCAATTCCAGTCAGTATTAATCATGCTTTGATCACATACTGCAGAAATGTTTCTCTGCTCTCATGTGGTGCAGTTCTGGCTGACGTGTGCTTTTGGTTTCTTTTTGCAGGGGCATTCTGCATGCCGTTGTACATCCCTTATGCCCTGACAGGGACATGGCACTTGGGAAGAAGCCTGTGCAAGCTCTGGCTGGTTATGGACTATCTTGTGTGCACAGCTTCAGTGTTTAACATTGTCCTTATCAGCTACGACCGTTTCCTGTCAGTTACAAAAGCTGTAAGAATAACATTTCTATTTATTGCTTTATATACATTGAGATTTCTATAAAACTAAGAGTGTTTCACAATTAAAACTTTAAATTGTGTTTTGTTGTTGGTACCGTTCTTTTATGGAGAAATGGTGATGGTTCGATGTTGCATTGGGACTTAGAGATAGGACATTGCCTTGCCTATGACTTCAATGTTACCCTCGTGCCACCTGCACTAGAAATTATTTAATTACACTACACAGGAGATGGGAAGGTCAAGGTGGGAAAGGAACAGCAGGCATGTGGAGAACTTGGGCTTTGGCCATTAGAAGTGGTGGTGGTGATGAAAACTAGGTTGAGTCAAGGATGTGCTTAGGCTTGGATAAATTTTTGTAAGAAGAGGGTATGGAGAGACGTGAGATGGACTGAGTGAAGATCAGATGAGGATCTGAATTACCACGGGGGGTGATTGGCATGTGCTGACAATGAGCAGTTGAGTGGCAACTGATCCCTTGAAGCAAAAAGAAGAATGAATCAAAATATGTGGAGAGGTAAGAGATGTTTCTTGAGTGTTGTCATTCTTCTGTTTCAGAAGATATCCAAGGAATCAAGTAATAAATACTATCATTCACCATTTCTAAGATCTAATTGGTGTTTGGTTGTAGAATCATAGAATGGTTTGGACTGGAAAAGACCTTAAAGATTATCTGGTTCCAACCCCCTGCCATGGGCAGGGACACCTTCCATTAGACCAGGTTGCTCAGAGCTCCATCCAGCCTGGCCTTGAACACTTCCAGGGATGGGGCACCCACAGCTTCTCTGGGCAATCTGTTCCAGAGTCTCACCACCCTCACAGTAAAGAATTTCTTCCTAATACCTCGTCTAAACCTACTCTCTTTTGGTTTAAAACCAGTGCCCCTTGTCCTATCTCTACTTGCCCTTCAGGTCCTGGAAGGCTGGAGTCAGGTCGCTGCAAAGCCTTCTCTTCTCCAGGCTGATGGGTCTGTTTGCTTGAATGTCATGTTCCATATTAGATTGGTAGGTTCTCATTTGGGAAGTGCTGACACGATGCCTTATCACTTTCTCTTCTTCCCCAGTGGTGTGGTTTTGCAGTTGGATTTTGCTGGTTTGTTGTTTTTGTTTGGTTTTTTTTGTAAAGCTGAACAGTAAAGTATAAAAGTCCCTGTATTTAAGACATTAATGAAGCTGCAGAGCTCAGAATGTGAAAAATGTAAATTGAAAGGGCCCCTGTAACCCAGCTGAGATCCATGTTCTTATGGAATTGCTGATGGTCTTCATTAACATGATCACATTCTGTTTTTCTTCTTTAGGTTATTAGGATGGAGTGAGACCAGGAATGTGTAACAGGGCTGTTATCTAAAGAAAAGACACCGTGCTTCCTCACAGACTTGGGATCAACCTCTGTCTCTGCTGCAAACCTAGCCTGTGGCCAGGGTCCAGTCCCTCCAGACTTAACAATTCGTGAAGCGTGCCCAGCTTCCTGTTTCTGTCTCTAAATTGAGCTGCTTGTGGTCTTGCACAGGGTGGCAAATTCATTACTGCAGACCAGAAGCTGTGCACGGAGCTAATATGATGCTTTAAGATGTAGAGGAGTCTGAATCTTCAGGCTACAGATATTTAAAACAGAAAATCCAAACCAACATGTATAACCCTGCACTACTGCTCTGATACTTGCTGCTGAAATAGGGACAATGCCCTTTGTGTGGTGCGTGGCTGGGAAGGTGCCATTCATTACCCTCTGTGTAGCGTGCAGGTGCTCTGCTAATGAACAGCATAGGAAGCTGACGAGGAAGGCAGCAGTTCTGAGGAAAGCCTGAGATGCCAAATGTTGAACAGTATAGAGGAAATAAAATTGTCCAGCTTTTCATTAACTTACCTTCTTGTGCAATGAAAGATGCAGGGGAACAAGAGTATGGCTGGGCTGTTACAGGGTGGGCTTAGCTCTTGTATTTCCTAACTCTGGATGATTTTATTTTAATTCTTGATATCCTGTCTGGGTAGACATGAAAGCATCAAGATTTTCAGTAATGGAATGAACTGTTTACAACAGTTCATTCCATTACTGAAAATTTTTAAATTTAGTATTTAATATTAAAATAGAGTGATTCAAAAAGGCAGGGGATGTTATAGTATATGTCTGGGATAGATTTTTCAGCTATGGCAAGAGGAAACAGCATGAAAAATTATATTGTCTGGTGTTTGCAGTCTCACATGGCAACCTGTCTGATATAGAAGGCTTCTACTTTTGCTGGGCATGTAGGAACTCCCACAGCTGCCTTCACTCTCTGCTGAGCCTGGGCTGATGAATCATAAACCTATTTCTTACCAATTCCTTATTGCTACTTTACTGTGTGGTGGAAACAAGCTATATCCTTTCACACCTGGAAGCCAAGTGATAGTTTAGCCATCATAATTTCTGCTCCTCTCCTATCCCCAGTATTAAGATAAATCACAGAGCTACAGTGTATGGAGAACAAGACTAGCAGTTTTTCAGAACCTTACACAGTGAAGATGTCCTAGGTGTCTGGGGAGATACAGAACAAATATTACATTTGGCTTGATTATGTATGTTTTTTGACATAATTTTTCCAAAATGTTATCTGAATATGTGACACATCCTTCTCCCTCGCAGGTATCTTACAGAGCCCGGCAGGGAATAACATCCAGCCCTGCCATCAAGATGGTGGCCATCTGGGTCTTTGCCTTCCTCCTCTACTGCCCAGCCATCCTGTTTTGGGAGCATGCGGCCGGATACAGCGTGGTAGCGGCAGATCAGTGCTACGCCGAGTTCTTTGACAACTGGTACTTCCTCCTGTGTGCATCCACCCTGGAGTTCTTTGTGCCGCTGCTCTTGGTGACCTACTTCAACATGCACATCTTCCACAACATCCAGAGGCGCCAGCGGCGTGGCAGCGTGCAGGACTGTGAGCCTCCAAGGAGCAGCAGCTCATCCTGGAGGTTTTGTGGCTTGCCAAGGCCAGGGGCCTCATCTCCTTCGTCGGAAGCAGAGGACAGTGTTTCATCACTAACGAGGCAATGGAGACCAGCAGTGGTGGCTAATGGTCCATCTCGAACAGAAACCAGTTCTACAGCTCTCAAAAGGAACTTTTCTGCTTCTTTCTATTCAAGGACTGGATCCAAACTGCAGCGGGACAAGAAAATAGCGAAGTCTCTTGCCATAATTGTGTGTGTGTTTGCCATCTGCTGGGCCCCATACTCTTTATTAATGATTATCCGTGGGGCCTGCCAAGGAAAGTGCATCCATAGGTCCCTGTATGAAGCAACATTTTGGCTTTTGTGGATCAATTCCTCTTTGAACCCATTTCTTTACCCTCTCTGTCATATGAGGTTTCGAATGGCTTTTCTGAAAATATTATGTCCCAAAAAGTTTGCAACATTGAGATCTGGTAACACACCTTCTATTTAGAGAGGTGAAATAAATGTCTTACAGATAAGGTTCCTCTGTTATTTAGTGATACCTTTTCATATATATCATCAGCATACACAGAGGAAAAAACCATTTGTTTACTAATGACATTGGTTAAGTGTGCAGCAGAGTTATGTAGTTGCCCCGATATTGCTAATTTTCAGGATCTCATTTTTGGTGTTGCTGGTATGGTGCCAGATTAATTACCATGTAGTGCATTGAAAAGAATAATAAGCTTATCTTGGTTTGTGGGTGTGAGGTATATTTTTTCCTTCTTTATTTCCCCCTTTGTTTAATATATAGAGTTGGCACTGTGAAAGAACTCTTATATCGCTATCTCTGTAGAGTCACTGGAGGGAGATACCTGCTCATGTATGTGTTGAAGTGAAATTTATGTCCTATTTGTGAACTTAAAGCTATCAGTGAAGAAGCAATTCTACTACATTTTTAAAAGGTTGTAAAAATACTTGCAGAAGCAGTATATTTTCATTTTATAAACTGTTATGTAGACAAGAGAGTGCCCTCTCTTTGTTATAGTCCCCACAGTGAGCAAAATGCAAGTGAATGGACTGCCTAACCTGTCATATCTGTCCTTTTCAAATTTTAATGTAGTTCCTACCTGGTGTTGCAGGACACAGTATGTGTAAGTTAGTAATTCTGAATGATTTTCACAGAATGAAATTTTCCATGGTAAGAGAATTTTGAGATTGGTTATCAAAATTGTCACAGATATAAATGGTTGTCAGTCTTTTCACCCATACTGCTTTTTCACCTGACAGTGGCTGCCTCTTTGGTCACACTTAAATGATATTTAGTGCCAGATCTGTGCACTATGTGATTGCCCAAAAGATAGGCCAGGCTTGGGCACATGATCACATTCCCATTGAATTAGCAGAGCAAGCAATGCTAACTTCATACTGGATTTATGATTTTGGCTGGCTGTGCAAGAATGGACAATAGCCTCTCCAGTGTAAAGCTTTGCAAGTGCAAAGATATTCCATCAAAATATCTGGAACAAATTTGATCTGACAGAGTGATTTTTATACTAGATCAGTTCTTTGTGTCCTGTTACTGTGACATTATATGGATTTTCTCTGCCACAGAACAAGTATCAAACTGGATTTTTTTCTACTGGGGAGCAAGGGCCATATTCACTGCTTGAGAATGGGGTTTACAGAGGTCTGGAAGCTGACACGGAGATGTCTTAAGCAGCTCCTAACAAACAAAGCAGTTGAATGTCCAGTGCTGAAAGGAGTGAGTAGATGTGTTGGAGAAAGCAGTGGAGCTTGATTACACCCCATTCCATGTGCCAGACTTTCTGATCATGTATTGAGTATTGCAACTCACCCAGAAGGCTTTCACGGATGGGTAAGTGAAAGTCACTGGCTACATTTTTTTCTCTCCTTTTTTGTAATTTTATTCCTCTTTGTTTATAAATATGAAAATGTATAAAATATGGAAAGAGAAATCTGATGCACGGAACAATGAAGGGCAGTAGTCAATTTAAATAGTTTTTAATCTAATTTGAAATTGGCTGTAGAATTGTTGCCATAACAGAGTACTCCTTTGCAAACACCATTCAAATGCATGGAAGCAGCTTAATTATAGCACGAAAGTTGATGGCTTCGAAGAGCTAGAATGTCTTTCTGTTCAGAGGTCTGGAACCAAAGACTTCTCTTCAGTTGGTCAGTTTATAAGTCAGTTTCTTTCTCTTCAGTCTACAGGTCAGTTTTCACACTGGTGGAAGGTTATCTTTCACCGTTCGTTCTCGGTGTGCTTCCTTGCCTCACATGGATAGTGTTACGGATTGCGAGACTGATTGCTAAGAGAGATGCAGCTTCAGGAGGAGGTCGTTGATTCAGCACAGCTGTTTTTACTGTCATGAGCTGTGGTGCTGGCAGAGACTGTGTGGGGTTTAGATTTTTTAAGCATCACAGAAAAACAAACACACACACAACGTTAAAACATTTATAGAATAGCTGGTGTACTAAACATCTGTTAAATAGAGAAACTGAAGGTAGGCCCGAGATAGAAATGTATTTGAGTCGTCTGCTTTTCTATCCCTATGCTTTTAGTATAAAAATTCAGTTTGCATTTTCTGCTTAAAGAATGTGTTGTTCAATTTGGAAAAATAACCTACAAAATAATTGACTAGATAAACTGAATCCACATTTTGCAGTGCTGGAAAACTAGTTTGTCAGGGAATTTGCCAGCACAATCTGCAGTGAATTTGAAACAACATAGCGTGGTGAAGCTACTAGAGATCACTCTTTTTTAGAGTCGGTTTTACACACACAGTGTTCAAACTGTTTTCTCACACCACTCCTGTGTATTAGAAGAATTTGTTTTATTTTTCTAATGGTTGAAAATTTTGCTTCGTGCTCCCAGGGTAAGTCAAGCACTGGGTTGCTGTTCCCATAGCTTTAAAACTGTCTTGGTCAGGGTGGCATCATAAATATTCTCCCTTGTAAATCATAAATCAGACATTTTTCACAGTTATGGTAAGATACTTATTCTTTTGAGCTTTTGTTCTTATGCCCTGACTCAAATGGATGTTTCTTGCCAAAGGGGTTTCTAACCCAGGTCTCTCTATCCAGTCGCTCATCCATTTCACCAATTCATCTCCTTGAATTTTCTTCTGTCTTTGCAGATGTTCAATAGGCCTTGTAAATACATGGTGACAGTAGCTATATGACTTTGTCAAGCCACACCAGTTTTTTCTAATTTCACCCTCTCAGATTAAAAAAAAAAAAAACCCTCAACAAATAAAAAATACATTTTGGAAGAAATGGTGTTATTTTTTGTTTGTTTATTTCTGGAACAAATACTGAACCGTAATGATTCTCCTAATGTCCGTGTCCTTTATTTTCCAAAGGAAGTACCACATAGATTTCCCCCTCAGTGCCACACAGGACTATGATTAAAACTTCAACATTTGATTTATTCCCTAATTTTAAAAGCAAATGAGTATATTCCCCGTGTCCACTAATCTAGTAATTTTATCAAAGAAGACAACCAACTTGCTCTGGCATGGTAAGTCCATGCTGACTGTTCCCAGTCACCTTCTCCTCCCCCAGGTCCTCAGAAATACCTTCCAAGAGGACTCACTCCATTATTTTCCCAAGGACTGAAGACAATCCAGTGTTTTGTCCTTGGGGCAGCATTTGAAGACCGTTGCAACATTTGCCTTTCTTCAGTTGTTGGGAATCTCCGTTCATCTCCATGACCATTCTAAGAGGAGAGAAAGTGGCCTTGCAAAGGTGGTAGCTGGTTCTCTTGATAGCCCAATGGGTTCCATGGACTTTTATGGGTCAAGTCCCCTCAAGTAATCCTGCTTTATTCTCATCTGCTCATGACAGGTCTCATCCTTGAACTTGTTCACTAAGCATGAAGGAAAGGGCGACCTAGTTAGTGAGGAATGCAGCTAAGGAAGCACTGGGTACCTCAACCTTATCTGCTCCTACTGTCACTGGATCACTGCTCCCATCCAGCAAAGCACCTATGTTTTTATTTTTCACCATTTTGCTGTTCATGGGGTGGCTGAAGTTCTTCATGTTGTCCTTGATTTCCTTTACAAGCATCAGCTCTTGGTGAGCTTTTGTTTTCCTAACATCATTCTTACGTGGCCAGGCAACATTTCTAAATATCTCCTTTGTATCCTGTCTCTCCTTCAAACTCCTTCATTCTACCTTTTCACATTGTAGTCCCTGGGGTTTGCCACTGTCATGATACATCTACTTGTTTCCTTGAGAACTGGGATGAACCATTCTTGTGCATAGAGGTTGCTGTCCTTAGAGGCCTGCAGCTTCCTTGAGCTCCTTGTCTTATGGATCTGTCTCCGATGGGATCCCCACTACCACTTTCCTAAACGGAAGTCTGCTCACCTGAAGCCCATGGTCTGCACTGCTACTCTCCTTCCTCATCCCCTTTAGGATCTTGAGTTCCACTACCTCATCATCACTACAGCCAATCTGCACTGATAACATCCCTAAACAGCCCCTTTTTACCACTGAGCAGCTGATCCAGCTGTGCATCACCACCATTGGCCCACGCAGGACTTGTGTCTGCAAGTTCCCCCTGACAGCCTCCAGGAACCCTGTTCACTGCTTGGACCTGCTGTGTTGCCCTTCCAGCAGATGCCATGAACACTGAAGTCCTGCATGAGAAGCAGGTCCTGTGGTCCAGAAGCTTCCTTGAGCTGCTTAAAGAAGACTTCATCACCTCCCTCACCCTGAGCTCTGCAACATGCTCTCACCACAAGGTCACCCATGTCAAGTGTGGCTTGGTGACTGCACAGGAAGCTCCAGTGCCTCCTCTGTGCTTCCCAGGCTGCAGCTGTGCACACACACCTAAGGCAGCTGTGTCTTCTCGCCACATTTTGCCATTCCTGAGGTCTCTTCTGTTTCTGTCGCCCAACACCTTCTGCTTTAATGACTCTTTACAATGTAATTTGTTCCTCAGTTTGGAACAGTAGCAGAGCACTACGTCTTTCCTCCCCACATCTTTCCCACCCTCTCTTTCCTTGCTTCTTGCCCTATGTCTTCCCAAGCACCTGGCATTATGGCTGCAGTTTGAAATGCTGGTCACACAGTGTGCCATGGTGCCACAGAGTCGGTGAGTGTCAGCCACAGCCATGGCCTGCCAAATTCTGTGCACATCTACCGAAATAAATGGAATTGTGGTGAGGAAGGGATATCTTTTTTCACACCTGCAAAAGGGCTAAAGGCTTGGTACTTCATGGAGTAAAAGCTGATCTAGGATTACTTGGGAGGTGCAGGATTAGATGGGCCACACTATAAAGACCTCCAAAATCCAAGTATTTGGATTGTTCTACCCAGAGCTTCTGATTAGGATGAGCTGAAGAGGTATTGGTTATGCTTCTGCTGCATGTAACTGCATTATAAATGCTCTGTAACCAGCAACACTAAGAAATATCTCTCTGTTATTAACTGTAAAATTTAAGAAGTGTTATAGCAGCAAGTGCAAAAGTGTCTACATTTTACTATAAGGGAAATAGAATTTTAATAATATTAATCCTGTTCACCACTGTGGAGATAAAAATGAGATATGGTTTTAGCTTCAGCACTATTAGGTATGTAAAACCACTTACACATTGCTAATATGCAAACTGCTTGACTGTGAAGAGAGTTTTCCGACAAGCTTTTTTGACATCAGTAGATAAGGATCTGTGTCCAGGAAAGACACTGCTTATGAAGTGTCTTTCTTTAGGCTGATAGGTGCATTCAGATCAAGAAATGTTAGAGAGTCCAGGTCTTGAAGTCTTGTGTTCCATTTTCTGGATATTGTGAATCTTTTATTTTTATTTGTCAGTATTCAGCCCAGCCTGTTAATAGACTTGTCTCAGCCTTTTGGATAACTTTGCCAGATACAACTTCCTTCCCAGACTGACCTGACCTGGATGCCCACCATGCACAACAGCACTGCCGAAACTCCGCACGCGGCTGCAACGTGTAACGAGACGTGGCCCACCCAGTCGCCGAGCTCCGAATTCTCACTGGGTGTGCTGGTGCTGCTGGCTTTCCTCATGGTGTTGCTGTCGCTGGTGACCATCCTTGGGAACATCCTGGTGATCCTTGCTTTCATTATGGACAGAAACCTCAGGCATCGGAGTAACTATTTCTTTCTGAATCTTGCTGTTTCTGACTTTGCAGTGGGTAAGTCACAGGTGTGGGGCCATGTGCTAATTGTCTTGTAGGACTCTTAGGAGCAGCAATGGTGTTTGTTTTCTGTGTGTTTTCTTCTGAGAGAACTATTTTGCAGCTGTGTGTGGGGGAAGGATCAGGAATGGTGGAAGCTGCATGAAGTATTTTAATAGCCCAATATGTCTCAAAATATGTTACAATGAGAAATGCATCCTTTCTCATATGAATACTTTTAATGTTGCTTCAAGAAAAAGGAGCAACTATTATGTGTGAATACTAACTGAAGAGGTTGTTTGCTACAGTTTATGATTTACCTTTGCCTCTCCTGTAAGTGTTCATCACACTTCAGAACATCTTTATATTTGGCAGCTATGTGTGGTTCATCCAGGCAAATGAATTACTTCTCTACATAGTACTAATGGTTTATGAATGTATTACACTACAGCAAGACACTTTATCACATGGTCTTTTTATTGGCTTCAGCTTAACAGAGGCTATTGGTCCAATGGGTTGTTCAATACCAGTAACAGCCTGCTGGCATCTCCTGTCTACATTCCTTATTGGTCCCCTCTTCCCATCCCCTGCAGAACTCTGGGAGAGTTGGTTGCTGGAGCTGCCATGGATCCAGTCCTGGCTGGTGATGCCAAGTGAGGCAGTGGTGGTGTGAATGCCTAGTGCAGCACTCCTCCGTGGCTGGAGCCAGGGCAAGAGCCCCTGCAGCAGAGAAAACCTGACAAAACCATGGTCCCATGGCAGATGTGCCAGCAAACATCTTGGCTTGAGGCTGGCAAGGAGGTACTGCTGCACACAAAGGCTTTCTCTTCAGGATGGTCACAGAGACCAATATTCACTGAATCGTGAGAAAGGAAATCGCAGCCACAGACCTACTGCACTTCTGACAATACTATCCCACCAAATACTGTTCCTTTGTCAGTGCTGTGTAGTGAAGTGTATTAATTTAGCCTTTATGGTTTTCCTTCATTTATGCCATTTATAATATGTATTGCCTTATTCTGGGGCTCATCCCATGGGGCAGAAACCAAACGATGCATGTGATGAAACCTTTGCTTTCCTGCTAAGGCAGACAATTTGCTGGAGCTGCTATTTCATTGCTCAGTTCTTCTGCAAAAGTCTGTTTCTCCTCATATCTCATAGTTTAGTCAAGAGAGTTAAATATCTACTTTCTGCATCAGTTCTCTGTGGCTGGTGCCTCATGCATTCTTAAATCAGCCAAGAGGAAATGATTGCCATCAGATTGCCATCAGCCTATGTAGACTGTGCAAATCTAAGATTTTGCTTCTGATATTGATCAGGAAATACTTCATTTTCTGAAATTGTTGTGGGGTTGTTTTTTTAAAAAAAATTATTAAAAGTCTGGAATCTTTCCAGGGATGTGACTCATGTCTTTTGCATCCACTAATTAGTAAAAATAAGAATAGCTTCAAATATAAATGCTTAAAACCTGGGGTTTGCCTCTATATTTATATGTATAGCTAAAAGCAGTCATTACTTTTGACATGGTGCCAAACATTGATCCCACTGAAGTTCATGAGTGTTGGAGTGAAAGCTCCTCTGGACTCAGGCCCAGGGGAAAGCCAAAGTACAGGAGTTGAATTGAAGCCTTTGGACAAGCTGAGATACATGAAGTCATACCAAAGTGAAAGAGAAATATAGATTTTTTAACTTCTAGTAGAAATACATGCTAAGTGCCTTAAACATTAAAAAGCTGCAGCAGAGACCTTGAGCATAGTTCCTTTTGCTGTAGCAGTGTTATTCTTTCATAGAGTTCTTTATTTTAAACAAAATATGGATAGAACTATATTGTTCACATTTTTTAGATATATTATTTTAGACAAAATATAGATAGAATGAAATTGTTCACATTTTTTAGATACAGTGTTCACATAAACAATAGGAGCTGATAGAAACTGTATATGCAAATCTGTGTAATACTTATGTAATGCTTACGATTGTTAGAATTAGACCAGGATAAGTTGAGAAAAGAAAAACTAGAATCGTGTGTTAATTTAATTGGTTAATTAACAAAAATAATCCACACTTCTGTTAGAGTTAGTTAGTAGTTAGTTAGTTAGAAGAAATTAGAAGAAGAAACTGTTTGCTGCCTGCTGCTTTAGCTGCTGCTGTTGCTGTTTGGCTTTACCATGTAACCCCCTTTGAACTCTGCCTTCAAGAAGCTATGAGACTATGAAATAAAGAACTTAGCAGAACAGCAGCCTCCTCTGCTCTCTTTTGCTCTGGTCCATGAAGGAAGGGCTTCCCATCAAAAGCTCAACACATGAGAACAGGAGCTGTCATCAGCAACTATGAAAAATGTGTATTTAGTACCAAACTGATGCTGCTTGTATTTAAGGTATATGTTAAAACAAGCCATGAGTATTGAAAGCCCTGTGAGCGTTTCCCTGTTGACAACAGTCTGTCAGCTCATTACCCAGAGTTTTATGGTCAGTGCACCACATCACCCTGGATATGTTTAGTAACTTCTAAGATCTTGGTGGCTATGTCAAGAAAAGAATAATCTGGAGAGTTTAAAATGGATCTTGAAGCTGCATAGTATTTTCTATTTGTCTCTGGTAGATCAGCATTTTCAGGAATGTAGCATCAGCTATTGCACCACACTTTTGAAAGAACATTAGTGTTAAAATGAAGAAGTTGCTGGCTTAAAAATAAAACACAAACATGATTTTATTAATGAAGTACTTCAGTGGAAGGTCTTTTGGACAAAACACAAATTTAACAAACCAAAAAGTAGTTCTGGAGTTATTCTCAGGTGGAGAACAAGCATGAAATTAAAACACTCCTTGAAAATGGGAGTTTCATGCTTCTGCTGTGTCTTCTCTATCTCTGGTGAAAGAGATTTCCAAACACCAAACAGACTGCCCATTATATTGTCTTTAGCTTACAAATGCTAACCAATCTTACAGTAATAACTGCCATTGGCAACGTCTTTAGATGTGTTTGGGGGAAAATTAAAATACAGATAAAAGAATAGAGGAAATACAATGATGAGGTTACGTGTCAGAATGCAACCACAGTGCATATATGCTGCAGCACTATTATATGCCTTTAGAGAGTCTAAACTGGTTAAACTGAAGTTTTCTTCTTCGGTAAATCCTTCTTTGCTGATTTTTTTGAGCTTATTCCCAACAAACAGCATAAATCACATTAAGATCTAAGACACAGAAAGTCACCATCAGATTTCATGAGAATTTAAGAATTTCCGTATATAAATTACACATTCACCTTAATAGATTTGTTGATTTTTTTGCCCAAATACCAGCACAGTGTGTCTCTGCTTCCAGGAGTTTGCAATCCCTATGAACCACATGGTGTCTTTGTGGCTGCTTTCCACAGGTGTGTTCTGCATGCCCCTCTACATCCCTTACAGCCTGACAGGGAAATGGCACTTGGGAAGAGGCATCTGCAAGCTCTGGCTGGTTATGGACTATCTCCTCTGCACAGCTTCAGTGTTTAACATTGTTCTTATCAGCTATGACCGTTTCCTGTCAGTTACACAAGCTGTAAGTACCCTGTTTATAGCTTCTCTGATTTTTTTTTCCTTGGAGGATTATATTCACCAACCTTTGCCATGTTGATGAGTGTAAGCCCAGATTCAGTCAAGATAATCCCCCTCAAAAATATACTGGTGTGTGGAGATTATTAGATATTTGCAGCTAGATGGGGTGAATATTCCATTGAGCATGCTTCAGTGCAGAGCCGGTCAACCAGGACTTTTCTCACAATTTCTGCTGCAAGTTGCTGTTGTGTTACTGCCTGAGGAAAAGCAGGCTAGGGGGTAAAAGGGGTAAGGCAGCAGACTGGTAAAAAAGGAACAGGGAAAGAGGAAATTCAGAGTATTCGATTTGGGTTTGGACCTAAAATCAGGCATGAAAGGAAAAGGCAGTAAAGCTAGGGCAGTGAAATAAAGGACACCAGGAGGGTGTCTAGACCTGAGATGTGGTCACAAATAATCCTAGAGAAGACTGGGAGCAAGAGCAAACAGGCAGAAAGTGGGACAAGGGGCATACTGCAATCATTGCCTGTAGATATGCAGCAATAAAATCCTCTTGGTGTCTGGAGCAGAACCTCAAATTTCAGACACATTCTGTCTCTGCTTTCTGCAGAGAATCCTACACACCTGGTGTGCATTTTATGTCTTGGGCCCTGCTAGGGGTTGGGGCCAGCATTTCTCACCAGCCACACTGTTAGCTCAAGTGGCAGGGAACATCACAGAGAACTAAAGGTTCCAGTTCTTTCATGATGTATGATCATGTGATAGAATTTCAGTCTTATTTTTGTTAATGATAACTAATTTAACTTACTATAATTACCTTTTTACTAAATTTTATTATTTTACTTTATTTTAATTAAAGAAAAAATCTGGGAAATCAACCACCAAAACTTTTGTTGTGTAAGAAACCTTATGCTGGAAAGCCAAAGACTCAGAATTTACAAAGTGCAAAATTCAGAGCTCCTATAGAAATGCAATTAAGACCTATGGGCATTTGTATGATAGTTCTAGTGACATTAAGTCAAACTTTTGTTGTCAATTGGATGTCTAAGTTCTCAGAATTACACATTCATCCTGTGAAAGGGATGGAGCAGGATGTGCACCACAATATATCTATCTGTTCTGCAACATATAGTGGAAAATAGGTACTGGCCCTGGAGTAGGTGGAGAAGGAGTGGGTGGAGAAGGAAGAAAATGGGTGATTTTTTAGTTTCATCAGCTAAGAGCTGTGGTGCAGGGGTGGTATCTATTCCTTCATCCTCATGAAGTGTCCAGTAATTTTCTTATAGTTTAAATCTATGTGCCTCCTTTTCTGTTGAGCACCATGGTGCATGCTATTATTTGTTTGTAAAGTGCTGTAAAAAGCAGTGCAGTTGCCAGTGAGTGGGAGTCATGCTCCAAACAACTATAAAATGCTGATTCCTCTGCTAATTCAGACAATAGGTGTCTCAAACAGGGCATACCAAATTACTAGGTACTGATGGATGATCATGTTTCATCCCCTGGACCTGGACCCCAGTACAGTGATATTAACCTGTTGAGAGACAACCCTATGCTCTGTCAGCATCAATGAACTAAACAGACTTGGGTGAGCTTCAGCTGATCAGCACAGCCACAGCTGTGTACCACCAAGCATCTCTTGAGTTTCTCTCCTGTTACTACTCTTACTTCCAAAATGAGTCTCTACAAGTCTGAACTTTTTATGTATATTTCCCTTGCAGGTATCTTACAGAGCCCAGCAGGGAGTAACATCCAGCCCTGCCATCAAGATGGTGGCCATCTGGGTCTTTGCCTTCCTCCTCTACTGCCCAGCCATCCTGTTTTGGGAGCACGCGGCCGGATACAGCGTGGTAGCGGCAGATCAGTGCTACGCCGAGTTCTTTGACAACTGGTACTTCCTCCTGTGTGCATCCACCCTGGAGTTCTTTGTGCCGCTGCTCTTGGTGACCTACTTCAACATGCACATCTTCCACAACATCCAGAGGCGCCAGCGGCGTGGCAGCGTGCAGGACTGTGAGCCTCCAAGGAGCAGCAGCCCATCCTGGAGGTTTTGTGGCTTGCCAAGGCCAGGGGCATCATCTCCTTCGTCGGAAGCAGAGGACAGTGTTTCTTCTTCCATGAGACCAAAGAAAGAGCCTTTGGTACCTGACTGCTCATCTCCACCCCGAGACTATTCTATAACCCCAGAAAATGACTTTCCTGTTTCCTTCTGTGCAAAGACCAGACCAAAACTGCAGCAGGACAAGAAGAGAGCAAAGTCTCTTGCCATAATTGTGTGTGTGTTTGTCATCTGCTGGGCCCCATACTCTTTATTAATGATTATCCGTGGGGCCCGCCAAGGAAAGTGCATCCATAGGTCCCTGTATGAAGCAACATTTTGGCTTTTGTGGATCAATTCCTCTTTGAACCCATTTCTTTACCCTCTCTGTCATGTTAAATTTCGAATGGCTTTTCTGAAAATACTATGTCCCAAAAAGTTTGCAACATTGAGATCAGGTTCTTTTTAGAAGGAAAAAGAAAAAGCAGGTCCAAGAGGAGCTGGATGAGGGATGTAAGTAGCCCCTGTTTGAAATTAGAGTTTGTCTTTTTCAGGAGATTAAACTAGTTAGAAAGTCTAAATAAAACTTCCATGAAATGTCTTCCTGCAGACAAATGTGCATGCCCAAGGTTTGTGTACTTTTCCCAGCTATTTTAGGTGGCCAGTTAAAGGCTATTGCCTGTCTGACTTTGCCTAGTAGTCTATCCACATTATCTTAATCCTGATTTCTGAAGATGCTGTCTTCAATTGCGGTACAGCTTATATTTTTGTTCACAGGTGATATTAGCTAAAAATACAATAAATTGTGTATTACCCATAGGGTCAATAGTATTCTAAAGTTGCTATCTTCTTTGTTCTATTTATTTTGAACAATTTGCACTGCATTCAGAACCTGATTTTTGCCTATATGAAACATCCAGTGAAGTTATGACTTTCGTTGTCAGGCACATAGCAGGATTACATCCTTTCACTAAAGGTTTTTGGCCATCAGAAGCAAACAGGCACTACTTTCAAAAACTTGGATGTATGTGGTCTCTGCAGAAGGCCATCACTAGCTATATTTGCTCGGATGCAGCAGTAGAGAATTCAGGTGTGTAAAGCATTTATGTGGATGCCCAACTATTCTGCAAGAAACCAGACTTCTTCAGATGTAGTTTTGAGAGATCACAGGGAAGAGTATTATTTGTTCTCACTCCTTGAGGGGGAAAATCCAGTTCTGTTTCTGTTACAAACTCTTAGCTGGAGGTTGTGATTAATGGGTATATTCCTTACACACTGTATAAGGCTATGTTTGTTTTTCTGCATGAGCCAGGAAAATGGCTGACCTTGGTGGCTGCCTGTAGTATGTGTGGTGAGAGGTGAGACAGCTTGGAGGTGATCTTCTTTCAATACACAGTTTCCATACTGTTAAGGGCTATTTAGTTGCATGGCTCTGGAATTACCGGGTACTAACTTCCTTACTAAATAAACAGGTGTAACTTTAAAATGTAAATAATTTCTTTTCATCACACGGTCAGTAAGTATAAGGCTAGGAAATAAATGGAAGAATGAAGACTAGAGAAATGTGAGAGGTGTGTGATGCCCATTTTATTTTGTTGTATATTCATACAGTATATTAGTATATTTTACCTAACAGCCTTCTGAATGTTCTTCTAGGCTGAACTACCATTTAATCACAGTTATATGTTCTGCTATACTGTATGATAATTTATACTCTTCTACTTATACAAATTACACATGTATTCAGCAATGTAAGAAGTATTGTCTCTCAAATACGAGATGAGAACTCTGAGATTCAATAGAAATTACTTTGAAGACCCACGTTTTGCATTTGTTGTAAGATTTTGGCCAGTGAGTTGGGCTTGTAATTACTGCCAAAAGTCAGTATATATATATATCTATGTCTATATATATCTATATATAGATATGTATATATAGATATACATAGATAGATGTTTATATCTATATATGTATATCTATATATAGATATATATATCTCCAAAGCATGTCAGAACACAAAACACAAGAGCCACTACACCCACCTGTTTTCTTTAAGCGCAGCATGTACCAGTCTTTCACCTGCAAAGTTTTTGTCATTCTTTTAAAATGCAACTTGTAAAGTCAGTAGTGTTGAACACGTGCAAACAGATCCGTCTGTGTCAGCTTTTAGAGCAAATCCTCCTTAAAGTTCATAAGACATGCTTTCGACTGTGTCAGCAATACAGAGTTAAAGATTTCATTCTGGTTAGCTTATCAAAAAGATAACTTTGAAATTTAGCTATTGCCATGTGTAGATAAGGACACATAATCTTATATCTATGACGTGTTACATTGTTTTCTGTTTTACCGCTTTCTTGTTCACATCTTTTGCTTTCTTCTCATACCAGCCCAGTCTCTGCCACAACTCTTTGGTGCTGGCCAGAAGAGCTGAGTGCTGGTACCAACAGAAACTTATTTATAAGCTGACTGAGGCCTTGTGAATTCTGCAGCAGTGCCCTGTGCAAAGCCAAGGAAAAGCGAGTTGAGGTTAGTTGATGCAAGGTATGGAGGACAGGTGCTCTGAGGGGCAGTGAAACACTTAATGCTGCCTCCATTTGTGCTGACTAGACATGTTTGGAGTTGTTAGAATAAACACTGGAACTGGACAGGGCTTCTTGGTGCAAACTTGCTTTTAGAGGCATGGGCAGACATTTTAGTAGTATCTCTGGCTTATTTTTGTCAGCCTTTGCAACTGTACTGGGAAATAAGTTGGGAATCTATTTGGTCTTATCTCCCTCACTTTTCCTTACCTATTGTTAGTAGGAGAGAGGAGTCAGAAAGAAACTGGTGGGAAAGAAAAATGGATTTGTTTAGATGAGGAGCTAGATTAGTCTCTTTATTCTTCTGACATAGAAATTATTTCCAGCACAGAAAGGCACAGAATCACAGCATTGATGCTATGGTTTGGATTGGAAGGGACCTTTAAGATCACCTGTACCTGAGCAGGGACACCTCCAACTAGACCGGGTTGCTCAAAGCCCCATCCAACCTGGCCTTGAACACTTCCAGGGATTGGGCATCCACAGCCTCTCTGGACAACCTGTGTCAGCGCCTCACCACCCTTGAATTTCTTCCTCATATCCAATCTAAACCTGCCCTCTTTCAGTTTAAAGCCATTGCCCCTTGTTCTGTCACTACCTGCCCTTATAAAAAGTCCCTCTCCTGCTCTCTTGTAGCCCTCCTTTAGGTACTGGAAGGCTGTTTCAAGGTTTCCCTGGAGCTGAACAACCTTCTCCAGGTTGAACAACCCCAACTCTCTCAGCCTGTCTTCATAGGAAGTCCTCTGATCAACTTTGTATCCCTCCTCTGGACCTGCTTCAACAGGTCAATACCCTTCTTATGTGGGGGACCCCAGAGCTGGATGCTGAACTCCAGCTGGGGTCTCACAAGATTTCTGTACACTGCACCCCTTACCTTTCAGCCTTTCGGCTGTGGAAACACTTGGAACTGTCAGGGGGAGGGTTTAGACCAAGGAGTCTCTTGTGGACTGTGAGACCTTGTGGAAGTTGCACAAGTAAGCTACATTACTGACATAAGTAATGCTTTGATGCTGGTGGCACGAAATTCTTCCTACACCTGCCCTGAACCCATGGTCACTGCAGGTCCTGCAAACCATGGCCTGGGATCCATGCTGATGAAAGGCATCAGTAAGGCTGATGGTTGGAGGGAAAAATCTGATACCACTCTCAGATGCAGATTTCACCTCTCCCTTGAACTGGTGGGACCATAAAACAAGCCAAAATTCAGATGTGCATCTAAGACCAAAATCTGAAGTTGAGTAAAAGACAGCACCATGCTTTTTAGGAGGAATTTGTCTGGACCTTGGAGAGGTGGCTTTTTAGTTTCATTACTGAACAACAGCTCAGTCCTTCATAAAAGATCTTCTTTGGGCTCTAAAATAAAGAACTGATGCAGGACCTGTTGCTGAGAAACCTTAGTCAAGAACAATTAAGTCTTACTGCTATTTGTGTGAGGGTCTTGTGGGCACCCCGTAGAACTTAATTGCCATGACTTGACCTCCCCTGTACCTCCACTCCTGACATCAGCCTCGGGCCTAGGAGCATCGTTAAACTGGGGTGGTCCTCTCCTGAGATACATGAGGGCCTGTAGGCTGCTCTGAGCTCTGTCTTCTGCATTTTTTGAGGCTTTAACTGGACTTCTGAGATTGGCCTTGGACCCAGCTTGTCACCTCATGTTTTGTCATGTTCTGCCCCAGCCATACCTGGGGAACTGAAGTCATCCACAGCAGCATAGTCTGTGATATCACTCATCTCTCAGAAAGTAATCACACCAGTGGGTCAAATCCAATCTGACCAAGGACTGCCCAGGGGGTTCTCAGTTCTGCCTGCAAAGGATCTCCTGCCTTCTTCCCCCCAAAAAATTCCAGATCCCAGTCTTCACTTTTTTTTTTTTTTACCAGTGCTATCCTAATACTTTATCATTATATCAATCTTCCTGTCACTTAAATCCTTCAATGCTGTGTTTTTTTTCCTTGCAGACCCACCACATTTCTTGTATTCCTATATTACCAGGTTTCCCATTTTGCATCAGGTAGCTCATGTTCCTCCACACTCTCATAATGTCTATAGATCTGCTGTGGCACATAATTCTCTGTGCCTTGCTCAACAGTTCTCCATATTTGTATGGCTGTTTCACTAAGTATAAAAGACATTTTAAGCCAAGAAGCACTACAAATGAATCCTGAGCAGAAAAATCAATTTTTCCTTTGGTCCTGTTTTCTACCTGCATGCATTTATTTTAAATACAATATTTTAGCAGCAGTGTTAATAATGTACATTAGAAACAGCTTTCCTAGTGTAAATAGGGTAAACTGGTATAAAGTGGAGTGGCTGGATTTTTGTGTGGCAAAAGTGGAACAGCATCATGTAATGAGAGAAGATGAAGGTGAAGTTCAATTTTTTACTGTGCAAAAGGGGAGGTGGAAAAAGCAGACTGCTTCTTATATCACTGGTAATCACTAGGTATTGTCCTCAAGACTTCTCCTCTTCTTTGTTTTCAGGATCTGGCTACAGTACTTCAAGCTGGATCAAACTTTCTTGCCTTTAAATGTTGGCACAGTGCTCTGATCTTCACTTGTGTGTATACTTGTTCATTTACTTTCTCTCCTTGCTAAACAACTCTGCCCAAAATTTTTAAATATGCTCGGAAGACAGGCACTGTGAGTACATCTGCTGGCTTTCCTTGCAATAGCTTCTCACAGAAGCCTCATTTTGGCTTTTTTTTCCCTCTCGCTGCTCCAACCAGCATGTTCCTGCAGATGTCACTGGTGCTACACGGTATTTTTAAACCTTGCAAATCCGTGGGTTTTTCAAAAGGTGCCATTTATATGTACAATCCTACATGATATGACACCAGCACCTTTCTGCTAAAACTGCCACCAGATCTGCTGTATTACATCTAATATTTACTCTGCTGCAGAAAAGATTAGGGGAAGGGCTTATTACCTTGGCAAAGAAAGGAAGACTTTAGTCACACAGATAATCATAAGTCAGCACAGAACTTCTTCCTAAGTTGCTCTGCATAGAAATCATCCTGTGCTCAGAATTTAAAGCAGAGCCTTATGTCACCCATGGAAAAGGAGAGAAAGTCACAGCGAGCTGAGAGCAGGTCCTCAGCACTGGCTTGTGAAGAAAAGTGCCCTCTCTTCTGAAATAGAAGGTTTTTTTCTCATTAAGCAATTTAAGCTATTCTGCTTGCGGGCTGCTGCTGAAGAAGTCCATTTCTCCTGCCCTTCTTGCTGCCCTTTGTCAGCAGCTTAATTTTGGGTTATCTTCAACTACCAATGAAACTGCAGCTTTGGATACGAGTACTTGGATATGTTTCTCAGTCATTCCCTATGGATCAGAGCTTTAGCTTTGCTAAAGTCATTGGAGATTTACCAAGACAGCCAAGTTGTGCCATACAACAACGGAGTAGGCCTTTGCCCGACCTGTACAGTGGACAACTTCAAGGGGATCTACTCAGCAGGGTTTTTGGGGGTGGAGAACTTCCCCAGTAAGACAGATCTTTGTTCTAATGCTTTCCCAGGCATTCTAAAGGTCTGAGCAAATTTAACTCTGTATTGAACTGCTTGTACGTGGGAAACTGTTTGTAACTCTTAAAATTTGTGGAGTTGCCCACTGGGACATTTACATCCAACTGGTTCTGCTGCTTTTGACAAATGACTGCAAGTAGAGTCAATCCTCAAGTATATACAAAGACAGTATGTCAGTGCAAATGCCTTCTTCACAGGACGTGAGCCAAATTAGTTTCTGGAATAAAGCCAAGGAAGTTAATGGGTATAGCCTCTGAGGTTTAAGTGTTTATATTATTTGTATTCTATTTCTGTAATCAATTCTGGTGTATGCAGATCAATCAGTTTTCAGCTTGTTTTACTAATGCCATCTCAGGTTAACTCACCACCTGACTTTTGTGGTATTATACTGACACACTGTTTTTTTCTGTTCTCTGTTGTTGGGTTGTTCGCACTAGTTAATGTCACAATATAATTTTTTCATTATTATACATCATGAGATGTATAATGTATAATGAGAGCAAACTGCACTGGCCTCTGACTCACCTCCTCTTACAGCCTTGCACCTGGTGTTGTATCCCTCCTCTTTACCATGCTGGAGGTACTGAAATTAGAGTGCTTTGAGAACCTCACTGTAAAGGCTTGTAAGTTTTTTTCTTGATAAGGAATGGCAGTATTATATTTTTCAATATTCTTCCCATCTAGCATGCAGATTTACCTCTTCCTTGCTACTTGAATCTGTGCATAAAAGAGACTGAAGAAAGAAGAGTTTAAACCAAAACTGAAGCAAAGCAGGGATTTCATATCTTTCTGAGATTCTTCCCACATCCAGAGCTTAGGCCCTAGCCCTTGTGCAAGTTATTTCTGGAGAAGTCAGAGATTTGTTGCTCCTTGGTAACATGGGATGGCATATCTGCACAGGTAGGAAATCGGAACCAAATGGAGGATGTGAGGAGGAGTAGTTACTTGCCTACTCAAACAGCAAACAGACAAAATACACCTCTGGTTTTGGTAAAGACCTTGAGCCATATTTGAGTGTCTCATCTCACATAGTTCCTTAGATGTTAGAAAGGATCTGAGTGAATCAATTACCATAGAGAGATGTAGCAGATTTCTTTGGATGTATTTTTCATGAGAAAGGGAACCAGCAGAAGGACAAGTGCGATTTAGTGATGTGCTATATCCAGTTCTGGGCTGGAAAAGCTCTGAGAGTTTAAATAGAGTATTTCTTTTTGTTCTTTTCCCCTCCAAATTTGCTAGATCATTTAAAAAAGGATGCTAGTAACATGGGTGTAGTTTACTAGGTTGCCCATTAAAAACATGGGCCTTTTTTCCTCATTTGTGACATGTCAGCTTCGCACAGAGGTAAAAGTGTGAACTGAACTTTTGCACTGCTGATAATATTACAGATTTCTGGCCAGGTCAGGGAGAGGGGACTACCCCACCCTCAGTGGAGCAACTTGAAGTCTTTCTGCAGTGATTAGTATTCCTGGAGTGTGTTTGTTTATTTCTTGGACTTGAAGCAGTTGCCTCCTCTCCTTCCTTCCCCTGATCCTCCCAAAGCAAAAATAACCATTCTAAGAGTTCTTGTGGGTGCTTTCTGACGGACCTTGCTGTTAAGATCTTTTCATCTTGGATTGTCTTTCTTTCTTGCTTCAGGCCATTAGCCTTTGCCTTGTCCCCTTTGACTGCCCTGCATAATTCCTGCCTCTCCATGGCTCTTCCCGGCTCAGATTTATTAATTGAAAGGGAAGCTGCCGCTGTGGCACCTGCAGGGCTTCCGGCTGAGCCTGAGGTGGGGCAGCAGCCTGCAAAGAGAAGTGGCTGCCTGGTGGCTCTTGCCATCAGATGTGCTTTGCTGTCATTCAGGGCACTTGGCCTCCAATTTAGCTTTTCTAAGAGGCAAAAAGCTCCACAGCTCCACAGCTGTGAGGCGAATTTGAAAGCCGTGCCCTGCCCTGGAGAGAGGAGGGAAGAGGTGTGAGGCAACAGAGAACCAAAGGAAGCACCTTTCCAGAGCTGGGTACCCTGAGCACAGGCACCTGGATGGCCCAGCCTGCAGGGTCTCCAGTTCTAAATTATCTTTGCAAATAATGACAAACATCGAGGGCACACACTTAGGCTGGGTCCTCAGGCTGCCCCACCACCCCTACATTTTTGGGCTATATGAAGGTGCTACAGCCCATTTTCTCTGCTGAGCCATTAATTCCCTCTCCACTGTAATGTTCAAGGCTCCAGTAACAGGAGCTGCTAGTCCTTTAAAGCCTCTTTTCTTTCCTTATTTTATTACTCTCATCTTTAAGTGCTCTGGACATCTCCTCAGTGCTGGGGAAAGCAAAGTTCTCTTTCCATCTGCGTGGTTTTGTTAACAGAAAGAAAAAGCAAAACTACTCTTTATTTACAACAAATGATGTGATAGAAGGAAGTAAGAGACTACTTAACACTGAGTAGGGAAAGCTAAGTTTCTCTGGAAATGAGGGAAGAGATAAGGAGGCTGAGGGGAGACCTTATTGCTCTTACAACTACCTGAAAGGAGGCAGTGGCAAGGTGGGTGTTGGCCTCTTCTTCCAGGCAACTAAGGATAGAACAAGGGGAAATGGCCTCAATTTGCACCAGGGGAGGTTCAGGCTGGATATTAAGAAAACACTTCTTCACTGAAAGAGTGGTTAAGCATGGTAAGAGGCTCACCAGGGAAGTGGTGGAGTCACCATCCCTGGAAGTGTTCCAAAAAATGGGTAGATGTGGCACTTTGTGGTATGCTTTAGTGGACATGATTGTGTTTGGTCAAAGGCTGGACTTAATGATCGTGGAGGTCCATTCCAACCTTAACGATTCTACAAGATCTGAAAAATTAATCAAAAGACTAGCTGCAAGCCTGTTTATGTTTCACAATATTCATGATTATTGTGCGACTATAACCCCACTGAAGGACAACAAAATGATGGAGTGCAGTTATCCATACAAACCTTAAATATTGTGGGATGCATTCCTTAGTCATACAGACAAAATTGGTATGGTATTGTTTGATTATTCCTTATTATAGTGGCCCCCTACCTCATAAATGATAAAGAGGGGCCCCCAAATTGAAGGTATGTCTGCAATACAGAGAATAAACTATCTCTGAAGCGTGAACGTTCACACGAATGCAGACTGCCTTTGCAAAGTCGGCTGAGAGCCACATTTAGTCATGACAGTTCTAAAACCTCATAACTTTTTAATAATATAAATTTTAGACTTTTATCTGCATAAGTTTAATAAATATTGATCAGATTAATGCTTGATACAGTGACACAGGGAGCTTAAGTTCTTCTATTTTAAGATCTTAGGTGAGCTAAGAGTTTAAGGTGATTTAAGGATTTTAGATCAGTAGAAAATAATAAATGGTCTTTAAACCTTTAACGCAGCTTAGCTGCAGATTTGCAGGCCCTCAGACATTTAAAAAAATTAAGCCTTCCTCATGCAGCAGAGTTTGCGTCAAATCCAGCAGGTTTCAAAGCTGGCTCGGTTACACATTATGTCCCTCTCAAAGTGTTCAATGCCACTGAAATTACTGTCATCCAAAGTTTAATTTTTTCCCCTCAAATTTCCATGAGTTTGGTGATGCTGTGAGCAGTTTCTTATGGCTTGCTCTTGCAGTGTCACCCTTGCAGGTAGACTGTACCTGGCACTGAACGGAACCTTTCTGCTCCACACTGTTTCCAGCTTCCATGAGAGGGGTCAGCTAGGAGAAGAGGCTGACAAGGCCTGTAGCACCACTTCATATAACTGCAGAATAATTTTGGTTGGAGGTGACCTGTGAAGGTCCTAGAGAACATTTTAAATGTGTAAACAAGTTAACAAGTTTTACTTTTTTTTTAGTATTTCCTTTCTGTGTGTCAGTTCTGATTCTCCAAGGAAGTGAAAGCAGAGGAAGTAGAGTGCTACAATCCATAACTGTTTTCCTGTGTGAAAGACTTCTAAAGCAAGACAGATTTTAAATGGAGGGGAATGTTTCCGAGGCAGTAAAATGGGGTCCACCACACTGTGGCGCTTACCTCCCCCTGACACCCCGTCCCATCAGAATGAGACAAGGCCTTTCAATGGCCAAGGGGATCCTGTCAGCAGCCAGCAGCAACTCCTGCCACTAGCAAAATTAATAGCAATGCTAGTTTTGTGCTACTTTCTTAACATGAACTAATTTGAATAATTTGATTTGAAAGTTAGCTCAGAGCATGTGTTTTATGTAAAACCATAGCAATTGTCTGAAAATCATTGGGTGGGAACTGAGGAAATCTTCACTGAGAGTCTTCAAAGTGACCCTCTGGTCACTTTGTTGGGCCATCCTTTCTCGCATACCTGCAGCTCAGCCTCAGCCTGAGTTGTAGTTAGCTTTCCGTGCCACAACTCTTGTTGGAAACCTTTGCTTGGGCTGCAAAGCTTTTGCAGCTTGTTTTGCTTCCAGCCTGGATTTACTTTTGACCACTTTGTATGTATAGGTTCCGTGCCAGTGCTTTTTATTTTAGCTGGGTCTCTTTTCCCCAGGCTGCTTCTCGCAGACACATCCCCAGTCAGCCAGCCTTTGTTAGGCTGAACAGCCAGACATCTCACATCCATTTTCCTAACCTTCCCACTGACCTCCCTGTGCCTCTTCCAGCTGGAAGGTATCTCCCTGAAACATGGGTGACCAGGATTGTAGCAGTTTTCCATATGGTATCACCTGGGCCTCGTACAAAGACATGAATACTTCCCTATTTTTATTAGAAATACCTCCCCTGCTGCCCTCATAGTTCCCTTTTCAAAAAAGGAAATTAAGTGAGTCTGGCAAGGTCTACCTTTAGTAAACCCATGTTGCATTTTATCCCATATTGCTTTTACCTCTGCATCATTAATTAGACTCCCCACAGAACACTATTTTAAAGCCTAGCAAGCTATTCAAGTGACTCTAATAGACCTGTAAATATGGGTCAATTTTTTCACCTTCTTAATTGGAGGTCATACCCTTGTTCCCCAGTCCTACAGCACTGTCTACAACCTTATTACTTTATCAAAGAGACTTGCTAACAGGCTTGAAAAATCTTGTGGCAAAGCTTTTCTAATTTAAGGCAGGATATTATCTCATCCTTCCTATTCTAGCATGCTGGTCATCTTTGTCTTAGGGAAGCTGAACATTTTCTTTATATTCAATATTTGGTTTGGCTGACTTACCTGCACTTTTGTTCTTTCAAATTAATGACTTTACTTATGAAACTTTTTTTTTGCTGCGTTTCACATTTAATTTAAGCTGAGCCAGTTTGTAATAACTCCTTAAAAGATATTTTCTTTAATCATCTGTCTTTTTTAGTGCCTCAGATATGAACCAAATCAAGTCCAGACTGTGATCTTCTGAATGAAGGTTGCTGAGGACGAGGATACTTGTTGGTCATCTCAGTTAATGATATTGTCAGACCATATTACCATTAGAAGCATTTGTTTGCTAACCCACATCTAGGCTGTCACAGTTTGCCATAATGACATTTCTGACAGCCCTTAGCTCATGGACAATCTTAGTGAGATTGTTGGGCATAATCAAATCTGGTGGTGAAATTTAGTGTCAGATCATTGGAAAATTATTTTGGCCCCCAAAAATGTTGGTTTTTTTTTTTTCCCTCAAGTTCTTCTTGTATATTGGTGCCATCATTTTTTATTATTATAGATTTCTTTCTCTCGTTTTACTGCTTCATAAAGTCCAGGGTATATTTTAGATTTCATGGTGAAATTTGGCGGTCTCAAGAACAAAAAGAAAAAACACAAACTGTATTCATCTCAGAAATAATATTGCACTCTTTAAAATACGCCATTGCTGTGGATTTTGGAATGATCAGTGATGCCCAATGTATTGTATGAACTTAGTTAGGAGTCTCAGTTGTCAAAGTGGGTTTCTTTTATTTATGGCTTTGATTAGCTAATTTTCAGTTTGGGGACACAGGGAAAATTTGGGAAGAGTGCGAGCCCATAATGAATGGCCAGGAGAACACATTTTTCTAAAACAAAAAAGCCTCTAACCAGACTATTCTATAAGCAAATGTGCCCAATGGAGATAGTCCAGACAACTGCACCTGGACACCACCTGGATATAATTAAGGTCCCAGAACGGAAGATGTGTTAAAATAGATGCCAGGAAATTTAACACTCTCCCTTCCTTATTCATCTGCTGCAGAGGGATGGCATAGGTAGTACAGTACAGTGGACCCATAGGACTCTGGATATCTCTGAGGAAGACTTTATTTCTTCTTTTAGGTTCTGGCAGTGTCTGTATGCATTGGATTTTCGCTGCTTCTTGACCCTACAAGGTGCAACCACACACCAAGGGTATTTCTATGGCTTATATTGGCTGTGCAAGAAGGAATTACTTTGGGTCTCTCCCATGCTCATATCCACAGGCCACACTCAGCCCCTGTGGGCTTCCTATTCTCCTTGAAAGTGTTAATTCTTCTTAAAATAACCCTCATCATGTCATTTCTTTCTCTCACCCACTACTGACCACGATTTTTTTCCAATGTGTTTCTCAGCACTAAACTTCAGAAACACAGCTTTCATGTGCTGCTTTATCATCCCTAGGTGAAGAAAATGCAAGAAAGTTTGCAGATATTTAAATCTGGTCTACTCAGAGACCAACTTGGTTGGAATGAAATGTAATGCTTTGCCTGAAAAAAAGTGAAGGGGAAAAATAAGGTTCAGCAGAATACAACAATCAGTTGGTTAAAATCTAACATAGTGCCTTCATTAAATGTTAAAAATCTCTGTTGAAACAGTATTAGCACAGCAGGGTTGTGAAGAGCCAGAGATAAATAATGACTCAGAGCAAATAGGCCTCAGCAGGAGAAAAGAGGTGTTTCACCTTATTGTGATCAGAAACTGTCCTTATATATGTTCTAAATTACCCCCCAATCCCATTATTATTGTCATTACATGTGACCTTGCTAAGTTTCTATTGTAAGAATAAATGGATAAAAAGGAAGTCTGAGTGAAGACTTTCTACATATTATAATCTTATATTAATTTTGTAGAGGAGCCGGGGACAGGAGTCTGTTGCAATAGACAATGCACAGGGTGACTTGGTCCCTGATTGACTTTCTCGCACTGGAAGCCCCAAGGGAGGGACAAATGGAGAGGCATGCAATCAGATATTATCATGATTTACATAACTGGAGGCTGACAGACAAGCTGGGCCGAGATTTAGCTGTGCTAGGTGCTTTATAATCACAGAATGATCTGGTCCTTGCCGGAAAAAGGGTTACCAGCCTTGATGCGCAATAGAATGAAATGAAATTAGTGCAGCAAAAGCATCTCAGCCATCTGCGACTCCTTATCAGCCTTCAGAGATTCTGGAAGAAGTGAGTCTTGAAGAGGGGTCTAGGATGGTGGATCACACCTACCTTGTCTGTCTGTTGTTGGACTCAGTATTGTTCCTCATTAACAGAATTTATGGTAATAAATAGTTATGTGGTGATATATAGATAAGGGCAATAGCAATGCTAAAATCCCTGCCAGCATGCAGGGCCTTCTAGTACTTTGCTCACCTTTGGGGCTTGAATCTCCATGATGCCATGATTTTGGTGATTCATCTTTGCCGGAGGAGCTGGGCACAGCTTGGGGACACAGTGAGTGACCAGTGTTGTGGTGGGGAGACTGTGTTCCACGAGGGGGGATCAGCACAGAGGAAGGTGTGAAAAGGAAAGAGGTAGGTTTATCTGCCTTTTTGGCTTGAATGGGAAGTAAAACAGACAGAGGAGCAGGGACCTTAGGAAAATGAGAGCAGGCAGAAGGGGTCTGCACTTTGGGAGGCCTGGCCTTGCCACAGCAAAGGACTGAAAGGCACGAGGTGAATTTGTAATGGGGATCAGTGTAAGGGAAAAGGTAGACAGCTAGAAAGGTGTCATGAAATCTGTTTTGAATACACGAAAGAAGTAATGTGTATCTTGGATTTTATCTCAGAGAAAAACTACTGTAATTTATGTAAATGATGATGAATTCACTCATATAGAGTTGTTTGTATTTTAAAATGAAGTTGGAGTGACTTTAGAAATAGACAATGACTGTAGGACAGGAAAGAGGGCCGTGGTGTTTCCCATCACAGGGGATAAATGCTGAGCATCTTCACACATAAGATGCCTGTGTAAAAAAGGGAACCCATCTTCTTTCTTTGTGTGGAAGTATGGCTCTATTCCCAGCCAAACGTGCATGGTACAAGTGAAGTTAGGATAAAGAAATATCAAATCAACTACAGAAAAAGAACACATGCAAAAATAAGTCTTGAAATGTATATATTTGGGCAGAGTATGAATGTTTAAAGGATATTAATATACCCTCAGAGATGAGGAAAGGTTCTGCCATCTCCTATTATCTGGCTTAGTAGGCTGAATAAGTGAATAATTCAGAGAGCAAAGTTTCTCCAATGAATGAGTCACCTAGACTCCGAACTATTAGCATGCAGCCAAGGCACATTGAAAAAGCAGAGTTCATCCACACTGGTTTTAGTAACTGCTCCACTCAGTGGGGAAATAAATCAGTTTTTCCTCAGTTAACACAAGATCTGAATAACCATCAATTCGCTCCACAGTATCTGCAGCACAAATGGTATCACAGATGCTTGATTGTAGGTATAAATTAGCATATTATGCCCATAGGGGGAGGCTGGATGATGATGGCTTAGTAGCTGAAGCCTGCTGGCCTCTGGGAAAGTGCAAATGTAATGTCAGATGACTCAGTCCGCCAGGTGAGCAAGAGAAGCTGTGCCCCCACAAAACAAAAAGGTGAAAAATGAAGACAAATTGTAGAGTAGTGTCTGTGGTTATAGATGCAGTGCCACCCAACATCCACGCTTACTGACATTTAGAGGCAAGTAAAAGCACCTTTGGAACTTACACTGATACAAAGGAAGGATTGAGAAGTACCTGGGCAAAATATCACTGCCTGGGTCTTTCCTCTTAGCTACTGGCCCTTCCTAGAGGGAGGGAAATGGCAGCTACTTGGAAATCTTACGAGTTAAAAGGAATTGCAGGAACTATCTGTGCAAATTCAGGCCTCCATCTGAAGGCAGTATCCATTACTGGAAATCCTGACATAGTTTAAAAGCAAAAGAGGGGACCAGACTCACTACACCAGTCTGGTTGGGCCACTGACTTCTTTCCTGTTAGTTTATTCCTCTTGTATTTCCTCACAGCAGGTTTTCCTCCCTGTCTTTGTTTTTGCTATTCTCATCCTTTTTGTTCTTGCCACCCACATTTTTTCTCTTTCACAAAGAACAATTTGATTCCTATAAATCTTCCAACGCTCAACACCTCTCTCCTGGTGGCCTGTTGTTCACGAGGCAGCATCTGCACAGTGCCAGGTGGGATCCTTTGTCAGCAATTGACAGGAGATGCTGCTGGTAGCTATTACGCACATGAAAAGGAAGATGATGCCGAAATGAGGTTGTTAGAGAACCATGCGGCTCTTTCCTCATGTTGGGAGGACAAGTATACAGATTTCTCCTTCACTGCTGCCTGCCAGCATGTAGCTGTCAATTATTGCCTTGTGCTTTGACACCCGAGCAGCAGCCTGGCCTCTTCCTCCTCGGCCATCCCTGCCTCCTCTGCTGCACAGAGCTGCCTCTCCAGGTTAATGAGGTGCTGGTGTAATTTTGGCACCCACCTCTTGTGCTGACAGCTGTACCCTGGCTCCAGGAGTCCTGGCGTGTTACCACCACTGTCGCTGACCCGGGCCCCTTGCTGGAGCTGCTGCACATCTAGCAGCAGCTGGTTTCCCAGGGGTTTTTCCTTGTTAGGCTTGGGGATGGAAGACAGCAGCAGTAGCCAACACTGTTAAACAAGCAACTTGTGTGAGAAAGTTTTTCTCACGGACTGGGTCAGTCCACCTTTTACTGTAGCTGCTGAGTGAGGGGTGGAAAAGCAGAGTCCGTTCTCCTTCTCCTTAGCCTGCACACATGGAACAGTTGTGGGTGCTCTGCAATGGGAGTAGCTTCCTGATGAGGTCAGGGGCACATCCCTCTGCCTGCCTGCCAGGGCAGCCAGCAATGGTAACTATGACAGTGGCAGTGGTAAAAGTCATTCTATAGTTATGAGATCAGTGCATGTATTCCACGGAAGGAGAGTTGCGCCTGCAGACGTGCCTCTGGAAGAGGCACCTGTGCGGGCTGTCCTGGTGCTGTCTCATCCAGGATAGGTCCAGCTCTGCCCACGTGCCCATGGGATTCCCAAAACATTCACTGCTAGTGAGGAAACCACTTCCAGTATTTCTAGAAAGTGATTCTTAGGAGGCATGAGCAGGGCTGGAGGAAGGCTGGAGCAAGGAGGGTGTCCCAGGCACTGTTGTGAGGGGCTCTAGCAGGAGACTTGCAGGGTTTCTGTCCTCCCTCAGAACTACCATGTGGGAGGTGGAGGTGATCATACTAAGGTCCTATCAATGTCTTAAACCAGCCTGAGGGACTGAAATTTTACAAGAAGAGGGTTCCTCTTCTGTGGCTTGAGGTTGCAGGAGATGACCTGTAACAGCAAATGTTTACTCCTCAATTAGTTATTGATTTTTTTTCCAATTCACTGACAGTCCTGAATGTCCCTGGAGCAACTGGGAAAGCTAGAAATAAAGCTACTATTTACCTTAATTAGTAATCTGGTTTTTTTTTCCTCTCAGGGGCCAAGAAACCACTTCTCAACATTCATGGGTCATGGGTCATCCTCTCTCAGCATCCATGTAACTCATTTAAATGTTAGAGCTATGATATCTACAGTGCAGCCAAGGATAATGAAATTGGGAAGTGGCTTCCCATGTAGTTACTCCGGTCCTCCATCTTTAATGCACAAGGAATGACCCAGGTGCACAGAGCCCTTCTCCCTCCTCTGTGATGGCATTTTTCCACCTACTGAGTACTTTTTACTATTGTGGATCTTACGAGAGGAAAGATTGGTGTGGGAGTCGTGGCAAATTACCTTGCAGCACTTGTAATCAGTACTATTGCCAGTAAACGCGTGTTCTTGGAAATACTGGGCTGTTGCTGTGTAAGGGATCTTACAGGCGAGGGTGATGATGAAGGGTCTCTGTAGCGGGAGAGCTGAGCCGGCGCAGCCGCAGAGCCCAGCAGCACAGTCGCAGCTCAAGGGCTGAGCTTCAGAGGGAGGAGGGTCAGGAGGAAAGGCCACCGAGGCTGAGCTAGGGCTGCCCCAGGCACTGCTAGTGAGCGGAGACTACTGCCTGTTAACTCGCCTGCCATCACTCCTTCACAGGAACTTTTGCTAGTACAGCTAATCCTGCTCTAGGGATTTACCAAGGAATAAAAAACAGGAATAAAAATGTCACTGCTTAAACCAATGTGGTTCCACAGACAGAGGTTTCCGGTGCAGACTTAGCCTCAGGTCAGTTTTTTAAGGGTAGCTCTTGTCATCATTTACACTAAAGCTGGACTGTTGGGGGAAAAAAGTCAGAGAGGTTGCAGCATCACTGACCCTTTGATTTTGCCTGTTTCCCTGTACTTACTATTTTGGAGGCAAGGTTCCAGTGATGGGCAGATATCAGGAGAATCACAGCATTTGCCTTTTATTTTTTTTCAGTCCCTTGACCGCAGATGGAAGATTTACAGGCACAATTGTGAGGTTTGAAACAAGGAGATGGAGAAACACCACCAGGACAATTTCACTCATGTGAGGCTACTCCCCATCTCTTTTGTGGGTTTGGGGGGCAAGTGGCCAGAGGCATAGAGATGACCTTCCCCTTCAGAAATACTGTCTCCCCCTCACAAAAGTGTTTCTGCCCTCATTCTTCGGGCAGTTCCTGCTTTCCGCTGACTGACCCGCGACTCCCCAGGTGCTTTCAGGAGCGCACAGGTTTGCTGCTGGAAGGCGAGCCCCGCATGTCCCTTAGGGCGCTCTCGCCAGCCCGGCAGCTCTCTGCACGCCGGCTTTTTTTCCACAACGAAGGCAGAGCATCTGTAATGCTCCCGAGTCGTGCCTGCAGCAGGAATCCCACCGTTCGGCCGGGCCCATGCGGCCACTGGATGTCACTGTTGTTCCGCGGAAACCCTCCGAAAGCCACGGGAGGAGAAGCGATGGTAGCTACGGAGCGGCAGAACACTGATTTTCGCACCCACTGCGGGATCTGCTGCTTTGAGTGGCTCCGAGCAGCCCCGTCTCGCACAAAAGGTCCGTATGGATTCTGGGAGGGTGAGGTATGGATGCTATGGGTGTCGGTGCTGTGCATTGTTTGTTATAGCTACTTGTTGATGGTGGAAGGAAACAGTGATGAAATTAGCAGGATCCCCCAGCAGCAGCTTTAGAGTGTCTTTGACATTTCCTGTGGCTGCTCACTTCATGGACTCATAGAATCATGGAATGGTGGTTGGAAGGATCTTAAAGATCTTCCAGTTCCAAACCCCCTGCCATGGGCAGGGACACCTTCCACTAGACAAGGTTGCTCAAAGCCCCATCCAACCTCGTCTTGAACACTGCCAGGGATGGAGCATCCACAACTTTTCTGGGCAATCTCTTCCAGTGCGTCACCCCCCTCACAGTAAAGAGTTAATCTCTTCTCGGCATGCAAAGGTCTGAGGGCAGCGGGAGTCCAGCCAGGATGAGGAGGCTGCACCTCCTGGATGCATCAGGGCTGAGCTGCAGGACGCCAGGAAGGGAGCCAGGAAAAGCACATCATCCCCAGCCTGCACTCACTTCCTGGGGCAAGCAGGGCATGTGGAAAGCAGCATGTCACCGGTCTTGCCCAGATGACCAGCTGGGGTGCAACTGGGCTGCCCAGTTAGGGAGCTGGGAAGTGTCCTCAGGTGCTCCCAGTGCAGACAACATTTGACAAACACCAGTGAGCCCAGAGCAGTGGGTCTGTCCAGAGATGATGATTGCAAACAGTTCCTACACAGTTAGGCAAACCTGTGAATACTTCTTTGTCGAGAGCATTTAGGCCACAGCAGACTGTAGGGCTGAGCAAGCAAAGAGACAAAGGCAAAGTAATTTTTCGTCTCTTTTCCTCCTCTCCAATACTTGTGTTGAACAGAATCTCCTCATGGACGAAGACTGATTCCTAGATCTGGGAGTCCAAAAGAGAGCTGTTGAGCATTTTTATTTTAGGGAAGGTTTTTTCTCCCACTTGCCAGTCTGGCTTTAGATTAGCTCTGTAGGGATGTCAAGATTTGTCTTCTGTGAAATGTCCTACTTTTCTTAATATATAAAGTGGTCACCTGTTGTTTTCCTACTAAATCTTCATTGATTAAACTCCCAAAAGTGTTTCTAGCAAAAGAATTCAGTTAATCGGTAAGAAAATACATCTGTACAATTAATTACTTAAATAAAACTTCAGGAAGTCATAGGCTTTCCCAGAAAAAAATGTTCCAGTAAACAAGGTAAAAAGTTACAAATCAACATTGTTCATTAGGAGATATTAATTTTTATCACATTCCCTTTCACTGAAACCTTGACTTAATAAGATATCTGCATATGTGACTAAGTCATTTGGAAATAATTCCCTTGGGTATCTGCAAACAAAGGACAGTCCCAGGAGTGACACTCTGAAGTGACCTTGATTGTACTTTAATAGTAGCAGTATTAAAAGAAGTGACGTGGTGCCAAGGAAAAATCTGGAGACAAAATTTAGGATTAAAAATTGAAGCTGGCTAGAAGAAAATGAATGGAAACATCCAGCACCTAGCAGGCAACCTTATATATTTGGTTAAGTGGTCATCTATGGACTGTGCAGGCATCCCCCAGTTAGTATCAATCCCCCAGAGAAGATCCTATGGCATGATGGGGCAGTCAGGATATCCCAGCTCAGGTCCAGAAGCAGCAGAGCCGTTCCTCAGTGTGTGCCCCAAATGCCTTTGGAGGAACAGTGACCTTCATGGATCCCATGTCTCTGTGCTCAGACAAAGCCCTGGCTGTGAGGTGCCCAGAAGCTCATGCTAGTGCTGCACTGCCCACAAGGCCTTGCTGAGAATCTTGGAAATAATTGGTACTAACCTTGCTACTTGGCCTGTGGGTGAGGTCTGACTCTCTTCTAGATGGCTGTGAGAAAAGTGAGTCCTGCATGTGTGGATTTGCCCTACAGATGCTCTCTCTCACCTGGGGGCCTCTGTCCCCAGAGAAACATGCTTTGCCCCATAATTTTTGTAACCCAGGAGACTGCTTGAATCAGGATGGGCCACTCTAATAGGAGGAAATACCCAGGCTAGTGACTTCTTAAGCTTCTTTCTCCTTTGATCTTTTCTTCCTGGAGGCATTTATTTGATCTTGGAAGGACCTTAGGGCTACAGTCTGCCCTAGCAAAGATATGACAGAGAGCAGAGGAAAGATTTTGAGTCTTTTCTTCTGACTATTCCCCTACATAACACAGGCAAAATATTGACATGTTTCTCCCAGGAGCACAGGGGCAAGATGTAGCAAATCAGAGTGGAGATAAACTAAGTGAAATTTCCAGGATAAAAACAATAGGAAAAGGTTATGGCTCTGAGAGGTAGGATACTCTTCTCAAAAGTCCTGTATGGGTCTCAGGAGGCTTGGATCTGGGAGACCTGACAGCCGGTGTGAAACTATGTAAAGGCCAACAGATTGCTTTGTTTCTCAGGTCTCCACCTGTGAAATATCCCCTGCCCCTTCTCTCTTCAGCCTTAGTGGGACTGTGGCTTTTCCAGGTAATACAGCAATGGAGTGAAGGGCTCTCACTTTCTGTTGGAGCCACTAGATGGGACCAGAGTAAAACAATGAAAATAATTTCGACATATAGGCCAATAAAGACATGTTATCTTTGACCTTTAAATCTAGTCTCAGGATTCAATCCAAATGCCAGTTTAGGCTTCTAGAGTTCCCTGCTAAAAATTAATCATCTTCTCTGCTTCTTCTTTTTTCCTTCTTTGAAGTAAGCTTCATCTACATTGCTGGCATTTGCAGTGCCTTGTTATAGGAGCCAAATGGCGTCCATCTGTAGACGTGAAATATGGAGGGGCCATTTGGGCTGCTGAAGTGCTTCTCTTCCCTCACCACACTCATTCCTGAAAGCACTGAGAGGGGCACTAAATACCAGAGGGACATCAGATGCAGACACAAATGGAGAAAAGCTGGGGAAAGCGAAACGATGGACATTTTCATGTTTCCCTCCCTGCGAGCTGTGGCTGGGGAAATAAAGCAAAACCAGGACTCCAAAATCCAACAACTGAAAGAAAGGCAGGAGCGAGGTTTGCAGTCTTTCCCCTGTTACTTTGCCCATCCCAGCACTCCATTCCTCTCTGCACACCTAATTGCCATAGGCAGTGAGGGTGAGTCAGGCTGGGCAGTGCCCCTTTCCCCCGACCCTCTGAGGAGGGAGGTGCACTGGCAGTGCTGCGGGTGTAACAGCACCTCCTAATTCACATCGCTGACAATCAGTCAGAAACTGAAAGTAAACAAGCTATTTACACGTATTTTAAACACAGCTCGGTGCCCGGCAGCCCGATTATTTTGAGGAAGAGGTTAAAGCAGACACTGTAAGGCAAGGACCTTACATACCAAGCTCCAGCCCTTGGTGCATTAATATGGCTGAGTGGAGATACTAACATAACCTTACCTGTAATGGCATGAACACACCACTGTAATAATTCATTTAGAATGATGACACCTGAGACCTAATTTAAAACTCCTAGATGAATACTGTTCTCACATTCAAACCCCAAGGCTGCTGCAAACATACCTAAGAAATCCTAAGAACTGTAGTGAGCCTAATTGAATTGGACTTAAATGGACCATTGAGGTGGCCTCACAGAGCTCTGGGGAATTTATATTGTCTATACTGTATCAGAATCACAGCTTGAACTGAATAACGGGTTACATCCAATCATGTTACTGTAACTCATGCTTGAGGAAAGGGGGAAACCTTTTGCTATCAGCAAGGCTGTATGGAAAACAATTTCAAATCACTTTAAACCCGGTTGGCAACTACTTTGCCAATTATGGAGTCCTTTGGGAAAGGTGTGTGCTAGGGCTCGGGACTAAATGATTTATGTCAAGCGCCCCAGTCCCCGGAGGCACATACAGGAGGCTGGAGAGGAGGTGCTTGTGGCTAATTATTTCTCCTAAGAATACTTTAGCAAGGTAATTTGCGCTTGCAGATGAGTCACTCTGCACGCTGAATATAACACAGGGAAAGCAGAGACTTCAGCGCTACTGCATACAGACAGATAAAAGCGAAATGAACGGGATCTTCAGTCCTTAATCTCATATGCACAACCCCAGCCCCCCGGCCCCCTGCCTGCCCCCTCTCCCCCAAGAGCCCCTCACCAGTGATGCTCAAGGGGGACCACAGAAGAAGGCCAAGCAGAGCCTCATCCCCACACCTAATTACAGAGAGGAGCCTGGCGTTTAAAGGCTGATAAAAGTGTGCACTCTCTGTGACTCTTGGTGGTGCAAATCTGCTGGCGGCTGGGCATGCAGGAGGGAAAAGCTCGGGCAAGCTGAAGCAGGTAGCAGCCAAATGCCTTCCCAGTGTTCCCGCCTGTGCATCCCCTTGGTGCACTGGCAGTTTCTTTGCTCCTGTTGTCTAAAATCTCCTCACAGGTGCACTGTTGACACTGTGTTATAATTTATGAAGCTGCAGATGCCGGGAACATGTAATTCATTTTGCAGATGGCAAGTGTAAATTCTGCTGTTCCTCACATGGCACAGCCTTGCCTGTTAATAAAAAGGCTGACCTCCCAGATCCTGGCTACTCTGAGAGGTGTAGCAAATCCCTTCTGGATGTGTTGCTGCCATCGGGTAAGGTGTAAATAGCATTCATCTTGCAGATGATTCAAGCCTGATTTCAAGTTCCCCACTGTCCCAAATCTCTGGGGTGTGAGCTTTGGGACTGACTCAAAGCAGGGTGAATTCTGGTCAGAAGTTTGGGATTGATTTGCAGCTGAAACGTGTTAGAACATTGTGCACGTTCTGAACACTGCCTTCCAGATTTTCATCTGATTTTAACCCATATCATACAGTTGACTTTTATTCAGGTCCTATCATTCACACTGGCTTTGGGATTTCAGGAGCAGTGAGAACATGGATTTGTGGCAAACACAGAGCTGCTGTTCTTGATCAGGAGTTAGCAGAGATGCAGACACACTCTCCTTTTGAAAAATGCATTTGCGGCTATCTGCTGCTTTGCAGCAGCTGAGGAGAAGAAAGAATGCTGAAGGTCCCTATGGAAATGCCACTCAAGCCTTTTGAGCCCAGAAGTGCCTCAAGCCCCCCAGCTGAGCCTGGGGCTCTGCAGAGCAGATGCACTGGCCATGCCGGTGCCTGCTAGAGTGTGGGTGGGTAGCGAGCCACCAGGGCTGCAGCCTGCAGCTGCAGCACTCTGCATGGATCAATCTGCAGTAATAACCTAGGAAGATGTGAAGCACCTTTTTTCCTGCAGCAATGTAGGCAGTAACACAGCTGCCGTAGACGGAGAGGGGCCAATGGATTTGCTAACCCACAGCAAACAGATGAATTGCGAAAGATCGAGTAGCTGAATTCGCTGGCTTCAAAACAGCAATCTGACAAACCAATGGCTTTTGGGTTAGTCTAGTTTGTGCAGAAGATCTGTGGACTTCTTGTCTGTGCTTGTGTGACAGCCTTCCACTGGGAGTGTGGAGCAAAATCCATTCTTGTTGACCTGATTAAGGCTCGGCTGCAAGGCACAGCCGTGGCTGAGAGGCTCCTCTCTCAAGCATGAGCTGCAGGGGAAAGCCAGGTGGGAAAGCTGGTTAAATGCTGGCTGGCAGGGCAGGGAACCGGTTGTGTTAGCAGGCATTGTAAACCTATGGCTGGCAATAAAAGGATCTGTAGTTTGTAGCATTATGGGCTATATAATCTGAAATGAGCAAGCTCCAGGAGAACCTTAGCTGAGGTTGGTTTGGCTTTTTTGCTTTTCGTCAGACATAATTGAGCCTGGGTTCGAAACATTCACATTGTGCAGAAGAAGATCCAGACTCATGGTGTCTGTTAGACAGTAGGGGAGAGGAAGAGGGGAAGCTGAGGCAAAACACACAACCCTGTTTTCCCTGCCCCTGCTCAGCCTGTCCCCCCCATTTGCCAATGAGACACTCCAGAGTGCAGGAGTAAGACCTTACATTAGGCTAGTCTCATAAGGAGGCAGGACATGCACTGCTCATCCCTTGTGGATTTAAGCCACAGCAAATGTTGTGTTGGAAGCTGCCACCCAGAAAAACATCAGTGTTCTGTCCTCTGCCTGATTGCCCCAGTCTCCTGGTTTATTGGACAAAAACCTGCCTCAAAAAGTTGCATGCGAGAGAGCAGCCAGAGCACATTCAGTGGGACGGGTGCATAAAATGGAGCACTGGTTCAACAGAAAATCTTTCATTTGCTCTTTTCCTTCTTTTTGATCCACTTCCCTAGAGTCTTTTCAGGACTGTTCAACATCAGGCACACAAATCCTTGCCACAACAGCTTAAGAGTCATTCTTTCTGTCCCAGCTGATGAGAAGAAACATTATTCTGCAATATGGTCAAGATCTTCTAGGTCTTTTATCACCCCAAGGAGGATCACAGAAAAACTCCTCACAACTTTTCCTCTTTTAGTACGGACAGTTTACAACTATATTATGCAGATCTTTTATGCATTTCTTTGTATTTTATTTTTTTATTCTTCCCAATCTCTTTTAAGCTTCTTCCCCTTTGCACATCTGAGCTTTGCTGATCACAGAGGTCAAACAGATTGAAAACATGTGTGCAAGTAAAGTGGCTTCACCTTTGACCTCAAACTATTCCTTCTTGGGAACATTTAATTTGCTCTAACCAAATGTATTTTTATTTTAATGGAATGCTCTTTGCCTGAGGCAAACTGTGTGGAAGTCCATCAGATGTGTTTTCATTTTACCACTTTGTAGAAAAGTGTATTAATCCATTTTGCTTTACATCTGGAATTTTTTTTAACACAGCCCTGGGATTTTCCCCTCTATCTGCAGTACTACCCATGGCTCCTGTGCAGAAAACAAAACAGAGCAATATGAAATTAAATGGACCAAAGAGGTGTGTTAAGAATGAAAGTCGATCGTGATTGCAAAGGGCAAATTCTTTTGCCATCCTGGGTTTATATATTTTTCTTTCTGCTAGGTTTTATATTTTCCAAGGATGATGCCATGTGCTATGCCAGACGGCAGATGATGTGAAAATTTGGTTTATAACACTATCCTGGATCCTTCTGGTGAGGTGAGTTAAGCTTTACACTAGGATCAAGGTGTGGCTACAGCTCCTCACTTCCAGCTTGTGTCTCTGTGATTTAATTCAAGGCTCATAGCACTTGTGGCAGAACACAATGTAGAAGATGCAGCCATTTCAGACTGTGTTATGGTTTTGATTGTTTTGGAAGTCTTACACATTAGTTTCTCCTAAGCAGCTTCCCTAAGCTGTTTGGGGCAGATTTCAAGCTGCTATGCATTCATGCATAGCCCGTGAGTTTCTGCCCAGCCTACCTGTTATAATAATCAAGAGATACAGCTAACTTTAGTTTGATTTTTTTTTGCTTTGTAAGAGATAATTTCCGGCTCATGTAACCTTTGTTGTTAGTTGTCTCACCATTCTGATTCTGCCACCTCTCGTTTCGGGGTCGAGTACTGAATTCAACGTGATATGACAACCCAACATGAGAAAGCCGGAGTAAATGTCATTCCCTAACAGACTTGCATGATAGAGAGAGTCTGTGCCCAGGAATCTCCATTCATTTTGCATAGTCCCTGCATCCTATTTGGGCAGCTTGCTACTGGAAGGAACATCCCTCCCTTTGAAACCCAAAAGGGTGAATGAGCCCCTGCGTGGCTGCAACATTGTCCTACTTTTCTGCTGCGCCTCCATTTAACAGTCTGCTGTCAGAGGAGAGTATTTCAGTACTACCACTGTCTAGAATACTACAAAAAACCATAATAGCAAGAAAAAAAGAATAGTGTGTAGATATATAAAGCTGTATTTCCTCCTCTTGTGGATTCAAGGGAGGATTCCCATAGTTGCATGAAAGTAGAGCCTACTGAGATTATTCACAGTGAATAAATTGAGCAAATTGGGGGGCTGGTGGTGTGTAGTTTTTTCTTCTGTGCATGCATCAATTATTCCTCAACAAGGTCCAATTCCTGTCAATGGGAATATTATTCATAAGTATTTGTTGAACAGCTTGGACGAAGCATTTTCAGTCCAGTGAGAGGTTCACTTTGGATATCCACTATTCATTATTCACCGCGTGTATGTTCACACAAGTCATATGGTATTGTCTCTGTTCCTTACTTGAATAACTCTAGTTAAACAGGAGACTAATGAATGTTGGAGCACACCTGGTGAATAACTGATAACATGAATAACATGGTGAATAATGAGGAACATATTCTCTCACTTGCACCTGTACTTAGCTATAACCAGGGCTGTCTGACAGCATGGGGTGGTGGGGCCTGTGATCTGGGCCTCCCAGCTCCAAAGGCCTCTTTCTCCTGCTGTGGCACTGTGTTTGCTGTGTGTGTGCCATACAAGTCCCCCTGGGTGTGCAGCTTGTTGCCGTGTGCCATGAGACACTTCTCAGCTGGACTTGGGGCCTTGAGCACCCATACACGGGCTCTGCCAGTAGACACTGGTATGCAAACCTGCTAACTTCTCAATATGGGGACTAGGAAATGGATATCTGGCTATTTAAATGTCAGGAAATAGAAAGAAACATGGGACAAGCCCATGGTCAACCTGGCTCCTTAAACATTCCTCTACCAGGAAATCCAGCTCCTTCGTATTGTGCTTCTGATGCAAAGGAACCAAGTGGTCCCCACGGATGTACCTCCACAGCAAAGAGTGATTTTAGCACAAGAGGAGGAATCAGTGCCAGGTGCCAGTTAACCAGCATGCCTATCAGTGTCCTTGAAGGCGCACTGCAGAGGCCTCAAGCGCCTCTGGCAACCAGGGATCCAGGGATCCTGGCAACTGGCTTGGAGCTTGGACAGCTGCAGTCAGACGAGAGAGGCTGTGCGGTCATACAGCTGTGACCACCACCTTTAATGTGAGATGCAAAAGCATCCCTGATTATGTACCATTTTCCTTCTTACCACCGTTATTAATCTTTTTTGCTCAAGTTCTCTTGCGTCTTCCGAGATCTTATGCTTGCCACTGCTGGGTTATAGCTGGTATGCTCGTGGTATCTATCAGTTTCCCCAACTTGCTTTTCACCTTGTCCACCGCTGCCGAAATCCGAAGGTTTCTGAAACCCCTGAAAGGGTGGTTGAATATACTTCACATACACCATCACAGTTACTGATGAAAGAGTGTGGAGGAAAATGGTCCATCCAACAGTGATGGTTTTGCCATCACAACTGCCTTCATATTTTTAGGGGTTATGTCACCGTAGAAAAGGGTTTTATGCCTCCTTGTTCCTCAGAAGCTGTTGGGGCAGGACTACACTACTATGTTGCTTTTGTCTCTTCATAGTTTTGTGCTTTCCCACCTTCTGACTGCTTCTGCCCTTTTCATTTCTCCTTAGGGAGACTCCAAGGTCTCTTGGTGCTGGAACAGTTTTCCTCATGTGTTTGCAGTGTCTAGCACAGCATAGCCCTGATCTCTGCTGGTGGATACTAGGCACTCATGGAATACAAACAATAAATAATCTTCATTCCTGCTGCATTGCTCTACCTGTGCTATATATCAGATGAGAGAGGGTGGCTCTTAATCTTCTTACTGTCAGGATTATACAGGTATATTTCTGATAGAGAACTTTTAAAGTACCATACAGTGAAAAGTTGGAAGGTCTCTTGTAAATCACACTTTACTCACATATAAACATAACTTAAATCAAGATGATGAGCAATACCCTCCACAGGATAAATGTCTGATACTGGATTTATTTCAGTTCTGTTTACACAAAGGATTGATGACGATCAATATCTGCCCTCGGGATGAGCAGGGAAACAAAAATGCTGGCGATCAGGCCACTTGATGTCACTATTGCTTGACAATGTGCACAGGCAGCTGAGAGTATAAATGGGGTTAGTTCAAAAGGAGAGTGGGACAGGGGGTTTAAGGAAGGCCTCTGGGCCATCTATTTAAAAAGAATGAGGAAGATACACAATTTAGGATTGCGCATAAATTCTGCCTCTGTACATTTAGCAGCATTAGTGGAGAACTCCGTTCCCTTCTGCACTCATGGCTGAAAGTGCTGACTGGGTTTGGAGCAGAAGGATTCACACATTTTTCACTTGCTCAGTGTAAGAACAAGACACATTTTTTGTCTCTCTGACACCTCTGTGTGGGGAGCATTGTGGTACTGAGCAGAGGGCCTGCCTGATCCGGTGGTCCAGGCTTATATTAATAATTCTTGTATTTGACCATACACCAGGTAAGACTGGGTCCGTAATGATAACTATGAAGCAGAATATTTTTGTCCACTGCCATGAAGTTTTCTGGCTACCTGGTCCTCACCTGGGCAGTCAACAGAGGAAACATTTCTCTTTGCTTACTGCAGAGATTTCCCTGTTCAGCGAACTTATTAGTCACAGTTGAACCGTAAATTATTTATCAAAGTCCATGGGGAATAAATATCTAATACTCCTACCCACACAACTTCATATAAGTCCCATGAAACCAGGCAATGAGTTTCTTCTCCTTTTGAAAGGCCTAAGGTTACTAAATAATTCAGAAGCCTCTCTCCTGTCTGTGGTAGGATGTGTGGCTTTAAACTACCTCAAAGTGCTTTTTGTTAGGAATTGAGCCATACTGGTCATTCCTTTGTTTTCTGGTAAAATGAGTATTTACTTGGATGAAAAGCAGGTGAATGCCTTTATTTGTGAAACTGTGACAGCAATTAAAAAACAAATTCTTTATTCTTGGAATGACTAGGACCACGGGCAGTTTGGGTATCTCTTTCTTGGATCGTTCTTGTTTATGGAGAGCTCTTGAAATTGTCCTGTTTGGGAAGAGTTGCAAGTGTGCTGTGCTTGCTCAGAATATTTGTATTTTATCCGTTGGGAACAATTAACTTCTTTTTGGTTTAAATTTTCAATAGTCAGTTCACTTTTCCCATGCTGTTAGTTCTCTCCCTTGAGCAGTAGTGTTAGTTATAGCTGCTTACATGGCTCTGACTACAGGTGAGCAACACGACAGGCAATATCTAAATTATTTGCACGCACAGGATACTCATGAGTGGAATTTAAGCCACATCTCCTAAGCCATGAGCCAAATGCTTTTACCATGGGACAAGCTTCCCTTACTGTTAGGAAAGTAATGCTTGAATCTCACCAGGTTTCTAGCAGGACCCATTTCTTTGTAAAACATGTCCAGCATCACAAGTGATGTTTGTAGGAACCTGGCTTTATTTCTTAATTTTCCCTATAGATGACCCTATGTGGATGACTACAGTAACAGGTGCTGTCTTTCACCTTCCCAGAGAAAAGGGAGATGAGCTCTTCGAAGGTAAGTGATCATCTATCACTTCAGCAGCTTTAGGACTCCTGTTCCTGAAACCTGAGGAACTGGCTCAGGTGTGTCTTGGCACTTCTTAAAAAAGATCAAGGTACAACACTGAGTAAGTTTTAAAGCTGAGGTAATTTGTAGTGACTCCACTGACGTATGGTTGGATGGTGACTAAAAGGAGACAATTAAAAACAGTGGTGTACTGAATCAAAAATCTACTGGTTTATTTCCAGATCTTTCAGTCTGGGCATCACACTGTGTATGAGCTGAAGAGCTGAAGTGAGATCCCAGCTGGCACAGAAGTGTTGAGGACAAGCCTGTGCACCCTTGTGGCATGGTGTGCTCTTGTTTGCTGTTAGTCTAGCTGGCCCAGTGGACAGTCTGGCTCATGCCAGTGCAATCATGATTTAATCATATTAATAGTGCTGGGCAATTGACAGAAGCATGGCACAAAAGACAAAAATGTATGAAAAATACGCTTTCTGACAAGCACTTTATTTTCTGTACAAAAAATTGCAGCCTCTTGTGAATTTTAAACTACCCTAAAGAATTTCATGTTGAGGCAACTGTTCTTTACAGAGTTCTGTAGCTTATTTTAAAAATACCAGTGGAAAGGTTTTTTTCTCTATTAAACTGCATATGTTTTAAGAGTAATTTCCATGGACTCCTTATTAATTTCTATAGCTCTCTGTTTAATTTTCTTTTTTTCATAAAGAACATTGTAAAACTGTAACTAGTATGGTTGGTGACCATGTTTCAGGGATGTGTCGTGGCATCTCTAAATGAGATGGCTTTCATTTCATTTCCTTCAATCCATTCTTTGGCAATCTCCAACCAACTGTACAAGCACGGAAGAAAGATCTGAGCATTTAAGGTGGATTGTGAGTGGGAAGGAATTGGAATTGTCTTTAATGAGCTGTAGCCATTTGGTTTCGCTTCTCTGACAGTCATGTGCATTTTAAGTAAAAGACCAAATCGAGCACTTTAAGATGTCTCAGAGTCGCCCCATCATTTCAGCATTACCTGGGCATTCTGGTGTGCTCTCCCATTACAAGACCATTCTGGAATTGAATGGTCAGTGATGATAAACAGTGATAATAGATTACTGAGTAGGGGGAAGGTAGGAGATATTAATAAGGTAAGATTTTTAATTAATTTTTCAAGTTAATTAAAATGTCCAAAAGCACAATAAAACTGCAGAAAATCTGGCAAGGGAATGGCAGCCTGTCTGATTAATGCAAGTCAACTGTCTTCTGAGGGTAATAGTAATAATGATGAGATTATGGATATGGAAGAACCTGCTAAAGAGATATGAGATGCATGTGGAATACAAACTGTGTCCTAGTTACTATTTTATGGTGCACAATGGATCTTATTAAGGAGGAATAGCAGTAAGAATTACCACTGAATTGCTCAATAAAAGTATTGTGTAATTAACACTGCTGCACCATCAGCTTGAGTGCTACCTCCCATTGATACTCCATATCCTCCATTTACTTTTAGTTTTTAACTAAAGTATGGGAGTTTGAACAGCAGATGCAGGCAGCTTGAAAAACATGTTGCCTTGTGCATGACGATGCTTGGAGAAAGGCAAGCAAGCACTGAAGGGCTGGAGTGGAATATCATATTCAGAGGAGACTGGCAGGAACTTCCACAAGTGAGAGTTTGATACTCCATTCCCTCAGCAAAAATAACACTGAAACAAAATAACAACAATAACCATGACAGAGAGAGTAAAAATACTTTCTTTCTGGCATCCCCAGCCTCATCCCTAACGAGGTTTTGAAAGCATGTGTTCCCCATCCAAGCAGAAAACAAGTCCCACTGAGGCTGGTGCACAAGTGATGAATGGGATTCACTGATGGGTATTTTTTCACAGCATTAAGTTTCTTATTACATATATATGCCATGTGCCTGCTGCAGTGGTGCTCTGCTCTTGGCTGGGTATTCTAGGCAGTCTCCAATGGAAGTATTGTAACATCTTAATTAGAGACATCAGTATCATACGGGAGAGGACAGTTAGTATAGTTCCATCCTGATGGAAAAAGGAGCAGTCAACATCATCAGGAAATATATGCTTTTGTAGGTCTTGTGGGAGTTCACTTAACTCTCAAAGAAATATCCTTGCCTTTGAAGGGCAGATGTAAACCAAAGCTCATGCCCTCTGAGCGATGCCCATCATTGTTTTTTATAGAAAAACAAAAGCTGCTGTCTGCAAAGCCAAACTCCTCAAAATTAATATCGAAAGACCAGTTTGACCACAGATTTGGCCAGACCAGAAATGAGATCTGAATTACCCATGTGTTTCAGGACGTTTGGATTCTGAGTTATGAAGTTATGATACACCAAGCCTGTGCTCAAAATGAATCACTACATTTTTTTTTCAGTTCCTGGTTAGGTTATGCTATATCCCATGTTCATTTTATTCAAACTCCTTTCTGTCAAGAGGAAAATTCTTAATTCCATCTTCAGTGTTTACCCAGGCTGCTCTTAAAAATGAAAATAGTATCTGGAGGATTTTAGTCTTGGTGAAATAATAAAAGAAAGTAAAAGCCTCCTGTCTTGAATTCTGAGTAGGCTGCATCACCACATGCAAGAGAAATGGTTGCTATAGATTGCCTTGTTATTAAAAGGGGAGGGTGAAAAATGGCAAGGAAGGTTTGAAGCTGGCTGATGTAAAACAGAAACAGTTTATAGGGAGCTGGCTGAGGACTGCAGTTTTATAAGGTGCACTTTAAACAACCATGCAGCCTACTAAAAATATCATAAAAACTATAGCTTCTAGCCACAAGTTTCAGAAAATGCTTAGTGGCAAAAAAGAGAAAAAGCTGCAAGATATAGGGCATAAAGAAAATCTCATACCCAGAATGGAGGAACATTTAGGTCTAGGCTGTTGCTTCAGGCTCCAGCTTAGTGAAAGCACAAGACACCACATACTGTTCAGTAGGACAGGATTCATCTCCTTAGTGGCAAAAGTACATAAATGCCACAGAAGAGGAGCCACGAAACATTCAGTATCTGAGACTGACTCAGATCTTTCTCTCCACCCTCTGCAGATCCCATCGACACCCACAGAAGTGCTGCCTCCCATCCTGCTATTTTTCTCCTGAGACCTCACCAGATTCATCAAAGCAGCCTAACTGCTCGTCACTTGTCAAAGCCCATTGCTCCTTTGCTCCCATTGTATCAAGAAAACACTACCTGCAGAGGCTGGGGTGAGTGGTTCCCTCCATAAAACCACGCTCCCTGAATGAGCTGCCCTGCTGCTGGAATAGCAATGGTCCAAAGAGATGAGCTGCCATGTTGCAGGCTTGGAAATCAGTTCAGAAAGGCATTAGCAGAAACCAGCCACTGGTGCTGCTCACACCAGAGCTTTTTTCAAGACTTCTCTTTGTTGCTGTTTGTCCCCAGCATCTCCCAAAAGGAGAGGTCATGCTTAGCTGGTTTTTTTGTATCTCATGTTTACCTGTGAGTTGGTCTCTGGAGTTGACTGCTCTTGAAAACAAGAAGAGGGAGAGGCCAGAAAGGGCAGGAAGGTTGCAGTGGAACAGAAAAACTTGCAGGGATGTCATGAACATTTGCCACACTTCCCGGGATATTTAAGTGTTTCATTAGAAGTGCGTGGCATGGCCCTGTCAGTCACAGGATTTTAAGGGGCCCATCAGAGACATCTCTCTGAGGCAGAGTACCTGCCTCACCCCCCTCCTGGCTGTGCACCACGTCAGGAAGGTATTAACTCGCCATTGATCTACGATGGCAGCAAACTGAAATATCCCAGTGCCTGTGCAGCCATGCTGCCTGAGACAGATGGGATCAAGCTAGGGATCCTTCCCTTCCACCTCACTTTTGGAGCCAGCTGCTCCATCTGATTTCAGGAGAGGGAATGATACCTTGGTCTGCAGTTTCAGTAGCAAGTATCATAGGGTAGTTGCAAGACAAGAGGGAGAAAATAATTGTTTGAAAACCATCACAAGTATTTTTTTTACAGGATGTTAAAAGCAGGCTTTTAAACACTCCTCTCCCAGTCCTCACTTGCAATAGCAGGAGCTGGGGTCAGACATCTTTTCTTGCAGTGATTAATACCTTCCTACAGGAGGACTGCCATTAAAGTGAATGAGGCAGCCTGCAGAGCAAGGCTTTCCTCTGTGGGAGAAAGAGTGGCTCTGTGTCTGCAAACTGTGGCAGACTCTGGACTTCCCAGTTTTCTCCACTGCTCAGGCAGTCAAGTCTCCGACTGCCACCTCTTGCATCCTCAGTTTATGGCAAACATAAAACAGGAGGCCATTTAGAAAAATAAGATAAATCAGACCCTAAATTTAAATTGTGTTGATATAAATCATTCATGCAACAGATTGCATTTATTTATTGCCTTTGTTTGCAGTGCAAGAAATCTGTTAGATGCGCCTCGTAGAATTCATAGATTAAAAAATAAAAATCCTTATGAGATACAGGCTTTGTGCCCAAAATGCAGCACTTTCCTATTAAAACCTTTATTTGTCTTCAGAGGGAATACTTTGGCACTGTTTCCCTCATCATCTACTTCCTCTTTCTCACCTCTGAAGCTGCTTCCCAGTCAGAGGGAGCATGTGTTTCATGCTCAGCTCCAGTGGCTCATGGCTCTTCTGACCTTAGCTCCAGCCTGTCTCCTCATGGACAAGCTGGCAGCTCTTCCCCCAGCCTAGAGGGCACCTGGCAGCAGCCTCATGGGCAGCAGAGCATTGGGGAGGAGAAAGTGACCTCGTATCTACTCTTGGGACCAGAAAAAGAGGACAAAAGTTCATTTAAAAAAAAATCTAAGTGGGACAGTGTTTCAAAGACCAAGAGTCACCTCTCAATAGTGGGACATCTGGTGACATTAGCTGAAGTTTCATAAAAGCTCCCTATGGCCTTTTCAGAAATAGAGCAGGTTTCAAAAAGAAAGAAAGAAAGAAAATACAGAACCCTATGTATTGGTGTTGATTTATCTCCATCTTCTATGCTAAGGTACTGCTCAAGCCAGCAAAGGATCCTAACTTGATTTTCTTCATCTCCGAAACAGGAGAAATGGCTAGTCATGAATGTATGTTATTCACAAAGATGTGGTTTTGTCCTGCTTTCTTTCTTTATTTCATTATTTATTGAGTAAGATAATAGCTTATGGTACTTACACAGAGCCAGCTGTTTGCAGGATGCCAAGAGCAGGTGGTCTGGGAGGCCTCTGATGAATTGCAAAAGACACTTACCAGCTGCTGTCGCTGTGTGAAATGAGCAAACCTGCAAAATCTTTATTTTCAATTGGATTGTACTTTTAAGTAAGCAAGGGAGACAGCCAGTATAACTACAGACCATGACCAACAACCCACATAAAGTGTGTGCAAACACAAGTGATTAATGTACCAGGATTTCAAAACATCCAAAATGAGTGAGTCAGGTTTAATAGGGTGCATGAGAGGGAAGGGGAACAGGAGGGGATGGGTGGGAGCTGGGGTGTGCATGGGGGGACTGCAGGACAAGGGACTGCTTACATGACATGGGAATAAGGCAAAGAGGAACTCTTTGAGGAATCTGAATAGTCCATACTGTGTTCTTAGCATCTCCCATATTTTTATTCTCTCTTGTAAACAATACTGTTGGTTGAAAGTTTTCATGGTCCTTTTCCTTCTTTCTCTCATCACCTCAGCCCCCTTTTTTTCCCTTTTTCTTTTCTTTTTTTTTTTTTTTTTCAATTATGTAGGGCACTCTCATGTGCTGCCTCACCAGGGCACAATCCTTTGGTGGTAACCACATCCTCAAATGGTCACTGAAGAGATGCAGGGATAATGGGTTACAAAGACAGACATTAATAAGGTAAGATAAGAGAGGGGAGGTTTATTAATTTTTCAAGTAAAGTTAGGATGCCCAAGGGCACAGTAAAACTGTAAAGAATCTAGTGAGGGATGAGAGGCCTAGCTGATTAATGCAAGTCAGCTGTCCTCAGAGGGTGATTGCAATAATGATGAGATTATGGAAGAACCTGCTGAAGACAAATGAGATGCATGTGGAATAAAAACTAAGTGTCCTAGTTACTCTTTTGGAGTGCACGATGGATTTTATTAAGGAGGAACAGCAATATAAATTACTGCTGACTGAGATGCCAAAGTGAGGAGCCAGGCTAGCTTTGCTGGAATTTCTTTGCTTGAGAGGTAGCATGCAACCCAGGGTGCCTTGCTTGAAAACAATCCAAAGAAAACACAGAAAAGTGAAATGGGGGCTTTCTTCCATACTGCAGAAGAAGATAGTATTTCTGCTTGATGTCTTTGATGTGCCTTTCTCTCCACTCCCCTGTCTCCCTCTTCAGCTCCATTACCTCATTGCTTCCCTATGCTGGGGTGAATAATTCAAGGCTTCCCAGTTTGTCCCAGGAGCCCTTACCCTGTCCAGAAGTGGCTCTTCTCCAGATAGCCCCACCATGCAGTGCATGAATAAGGCAAGGTTTCTGAGGACAGCAGTTTTCCAGACTGCCTTCCTTCCTTTTCTGACCAACCTTTCCATTTTCTCATTCCTTGACATTTGCCCCCATGCTTTTACTGCCCCTGCCACCTTGTTCTTGCTGTCCCCAACTTCTCTTACCACCTATTCTGGCTTTTTCCTCTCTACCCTGGGTTTTGTGCTGCCTGCCAGTTCCGTGCAGATGGACCCTCCCACCAGTCCTGCGACCCTCACCGTGGCCTCCCTGGTCCTCACTTCTCTACAATAACATGAGGACCAGAGGCACAACGATTACTGCTTTTGTGGCTGTTGATCAGCACACAGAAGACTTGGTGGGGTAGCACGTCCTCTGCAGCACCTAAAAGGTGTAGGAATAACTTCCTGAAGTGGGAGGGCAGGGGATGACTTCCAGATGCGGGGGGGCTGGCGAACCTGCGCCAAGTCACGCAGCGGGAACCAAACTGTAATTAACAGCATGGTAAGAAATGGCATGACACGGTTTCTTGTATAAATTTTCCAGGTCCTCTGTTTCTTTCCAGTGTATTAACTGTCCATGGTAACAGGAAATAAGAAATTATAATATTGACTGCTTGTGCTACAGTGCAAAGTCAGCATTTCCATTAGAAAATCTGTTTCTAATGGGTTTGAGTAATATAATAATGAACTTTCACTTCAGGATTAATCCTGGTATTTAGAGGTCCCAGTCAGACTGCGTTTTTTTCCCCTACAATATTTAGTAGATAAGTCTGGCATTATAAGGCTTTACCACCTCCCCACAGCTCAGAATTCACTTTCTCCTGAAAGCTTTCATCTTCCCTTTACTGTCCTTGTAAAGTCATGGTATGGGCTTCTCATCTCTTTTGCCTTGATGATTTTTTTTTTTCTGAATGGATTTAAGTAACTACTGCATGTCAAAACAACCTTTTCCCCCACAGGCTAAGTATGTAATTACCTGATAGATGGACATTTCTGTATTATTAAGATGGTCTAGATACATATTTATGCAGCAGACAGTAATGACTTCATTTTAGCAGCTCCCTACATATATATTTACATGACAGACCATAATGTTCTGCAGCTTCAGCCCCCATAAACCTCATTTGCGACATGTGAATCTGCTGTGTTCCATGCTCGGTGCTGCAGACGTGCGGAACAACCTTACGTGGGGATACCCTCACAGAGGGAGTGGTCACTACAGAAAGAGATGTTACATAAATGGAATGAATTTTCCAAAGGAAAGGAAAAACCAAAATTGCAAGCATACAAAAATAACAGCCCTAAAAGATCATGTAAGTATCGTGCCTCTGATTCCCAACAGCAGATGTTCTGGGTGTTGAAACTCCCACCAGAACAGCTGCAGGAATGTAGAATCACATCTGGGCTTGCGACGGGGCTGCATCATTACCCACCAACAGCAAAACAGCCAGATGCTTCCAATTCATTTTAGGGGCAGAACTTAAAGTTTGAGTCCATGAACATCCCTGCTTTACAACTGCTATTTGCCATTGGCTGCGGCTGTTCCTGCATGCGCTGCTGAGGCGGTGGCAGGAGACACGACACGGCCAAGCTACTGAGCGGCACTGCAGTGGGGTGGGGTCCTCTGGCATGAGAGGCAGAGCTGGGCTAGGGGCCTGGGCTGTCTCAGTGCCAGCTTTGCGAGCTGAGCATGATCTCCTCAGCCCCGGGGAAGGGCAGTGGAGGTATTGCTGCTGTCACTTAGCGCACACCCTGCTCCCTCGTTGCAATGCCTGCAATGCCTTCCCTCTCCTAACACTTTCTGCCTCTGGCAACCGTGTTCAGCACACCTGCATGTTTTGGGGTGGTGTTTTGGCTTCATGTGCTGCTGAAGGATGTGTAATGGCAGAGTGCCTCAAATCTAGGGATGAAGGCAAGTGAGAGCAGCTGGCTTCACACTTGAGCCCCGGTGCTCACGTCTCTTGCCACCCTCCTTCCCTGCACTGGCTCTGGTGGACTGTGAGCTGTGGCCTGAAGGTATCCCACTCCAGCAGCACTCACATTCACGTGTCAAAGCTGCTTGGAAGGAAGAAATTTTGCTTTTGCTCTGGCTCCCTGCATGATTTCCTGTTCAGAACTCTAGTTCCTGTTGCACAAGTAGGTCGACTGGAGACGATTCCTCCAAGTGATGGTTCCTTGGTGTGCCAAATACCTAAAGTATGGCTTGCTTTTTAATAAAAGAACCTGTACACAAAATAAAATAACAGTACAAACATTTACAGGCCTGTGCTTGTCCATCACCTTGTTGTCACTTGTCCATAGCCATGGACCACAGGAGGGGCAGAAGAAGGTTTTAATACAGCTCCTGATGTGCCTACAAGAGTCACACAAAGGCTCCAACTGACAAATGGGACTGAGGTGGTTTAAGCACAATGTTCAGTGTCCAATGGTTTAAAGGACAGACATAGAAGCAGATGGATTTCTCCTTCTAGGATGGTGGGTTAATTGTCAGCGAGGCAAATGGCATCCATACTCTTGCATGAGGAGGAGACTGTTCTCTACTTGCATGTTGTCAAACAAGATCATTTTTAGAGAAACTGATGACAATTTGTCTTAAAAAATATACTCTAATCTACGAATCAGAACACCCCTCTCCCTTAGCGAGGGGATGTTGTGTGTTTTTGTATTGTTTTGATTATTGCTTATGAACATCTGCTACGTAGCAGTAGCAGTGAGGTTTGATAGGATTAGATAAACTTCCAGCTAGGCTGAGAAAGTGAATTTCTCTCTCAAATGAAACCTTTTAACTAAGATTTCCCCCCCCCCCCCACCCACCACCATCATGTGCGGATCCGGAGGAGGAGGAACAGAACTGTACTTGAGTCAGAAGGAAGATGCAGTCAAACCCTCCTTGGTGCAGGAAGCCCCATTTTCTGTGTCTGTGGTCTCCAGGACTGTGGCTGGCCGTACTGGAGAAGCCCCATGGAGAAGGGTCTCCAGCCCATGTTGTCTGCACCCCTCTTTCACTCTGAATTTCCATGACAATCACTTCGTGTCTGTCTTTTGGGGTTTTCAGAAGCATCTGCCTTCATAGCTTTACTGAATGGAAGAAAATGTTTTGAAGGATGTTCCTCTGAGGGCTGTGAACCCCCAGAAGTGGGGTGAGCGCAGGGTGTCCCTGAGCCCAGGGAGGGCTGTGTTCACCCTCCAACATGCAGTTGCTGCTCTTCGGCTTCTGAAGGAAAACTGGGAGACACAAAAATCCAAAAGGGTCACAGGTGCCTCTGAAATAAATTAGAATGTAAATTCCCCATGGACCCAAGCTGCTGCTGTGGGGGTAACCACTGCCAAAGCAGACCTTGCTTAAAAATACCTGTAAGGTTTCTCATGAGTTCACCAGAGAGTGCAAATCCTTTCACTGCTTGCGAGGTTCATTAATGTCATTGCAGCATTGTGTGGAAGCAAAATGGCAATACAGGGCAACTAATGAAAACAAAGGTTAAGTACAATTTTCCTGCTTCCCAAGGGAACAGGATTTTTTTCAGGAAAAGAATTTCTGTCTGTGCGTGAGAAATTGTGGAGCTTCCTTTTTTCTCCCTTTCCATAAAATTTCATACAAAACTTGATCATAAAGAGGAAGAACATAGTAAAATAATGTCTATTTGGAACAGAATATGGTATTATAGACTAGAGTACATGAGAAAAATCAATAGCTTTGTATAAGCGTGAAGTCCATAATCACTCTGCAGTCATACCTTGGAGAATATATGCATTTTAAGTGTCTTTGTATAAAACCTTCCAGGGAACTGCACATAATAATAATTAATCATGTAATTAATACTTAATTTACAAAGGGCACAGTATGCCCCACTCTCCTGCAGAGGCACTTGGGGTGGCAAGAAACAGAAAAATAGAATTCAAATAAAAATAACTCATTAAAAGGAAGCCAAGAAAGATAATAAATGAAGGAGGAAAGATGTGCCACTGCAAATGCATAAACAGAACAGAAAATGCTTAAAAGCTCCCAGCCTCATCCTGCTTCTAACAAGACTCCCACTTGCTTTGGTGGAGACGGGGAAATTACCGAGAGCCTTAGGAAATCCTCATGTGATGCCTTAATAAACCAGGAAAGACATCCATCTTCCATCAGAGCCTAGTGGGCATGTGAGCTGGAAGTCTGAGTACACTTTTTAGCCATGAATAAACCCTAAAGTGAACTGAACTTACCGGTGCACTTATTGACTTCTTCAAAACAGATTCAGGAAGACTAACACGTGCTGACTTTTTCCTAAATTGACTTAGTCTCGTGTCTGTCAATTCCACTCTTTACTATAGCTTTAGACATTTTCCTGGTGCCAGAGTAAGGTTTACTGGTCTGTACTTTTTGAAAATCACCCTTGCAAGGCTTTCCTGAAAACTGTGTCATGGCTGTCATTTTTCAGTCCTGTGTTATGGAACGGGACTGTCAGATAAACTATGATCCAAGCTGAATTTGGTTGTGATCAACTTCATTCTTGAGTTCTTTCAGAGCTTTTGGCTTAAAAAAAAAATCCTACCTCCTGATTTGTAATGATTTGAATTACTAATTTTCCCTGAAACGTCTTCACTGACACTTTTTTGTAATACATTTTTCAAGCTCATTCCCCATGTGTGAGGTGTGAAAACTTTCTAGCTTCTGACGTGCATGCTAATACAAATAAGTTGGGTAGCTTTTTGCAATGTGCTTCCCTTTGATGAGTTTTGATCCCACAAACTTTCTTGTAGGTTTTTTGCTTTTTTCCCCTTTCTTTCTTTTTGCCTCTTTCTATAGATGCAGATGCTTCTCAGTCTTTCTTGCTTTCATTTGTATATCTTAGTATGAATATATATAAAATTTAGATGAATATTCTATATGTAAAAGTTCATATTCTTATCTGTTTCTTCACCTATGCATGAATTCCCTCTTTTTTGAAAAATGCCTTTTTACTCATAATGGCCTCCTTTATTCTAACATTCATCCATACTGGTATGTTTGGATCTTTTGGAGTAATATATCTTTAACCTGAGCCTCTGATGTGCAGTCCTTAGACATCTTCCAGAACAGCAAAAACACATTTTATCTATTATAGAGGCTCTTTTTATTTTGCTTTAAATTATTTGCTGATGTATATGTAGCTCTACTTTTAAAAATATAAATGTTATTCAGTGTGATCTTTAGAAATTTTTCCCTCTGAAAGGAAAAGACACTGAATTTGAATGTATTATAGTCACTATTATAGGGTCACGGTTGCATCTTGAAATTTTGCATATTTAAATCCTACTTGAAACCAAGTAAAACTACAATTTACCCCTCTTCTTGCAAATGGTCAGACTAGCTAATCTGAGGAGTTGTTTCCCGTGTCTGAAAAACAGCCCTTGTGTTACCCTGATACGGAAACGCAGCACGTTTATGTGGGAGCACCTGATCATTGTGTGCCTTCCCAGATTTGTTAATCTCCCTTCCTCAGCAGGTTGTGGAAGACTAAAAATCTGCACTGCTTAATGTGTGTGGAATCCCAAGCCACGTCCCAAATTATTTCTAAGGTGATTATTTCATCTTATATTCCCTGGTACTTTAAAAACCAAATCAACTTGTTGACTGACTCTCCTTTTTATCATAGCATTACAATGTGCCACTGATGATCTTTGGGCTCCTAAATTACAGGTGTGACTACAGGGATACTTCCATTTTAAACCTGGCATTTCAGCCCATCCATCCTAGTTTTAAGACTCCTAATATTCGTTTACAGTCACCAATACATTTACAGTGGTCTGGTGGTCACTGTGTCTGTAGTGATCTAGTCAGTCTCACATGAACTTGTTAGACTGTGCTTCATCGTGGATTTTTGTGTTACTGCTATCCTAAAGTGTGGAGTTGCTCTGACTCCAGCACTATAAAACCTCTCTCCCCACATTGTTCCCATCCACTTCATGTTTTTATCCTGTGCTGGCATTAAAAAAAAAAAAAAAATTCCACTTTTGAGCTCTTTCATATAGAAAAGATCTGGGAGCCTTTCCCAAGTCTTTTTTCTTAGAGCTTGATCAGGCCGAGAGACTTCTGTGCACAGCAGCCAACACAAAACCCACAAAATGCCAAATGAGCTCCATCTCCCAGTGGAGCTGACTTCAGGGAACTCAGCAATACTTCTCTTCCAACAGCAGGTCATGGTTTTGGGAGAAGTTAGCACCTACCAGACCATCTGAAATCCCAGAACTTGCAGGATATATAAGACAACTGTGGTTTGATGCTTTACATCATCCTTTGGAAAACCACAAAGTAGCGCATACCGAGTGATGAAATCCAATAGACTTTCTTTTTTGTGTTTAATGGGTTGTTTTGCCTTGTATTTCTGTACTTCCCCCATAAGCAAATAATACCCTAGTGAGGCACAAGAATGAAGTCAGAATTTGCAACTGTGGCAGAGAAACTATTAGAAGTCTATAAATAAATATTTTTATTGCAACAGTGCTGCATGAGCCAGTACTTTCTGGAAACCATATTCACATCAAGATGGGCTGGGGGACTATGTTTGGTTACCAGTGGTGGTTACTCGGAAGTGTTTGTCTGGGAGATGTATGCAGCCTTCTCAGTATTCTTATTCAGTTGTGTAATTCCAAGCCCTGCAGTGTTGTTATCCCTTAAGAAAACTTCTTTCTATTTCAAAAGCACCAACTCTGAATGCTAAATTGAAAGGAGATGAAAGAATCACAGTGGTAAAAGCTGCACAATTTCTACTCTCTTCATTATACAATAAGCTGGTTCAGTATTTGCTTCTTTACATTTTTATGCAGATATAAAAGGCTACTTTGGGAAATCTGTAACACTATTATTAAATGTCACTGAGCAGAGCTGAGTATAGTGATGACTCATCCTCAAAAGATTTGATTTAGTACGCATTGGCTTCCCAAGTGTTGAGTTCTCATTTTGGACTGTATCAACCAGAGTGCCCAGGTCTAAAGTAAGGACCATTCACATCAGCAGAAGTCCTTCCTCTAGCTTCAGTGATTTTTGGATCAAGATCTTAGTAAGAAAGACAGAATGCTCTAAAAATTTCAATAATCTTAATAATGAGTAATAATCATCTACAATTCATACAGGGCAACCTAAAAATCAGGCCTTGTTGTGCTACACTGCCCAGACAGTGCAATAGAGTCTATGCCATAAATCTATAAAAACAATCCAGATACAGTTTTGGGAAGGGATGTGGACCACCATGAGGATATACATCACCGCAGCAGTAAATATGTCAGTTCAATTTCTTCTTTAATAGGTTAAGAAAGACAAGAAAAATGGGAGGAAAAAGAATTTTGAAGGAAAATAGGATGAAAGAAAGGACTAGGAGAAGGAAGACTGATAGTTTAGAAGTGAAATAAAGGTGGAAATTCTAGAGAATGGGAAGGGTGTGGGTGTTGAAGGCATCAGCATAGAGTTTGGTATAAGACTGACCAGAATATTCCTACCATCAAATGAGCAGATAGTCCTTAATTTGAACAATATTAATTTGGAATGGCCTGAAAAGCCTCAAGTGTCAATGGTTGCTTCAAGTACGATAGATAATGTTCTCTGCAACCCTGATGCGATGGCATCCCACTCAAGTAATTCTGTGTATTACATAGCACCTAAGCAGCCACCAGACACAGGGAGTGGCATGAGAAAAACTCCACTTTTAATCAATAATGTGGCCACATATAAGCTTCTCAGTACTATGAGTTTGGATCTAGACTTTCAAGCATCCTGTGATCTTGGGAAGGAAAGCTTGATTTGTTTTGATGTTCCAGTGTTATTCAAGTTACGGACTTACCCCGGAGAAGCTTAGCTACAAAACCCAGTACATGGCTAGTGAAATAGGAAATGTTTATAACACTGCAATTTTCCTCCATGCTTCAGACAAGCAGAAGAGATCTGCGTGAATAGCTAAAACATTGTTCAATAAGGAAAGGAATTTTCCATCTTACCCTTTCAGAATTGAACATCAACACTTACACTTTCCTGAGCTGATTAAACAATTATTTCTATGAAGAAAATAGACTTGAGACTCTGCTACTCTAGGGAATCTTTGTATTAACTTGCTTACGTTGAGGGGCTTTATTGGCCGTGGATCTTCACAGTGGGATGTAGCTGTTGCACTCGTAGACTCCCTGCTTTTGGTAGATACGCATCCTTATGACTTCTATTCCCCTTGTAAAGTCCAAGGGACATTAGGGAAGGAAACAGGGAGAAGAAATGGGACAATGCTGGAGAGCTGCTCCCTCAGAGACAGTGGGAAGCACAGAATAAATTAGAACAGCTCTGAGTTTCTGTAATTTTCACAGCAGGTTGGACATGCAGAGTTGCTGAGAATTAACACCTGTGCTTCTGCAGAAGCAAATCCTCAGGAGAACTGTCACAGACTTTGATAGAAATGGAAGCAGCAGGGTTCTGCAGAAACTGAGAGGCATCCCCTGGAAATGTTCTCAATGCCTCAAGGATTTAAGGTGAATGCTATTCTCCTTGCAACAAAGATAATAAATTTAGGTATCATGGATGCATGAAGATGCTATGACACCAGCATATAAATATGGAGGTGAGTGTTTATGCCTACAAAATACTCAAGAAAAGTTGAAGAATTAAACTTTTAAAATAAAATTAATTGCTAAATTACAAAATCAAACAAATTTAAATACCTTGAAATGTATATTTGCAATTGCAGGTGACAGAGAGCACTTGTTGATCAACTCCCTATGGATCTGTGAAGGTTCAAGTCTGTGGGTAATTTCCTCAAGGTCAGAGTATGTCACAGGAAAGGTTATTTCAATGTCTAATAGGAAGATGGATATAAACCAGAACTGTCTGGTGACCTGAAGATGCCCAGGGGTTTGGAGACCTGTGATAGTGTTGAGAGCTGCTTTCTGCCTTGTCCAGTCCAGCATGCTGCTTGGCATGAAAAGCCACCCCCAAACTGGACAACACTGTGCTTGAACCTTGTGTCTGCTCTCTTGAACAGATGTTCTTACCTGCTTGCAGGTTTCCTTCCATTTTCTCTCGTGCACTGAAGACATTTAGTGATTTTGTCCTGCAGTTCAGTTTTGTGATGCCCAGAGCTGGGCTACTGTTTGAGGATTTGGCAAGGGACTGGTGGTGAAGAGGCCAAGGATAGGACAACTTGCAGATGAAGTCTGCTTGAGATGAACAAGAGGTGCGAGTGTTGAGAGAGAAGCAGGAAAAGACGAGGACACAAAAAAGCATTCATGAGATGAGACATAAATACAGCATATGATAGCAGTAGAGGCTACAGAGGAGGCAATGGACTTTCAAGAGTAAAAAAGGGACAGAACCAAATGTGGGGAAAAAACAAGGAGACAGGGAAGGCATACTACACATCAAGCCCTAAAATGCAATTTTTCTCATTTCATTTAATCACTGAATCCTTTTCAGCACGTTTAATAATACAATGGTTGAATTATAACACCCTAATGGCATTCACTGTAAGACCTTGTGGAAAGATTATTAAATTCCCCTGGTTTTGAGCAATCCAGTTACATCATACCAAATGTGGGCAGAAAGGAAAAAAATCACTTCCCCTGTGCAGTGTTAGTGATATATAAAGCAAAGGAGAATCAATTTAATACATCACCACTGCAATGTGAATTCCTAGAATCATTGAGCTGAAAAGTACAATCCCACCAGTCTGGTACCACGAAAATGAAAGTTGATGTCTGCCTGGATCAATTTTATCGTGAAAATAATGGCATCACTCTGGGCACATGATTTAAAGCCTTCAAGGCTTTGGGGAAGACACACTGAGTAACCTACATACGAAAGTAGATTGATTGAGAGTGGCTGGAACACACATAAAGCTGACATTTTTACCCATCGTGGCCTTTATCAAGACTGATAGGCTGAAATGTTACCTTTCTGAATGTTCCCCTGCTTTCATATGTAAGCTCCTGGGTTTGCATTACTCTTGAGGCCTTCATAAGGTGTGTGCATGGTACATCTGATATGCCACTGGATATGTCTTCATGATGCAAAGACAATGACCTAAATTCATCCTACATTTAGATGCCTCAGAAGGAAGAGGTTATTTCCACTCTTTAGTCTTCTTTTTATAAGCAACGAAGTCTAGACACAAACGGGTGTCTCTTCCAAGACCAAACACCCTTTTGTGCAGATATAAACTTTGGACACGCATCACCCTGCCCTGATTGTACAGGAACTTTTACCTGTTGCTGGGTTCATGACCCTGGCAAGTGACTCACGTGTTTTACAACCTCTGAACCTCTGGCCTCTCTAGATTCACAGAGAGGTGGTACCATTCAGCCAACATTTTGGATCATAGAATAATTCTGGTTGGGAAAAGAGCCCTAAGATCATCGAGTCTGACTGTTAACCAAGCACTGCCAAGTCCACCTCTGAACCATGTTCCCAAGTGCTACATCTACACATCTTTTAAGTACCTCTAGGGGTGATGACTCAACCACTGCCCTGGATAACCTGTTCCAATGCTTGACAAACATCTATGAGAAGAAATTTTTTCAGATATCCAGTCCAAACCTCCCCTGGCACAACTTGAGACCTTTTCTTCTTCCTCTGTCACTTGTTACATGGCAGAAGACACCAAACCCCACCTTGTTACACCCTCCTTTCAGGTAGTTGTAGAGAGTGATAAGGTCGCCCCTGAGCCTCCTTTTCTCCAGACAAAACAACCCCAGCTCCCTCAGCCTCTCCTCATCAGACTTGTGCTCCAAACCCTCCACCAGCTCCATTGCCCTTCTCTGGACACGCTGCAGCACCTCAATGTCTTTCCTGTAGTTAGGGGTCCAAAACTGAACACAGGATTCAAAGTGTGGCTTCACCAGTGCTGAGCATACGGATGCAATCACTGCCCTGGTCCTGCTGGCCACACTATTGCTCACACAGGCCAGGTTGCCATCGGCCTACTTGGCCACCTGGGCACACGCTGGCTCATGTTCAGCCGGCTGTTGACCAGCACCCCCAGGTCCTTTTTGGCTGCCAGCTTTCCAGCCACTCTTCCCCCAGCCTGTAGCAATGTGTCATGGGGCTGTTGAGAGCCAAGTGCAGGACCTGCTTAAAGAGGCCCCAGCCTTAAAGAGAACTTAGCTTAAGCCTGTTGGCACTCCAGCCTAAAATAAAGCAACCTGTTGAATTACTAGTGTGAGAAAAAGTTAAGAAAGCATGGAAGCAAACTAAAATGAACTTGGGTTCACTTCAGGAAGTAAACAAAGGCTAATGAAAATGCTAATAAAGAAGAAAAAAACTTAATATGCTATTATGAAAACATATAGTAATTATGAACATTAACAGCATCAGAGGCTGGTGCAAAGAGAGTTGCTTGGTATTTCCCCGAAGATAAAAAGCATCTGTGTGCATCAGGAATGATCATTTTTTGGTTCTCTGGGGTAGAGGATGATATGCAATTGCTAAGCCTCCATTTACTACGTACAAACTTTACCCTGTGCGACAGTGGCTGTCAAAAAAGTGTTCCATACCTAATGGCAAAAAGCAAATGTCTAATAAGATAGATTCGTATGTTACCAATTAGGTGAACAAATCCATGGGAAGATTTCAAGTAAATTAAGTAAATTCTGTGGAATAAGCTACTGTTGAGCACCATTTTCTGCTACTTCGCTCCAAAATATCAACAAGTTTCCACAGTATTTGGAGAAGAAAGAAGGAGATGCCCAACGTGCCCCAAATTATTTACTTATGAAAAGCCACAATCCAAAATAACAAAATGTTTGGCAGAAAATTATAAAAATGGCCAATTACATATTTTTAGAGAAAAAGGGACTTGTTGCTGGTTGAAAAGGGGAAGTTGTTGCTTGTGCCAGATCTTAGTATTCTTGGTGCTTTGAATCAGACTAAACCAAAACACAGATAGGACAAAATGTGCTACCTAAAATGAGAGCTGCATAGTGTGGCTCGTGGGTCCCAGTACTGACAGTTTTTCTCTACAGTTACACACCTGTTTGTGCCAAATTACTTGCTGATATAGTTTGCTGTGCCCCAATCATCTTAAAATGCAAGGAGAGATGGCAAGAAGAAAATACACATACACAAGAAAAAGCAACTGAAGGGTAAAAGAATTGTTATTTATATCATAAGCAAGCAAGCTTGGAATAGTTTGTTTTCTGGTTCCCTGCTTAGAGTTCACAAACTAGATGGCCAGCGTTTCTTTTTTATCAGTTGTAAGTTAATACTACATTTGAGATGGTGTCAGTGTGGCACTACCGAAGGGAAGGTCTTAATTTACCATGAAGGCTAATTAATATTATCCTAAAAAATATGGACATAATTAATAGTTTTCCATGGTCAGCACACCATTGAACAAACAAACTATCCAATACATATATTGACAGGTAATCAAACATGATCATTACAGAAAACTCATTTGTTCGCAGGTTAAACTAAAAAGAGATCAAGGGAATGTATCCACGAGTTCAGAACTGTCATTGAATACATTACATCTGCAGAAATGAGCCCATATACTCCCTTTTCAATGAGCAATCAGCCTAACCAAAAATGCAAACTCAAAGGCTCAGCGGTGAGGCTGTTATAAGTATTTACACACCAATGGTTTTGCCATATATTCCTGGTTGTGTTTTTTAGTGCAAGAAATGACTCAAGAGCCTTTGGGAGCTAAGAGCATATCTTGTCTTCCCTGACAAATAATTAGTTGGGTAAACTGCTATTTATTAACAAGTTCTTATAAATAGTGAAATGGTTTTAAACTGGAATGTTGCACACAATTTGGGTCATCCCAGTTCAAGAAGGATGAACTTAACCTAATTAACATATTGTGAATGGGTATTATGATGGCATGAAGGGTGTGGGAGCTCTTTGCAATTGAAAAGACTAGAAGATTTTGACTTGCTCATGCTCAGAAAATGAAAGCTGGAAGAGAGTGAAGCACATGCACGCAAAAAAGGGTTTTAGCAAAAATAGATCCCGGATCAGCTTTTTAACAATGAAGTAAAAAATCCTACCAGACTGGAAGATGGCACTTGATGAGCTTCTGAAAGGCCTTTTCAGACATCAGTATCTGAGAAGCTTGGGCTAGAACTAATGAACTAAGAGAGGTGATCCACTTCCAGCTTCCTAAAACTGTTACTTGTTTTCATACACAAGGTCTGTTTAAACCGTCTGCCCTGGGGAGCAGACTGAGGAGCTGACTCTGGCTTCCAGCCGCACACCTCCTGCCTGGGAGGAAGCATCTGTGAGAGACTCCGCCTGCTGCCTCACCTTAGCATCATTTCTTGGAGTAGTCATGGATTGAGAATTGCAGGTCAAAGAGTAAATTATGGCACTGTTCTGATAATAGTAACAGCGGAGCTGGTTTATGTGTTTATAGACATTATGAGGCCAAATAGCAAAGAAAAAGGAGTCTTAAACCCAGCTGGTCAGTGTAAGCTCTTCCATGTAGGACCTATCTTCTCCATTCCACTGTGCCTCTTCTTGGCTAGGCCTGCCACAGTATCATACAAAACTTAAAATTGTCCATACTGACACTCCCAGGACTTATTTTCAGATTGTCTTCCAAACATTTATGGGCAATCTTGTGCCATCCCACTTCTCCCTTTTGAACAAACAAGCAAATACTTGTTGCTGAAATAAAATTTTTAAATTTTAGAAATGTTCCAGCTCTTTGTTTCAGCTGACTTCTGTGCACAATCAAATTTAGAGGCATTTTGAAATCTACATTTATCACATGTTCCTTACAGGCAATCTTGCAATCTTCTGACTCAGCCCCCACCTGCTCCCCCCAAAAGCTTTTTACCACTTTATACATTCCCTCTGGATATTCAGCTCTATCAGTTGCTATTGATGGAGTTGTCTGAGTTTCTTTCAAACTGTAGTTTTTGTCACGGAAATCTTGCATTCTAGATCTGTATGTGATTTATGTGAAATGCTGTCAAATCAATAAAATTTCACTTCAGCTGCCAGAAAAAAAAAAATCATCTATGTGTTTGTTTCACCCATGAGGGTTTAACTAGTCATTATGTAGCTGGTGATAAGTGAATATAAAAGGTGGCCTCTCACACCACATGGTTTTTAGCCATGTTCTTTCTTCCAAGCTGGCCTGGACCATGGACCACGGACCACAGCCTCTTCATTTCAGCTTGCTTCAGTTAAGGGTTCCTCTTTCATGTCCTTAGAAAAAAATCCCCACAACGTAAGTCCATGTATCAGGCTGGTCACCTTTGTAGCAATCACATTTTAATGCCATTCTGGTACCAAAGCCAAGCTCTGCTGGGTGCTGTCACAGCAAGTGCTGGTACCAAAGCAGGAGAGGCAGCTTTTCCAACCAATTCAGTACTTCTCAGCCACTTTAAAATGTCTCACACTCTCTTGCTCTTTCCTCAGGCAATGGGACAGTGAACTTCAGAAATATGCAAGTGTATTTCAGCTACTGAGTTCAGCTGCTTCTGAGGTTATTTATTTATGTATTTGAAAATGAGTGTATGTGAAAAGTTCCCAATTAAATGCCCTGGATGTAAGTTGTTCATCGACAAAATAATTATTGCATGCCTGGGATGAAGTCTGCATAATCCATTTAAAATCACATTAAATATCAAGAAGGAAAACTTGACAGATAAAAACTGACCTTTTTTTTTGCCCCTAAAGAAAGGGGAAAAGCTTTACCAAATTTTTTTCCAGCGAAATTTTGTAGTTTTTTCATGTATAAAACCATGAAAAAATGGCAGTTACCTTCCCTCAGTAACCCTAGATATTTGATGCAATTTATTCTGTGGACCATCAGTGTACTTGAATTAAATCTACGACAACTCAGGGGCTGCCTGAGCACTAAATGACAAGTCTGAAATTCATTTTTCTCTTGTCTCCAGTGAGTTGAGAAGGAAGAAAAGTGGTTCAGTCATTCCAGCTTGAGACTCAGGATAAATCCCCTGCTCCACCACAGACTTTCTGCAGGTCCAGGACATGGGAAGCTCCTCAGGACTCAGGTACACTGCTAAATATCAGTTTTCAGAACCTGTGATGGTCGGTCTTTGTAGCATCCAAATATCCCCCCAGAGGGGGTCTGAAGCAGCTGAGCTCCTCCTGGGCCAGCACAGAAGGGCTCTCACTCCAATAACACACTTTTCCTTAGCACCCCCAGTCCTTAGGTCTGGATTAAATGTGCAGCCCTGGTTTGGTGTCCCACGCCTCCCCTGCAGCACCAGGGGTGCAACAGGGTTGGAAGTGGCCCAGCAGAGCTGTTCTCTGTTCAAGAGGTGCCAGAGCAGTGTCCAACCCCCTCCAGGATGTAGAAACACTACTCTGTGCCACAAAAAAAAAAAAAAAAAAAGTCACGCACTACCAAGTTCAAACCCTCAACTCTTCCCTGCAATGGAGCATTGGAACCTCTCTACGGAGCAGTGAGAATCTTCTCCCTCTTGTTCAGCACAGATGCTGTCCTGCTCAGATCCCTGGGGACAATCTGTCTACTGTTTCCTTGGCTGCCTTAGATGATTTGAATGGTGATTTTTACCACCTGATGCAGTACCCTGTGCACGGTGGTGTGCCCATCTGATCCCTCTCCATCCTGCAGCAGATGTTGCCTTTTGATTGGCATGCATATTATCCAAACATTTAACTAGTAAGGTTTTTGCTGGAAGAAAGTCCTGAATTCTAAGCAATCCCTCACTGAATGATACCGAAAATTATGATTTTCTCTCTCTCTGAGACCTCTTTCATACATAGTCACTCCACACTGAGACAACTTTCCCAGGAGGAAAAGAGTGCTCCTGTCCTCTATCCCTCTGCCATCACGTAGTTGTCTCAAGGCTGCTTCCAAGGTTTCTCTGGCAGAGGAAGGGATGGATTACTCCTCTGTCTCCCGGTGATAACATCTTGGAAAAGTAGCACAGGGAATGGTGCCCTTACTACCCACACTGCTCTTTGAGTGGCCTTTATGTAGTGTTCACCTTGCTGACTGGCACTCAGACCACTTTTTACGTTGAGTCACACAAAAAGGAGAGGTATGGATAAATGCCTGCTCCATGAGGAACTGCCAGGAGGATGCATGAAATTGGTGCCAACCTGCTCAGCTCTGTCGAGAGTACAGTGCTCGAGGGCAGCCCTTCAAGGTTTTAATGAAATTAAAACTGAAGATGTAGATGATTTTGTACAGAAAGCTCCTGAAGGGTTTGAGACAGGAGCTGAGAGGTTGTGATTGGATGATGCAAATGTGGCATTTTGGCACAAATAGCAGCAGCTCAAAAACCCTGCATGGATTTTTGGATGGCTTTAGTTAATAAATCTTGCTGTAATCAATAGGGTCAAGGCACTTGCACAGGCTTAGGGACCTTCACTATACGGCAGCACCTCCTCATCTGTAACATGAGAATGTACTTAACAAGGTGCTGCATGGAGAAGCACTTCCACAGTTTGGTGGGAACAGAAAGGGAGGAAAGCATGTGAGGAGAAACAGACAAGCAGGGAATGTGAGGAACCACTTGAGGCAGAAGATGTGAGTGCTAAAACCAGAGATACCTTAACAGCAGTTTTTCAGCTTGATTTGGCCCGTGAGTAAATGCCACCCAGATTGCACCATGACATGAGATGTCCTGAAGAAGTCTTGTATTTTCTCGCATCATCCCAGTCTCCTGGGGAACAACTGCTGGTCACTATCAGAGTTATCAGCCCTGCAGTCAACATATAGCAGCTGCCACAGTGCTTCCTACAGAGCACTCCTCAGCAAATTACCCAGTGGACCTCAACAGAAATTAATTAAATAGCCGTGGCTTAGCCTATAATGTAACCAATAGTCACATCACTGTGTTATGTGGATGTAACTGCCTGGTTGCAGAAAGATTATCCAGCACAATGTGGTTTGGGTTTATATGTCATTATTTAATGATCATTAGCCCCCCAAGGATCAAAAGCTACCTTAAAAATCCTGCTGCCAGTGATGCTGGAATGCTTGCCTTTCATACTATATGAAAAACAGGTGAAAGTTTCTATATCTAAGGATCATCTTAGAAATCAGTTTCTTCCAAGTTTTCATGTTGCAGTAAAGCATTTTGCAAATTATCTTCTTTAAATGAAACTCACCTGCTGGTTATGGAGCTAACACCTGTCTGCATGTGAAGTATTTAAGAGAGTGCAAATCACAATCAATTACCAATAAGTCATCCTGGTCCAGTTTGAATGCCTCATAGATCTCAGCTGGGGCTTGTCTGTGCTGGGGATTTGCTTTTGCCCCACCGTGGTGATCACTAATCCAAGCCACTGGTTGCATTCCATCTTTGGCGATTTGCTCTGCTAGGAGGATGTTCCTGTGCAGTCCTGCTAGCACACCAACATTGGGGTGGAAGGTCACAGAAAGAAGGGGGACTGGCCTTCTGTCTTAAAAAGGGGAACATTTTTGTTGATGTGGGTTATGCTGGGTGTGATCAATCGCATCCCATGAGCATGGGGAGGCAGCTGTCCACCCTTCACTGCTGTTCTGCTGCTCCTACTTATCAGGGATGGCATAAGCACTGGGATTTGGGCCTTGCTGACCCTTCTACAGTATTTTGGATTAAATAAGATATGAATTTATAGAACAGCTTCTACTCCTAAGGACTTTCTTAGGCAAATAAGTCTTTAACTATTTACAGCTTGCTCTATAGCCACTGTCACTGTCAAGAGAAAATGTTTCCTTTGAAATGGCATTCTTTTTCCAGACTGCTTTGATAAGCGTTGTCATGTTAAGTGGGAACTGTAACCTTCATGTATAGTGCAGAGAAGCAGAAAAACATGAAATACAGATGACATTTGTGAATGCTTATTTCTGCAACACATATTCTCTTTTTGATGAGTCAATACTTCTTAACAGGTACATTCAAGTTCATTCTAGCTATAAAACTCAGAATCAAATCAGGAGCTGGACTTTCTGAAGCATCTTCTTTTGGATCATACTAGGGCTTAACATTGATATTATCTTGATACAACAATTGCTGGGTACATAGAAGGTATTTCTTTTAACCAGCCATTCAGAATAATTCAAGGTGGTCTATGATAACTATGAGCATCTCATTTTCCTGCTTTATAACACACTTAGTACAGCAGTTTGCCTGATCCTATTCATCTCTCTGTGCTAAACTGTCCCATTCTCTTTGGTTCCTTTCATACTGAAACCGTATCAGGCTCCTATTCATCTTGATTACTGTCTCTGCTGTATCCTTTCCAAAACTGGATGCACAAAATGCTGTAGCTGCAGCATGAGCATTATTGATGCTTATTGTGGGACTGTGTAATCTCTACTTTTTTTTCTCTCTTTAAAAATCAGGATAGTGCTCACCTATTTTTTGTTTAAAGGCAATTAAATTCTGAGCAGATCTTTACATTAAATGTTCAACAGTGCTGCTTGGGGACTTCTCCTGAAACATCAGCGTGTTTGCATTCTTCCTGTGCCAGTACAAAATGCCTGAGATCACACTACACAGTCCTCCATTTTCTTGTGTCAGATATTAGCAGTTAAAATTTAACAACTGATGAGCACATTTTGCAATTGGCTGCATTTCTCCATTTTATTTTCTTCTGGGATTTTGATATGTCTGGCAAGGGATGTAGGATATGAAGGAGACAGTCCTCCAGACTGTGAATTATCCAGGAATAGCAATAAGGCCTACATTAGAGGAGAACAACTAGGCATCTTTTTAGTCTGCTAGGGCAAGTCATTATAATAATCCTAAATGTAGAAATATGTGGAGGTTTTTTTGACGTGATGAAGAAGTAAATGCATTTGGTTTATGTGGCAACGTTTTGGTAGCAGGGCAGCTGCAGGACTGGTTTCTGTGAGATGAGACCAGGAGCTGCTGCCATATGGGGCAGACCCAGCTCCAGCCAGCTCCAACACAGACCCAGGGCTGCCCAAAGCTGAGCCTGTCAGTGATGCTGGTGGCTCCTCTGTGATAATGGATTGAAGATAGGCTGAAAAATGCCATGGTCAGCTTCCTTTCTACCTGGTCTTGACTGAATGACTACGCATAAGTTCAAGTCAGAGGAGACTTTCCTTATGATATTTCCTTTCTTCTCCTTCAGACCACATGATATGAACTCATGGTACATGAACCAAGCAGGAAAAGTATAGTAGTAAGAACTCTGAAGGGCTTTAGTATTGCATTAGTGAGCTTCAGTCCCCTTGGTATAATATAAAAATGGCAAAGATGGTATGGAATGAGCATTTTTAATAACTCTCCTAAGTGTTCTATTAACTGCTGTGTATCATACAAATGAGATGCAGAAACTAGGGAAGCATTTTCAGTTGCTGAGTAAAAACAATTTAGGGTGTAAATGTACTTCCAGATCTGCACACAGGAATCCTGCCAACTGGGCTTGTGTTAATTTTATTATTTTTTAAAAAAGTTTTAGTAGAGAAGTTCACGACACAAAAGCACTGGAAATATCCTTGTATTGAGTCAGTGTGTTTTCGAGGCTAAGAATAGCCTGCAATCTGTGCCACACTGTAATGGCTGATGGTCACCTCCCTATGGACAGAAATCAAGGCTCATGCTGGCTCTCTGAGATGTCTTCTGTCCCAGGTTTTCACCTGAATGCCTTCAGCCTAGATGTTTGAGACCTGTCACCCGCCTTGGTGACTACTGATCTTCAGATACATCTGGAGTCCCTTACAGGGGCTGGTGAAACCAGCTTGGAGCGGAATTGCTGGAAATATATTTTTATATATACATATATATAATGTATATATGTATATATATACGAGCATAAAATGCTTATGCAGCTAATTAAAGGCAACTGCGACATTTTGTGGCATGTTGATATAATGCCATTAAAGTGAAATGTCTGTCAAACACCTGCTGCTCTCTGCAACCTCCTACCCAGCAGCACTGCGAGGATGGAGATTAGAGGCATGCACAGCAGAAAAGCTGCTGTGTGGCATGCTTTTATTTCAACCAGTTTATGCCACACACAGCACAAAACACTGTAATTTTTGTTTTCAATTCTCCTTTAAAGTCCTCGGCGATTGTATTTATCTTCGTTGGTACACAGATACCATTGTGAAGAGGTATGATACTTCTTAATAATGTATGTCTCACCCTTTCTCTCTCTTTTCTTCTGTATTAGGAAAAAAAATAGATCAAAGAAATGCATTTTGCTTAGGAGACAGAAAAATTCATGATTATCCTGAAATTTTTCAGGAAGGCTCAGAGGAAGACTTATACATTGACCCACTATTGATTACCTCTTTCCAAAATGTTATGCAGAAAAACTTCTTAGACTATCTGTACAGAATCTGACCTTTAGTAAAGGGCTAATCATGTCCTAGATTACCTTTTTTAAAATTAGAAAATATCATAATTTTAGGTGCCAGTGTAAGCAGGAAAACTATTGTTGACCAATGTGAATGACTGCTCTGAATTTGAAAGAATAACAAAAAATGTAACTGCAGATGCCAGAATTATATAGGTTATACTTCTTGGATACTTCCTAAGAGTCACTAAAATTTGTACCAGATCTGAACTGGGACAGTGGGCAAATGCATTTCTGACAAAGAGGAATTTTTATGAGTTGCATTTCCCTGCTCTTGTACTGGGTTCTGCTGGGCAAGTATCTCCTTGACAGTAGGAATATACACAATGAGATTTCTTGAGATGGAATGGATCATTGGTCATTGTATAAAATGTCTTTATGGAATTGGTAAATGGCAAGGATAAGGATAGGCTACCATCTAGTGGATACATCGTAAAATTATTACATTTGTATTTAACCCATTTTGTGACCTGAATGGCTTCACCAAAGAAAATCAAGTCAACTCTTACATGCTGAAGTGCCACCTGAAGGCACTCTAACCATGTGTGCATTCAGCCTGATTTTACAAAACCTTGCTGTGCTTTCTTCTGGTACCTCAAAGCACCTCTGCTTGTCTCAAAGCCAAAAGAGACAGGACAGAGAATACCATATTTGTCAGGTGTCCTTATTCCTTATTGACCTCTAGGATACAAACATACAATGGCACATTAGTATCTCTATGGCAATTTGAAGGTGTAAAACACAGAGAGAGGTCTAAAATAGACAAAATAGAAGAAAGAAGACATTTAACTCAAATATCACAGCACATGTCTAAAGGCACAACATAAAATACCCAGTGTACCTCAGCAATTGCTGCAGAAGGAGTACAGGTCCAATTTTCTTTATATCTCTGCTATACCCAACTGGCTTCAGCGCAGTGATTTCTAACCTGGACTGCCATGCTTGTCTCTGGAGGAATAAGGCCTCAGAAGCATCTTGATATGCTGACGTACGCCTGTGTACACTGAGCTCTTTGTGTGATGTGGGTAAGAATAACAAAAGTAAGTCATGCAAACTATGACTTCCAAGTCTGATCTACGTTGGTGGAATCGTCACTGCAACCGGACAGACAGAAAGGGTATGGAGTTGTTGGATGCATCCACACGTCTTTGTTGCTCTGAGAGCTGCAGCTCAGTTACAAGGGACATGCTATTAAATGCAAAACATGGATAAAGAGCTGGGGACCACGTGTTAGATGAACATTCTTATTACAGGAAGTACTTGCATCAGAGAACGAGAGATAAACACAAAAATAGAGCAGCCTGGTCTACTGGGCTTGTGGATTACACTGAAGGTGCTCTGATCTGATCAGGTGATGTAACTCCCCATGATAGCAGCTTCAGAATCATTTGTTACTGTCTGATAACAATGAGACATGACATAGATCTGCCTTACTACCTGAACCACAGGTATGTCTACAACCCAGTTTCTTAAACAATGGAACAGTGTCATTAAACAATGGAAATATGAGCCGGCCTGTGTGCCAAATGTCTTTGTGCTGCCCGCCTTGACCTTCCATATCTGCACAGAGAGTAACAGGTGTGTGCTGTGGGAGGAGAACATATTATGTGCCTCCCTGTAGGGATGTGCTATGAGCTGAAGGGAGCATTGGAAAGAGTGCTGTGGAAGCTGGAACCCTCTTGCTGTCAGCACTAAACTGGTGTAGGTGTGGGGGGGGAGGTACTGGGACTGCCATTTGTTTATGGCCCTGTAGCACTGCATCACCTGTGGAGCAAAGACGAGATAGGCTGAGGACATGAAAAGACAGATCATGAGACATATTCCATTTAGCTTTAAGCTGCCTGTCTCCAGTGGTGTCAGTAATACAGCCAAGGCAGCACACGGTTCAGTACAGGTATCTGCCAGCTAGTTTTTCACCCAGCTCTAAGGGCAAGGTATGCCACCTCTGCTGTTTCAGCGCAAATGAAACTAGCCCAGGCAACCAGTTCTATGTTACAAATTCTCTCCCAGACTCAATAACGTGAAAAATACAAGGCTCTTATCTACCTTATTAATGGCCTCAACAGCTGCTTTCTTTAACTCATTAGCTGTGTTCCTTTGGACCAGCCTAGCTCGAGGTTTCTCAGCCTGCTGTAGCTATTTTGACAGCTCAACTTCTGTGCCTAAGCAAGCACACAAAGCAACAGAGAGAGTGGAAGTTGAAACAGAAGGTTTCTCACACTCTGATTCAGGTGGACAGTTGTAATTCTGCCAGACTGGAGTAGCAGCTCCTCCCTAGAGGCAGCAGCCTCCTTTCTGGTCCATTGGTTTTTTGCTGGAAGCTGGAATTGGAAGGGAAGTCTTCTAGATGAACGATGTTTCCTTCTATCTCTTGGTGGCAGGAGACAGCACAAAAATCACTAGGTAACCCAGGCAAAGTCCCAGTCAAGAGTCTTTCAATTTAAACAGTGAGATGTAGCAAATGCCAAGACCTGAGGTTTATTGTTAAAGCCTGTGGGACTTGGTGAGAGGGCATTAAGACTACGGAAAAAGACAAACACAAAATGAGAGGTGGAAACTCTCCACTTTTACAGATTTTTATATTTCTGCTCCACAGAAACTAAAGAAATCTTCTTCCAGATTTTTCTAATAGTCTTTGTCCAAGTGATCTTAGCCCACCAAGGTCATACCAGTGAAATTTGTTTCCCAAAATAATGTGCCTAACCTTCATGAAATCTCCTCAGGTAGGATATTATAAGATAGGTCTGTCTAAAGTGATCTTCTGTAGAGGTCTCTCTTCCACACCTGCTGCCTGTTACCCATCATAGCATCAGCCCTGCAAAACAGGCATTTCTGAACCAATACTGAGAACAACAATCCTGTTTTATAGAGGAATAGGATACGACTGCATCTGGTGTTTTAGCTACCTCACTATCCAAAGCATAAAAATTAAGCCCAGTGATACCAAAAAGGTTCCCAAATTCTAAGAGAAGCCTCTTTTTCACCCATTTTTTGAAATAAAAAGGCAAGAATTAAGAACATAATAGTATTTGTACACATATGGTTTTTCTGAGTTACAAATAATACAATGGCTCCCCCCCCAAAAAGTACCACTAACCACAAACCACTTGAATTCAATGTAGTGAGGTGTAAACATGGAACAAGTTCTCAGAACTCAACAAATCAAGGATAATATATAATTAGAGGACACATTTTTGTGAAATGGGGGTGTTTTGTGAGCAAGATGTGAATATAAAATTTACACATGGAAGGGAGTTGGCTGGAGATTCCCCAAGATATCAGATCTGAGGTACAGCAGCTCATACATCTCAAGGAGTAAGAAAGAAAGGACAAGGTGTTGAAGAGGTAAGAGGGAGAGAAGACTAAGAGTCCTTACGCTGACACATTGATAGTCAGCTTCCCAGGATAGGGACGTTTTCTTTTGACCTTTTTACTCAGCCTGGTTTCTGTCTCCACTTAAGAAGATTTACTTCTCCTGAATGGATGTTTCTATCTACTGCTGCATTTGAATTTTCACCCCATGGCTGCACCAGCTCACAGTCATGGGTTTATCTCTGTTTTGGAGAATGGAAACATTTAAAAAGCCTTTCCCTCACCCAGTGCCTGTGACCTTGCATTGAGCAGAGCTACGCAAACATTCAGAACGAAATCCAAATGCAAACCTGAAACCTGCCTTTGGGTTTTGTTATGAACTTGAAACTGAATTTTACCCTAAGTTTTATGAGCCTTGTCTGAGTTGGAAGGGACCTGGGCTGATTTAAGGTTTTACAGGGAACCATTTGATACTCAGAGGCTTAATGTGATTTTGGCTTGAAACAAGCAGTTCTTGGCTGGCTTCAGGCTTTCGAATCCCATATCCAAGGTGAAATCCAAGGGCTGTGTAAACTTAGGACAAACTGAAGCTGATGTGTGCACATGCTCACGCATACACAAGTTGTGACTTGATGCACCTCGCCAAATTCTGCACGGGATTGTGGCTCTGTTGAGGAGCGTCGGGATGTGTCTCCTCACGTTCCAATCCAGAGCTGAGCAGGCTGGTGAAATACGAGTTGTAGACAACTAAAGCTCAGACCCCGCCTGCTCTTCTGTAAACAAACACCTCATTCTCCGCATGTTTGTGGAGTAATACTGACATCCTGTGGCCAGTCCCGATTAGTCCCAAGCACGGACAGGCTGTTTATTCCTACTGGTGCTAGACATGAGGACCTGCTGGGAGAAAGGATGCAGGCAGAGCTGCAGAGGGAAATATTTCAACCTTCCTTAATCTAGTTAAATTTCAAGGAGAGGAAAGAGTTACAACCCACTTGCTCTTCAGTCATAATCCAAACATTAAGGCCCTTAGCTAATTTAAATGTAAAGTGATTTTAAACATGCTTTCAGAAGCTGAGCATAGAAATGAATACCCATGGGAAGCACGGGGCATAGCAACTGGAAGGGGGAATAGGTAAACTAAGCTCTGAGCCTAGAGCGAGGAGAGGCCATCGGTGAGGTGGGAGTCAGGGATGTTTGAGACCATCCTCCAGAGCCTTCTGAGAGGATCCAAATAAACCAAGTATAAAGGTACAAGCAGGAGGTAGCACGAAACGGAAGAGCAGTTTCATTTCCCAAGCACGCTGTATTTTGATGTTAACAGGCACGGCCGTGGCACTGTGGCAGGTTCAGTGAGGGACGGCTCTTTTTTCCCCTTGCAGTCGTCATGCTCTCACTCAAGTACAGAGAAAATATACTGCCAGCTGAGTCAAGTATAAGGATTGCCCAGAAAAGAGAAAATTTAAGAGGAAAAAAGAACCAGGTGTAGGGCAGCCAATAAATTGTCAATGAAGAGAGAAAGCAGGCAAAGAGAGCAGCTGGCTAGAGCCCAGCAGAAGAAACTCAGTGCCTGGGAGACCAGCTTTCTGTGCTACGTTATTTCAAAAGCCAAGAAGCCACTGGAGTTCAAGGAGAGAAGGAGCTGGACAGCCAAGGTGACTTTTCTTATGGATATTCTCGTTTTTATTGCCTAAATTACGGTAACTCCTGTGATGTGACAGGGATGCTGTTTCTGCCCTGAGGTGTCCACCAATGTTGTTTTATGCCTTGGACAGTGTGATCCAAGGCCAGCCAGACTCAAGGAAGCCAACTAGACACGAGGAACACAGTGTGCTGTGGGATTATGGCTGAGCTGAGTGACAGAAGGGAGATATAAAAAGGCAGAGAGAGAAAATGGTTTCCCCATTGTGTGGAGGAAAGAAGGAGTGGGGAAGAGGTGTAGTTGTGGTGTTTTCCAGTGACCACGACTTCCTCATAGACTTTGATTGTCCCAAGATATTTCCTGAATTGCCCAGGCTTGTTATATGGGACAGAGCTCATGTATCTGGTGTTTCAGAGAGAACATTCACTCTTGCAAGTATTTGATTTGCATTTGGAGCCTGCAAGGTAGGGGTGGATATAGTGTCATCCCATGACACTGGCTTGAGATTCAAGTGCTGTTTCCTGCAGGGTGAGGGACTTGATTCATTGGACAGCTGGCAAAAGCAAATGATTTAGTGAACACACAGACTTTTAGACTACTCTCACAAGATGGACTGAATTTCAGCTGATGAGACTAGTGTTTCACCTTCTTCTCAGATGGCTGTTGAAAGCCACAAGTACACTTTTGTCATATTGGGGATCTGATAAAAAAGAACCATTTCCCAACTCAAAAAATAAGTAAAATTTGCACAAACCCCACATTAGCCACAAACCAGTCTATGTCCCTGATGGCTGGCACAGCAAACCATGGGGTGATACACTGGTCTGTAATTCAGTGTCTCCGAGAAACAGCAGAAAGACCAGAGCAACTGAGGGAAGAGTCAGTGAGGTAAAACATGACAGATGCAAGAGTACTACTAATGTGGCCCTGAAACAAAACAGCTACCTGGAGAGAGAGTTTGGGGACTGAATGCTGACTGGAAGAAGCCAGGAGCCGTAAAAAGTGAAACAGGCTCCTGTTGTCTGGTTCTCTGCCCATGCTCTGGGAAGCAAGGCTTCAAGTATTTCTGTAACGTAAAAAGAACTATATCCAAAATAGTAGATCATCACGATTTTCTCACTCTACTGGGGACAACCCACAGGGCTTTGGATTTGATCTAGCTGCTTGGCCAACAGCAGCTCTGGTCTGATAGATTAGCAAAGTCTCTGTGGCGAGTTTGTCATCGTTGCTGATTCAGTGCCCTCCAAACACCTGCCTCTTGTCACCGTTATGCACAATTCCCAAATTAGGCTGTGGTGCCAGGTAGTGAACTCTCCCACTTGCTATGCTCTGATTGAGTTTGTAGGTCTTACGAACATGGAGGTAATGCTATTAGTTTTCAAGAGTGGGATTCTTCGATCTGATCATTAACTTTCTCCATTGCTCCCTGCCCCCTTTGCTGTAACCCTTTCCTGCTGCATCCACAAACTGCTGCTTCTGCTGGAATGGTAAGAGACAGGAGTCTACACCTTCCCAAAGCCCGAGGTTTACAAAAGCAGCTTTCAGGATCTGCCATGTTAGAAGAAAGTAACGTGCTAAGGTTTAGCCCTCCTCTTGCTGAGAATTTACTTTTGTTAAATGGGAATATAGACTTAAACATTAGCTTACAAGGGTCAAGTGTCTGCAGCTGGACCATGCCTGATCTTAAATCTCACCTGCAATAAATATTGCTGCTAAACAGAGCACATCACAATAAAATTCTATGGTCTCTACATAATATATAAGCATAGCTAGCCACTAACATATCAAAGATGTTTAGGAGGGAACAAGAGTTAAGGAGAAATCTTAGAGAATCATCTCTTCCATCCCTCGAGATCCTCACACTGGTGAAATTGACTGAAGGTCCTTGTTTTTTTATATTTATTCCCCCCTTGCTTTTCTTTCTCCCCCTCTCTTTCCCTTGTTCTGCAGCTACTTTTCACTGTAGCCTTGAGTCCTCAGCGCACAGCTGTCTCTCTGCCAATAACCTCTACTCCTGGAGCAATGCTGGGTAAGTGTGTGTGTGACCTGGTTCATGTGCACCATGGCCCAGCCTGCTTATGGTCCATGCTAGTCCTGACCCATTTACAACCTGGCTGTGTCTCAGACTGCAGCAGTGCATCTCTGATGGGCCACGCTGGAATCATTGCAAGTCTATAGTGGAGTCCTCTGCTTTGGAAGAATCCTTTTCCTCAAAGTGCCTCTTTCCTTTTATCCTACTCAGTGGTCCCAAACTGTTCTCTGTCCCTTGTAGAATGGGAGAATCATGATATCTAGGATCTTCACTGTTTTGGAGCAATGGGCATCCCCAGGGGTGGCCGTGGGGGAGGCTGGGTGACGCTGGGTATGGAAAGGCTGGAATTGCCCTCAGAGGGCTGAGAATCAACACCAAACAAACGCATCAATGCCTATTAGATTAAATAAACAATTAATCCAAGTAGTCATAAGTTTAAGCCAATACTTTCTTCAAATAACTAGTTTATTATTAGTTTATTGTATTTACCAGCATGGCCCCAAATCAGCTTATAGTTTTGGTGGAGCTACATGAGAAGGAGCTTGTTCCCAGGCAGAGTACATGTCTGGACTTCAAAAAAGGCAGAGGAAGAGCAGCAAGAGCAGCCTGGTGCATATCTTCATTAGGGAAGTTTCACAGAGCACAGTCACGGTGCTAGTAGCACACATCCGACATCGCTTTCTGCCTCAGACAATTCATTGCTTCCTGTACGATAACCGGAGCACTGGAAAAGAACATATTAGAGCAAGATGTGAAATCTAGCAATTCTGTTAAGGTTAGAAAAATTCTAGCTGAGCTGCAGCAAGAAAACAAGTTTTAAAATGCCAGCTGAGGCAGAAGGTTTTGTCTCATTGGAACTCTACTTATTCCATGCTTGAACAGCTCTTGCAGCAGCAGGAATCTGAGTAAACCTATGTATACAAAAGACAGGCTTAGTAGAGATGAAGCTGGTATTTGTTTATTGAAATGAATTTTGGCTACTTTTCCTATTTTTCTCCAGGTTACCTTGTTAGTGGCAGCTGGGAATTAAGAGCTGTATTTCTGATACCTGTATCATTTATCTATAGTCTAATCTGAAAAACTAATAGGGACACTTATTGACTAACACTAAAAATGTGGAGGGTTTTGAAGAAATTTGAGCTACTTTTTATTATTTTATTTTTATACCCTGAAATAATGCTGTGTTTGATTCCTATTTCACAGAGGAAAATGAAACCCTGGGATGAATATATTGGTCCCTGGAAGGCAATTCCTGTAAACAAATTAATACAACTCGGGCCTTCCTCCTCTACATTTTGTTCCTTTTCTTGTGCAGCCTATTGATTGATTTACCTGAGGGAAGAGATTCCTCTGACTCAGATACTAAGCAAGTTCTTAAGGAAAATATCAGCTTTAAAAAGGGAGCAGAAAAAAGAGCAGCAGTTGCAAAAATTGCTAATCTTTCATTTGCAGGAGCCACTGAACATCTGGATAGTATGAAGCTCCTTTAACCCCCTGAGTGCAGAAAGAATTAGCACCAAAGGGCAGCCCATGCTAATTCAGTGCCATTAAACTTGTATAAGCTAGAAGAATGTGATGTTATACTTCCATAGGGCCATATGGATACCACTTTGCACTTTGTATCCATCGGAGGGACTAGCAAAACTAGTTCAGTATTGTACAGTATGGCTCTTAGAAAGATAAAATAGCCCCTGTGCAATATTATACAGTATTACACATGTCTATCATGTCATATCTTGGAACTAACCTACCCTTTTAACTATAGGTGGAGGGCTTGTCTGCTGACATGCAACTTCTGAGCTTCCATATTTAGAACAGCAGAAGACTAAATATTGCAATAAAAACAGAGGCTTAATTATTATTATTTTTTTTATTAGCAACTCTTTTTTTTTTAAGGAACTTGGCATTTTTATTAATACTGCTGACTAGAGACTTTGTTTTCAGACAAGTTTTTATCTTATGTCTCCAGCTTTAAAATATGACTTCCTGCTAATCTTGCTGCTCCCTTTATTCACCTTTGTCCATAACAGAGGGGAAACAGCACTTTCCTTGGAGGCCCCTTCATAGCTTTCATGTAACCTTCAGTTAAGTCCTATTTTAGTTCTCTCTGAATATCATTTTTATCAATGGTGAAAAGTGAAAAGGCTTTGCTTTCAAAGTCAACATTATCTGTGCTCAACAGTAACAATATACTAAAGATTTTATAGTGATTTTTGTATGTAGATTTGAAACTGCTTTAACAAAGACAGAGAAATTGTTTTTAGGCCGTTGGCACAAAGAACAGCCTTACACAGAAGTTAAGGCTGAGACTTTCAAATCTAACCCCACCCCCAGCCCATCAGAGCCTGACAGCCAAGATGCACAACTCTGAGCAGCTCCTCTGCTGTGAGTCAGCACCAATGACTGCCACTGGAGTTATTTTGCTCCGCTGTAGGTATGACTTAGATATTAATGATACCAAACAAGATCAGTCATCATACACCTTACCTCCTTCATTATATGCTTCCATGTGTTAGGAAAATTATAAAGGATTATAAACCAGAACTGCATTTTAAACACAATAAACAAGAAGGGGAACACAGTGGTTTACCAAAAAAAAAAAAAAAAAGAAAAAACTTACTTCAAACTACCTAGAGTTATGCAAAATCACAGTAATCCCCTATTGCTATAGGAAGCCTCCTCACTGAAAATGTGACTGCATGGGAAGAAATCTCTGGATAACACTTTAGAGACTCAAGGATTGCCAAACTCCAGCTCTTGGAGTTCCCTGGGGCTGGGGGTTTAGGTAAGGACTCCACACTTGGACCGAGGCTCAGGATGTGCTTGTTTTCTCTCCAACAGTGGTGAGTCAGATCAGATCCGATTCGCAGGCTCAGCCTCCCGCTGGGCAGTAAAAACACAGCTCTCCTTTTGGGTATAGTTTCCAGCTCCAAAATAAACACTGAGAGCAGCCAAACTATGGTCAGAAAACATCTAGAATGAGCACACTGGGTTGCAAGGGGGATGTCAAGAGGCTGTCGCTTCAGACAGTGCACCCTGCCGAAACTTCTCACATGACCTTCAGCACACAGACAGGTCTCTGCTCCCGTCAAACCCAGGAGAAATGTTTGTACATTCCAGTTAATTGTGAAGCTTGGCAGCGGAGCAGCAGAAAATGACTGCAAAGCACAAAAACATCAGAGAGCTGTAGAGTGGCCTGCAAACTGAACAAGTTTAGGGGGTCTGAATTCAATACATCCAGGTGCAAATCAGAAGAAAACCTGCTGATTAAACCAACATAACGCCCTGAATTATATCCCCAAAAAATCCCAAGGTTGGATGCCAGTATTATTATTTTAGGGGAGATGCGCCTGAAGAATAGAGTCTTATTTTTTCCCCTGGATTATTTGTATGCTTTGTCAGACTAGCCATACAGTCCTGCCCTGTAGAGATCATTAAAATTACACACCTTATTGTGGTAACTTGAAAGGTAATTCACAAATCCCAGGGGAAACACTCCTCCTTTGGCCCAGGAGCTCTCAAAAATCATCAGTCACCTGGAGCTTCCAGGCCACGCCTCCCATCCTGTCAGGCCCCTAGAGCAGGCTATGCTGTGTTAATGAGAATATCAAGGTAATTGCATTGCGAAAGCCAAATGTCTTGTTTTGAGCTATGTTTTCTCTGAGGTGAGTATCCAGATGAGATACTCAGTCCCACGAGAGCTCATTCCCAGCAGAGCTCACAGGCTTCACTGGAAGCACAGTCTTTGGTCCTGGTACGCAGAGTAGATGCCTTTTTTGTGTCCACAGACCACAGAGAAGGTAGCGATTTCTTTAACAGTGAAGGAGAGTTGACATGTAAACCACAACGGGCTGCTTTTTTTTGAGTGAATGCTCCATGGACTTAATCAGACTCTGGGTTTGTCCATAACAAGTTCAATATTTGCTATTTGCTCTTAGATCCTCAGCTTCATTAAATGTAAAAGTTTCAGCTTTTGCCAGCAGTTAGTTGCATCTAGATCTATAAAGGCTGTTCTGTCTCTCTAAGATGAGACATAAAACTGAGGCCTCGACCATCTGTGGTCATTAAGGATCCCATGGCATGCTTCAAAAGGTGAAGATGGTAGCTTTTGTCTCAGGACCAAATTCTTTTCTGAGTAACTAAATTCCTTCCACCCTAAAATTCACCTCCAGTTTTTAATATAAGATACAGTGTTTCCTTAAGTGTTCATAATAGAGTGATGGACTGCTAGCTGATGGCCACATTCTATCCCAGAAATTATAGTATTCTAACAGTGGATTAAATGAAGTGTGCAGGTACACATGTTCATCCTGTTGGTCACAACACGATACAGAGCAAGCCTGTCTCAGCACGATAACACACACACACACACACATGAAAGCACAGAGCCCAGAATTACAAGGTTTTAATTTTTACTTACTTATGAAATTAAAAATCTGGTATCTTACAGATCCTTAACCTTATGCTGATCCATAGAGAAGCGAATCCCACTGGAAAAGAGAGAAGGTTGGCTGCAAAGAGAGAGTAATTCCTCCCATGTCTAGAAGCTAAAAACAGTGTGTAAAACCAGAATAAATTATCTACCATTACCTCTCTGAAGTGTTTTTAATTTACTGCCCTGCTGGATGCGTGTGGTGGAATGTATGCATGAGAAAAATAAGAAAGATTGTATTTATGTTGAATGTGCTTTGTGTCCCATAATGCAATACATTGCATGTTTAACATCCTGCCATAATGTGTTGGTTGACTTTTTTTGGAATTCTGCTCAGAAGGGAATACATTTAACTCCAAGATACCTGCAATTCAAAGTGAGGAACCCATCTGTGTGCCACTGCTGAGGTCCTGTTCTGAGTAGAGCTGAAAAATTGCATTACCTGTTTATTTCAGCACATGTTGCAAGTACTCAGAACTTCAGGCATTTTAGATCTACATATCCTTTTTCTGTGTGTGGAGCACGCCTGAAATAGGAGGTAAGCCCATGACAAAATGGAGAGTCCATTTGATTAAATATGATACAATTATTTGCAGTTACATTTCTTTTAAACTCAGAAAGGTAGAATGGAAGATGGACTAATTGTAGCAGTGCATGGAAGAAATCTGGCCATTGCTTAAGGTACAGACCTCTCAATAAGAAAAGCCTACTAAAGCTAAGAAGTTACTGCATGCTCTTCTGTCTGCTTTTGTGGAGAGTGGAACCGTAGGTCGAACCATTGGAAATAATTTCTCTATAAACTTCAGTTATTCGTAATACAATAATCCTTCATATGGGCTATAAACTTTTGGTTCCCCTCTCTTCCAAGTTGCAAGATTGAAGTGAAACTTGGCAGTATTCTGTTTGTTGAAATGAAAGGCCCTAGGTCAGATTCTCCCATCGGCCTTACACCTGTGAAGTGACTTTGATGGTGTAAATTTCTACTTACTCCAGCATAAGCAATGACAGAATCAAACCCAGCATATGCTTTTTATCTAAAGCTGTGTTCCAGATGTGTTTATGTAGCCTGTTTTCAATAAAATGTGTGCATTTTAAGATGTAAATGGATTTTTCTTTAATTATAACCATATGGACTGTTATTAAATTTTCATTTTAAAACTGCAGATACTGCTAACCCAGCCATATTGAAGCGTCACAATGGGTTCACTTGACCAGTGCAGCTTTCACACAGCACCCAAGCAAATGCAAGACTCTTAAAGCTGGGAAACACAGGGAAAAACATGAAATGACATCAACTTGTGTGTGGAAAACTGTGACTTCTTGATTTTCCTGATATTAGTGCGCCACATCCCATTGAGGTATTTGCCTCTCCTCTATTCAAGATGAGGCAAAATTAAGTGCAAAGCTGGTTCAGCATAGTCCTGCAAGCTGAGTTATCACTACTGCTGGGTTCTTTTTTGTCTGCCTTTGCTACAAGTCAGCAGCCCTGCTCAGCACTCAGCTTCTTTACAGGTTCAGGCTGTGACTGGATGCCTTGAATCCAACAAGCCCTCAAAATCAGAGTTGCATGGCTGGATTGGTGTGTTAGGAGAATCTGTGCCTATCTAAGGCGGGGGGATGGCAGTCCTGGAATGAGCATATTCCTTCCCCCCACTTTCAGCCTCTGTGCTGTGATACCACACGCTGAGGCTCCAGGAAGGAAAGGTCAGCCTGCGGCTGCCCCCAGCCCAGCGATCGGCTTTGTGCTCAACATCAGCAGCAGTGCCTGAGGCGACGAGACCTCCCTGATTCTCAGGCTTGATGGTGCCCATTCCTGAGGGTCCCGGTACCCCCCACAGCCTTTTGTGCATCTCCACACCTAAGGGCTGCTTCCCAGCCCAGACTGGGGGATTGAATTTTCCAACAGCGGAAAGGTAGGGGCAAGTTAAAAAGCTTTGATTGATGGATTTTCCATTAAAAAAAGGAGACAGATTTGTTAATGAATAAATGTTTAAGAGAAAGATGTCAGTGTTGATGGAGTTTTTCATTTAATCTTCCTGAAATGAAGCATTTCAGTAAGGCAAAAGAAAATTCACTTGGAAAACTTCTTTTAATTACACATCCACAGCTCCATGAAATAGGTGGCTGGTATAGTTGTTATGCTTATGCTTTTCCTTAGCTCATTTCAACATTATTAAATGGAAGGTTTTCCACTACTGTTCCATAAGATTTTTTTTTTATTTATTATATTTATGTGTGTGTTTTGTTTGTCTATTTGGAACAACTCTGGAAGCAAATTTTTTCTGCCAAACCTGATAATGATTCGAAGTTCAGTCATGCTTCTGTGCTGTAAGGGTGCTTTCTTCCCTGGACAACCGGAGAACACAAGACGGTGCTTCTCTCCTAATACCATTATTATTTCCTCACCCTTCAATTTCCACATTCTGGGTATGTGGGATACCTATGTTTGACTCACGTCTTCTTCAGAATACAGCTGCCAAGTGGTGGGGAAGTTCAGTCGTCTCAGACATGGACAAGTTAAGAATTTTCTTTCTCCTGGATTCAGCTATTGAGGACTCCTGGGTCATGTTCAGCTGTGTCCCAGTAATGCATGGTAAAAGAATGATGCTTGCACAGAGCAACCACAACAGTCATGAATGTTCCTATGTCCTGTGCTCTCTTGCAGAGGGAAGAGTTTGATAAATGGAAACAATGTCTATTCCTGGCAGTGGAGAATGGACTCCTTCACTGTAGGGCTCAGGCTTTCTCCAGACCTTCCCAGAGCTGCAGTCATGAATGCTTGGTTTGGCTGCACTGTGGTATGTTATGAAGACGTGAAAAGTGAGCTAGATGGCTGAGCTGCCCCATCTGCATTTTTTTTTCATTTTAAAATTTAATAAAACCCCATGTGGTTACAATTGAAAAAAAATCCATTAATGTTCCCAAAATGCTTCAAATCTAAAGTAAAATGTATATTAACTTCCCATCCCCCATCTCTAGTGAACAATAAGATATACTTTTTCATTGAATCAGTGAAAATCATTAAATAACTTATTACATCATCAACCCAAACCATGTACTTTTACTTACTTTTCTAATGACTAACAAATGAAGTTAACATATCAATGTCTTTATATGCATCAGGGAAGAAAGGGTGGGGCATGTGAATGTGGAATCTAAACAGAGATTCTTTCATATTTTTATATATTTTAAATAGGGGTAGGTGTTTCTGTCTGGAAACCATATGTTTGGGGTTTTTTTAAACAATCTGTATGTGCGTAAAAAATAAAAAATTAAGTGGTATGGACAGCTACAGCGTGGGCTCTGGAGTTCTGGTGAGGTGATCTAGATATGAAGAGATGTCCAGATGAAAAACCCTTTTCCTTCAGGCACATTTTCCATTGTTTGGATCTTATCTGAACAGCACCTGTTCACAAAGTCCTGGATGTGCTTTCTGTGGAACAGCAGCAGAGTGGAATTACCATCAAGGGGTTTGTTGGTGTCAGTCTGGCTGATGGGGCAGTTTAATGGCACCAGTGCTCTGCAGGCAGAGACATCAAGGCTCTGCAGCAGCAGGAGGGATGAGTCCTTCAGCCCCAGAAGCCAAAGGGCTGGGTGTGGGAGGGGTTCTCTGCACCCTCTGCACTACCAGGGTGCTACACACACAGCAGGGCAGTTTTAATTTCACCCAGTCTAGGCAGAGATCGGTTTGCTACAGAAACAATACCCCTAGAAAAAAATGGCACTCCCAGCTGCAGAAACAAACGAGGCAGTCACCTTTGAAGTCATTCTCAAGCCTGCCCCATAAACAGGCTGTCTGGATGCACAGTACGTCATCAGGTTCATCTTCCAGCCGGGGGGAGTTGTGTGTCATCACCTCTGCAGTGCGCCTGAACCCCGACGAGGGCTCCTGAGCCTGTGTGTGCCATGGTGCAATGTGCAGTGCTGCTGCCAAAACACAAGACCAGCTGGTTTATTCATTTTACACAGTGCAAAAATGTTATTAAACTGCACCATACAGATAAGTACTAGAAAAATTGCTAGGTTATTTTTTTCACATAAAATTAGCCAATTTGCTGGTGTATGTAATTGTAAAGAATGCAAAGCATCCCATTCAAGTGATTAACCTCTTAGTTAATAAAAGCAACAATTGCATGTGTATAAATAATATAATAAAAGGAACATTCATATCAAAGTAATATAGCTCATACTATCCTGTTTCTCTCCTTAATTAGTAAATAATTCATCAAATTCTGCAATGAATTGTGCTCCCACCCACATTTCTTCATCCAATTATCGTGAAATAGGAAAGCAGGAGCCTTCCTTCTTTGAAAAGGATGTGATAATGAAATTGTTCAATAGCTCTTCTCAGCCCTCTGCTAGTCTAAATTAGTACTTTCTTGGGCATACTGTTTCTTTTGTTCATTTCTTCCCTGATTCACTACTTTTTTTTCTTTTTAATTGAAGATATCTTCTATGTTAAATGCCATTTTACACTGACACACTTTAAAAGAAGTGTATTTGCCATGGTTTGTTTTCAGCAGACACAAATGCAATTAATTCTACAGTACAGAAGAATGGCAGTGTTTGCTTGCCAAAGTGATCCTTTCATGCTTTAGATTGTATCACACAAACAAAATTAAAAGAACATTATAAAATACAAGATAAAAAAGAAGATGCATAAGCAAGCATTTATAAGATCTCAAACCCAGAATTCAGACAGTCCTTGAATGAATCCCACATTTAAAGAAGATTCTTTGTTACCTGATCAAATTCCATTTCTTCCATCGGATCTTTGCAGGACTCAGTGCTTAAAAGAGTGAACAACTATCCAATGTTGTCTTTCAGCTGTTTGGTGTGTGGTCATGTGTTTTACGTATTTCACAACACTCAAATCCTGCTCAGAAGACAGAATTCCTCTGCTCTTTGTGGACATGTTTATGGTACACCTCACTGTAAACTGGATGGCCTCAAACAATAAGGAAGAATATTTTCACAACACTGATATAAAAGAAAGGCTGTTGTCTGTGTTTTATAAATGGTGAACTAAGGCCCACAGAAATAAAGATCCAAAGTATTCAAGAATTTCAGGTCCTGAATTTGAGGCACCAAGAATCTGAACTCTCAGAACAACCCATGTGCATCTGTGCATATGAATACATATGACTCTTCTATAGACGGTGTGTGCATAGGAGAGTATGTACACATGTATTATACAAAGCACAGCATTTATTTAAAGGACTGCCATTATTAGGGTCCTCAACAGCTCTGAGTGTTCTGATATTTCCAAGGAGACAGCAAAACAAAGGTCCCTTGAGAACAACTATCAGGGAGCCAGGCTGAGTCCACTGTGATCATGGGAAGAAAGAGCTCCCAGGAGCTTGCACTGAGTCTCTATCCAGCTCCAACCTATCCATGCCAGGAATTTGAAAACTTTGAGAAAATGCTGGTTGATCTTTGTCTGGACCATGCCTAATGGGAACCAGAGCTTGAGACATGAAGCTCTTAAAATCTAACATTTCAGAAGCTTGATGCTTCATGTTTTGAAGGGTTTGCATGGTAAATCGCCTCCTTCTGGAAAGGTCGCACTGTGCCGAATATCAGATCCCTGTTTTGAAGCATAAGGCCTTCAAAAGCCTCAAAGATAAGACCACTAGAATTTTAAATTTGGGAAGAATAGCAGCCTTGTTGGTTTTCTAAGACAGATTGGAAAATAGCTGAAAAAATTTGGCAAAAAAGATTTTTAAAACCAGTCAGCTTGGGTAGACACCTGGTATTGGGAACTTCAGCAAAAATGTCTGGGTAGGGGAAGTTAATAAGCAGGCACTTTTGTTTTAATAGAACTATATAACATGTGAGGCCACCAGCTTTGCTTATTATAAGGTCATTATTAAAAGTATATTTAGGGAGCTATATTACTATTTACTTTATTTTTCCATGTGGGAAGGTAAATTTCACTATAGAAATAAAACGATGAAAAAGTGTTAGTGAGTCTGTGTTGTTGTTGCTTTTTTACCTTTATGTGTAAGCATGCTAGTATTTAATGCATTTTAAGTAATACTTGGAGCATTATGAAACAGATTTTTTTTTCAGAGAGAAAAAACAGAAATCTGCTTCAATTTACCTAGTAGGGATATACTTAGTAGTGAATATTGATACTGAAATCTGTTCTTGAAGATTCTGAGACTACCATGTTGCATGATTTAAACGCAAAAGCCCCTGCAAGGATTAGAAGAGACAGATTGTCCTCTTCACTCTCTCTGTGGTGTCAGCTTTATTTTTTCTTGTTTTAAAAAGAAATCTCTTAGTGTTATGATAGGAAAGAAAATCTGAAAAATATGACCCCCAAGTGTCAGTGGTATCCACCTGAACAAATAGCCATACACCCTGAACTTCCACACTCAGGCTGCTGAGTTCAAAGGCTGCTAAATCAGATGCCACTTGTGTGGTTTTTCTAAACGAAGTTTTTATTGCTCCGTAAAGCAAAGGTCTCCTCTTACAAAGATCTGTGCTATCTACTTTGATTGACTATTCTCTTGGATAAACTTTAATTGTAGCACAGAGGTGCTGAAGTGAGGAATTAAAAAGAGTCAGATGTCCATGCCTGATGACATGAGTCAGAAGAAGGCACTCCAAGAAGAGCACACAAGTGCACTTTGAGAAAATCAAATGTGTGGTTAATACTGCGGCCTCATTGTGAGAAAAATCAGCTTTCCCCTAGCTGTGGAAGTGTGGAGCTCTGTTTTGAAGGCATCAGCTTCTAATCTATTCTTTTTGTAAAGGCTGTGAGTAACTTTTCCAGTATGGAAGGCTGTGTCTCCAGTTCTTCAGCAATTCTGGTGACACAAGCTGTGGTAGATGGTAGAGGATTTTATCCTGTTTTACTTTTTTTTCTGTTGGCTTCAGGCAAAGATAATTTCCATCACAAAGCAGTGCTCAGTCTTCTGGGACAAAGGCAATGCCAGTTTTCATTGTTCTGTGTATTTCTTGTAAGCAGAATCAGGCTTGGAGTGAAGGTGTAGTCCTCTGAACCATTTGAAAAAATCAGTTACCCTGGTTTCCCCACATAAAGTGAAATGGCACTGTTAAAATGAAAGCACAGATAAAATGGAAGCTTTCAAAATACCAAACGACATAGTGGAAGACTTGCTACATTGTCTTACTGTGAGAGGATGGAATATTAGATACTGCTTTTTAAATGAGCATATGACTCCTCCCCCTCTAAATAGTTGGATCTAAAGCCTGATAAATCAAATATTACTCACTAGACAACGAAAAGCTTTAGTCAAAGGAATTTAAAGATGTGTTAATTAGTCAAAAGAGGGAGTCCATACAGTCTTGTAAATATTATAGGAGAAATCTATTAACTCGAGTGAGCAGATATTAATTGAAAACGTTGTATAAGAGCTACAGAGTTCACAGAAAGTGCATTTCACTTGCTATTAAAGCCTGTGTATATGCAAATTCAGTAGCTAGCAGATTAGGTTGCACTCTGCTACGATGCCTGGCTGTGAATAACTGGAAAACGTCCTCACAAGCTGGCTGCAAATCTCCCAGCAAAGCTGTTACCTGCTGCCTGGGTATGAAGTGTAAAATAACAGGTGAGGGGCTGCCAGGCTTCAGCGGCAGTGTAGCGAGGCTCCACTAAACACTGAGGGAAGGTCTTCTGAGACAGATTTCCTTTGCTCTGCCTTCCTCAGGAGAGAGGCTGTGTCAAGATGTTGTGGTCTTGTGCCAGAATTTGGCTCCTTTCTAGAGTCTGGTTTACACACTCCCAGATTTCTTTCCTGTAGGAGCTGGAGCATGAGGGACCTCGTGGGCTCAGATGGGGCAAGAACCTGGCTGCAGGAGCTCATAGGCCCTCCTGGGTGCTCCTCAGGTTAGACTTAGGTGGCTACCAAGGAAAGTAGCCTCTTAACCATGTTCATTTCACCAGTGGCATCTCTAGGGAGCTGGAGGTGTCCCTTGGGCATCTTCTTTTCCCCATTCACAAAGTACCTGCTGCCTTGCTTCTGTTTTGAATGAGAGTCAGAACAGCCTTTGCCAGTTAAGGGTGAGGAATAAACAAGTAGTCAATCCCAATCATTAATTCTAAACCTTCCTCTGGCCCACCCTGTGGCCCTGTGCCATCCTTACCTCCCACTGCCTCTATTTCCTTGCCCCTAAACAGCAGCCTTTGCTCTCTTTCAAAGAACTCCCAGGGGTTGGCAGACAGCAGGCAGCTCCCCAAGAGACAAGCCCTAGCAGTACACAGGGAGATGTCTGGATGCCTTTCTGAAGCAAAATTCACTGAGTTTACTTCCTAACAGTCCCTTGTAGTCCTTGTAGCCAGCTTGAAGGGCTGGATTCACCTAAACTGCGGTGATCGAGTCACCAGTGTGGTGCCTGTGAGGTCTCCGTGAAGCCAGGGCAGGGAGAAAAGCCTTAGGCAGCCATTCAGGTCTCAGTGGACCTGAAATGGCTCCTGAAGGAGCCACTCTCTGACTCTTATTTCTTGCCTGTACAGAGCCCAAGGTACCTGCACTCCTAAATTTGTGGCCTCATGTTAACTAGGCTTAATAACAATTCCTCCTTCTCCCCATTCAGCTGAGACCTCCAGTGGCAACCATGAAGCTCAGGAGTGACCAAACAGTAGTTTCCCTATCTTTTTATAGGAGCAATAGCAGTCCTAACTCAGAGGGCTTTTTTAAACCTCCCACTCTTCCTGCAAAGGCAGAAGCTCCTGCTCCCCTTGTGCCCACCAGAATGCACCTCTGCAGCACAGGACTTGTTGGTGGCTGGAAACACATGGCTCTGGCTGCACCAATGGCCATGCTGTGATCACCATGTCTGTGTGTGCACATGTGTGCCTGGAAGCACTTTGGATGCTCCTTGCTTATCAGACTAAACCAAGTGGGTGAAGAGGGAGTGCAGCATCACAGCTTTTCCACTCCTGTGACTTCAGTATTAAATTGTGTTTCCTCTACTTTCCCCAGCACCGAGATATGCATACCAAGTCTCCAGACAAATCAAAGAGCTGATCAGGCAGTTAAAATCCTGGCTTTACTGCTGGTGCAGCATCAAATTTCCCCATCTTTACCGGGCCAACCAGTGAGTATGAAGTCTGTGCTCCTCCCAGATCCTGGCCTGGATAGGAGCCAGCATCATCTGTGGTGACTGTATAGCAATCCCAAACCAGACTGCAGCTGCTCAAATGCCACAGTCATGTGAAGCCACGACCAGCCAAAGACCAGGTCATGCACTCATGTATGATGCTAACCCCTAAGCCTCAGAAAAGGCCTGCCTAGATTGTTGCACAGGACTTATTCCACCCGTGGATATAGCCAGTAAGGGAAAGTAGGAAGGCACTCCGTTTTGATGATGACATAGGGCAAGTAAGGTCTTCCACAGCCTAGGAGGAAGGCCACAGTGTTTCTAATTCAGAACCAACCTGAGACATGCTGTCTAGCTTGAGGTGCCTTTTGTGCTGTGCACAGCTTCCTCCTCCAAGGATTCTCTTTTGGGAGTATGTACCCATCAGCCTCCTTCAAACATCAGCCCTTTGGTCTCCACCAGACATGCTGCAGGTGCAAGTGTATGACCATGTATTTGATGTATTTCTTTCAAATTTCCCAAGTTTGGAACAGGGACTACTCATGCAGCTGAATCCAGGGAGTGTTGAGAGCACATCTTAGTTATCCTGGAACTGATTCAAACTTCTGAAGAGGCACTGCACTGGGTTGCCTCAGATCCAGACCTGGTTTCACAATCACCATCCTTCTTACTGTATTCATCCATCAGAAAATAGAAGGTGTTACAGCTCGGTACAGTCATAAACACATCATTGCCAATGGAAAATTTTGTTGGCAGTTTCTTTCATACACAGCCAAATATACAGAAATGGAAAGGTCAGCTATGCAGGCACAGGTTTTACATACGTGCATTAATTACAACACAGTTGCCTTTTGTTATTCATTTCATCTGCTCAATATGTATGAATTTGAATGAGAAGAAAGAGGAACCACAGAAAGACAGAAAAGGGAAGCCAGGACAATCTGTGAATGGGACTGGTCCTCCCTTTCTGGACCACACACTGGAAAAGATTCAAAACTAGCCAATTGCAGGGAATGGGAAAAGCAAAGAGAAATGTATCCCATGTCAGCTACAGCTTTTTCTGTAAGGCTTTCAGAGGCGTGCTGCAGAGGCATTAGAATAGTTTTGTGGGCTCAGCTCCTTGCTTAGGCCCTACAATGGGGATTTTCCCAAGCAAGGTCTATGTGTTCAGGCACTCTGGCATGTTAGCTTCTTCTTAAGTGTACAGCCACGGTCTTGATTTTAATAAGTCAAACAAATTTTTCATTAAACACCACGACATGTGCACTTATTGGGGATACCTGCCCTCAGCTAACACTGGAAATTGTGAGAAAGAGAATACTGAACAATGTCATCAGGAAATTCAGAACATCAATTTGCATTCATGTGTGGATTGAACACTTTTGGCTATGATAATGTCTGAAAAACAGACAGCATAGAGTAAAATGTGGTTAAGAGACTGAGTACAACTTTCATTATTATAGCCTGAACACTATTCTTCTCACAGGTATATTGTACCTGTGTATTTACCTGAAAATGCAGTGCCCAGATACCTTAGGCAAAAGGACTTCCACTGTAAAAGATGCAGCACAAAAGTTGTCAAAACCTGGTTATTCTCTTCCCAGAACAAGAAAGATGAATGCTGTGCAAGAGTCACAGGATAGGACACAACTTCCCCAGGGAACACAAAACAGTGAGCATGAGCACTGCAATCAGACTCGCCGAGACTGAGTTACCAAAGCCTCCCAGCTAGGCCAACCTCCTTCTTCAGCTTCATGGAGTATCTCATGGGGCTGAGTTGTGGGGGTCCCCATTGCATCCTTTTAGTTAAACCCCTTTGGTCACAGGAGCTTTGTTCAAGTAAGGAGAGCTTTCTGCTGTGCTATGGCTCCCCAAAACCCCTGAGCCAGGGACCTCCAGGATTGTCCAAAAAATCCCAGTACTGCGTGAGAGAAAAAAGTTGTGATTAATAATTATAACTTAAAAACTTATATCCTCAGATGATTAATACAAAGTGAATTCTCCATAGTTTATAAAATATATTTCATTATATACATATGAAAAATAAATTACATAGAATAAGCTGTATAGCCAGCACTGTACCAGAAGGACTTCCCCTTTCTGGTCTTTCAGTGTGGATTGCCCAACGAAATGGCTTTGCCATTTGCTTAGGTAGTCATTTCATAGGAAGGCACAGTCTTTTGGTATTAGCTGGATGCTGGTATTGACTTCTGGGAACATGAACGAAAAGTGGCAATGAGCTACAATCTCTTTGGCAAGTGGTTCAACAGACCTTCCTGAAACTGTTCTTGTCTCTTTCAAACTATCCTGCAAGAACCCCAGATAAAACATCAAGTCCAGAGTGAGTACAAATTGGGCTGTGCATTTTTAGTGGTCTGGTCCAGATCAAATTATCATGGATTTTCTTTAATCCTTTGATCTGTGTTGCCATGCAGGGGTGCGGGCATTTACCGTAAGAGAGGCGGACTATCATATTAAAGCTCTCTCTGTGTTTTTTGTGTAGTAGTAGATGTAGGAGTTTCAATTCATTGCAGAGCCCTGCAAGAGCCGCACTGATACCAGCCTAACAGGAGGTGCTTAGTCAGTGAGCTACATTTTAGAGTTTCCCCATGGTGGGATTCCTGCAGCCCCCAAAATAATACTAAGTGTATGTACACAAGCAATAACACGATGCCTCCACCCTGTTCTCTGTAGGTTGCAATTATCTGTATCTATATAGATCTTGCTAGCTTTCTTTTAGTTAGCATATTTAGCATGCTTTTAAGGGATGGGCTGAATCCTGATTAAATACTTCCTTGTGTATTACCACAAGCAGGTGTGGGGTAGTTAAGAGTTTCTTGGAGTAACTGATTACAAATTTGATGCAAAATTAAGTAACCATACAAGAAACTACTGTTTAGCTGCAAAAGCATGACTAAATAACAAGGAAGGACTTGGACCTTGCATGCCTCCTTTACCTGCTGCTAACAGAGTGATGTGTCAGAAGCAGGTAGCAGCTTTGTAATGCCAGTACATCTTTGTATGCTGCCCACATTCCATTGCAACATGTCACATTTGATATGGCATAATGCAATGTGACTAATTTAATCAGATGTGAAGTGCACTACAGCAATGCATCAAGTCTGAAAATTTGGAAAAAAAAAAGTTGGAGGGAAAAATAAAGCTTTCTCCAATCCATGGCTGGATTATTATTCTCAGCCGGAGGGCTTCATTTTCAGAGCTTGGCCTTTTCTTTTCTGACCTTCCAGCCAAGGGCATGTGTCAGGAGGCTTGTATTTCCCAAAGGCAGTGACACAGTCTATTAGGTCATATGAGCTGGATCATCAAGCCTTTGTCCACCTCAACTTCTGGGCCACCATTCCTTACCCACCCCCACATCCCCCAGCACTAACTCACGATACGATGCCCTTGCCTCTGACAGGTCGGGAGGGAAAGAAGCATTTTATTGCTGAACACGTACATAGCAGAGCCCAGAAAGGAAGCGAGCTTTCCGTGGTCTGGTGCTAGTCATTTAGTAAGTCTGCATTTAATTAGCTACTTCTGAAATATGACAGGGAGAAAACACAAGATTTACCAGTGCAGTTGCATTTCTAACCCAGGGCTTAGCATTGTTTTGTTTTAAGGTGATGATTATAATCATAAATATCAAACCAGCCCACATCCACAGGAAGTTCATCAAGCTTTCAGTACTTTTGGAAAGCGTATCCACACTCATCTACTCTGGACTATCTCTTAGCCTGGGGGTCTGCAGATGGACAGGCTGCCATGCACGGACATTAGCAACTTTGCCCATTCAAGCACCAAGTGACAAGTTGGAGATGACTCTTTCTTTGGTTTAGTCCTTTATTTTAGAGCTGCCTCTTCTCTTTGTACATTACCAAGGATATGGAAAGCAGTGCAAATAGTAGTTTGCCTTTTCTTCACTGTAGGTCTGAGGGGTTTTTTGGTTATGTGTTGTGGTCCTCGAAGAGTTGTGAAAAGGTCTCAGAGGAATTCACAAAGTGCTAGAAGAAGCCTGAGAAACACTTAAGTTAGTGAAATCTTTGAGCTGGTTGAACCTAAGGGGGGGCTGTACAAGAGTCAGGTAGTCCAGAAGGAAGACTGTATTTTCACAAGATCTGGGAAACAGTGCTATCTGGAAGAGAGGAAGTAGCACCTACTCCAGTTACTGTAGCTGACACTTCCACAGAATAAGACTGAAATAAAACCTTAGAAAACAGTATGATAAAACATGCTTATATGTTACAAAGAAGCAAAAACTATTTATTCTGATCCGGTTCCGGTGCTGAGCATACCTCAGCCAAATGAGAGGTTCATCCTTCCTTCTTTGCCTCTTTGAGGACCAAGGAAACTTTCTGATGCTGTGCTCCTTTAAGACCCAAACATCATACACAGGTTTTTTGGGCACTCTTCTCATTTCATTAGGCCTGGAAAGGCTTTGCTGATTACAAATGAGAAGATGCTGTGTTAGCTCCTCCTACGGTGGCTTGTTTGCTTCTTATAGCCCTAGTCCTCTCCCCCTCCCCTATCAGTGGAGTTACCACTGTGTTCCTACCTAGGAATAAGGAAAGAAGGCCTTTTCACAAAGAAGTACAGATAGGTTTCAAGGTAAGGTCTTGTCATGCCAGGAAAGGTCTGTTGGTGTTGATTTAGCCCTAAGGCTTCCCTTTTACTTTGTAATGTATGAGGTAAAATATGAGCTTTTGTAGCTCTTGGACTCTGTTTCCCATTTTCTTGTGAAACCAGTAACTTCATGACAGGTCCCCTGTTCTTTGACCTTTACCCTTAGCTTTAAGTGGGTCCTACTCAAATGGCTCAACAGAACAACCCAAGAGCCCTGGGTTCCCCTGGGGAGGAGGATGTTGCAGCAGACAGCCAAACCCAGCAGCTTGCCAGACCGCAGCGAGTTAGATCCCGGAGAAGAAGGCGCAGACAGACAACTCCTGCTTCCCAAAGAGAAGATGAACCTAGGACCTTTCAAGGTGATCTGCAAGAAAGGGGTAGTAGTATTGGGTGAGGAGGGGAATGAGTGCTACTTAATTTCAGTTGCAGATGGGTGCTATTGAACCTGAATTCCTCATTTGGCCTGTCTGTGTGCACATAGGAAACCCCTTGAAATAACAGTTCAAAAGTAAAAGAGCTTGAGGTGACACCCTGATGGCTGTCCTGTTAGCATTTTCAGAGCTGCTGTTTTCTGACCCACACAAAATGTTGTCTTATGTCCTTGCTCTGGCTCTCTTCTCCAAGACCTAAAACCTCCTATTTACTTAGAAAGAAAACAAAGAAGTATCATCTTAGAGCACTTACTCTAGAATTCCTTATTTTATGTGAAGTATGTCTGGAACTTAACTCAAGGCATCTTTATGCAGTGCTTGGAGTTAAGGCTGGTTCCCTACGGTTTGCCAGCCTCAGGAATATTACCCTCCCACTGTGCAGATCAGCTCTGCAGCTCACCAAGAGCAAATGTCATGTAGGATCTACTGGGTTTGTACCTACCCAGTCTGACTTGGAGTTAGAGAAGGAGCAGCACAGTAATATCCTAGTGGCTCTTGTCCCGAGGAACCCAAAGGCTTCTTTGCAGCAGAACTGCAAGGCAAGGATGCTGCCAGGTGCCTTTGTTATAATAGGTAGGCAGCTGGTTTCCAGACCTTACAGCCAGCTTACATGTGCAGGAAGCCTCCTTCTGAACTGCAGAGGTGTTTTATGCACATAGACCTCCTCTCATGAGGAGGCAATCTTCCTGGCCAGCTCATGGCAAACTGCAAATACCCTTTTGTGCTTGCTGTTCAGAGTGGTGGGAGTTCCCATAGCCTGGGAGCAGGTTTGATGGTGTAACACAAACCCTTTTCAAAGGCTGTAGCTGGGCCTCGATAAAGATTGTCTAGCAATCTTTCAAGGTTGAAACTCCCTTTCCTTAGTACTTCTGAGAAGACAGAAAGACCACAAAGAAATAGAAACCAAGAACTGGTATATTGAGGGGTGGAGGGTGTGAGAGAGACAGAGGTGATAAAGAGTTGGGAGTAAATCAAATGAGTTGAGCTCTTGAATGAAAGACAAAATAAAGTATTGAAGCTCAAGAAAGGTTTGTAGTTAGGTTTTTACCTTCCTTCAATTTTTTTTTTTTTTGCTCCAGTCTTCTGTTCAAGTTAGCATGCTAGATGGATTGCAGGACTGTTGCAGTGGTTTGTACAGAGCTGGGAGAACACTGAAATCCAAGAGCATTGTGGTCATTGTCCTTGGCTTTAGTTCTAGCCTTAGTTAACTGTAGCATGAGGTTTCTCTGCTCTTACTGGGAAGACAGGAAGGGCTGTTTTCACAACAGTAGAGGCCAGCAAAATGGAATGCAGTTAATTCTTAATTCTGACCTTGGAAAAATGATGCTAAGTCTTGTGATAACCAATTTACTTTCCCGAAGGCTTATGGTGAGGCTGGGGGAAAATAGTATGAGACACCTCTAAAACATTTAGTGATTAGGTGATGTACCGACAATCAGACACAAGCTTTTACTTGGCTTTGGATCTTTGTTTTGTTCTGATTGATCTAATTTTGTTACTTTCCTCTGCAGTCTACAAATTTAGCAGTCGTGCCCCACCTGTGAGTGCGCACTGCAATGGTGGAAGGTCTCGGATCCCTGCACTGCCTGATGATGGAAATGTTATGGGAATGATGGCTAGGTCTGCCAGATATTGGGTGAGGCGAGAACCTCCTCCATGCTGGGTCAGAGACTGTACTTGTGCTTGTTCAGAGACTGAACTAGAAGAAGGTCATCCTTCTAGGAGCCATCTGCTGCCGCGTGATCTCCTAGATGAAGAAGACAGCTCGACCTCCCCGGTAAGAGAGGAATTCTTTTCAGTGGATGAAGACAATGATGACAGCATTGGGGACACTGGGACAGCCAGCTCTTGGGCTGGTGTTAGAAGTGATGATGGTCCCAGGAGTTTTGCAGAGGAGTATTCACTGGTTCCCTTAAGCAGACGAAAGCAATATTCTGCCCAGACTTTTCATGAGGCGGTAGAAAGATTTCTTAGAGGGTTCTGAGATTTGTCACATCTGTTTTGAATTTGGGGGCCGAATCTGTGGAGATGCAAATGCCTGTCAACATGTGCCCAGTTTATCATAATACAGGCTGAAGCCTGCAGAAAAGCCATGAAGGTTCAAATAGAGTAAAGCTCAGTATATTGCTCTTAGATTTACAGACAGCTAGAAAGTTATTTGCATTCCAGTTTTGTCTCCTTCATATGTGTTGCTGCCTTCTTCAGGAGCTTAAAAACCTTTAGTAATCATAAGGCATTAAAAATGGAAAAGTTACTTTCAGTTTAAGCTAATGTAATGACTATTTCTTTTCCAATTTTAAGAGACAGAGGCAAAATATAGCCATATTTCTTTTTATTTCTCTGTAGTAGAGTCTCTATTTAATAAGTTCTTGAAGAATATTTGAAATTCAAAGCCTTTGTATATGGCAGCATTTCCTTTCACTAAATGCTTTAATTTACTCTATAGAGGCCTAGAGGGTTTGGTATTTTTTTGTGTTTTTTTCTTTAACTTGATCTAAATCTAAAAATTGTATTCTACTGCATATATTTGATTATTCATATATAAACAGTTATGTATGATAATGTGAGATAGCTAGAGCACAACCTGCTTAAAGTCTCACACCCTTTAGCTGTTAGCTTGTCATGTGAATTAAAAATTAAAAAAAAATAAAAATGTGTTCTGGGGACATTATCAAATTTTTCAGTTCTTTTTTTGAGATGGTGTGTAGCTGAAAATAATGATCTGGATTTCTTAGCTGAGAAATTTTGGCTTAGACATTTATCCTTTATTTAGTTAAGGGCTAGATTTTTAGGAATATATACCTTAGCCTAACAGTAAAATGCCAGTGCATGGTTACAGGAAAATGGCTATACTTCAGCAACCTGATCCATGAGGATCAGAAAAGTCCAACTCCTGGCAGGGACAGGCCCCACAAATCATACCAGATGACTGAGAATATTGTCCAAATGCTGCTTGAGCCCTGTCAGGCTGGTGCCGTGACCAATTCCCTGGGGAGCCTATTCCAGTGCTCAAGAATCCTCTGGGTGAAGAACCTTTTCCTATATCTAACCTAAACCTTGCCTGATACAGCTTCATGCTGTTCCCTCAGCTGCTGTCACTGGTGACCAGAGAGAAGGGCTGTGGACTGCTTTGATGTTTGCTCTCAGTCAAGGGAATAAAGACAGGCCATGTTATGGAGATTCTGCAGACATTTGTGTTCTTATGCAATGCACTGGCAAATGAAACACCTAACCTCTAAAGGCTTCTTGACTTTACTTAATATGCCTATAAGCTTAAAATTAGGCATATGCCTACTCTTGAGTCAGTCTCCTTCTTTCACGCTGGAGGCTGTATATGGGAGGTAAACGTCACATGTGTAAAGTTACACTAAAGAGAATCAGGCAACTTCTGCTTTATGCAATTGTTAAAATTGAGAAAGGGCTGCTGCTTTAGTCAGAGCAATTTGTGGAGTCTGCAAATTAGAGGGGTGGTTTTATTGTTTGTTTTAGTTTTGGGTTTTTTGTTTGTGTTTGTTTCTCCTCTCTAGCCATCTGTTAAAATACTGAAAGATGAATGGTAATTCCATTTGTTTCTGGGAAAGGAGAATGTGACTTGCTCTTTCTTCCCTCTTCATTTGAGCCCCAAATTAAGTCTCATTCCTTTGAGTTATAACTGAGCAGCTTTCTAGAGCAAATTACATAAAATTTTAAGTTGTGTGGGGTTTTTTTCTGCATGTGTGGTTTGGGTGTTTGTTTGTTTTTAAGATTTCACTGAACTACAGTGAGATTTTGTCTGTACCTGTTGGTATGGCATTTGGCAAATCTTTGGGACCACCTGGTGCAGCAGTAATCAAGCATTTGGTAAAAAAACATTGCGATTATGCAGCATAGCAGTAGTTGCTTATTCCTTCCTGATATGTGTGTTATTTTCTACTTGGGTGTTTCCAGAAATACTTGGAGCTTTTGCACTTGGGTCCTTTAAGGTCTCTAGACCAAAAATGGATTTTTTTTTTCCCCAGCTGAAGCGAATAGTGTCTTTTACTTGATCTATGTTACATCAAAAGGGTATTGGAAGTATGCATAGCTTAATTCACCTGACAAGCCTGTTCTGTGAAGGTACTGCAGGGTCTGATGCAGAATTAGAACTATTATCTTGTTGTTATAGCTGAAATACTGTGAGGCATCTACAGACACCTCTAAAATTATGCCCTTGATTATATAAATTTCAGAAAGTGATATGTTCATGAAAGTCAGCCTGGCAATGTATCATGTAGTCTTTCAAGAGCTTTAGTTTTCAGGCTTGTGAAAGATTTTATTTTTTTTTAACAAAACAAAACCCCTCATACATGTCACCAGTAGGCAGTAAGATACCAAGCATTGTGGAGGTGTCAGCTTTTTGACAGCATGATTCTGTATTGTGCATTTTCAATTTGACAACTATGTAGTTTTTCCTTGTGAATCTGAGATCCCATAAGCATTTTTGTGCATACTTGTCTGTTTTTCACAAATGATTCTACAACTGGGATTTTTATCACATGTTGAGTTAAACACAGGTAGAAAGGTCTGAAAGATCAAGACCTCGGAGGAAAAATCCTCTCAGAGTAACTTCTGAGGAAAGAAAAGCCTGTGAGGCAATAACTTGAGATATCTTCTAAGAAAAATAGATCAAGCAAAGCTGGGGAACAGCTTGAAAAAAATAATAAATTTGCTATCTCTTTAAAAAAATGGATCAGAGGAGATAATATATTTTTTCTTTGAGAATTTGAATTCCTGTGCACATTTTACATTTGGCTCACAATTAGGTGCCCATTTGTATATATGAGTGAAGTCAGGGAGTTCAGGACCAAAGTCCAGCGCTGGAATAGCAGCTCCCATGAGTCCAGAGCTTCTCATGTGGCTGAGTTTTAAATCATCATTTTCTTCCAGCATGGGGGTTATAGTGTCTCATCAGCTCACTACATGGGCACAGCAATGAAAGGGAAAGATTCACTTTTCTAATTATTCATCCTAGAGAGATTCATGGATAAAACAAAGTAGCACAAAGCTGGCTAGCCGTTGGAATATGAATGCATCATGGTTCCACGTACATGCTCTATCTAGAGGTACATTTTAACTTTTACATTGCTGCAGCATCACTACTGCTGGCACCCTTCCTTGATGCAGCCAAGAGAACTTGAGTATCTGGATGCAAGAGGACTGTTTGCCCTCTCCAAATATTTTCTTTTTCTTTTCTTCATTTGGCTCCCTTTTCTTGGTCTGATCAAGGATCTGTGAGAACAGGTGTCCCCATGGTGCTCTTTTATACCTTGCCTACGTCTACAGAGGTATCTCTATTTTCTTCAACTAAGAGCTGGCAGGAATTGGAAGGTTTGAGAGAGGAGAACAACCTCAGTGAACTTGGAGACCAGACTAAGATCTCTTGAGTGCAGAGGCTATCTCTGTTCTGCCTTTCCAACATAATTAATTCAGTGGGGGCCTGATCCATGACTAGGGCTCTAAAATAATATAAATGATCATGACTGGTTGGAGTGAGTTCAGAGGAGGCCATGAAGACGATCACAGGGCTGGAGCACCTCTCCTATGAAGACAAGCTGAGAGCTGAGGTTGTTCACCCAGTGAAAGAGAAGGTTCTGGGGAGACCTTAAAGCAGCCTTCCATCACCTAAAGGGGGCCTGCAAGAGAGATGGAGAGGGACTTTTTACAAGGGAAACTGGTAGGAGAGGGGAGAATGGTTTTAAACTGAAAGAGGGCAGGTTTAGATTAGATATTAGGAAGAAATTCTTTGTTGTGAGGGTGGTGAGGCACTGGAACAGGTTGCCCAGAGAAGTTGTGGGTGCCCCATGACTGAAGTGTTCAAGGTCAGGTTGGATGGGTCTTCGAGCGACCTGGTCTAGTGGGAGGTGTTCCTGCCCATTGCCATAGGAGTTGGAACTGAACGATCTCTGAGGTTGTTTCTAACCCAAACCATTTTATGATTAACTATTTCATTACAGGAGCGTCCTTTCCCTTCCCCACGTTCACCTGACATGTAGAAAGATGCTTCACAATATTCAAAACTACTGATGTTTTTCTGTGCCTCTCTCTATAGTCAATAGACTTTTTTCACTGCTCTGAGCAAAAAATCAAGACAATCTTCAGTAAAGGATGAGAAGTTGTGGTGTTTTAAGGTTTTTTTTCTATTTCAACCAGTCTGTCCATGCCTACTTAGAAAGATCCAAAGAACCTGTGTCAAAGTGTTAGCTGAAGAGCTACAAATAGCATTTTATTCCTTTCTCCCCACCTCCTCCCCCCCAATAACTCTATTGTTCTTATAAATCCACAGCATTCCAGCTGTGACTTGACAAGAGCCCTGACAGTCGCAAAAGCCAAATCACAGGAGCAGTGTTCTTGTTCCCTGAATTATTTTACACAGCTAAATTTAATACTTCCCCCACTCCTCCACCTTTCACTCTGGCAGATACTTAAGCTGCAAATTAGAGATGTACCGAATTAGCCTTCAAACCTCGCAAACGCTGTCAGAAAGCTGACTCCGTAACGATGTGGCTTTGATACCAAGCAGATTATTGCTTATGTACAGCGGCACTTACAAACATGTGCACGCCTGTAACTCCTGGCCTCGGTGCCGCGAGGCAGCCGGCAGGTCATTAATGAACAGTGCACGCAGGACAGAGCCCCGCGGACCCCGCAATCGGCACGCCGGAGAGGAAGAGTCAGACTTTCCAACAACCACTTTCAGCTGGCAGAGCTGTGATTGGAACCATGTGACAGTTTGAGGCAATGTACCACAGGCAGCCAATTTATTACATATGGCAATATGATTAATGGTATCAAATGTTTTTATAAAAAAAAAAAAGTCCAAGAATATTGCAACGGCCAACTGCAAAGAGTCCAAGGCAGTACAAATCTGTTCCATGAATTTAAAGGCAGGCAGATGAGGTTAAATGAGAGGGAGAGTGCCAAGATAATGATTGCAAAGTAAGTTTCAAAAAGAAAAGTGTGTAGAATGTGTTCATGAGCAACAGTCCCTTTTCTCTCCTGTCTTATGTCCTTAATGGATATAGGCTGGAATAGGTCTCTGAAACTAAGCTGCCTCCTGCTCTTAACCGCTCTTTCTGTAATCCAAAGACTCATTAATAGTATCCAACAACACTTACAAGGCAAACAACAGCAAGTTAAGAGGCAAAAAGGACTGTTATTTTGGCAAAGATTGCTTTGGTAATGATTTCTTCTTTCTTTTAATCAAATGTTCTGGTTTAACATGCAGATGGTTTGTGTCTGCCAAAACAAACAAAAGTGTTAAAGGTATTATTATTGAGGAAAAAAAAATCAGGAAATGCAAGTATGGAGGTGATGCCTGCACACTGCAGTATCTTTCTTCCCTAGTCTCTTGTTGTCCATCCTGCTGAGTCAGGAAGTTCTGGCAGTTTTGGTCTGTGGCGAGTGCCCAGACAGGAGCTGGGCACAGTTTAGGAGTCAGCACAGCACAGAGGCAGCTCCTCAGAGTCGGTCTGCAGAAGGCTGTATTGCTCTGGAGGGTGGGAATGGATGCAGGCTGGCTGGTGTGCCTCCAAGCCACAGAGCAGTCCTAAGCACCCCTCAGTTGCTCGTGGTGACATAGCTGAAGTTGTTACAAATTATGCCCATCTCAAAGGTTTCACACATGCCACCTTTCATGTGCTTCTCTGGCTAGCTCCTAGGGCTTCATGTTTGTAGGTAGGGCTGTGTCCCCTCCCAATCTCCTTATGTGCAGCTGGGTGTCCTGCACATGATCAGTACCTTACCTGGGCTGTAGAGCAAGTGAGACACAGAGGAGCTCACCTGGGTGTAGAGGTGTAAAGCAGGAGCTGCTGCCCCTCAGCAACAGTGCATACACACCAGAGCAGCACTGGAAGAGACCCACAGGGTTATCATCTTGTGTTCTCACCTAACCAGGGCTGTGCTGGCTCCATTTTAATTTGACCTGTATACAGATTGCCTGACCATCCCTGACAGTGCTTAGACAGTGCCCCCTTCACTTCCACACAACTGCACGATGACAATCTGTGTTAAGACTTGTGCGTTGGGATGCTGGGTGGCTGATGGGATTGCTGCTAAACACTGCACATGCGTTAGACTTAAATCTCAGCGTCCCATGGAAGAGAAACCCAATGCCTTTTCCCTAATAACTACAGCAGTTGCAAACTGCTGCCTTCCCCAGGGTGGCTTTGAAGGTACAGAGCTGCTCGTCCTGAGTGAGCACAGCTACAAATATTTGGCATCGAAGTATGATTTCTTTTGTCTACTCCTTTTCCTCTTTCCTCACTCTGCTGCTATTATCGATGGTAGCACAGCCCTTTTGTTAATACCCAAGACTCCTTTGCCAGAGTGCTGTAATACACTGCATGAAGAGCGAGGTATTTATACCTCTCCTGCCTCAGTACAGAGCATACGGCAGGAGGTCCGATATGGCCTGCTGCTGCATTCCGTATGGCTTGTGGCCACATGGTTCCTCTTCTCTGTGTGTGTGTTTATTATTGTTGGATAATGCTAAGGCTTGTAGTCATGTGGCCTGCCAAGGGGATTTTGAAAGGCTTATTTGGTCTCCAGTCAAGGAAAAGATTTCCTATACTTTGTGCTAAAGGAATAGTATTTGATGTAGATGCTGAGACTTGCCCTTCAGACTCTTTCCGCTGAACAGAGGGAGCTGACTGCCCTGACCGCAGGAACTGCACCCACCCTAAATTCCAAAAGCGGGTGATGTGAATTCCCCCTTCCCACAGGTGCCCCAGTGTGCACCTCATGGCCCTCTGAGCTCCTGCTTATGAAAAACAGGCTGGCTGTACGTGCCTTAGCATTTTAACAAGACATGGAAACCTTTGAACAAATTGCCAGAAAACTTTTAGCAGGGTGAGCGTGCGTGAGCGCTGCCTGCACCAAGTGACCCTCTTAACGCCAGAGAGGGAGAGACAAAGTGTGGCACAAAGAACGAGCAAATGAAAGAGCTGGCTTGCAACTCTGATCCTTATGGACTTTTCTTGAGCTCCAGCAACAAAAAGTGTAACTCTTGTGATGAATACAGTCCTACTGTTGTATTCCTACCTTCCAACAATAATTTCAATTGAACCCTACAGCATGTGGAGTCCCTTTGCTTTTTAGGTCATAAAAGCAGTATGTGGAGTAGAGACTTAAAAAATGGACTTTTAAAAGACTCCAATGCCTCAATCTCTCCAAGAATTCGACTGATAAATCTCCTGTGTAAAATGATCACATTTTATAGAGAAGAATCTTTGTTAGACATTCATTAGCAATAACATGTGAGCCAATTTAGGGAATGAAACCTTTCTTCTATATAAAACCCACTGTGGTCACTAAAACTAATGACTTTTTCGGCCTACCACCCTGTAATTCAGTAGTGAAGCACGTGAATTTCCTGTATTGCTTAGTTCTCCAACAATTTGTTTATCTTTGAAGAGCAGGTCCCTGACTGTGTGAACTCAGGCACATCCAAAAGGTTAAGTAATAATAAAAAAAGTAGATCAGGGCCATAAATGTGGTATTTAAAATCATGACAAAGTTCTGACTGTATTGAGGAGGTCTGGAAGAAGAATGGTTAATGGGCTTACTTCTATTTCAGCTCATCTCCACATGAGAAGCAGCCTGAGCAGGAGAGAATTGAAAATATGACACGAATTTAAGTGCTCTGAGGCTGATCTGAACCCATCAAAGCTGGTGCGAAAAATTCCACTGGCTTCAGTAGCCTTTGGAACACTTGATGCTAATTACCAAAAATAAAAAGAAAGAAGAAGAAGAAGAAGAAGAAAAAAAGGAAAATTAATTTTTTTTAGCCACCATGCATTAAATAGAGGTAGCAAGAAGGAACACCTCAGGTTCAGATGGGGGTTTTTGTGTGTTTTTCTTTAGATACTAAATTTTTGAACAACGAGATACAAAGATGATAGAATTAACAAAAAACTCGAGCAGGCTGAAAAACATAGAAAGGCATTTTTAAAACAGCTGACAATGGGAAGATTTACTCTTATGTTTAACTAAGGAAAGTTGTAAAGAGGAGAAAGAGGCAATTGGCCTAATAATTGTAAAACAAATTCTGTCCTGCTTTTGCCCAAGCTTTATCTGTGTTTCTGTGGGGATGTTAGCTGTAATGTGCCTTGCCTGAAGGGAAGACCAGAGTGTTTCAGGGCTGCCTTTCAGCAGGAGTGCCAGGCTTTCCCTACTATTGAAAGGAAGAGATGGAAGCTGCCTGTGCACATCTTGTCTAGATGTGGAGCCAAGGCATGAACTACTCCTAGCAAGTGCTCTTGGGTCCTAGGGCTTGGGAAAAGACAATGGGTTTCTTAGAGGTCTCACAGATTTATTTTTCCTTGAGGAATACGAAACTTGAAGCCTGTTTTGTTTTTACATATTCTCCATAAGAATGCAGGCATCTCTATAAGGCACAATTCCTTAGTGCCTAATTTGCTTCTATTATATTCTAGACAAATTAAGAACAAAACCATATGGGAATGCATGCAAAAGTGTCAGTGACTGAGAGTCAGTTTCCTGGGATTTTAGCTGAAATTTTAGTTCCCAAGTTGCTTCTAAAACACGAATTAGGTTCCTGAGTCACCCAGGAACTAATGAAAATGTTTCTTTGAAATGTGACAGGGAGCTCAGACAGAGTGACACACAGTCCTTGGGGCATGACTGCCCAGAGGGGGTGATGGTAAAGCGCCTTTCATGTTAGCTGTAACATTTTTAATGCAACTTATTAAAAAATAACATTAACAGCATTGTGCAAGGAGGTGATAGTCCTGGCTGGATGAAGAGGTTTTAATGGTGCTAAAGAGTGCACGTAGTGCTTGGAACAGTGAGACCTCAGAAGTGCTGGAGTGCACTTTGGTCCCTTAGAAAGGTCTGGTCCAACCTCTCCAGAGTGGTGGCACACTGTAATGAGAGCAGTGGGTATCTGTGCTGACACCCACAGGATGCTCTCCGAGCTGCCCTGGTATGAGGAACCCCTTTTGTTGATCTTCCCAGGCTTGGAAAGCTTGTGTTGAATTTCATGATCCCTTGATGTCAAGGTACTGTCAATCTGTGGGCTTCCAGAAGAAGTCTCTTTCTTGGCTGTGTGTTCCTGTGGCCTCCTTTGTGCTGACAGGAGATGGGTGATGGAACTGACTGGCTCCAAGTTAATCCAGCAAGAGGAGACCAGGGGTGAAAATTGATTTTTATCTGTAACAGTTTCCCAGTCTGGCTCATGTCATGGCTGTGTGGGGCTAATGCTGGCACGAAGGAAGGAGCCAACCTTTACACTGGCAACCTGCACCGCCACCAGCTTAAATCTGAAGCAGAACTGCAGTGTAGCTAAGACCCAGCAGATGAATTTTGGAATATTTTTCTCTGTTACAGCAGAAAGACTTTTAATTTACTCACATGTTATGACTTCATCATTAATAAGGAGGAAAGTAAGTAACGAGACAATGTGTACAAAATGAACAGCTTCGTACCGTAGCAAGTTGACTGGCGAATTCTTTCATGAATGCTCTCTGTGTGATATTTCTATAGTATAATAGATTCTGGCTGTTCACTCTAATAATTCTGAGCTTCAGGGTAAGATTTTATTTCTCTTTTGAAAGTAATATAATCAGTGGTGCTAGCACAAAATTCCCTGTGTGTTTTTGTGCATCCTTAACACTTCTTGGGATGAAAGTGAAACTTATATTATTTAGAGCAGTTCAAAGAACTAAGTTCCTTCTGTAATGGTGGTTCCTGCTAGAATTCCTTATGAAAAAACATTAACCAAGCTAACCGTACTAAAAAGCATCGTAGGTATTCTATGTTTGCAGAAGAAATGGGTCCAAAAAGCTTTAAAAAATGTTAGTCTCTTTGTACAAAAGGCGTACTTTAAAAGTCACCTGAGGACAATGTGGATATTTGTCTATCCAGGAATTTTATTTATACTCTATCTGTGTGAACAAAGCTCCTGGAGATGAGGGCAAAGGGTTTTTGGCAAAGCATGAGGTAGCTTAGGACAATAATGATGCAGGCACCAGCACGTGTTTTGATTGAATTTTTTCTTTGCTTGTTAGTTTAGATTCACCGCTCTGCTGAGAGGATCACAGAGCTTCCCTGCCCTCCCTTCCTTTCCTCCGTTTGCCAGGGGGAGAGGACCACTCCTGCTGCATCCATTCAACTCCCAAGCTCCTGATCATTTTCTTGATTTCCTGTGAAGCTCCCTGTTTTTTTTCACGGGAAAGTTTATCAAATCCTCTCCCTGCAGAGCTAGAGCTGTGTCTGTGGCAAGTCGGACTGCACAGTTGGAGAACTTGCTCAGGCAGTTCTTCCCAAGGCACAGGGAGGAATGAGTTTCTCATCTGCTGGCACAAGTGTGTAGCTACTAAGTGGTTCTCAATATTATATGGTCTGAGTTTTCCCTTGAAATTGCACAAAGTTTCCCATGCAAGAAGAATAACTTCAAAACCAGAATGTGGTCATCTGTGCCAGACACATCCTTCCACTGTCTTCCCACAGTTGTTTCAATCTCTCTAGTGGCAACTATCCTATTTGCTTCAAGACTGAGAAGAGCTTTCCTGCTGCCTCCTGGGCAGCAAGGACCTTTCCTTATGCTTGAACAGGCAGATCTTCTTCCCTTCCTCTCCTCAGTACTGTGTTCAGCTATTCGTGCACGTGTCCCCAAGGCCTTCACGGGACTTAGCTGGGGAAAACTGAGGTCAGCCTGGGATCACTGTTGTGTTTTAGTATATGGTTGCTGTCCTGTGAACTGGATTTCTTTGTAAGAATATTCACAAACCAGAGTAACTTCTGTGCTTATTTTTTTTCTTGTAACCAATTTTATCAAGGTTGGTAAGACATTATTAACTGGTTCACAGGACTGAGAGTTCGTGAATATGTAGTAACTCATCACCTTGTGATTTTTATCCATTACTACAAACTTCATCTTAGATAGTTGCAGCAATTAAATTAGACCTTTTTATGTCTGAAAAAAGGAAAATTTGAGCACCAAGCTCTGCTATTACGAGGACTCATTAGTAAACAAAACAATCTTTGTAATAAATCAGGCCTGGGGTTTTAAGGAAAATATGTTTATCCTGTTTCAACAGCAATAAAACTACCAGTAGAAATTCTCCCATCACCTACACACATACACATGATCCCCTAAAACAAACATATGCAAGTACTTAACAGATGGACAAATGAACCTTGGGATGAATGTATTACAAAAACAGAGCAATCACTGTGTGTTTCAGCAGAAATTATATTAACATCTAAGGACCAGCTTAGAAATACTTTGATTAGCTGGAAACATAGGCTGTTTGTAGCAAAAATCAAATCAGAATCTTCATTCTTGTTTCACAGATAATATATTATTTGTGCTGTAAGATTTTAGATGGCATGGATCTGTTGTTGGACGAATTTTTTTCTTTGTCTTAAACCAGTAGCAGTTTTGCTATCATTTTTTTCTCCCTCTGTGCACACTGAGGTCCTACAGTAGTTTGAAAGCTGAGGTTGCCCTGATGCCCTTGAGGAGTACTTTTTGCTACTCAGCTGTGCAAAATGCCATGTGTTGCTTCTCTTCACTGCTCTGCAGAGATGACTGCATTGCAGTGGACTCCTATCAGTTCACTGTGAAGCCTGTTGTAAGTGTCTTTTTGATGGCCTAAAAGAGTCCACAGAACATTGTTAAAAGCTGAAGAGACTTACAATGAAAGCTAAATTAATGGCCAAAATAGATCTCTAACTAAGTATTTCAGATGAGGGATTTTGGCTTTGGAGGCTGCCCTAGCAAATTTTGTATTATACTGTGGGATGAATTACATTACAGAAAAATGAGACAAGATTGATAAACACAAAATCACCTCTGCAGTTTAGCTTGTATTTGGATCTCTGCCTTTGCATCCTTCTCATGTGAACAAATGCAATGAGATCCTCTTCATCAGTGTTTTGTGTAGCATTATAAGTTATAAAAGGAACAGCAGCGGAGAAATTAAACCTTCACCTTAGACCAAGATGTGGTCCAGGGTGTTTTCACTACCAAGGTTTTGTTGAACATCCATCAGGAGGAAAAGTGCTCTGCTCATCCTGTCCCCAGTGTCTCAGCTTTCCAGTGGGGCAAGCTTTCCAGTTTGGTGTTTTTACATTGCATTTCAGGAGTGACAGCAGGCACCATGGTTTGTAAGGGGTTGTGGTGGTCACGTGTCAGCGTATTTCCCCATTTTACTCAGACTAAGAAGCTCCCAAAGCTGGTAATTTTGATTCTACTCATCAGGTGCAAGCTGATACAGATTCCCGGAAGTTAGTCTTTGACTTTAAGGTTTTCTGCCTAATTTCTAAGTAACAAGATAGATAAGGTTAATCTTGTCCTCTACAGATCAGGATTTTTCCCTCAAGTAACTAAGGCAAACAAATATTTTGAGGTTTGGAAAATTTCTATGCCAAGTCCACTTGTAAGTTAGGAAGATATGTGGGGTTTTTTTTTGCCAGTAGGCTCCTCTAACTAATTGATAAATAACCCAAACTGAATATCAGTTACTATCTGAAAATTATTCTTATGTTTATGGGAGCCTTTTAGTTTTCTGTGATTGTAATTTTCCTTGTGAAGTGATTTTATGGTATGAAAATGAGGTTGTTATTATTACGAGTATCCTTTAGTCTAGATTGGGACGGATGAGATTTGGATAAGCTCTCCCAGCTTTACATCAGTTTACATTTCTGTGACTGAAATAATAATTTTCCAACATTAATAAAGTCCTGTAAATTTGATTCAGAGGCCATTAAGGTCAAGGGTGAGACCACCTGCGCTGACTTCTGAGTCCTCTGGGAAGTATCCCATGTCTTAATTGACTGCAGCAATATCAGAATCACAAGGTGAGGCTATGAATGGTGCTCTACAGCACTGGGAAGCTCTTTGCTGCTATTCCAGAGGCTCAAGTTTCCTCACACTGATGCCCTGGCATGGACCTTTGGAGGTCACCTTGCTATAATATTATGATTACATTTCCAGATCATTCCCTTTCCAAAAGACTTTTGTTCCCTGGAAGGTGCCACCTGAATAAAGTCATATTAGAAGACAAGTAAAGCCACCAGCAACAAAAAATTATTCTCTGCAGATTTAGTAACTGCGGCAGCATCTTCTTTCCTCTCTATTCTATTTCATTGACATTGGCAATAAAAAATAATCACTTAGAGACAATGTCCTTGCAGGCTGGCAGTAAGTCTAAATGGCAACAGCTAAAAAGACCCAGAGAAGAACATTTAAGTTACATCTATTATTGCTTTGGCTTTTCAAAAAATGTCAGAAATAAAGTCTCTTTTGCTCGGCATTTGTGTATGCTTGGTGGGATGGGAGGAGGCAGAAGATATTCAAATATTCTTTCTGCTATTATTACTAGCTGCTAGATGGGGTGATGACTATATGAAGAAGGTGGCAGACACTGAATTTGTGCTTAGAACAAAAGAAAGCTCTAAAATCAGACAAAGCTTTATTTTGGCACAATCACAGCATTTTTGGTGAAGACCTTGCTGTGCTCTTCCCGAAGATAATGCTTTATTCTCCGTCCTGAAAGCTGAAGAGGAGTACTAAGGGGTCCCACCACATTTTATCCCCTCTGTCCAAAAACTGGTTTCATATTTTCCTTTCCTTCATGTTTCCTAGCACTTTTCTTTATGAACAGAAACATAACACAATAAATAGTCTCTCTGTTAAGATGACACGTTGTGACAGATCCCTTAGGAAAGCTGCAGCTGGGTTGACATTTTTGTCTCATCACTGCTCTGAAGAATGGTTTTGTTTGTGAATTCGGAGAATGACTCACATAATGACCAAATAGAAGTGCATTTAGTAAACATCATAGGGTAGCAGTAACTGCATGGATGGCCCATGTTCCTCTGCCTGTCCATGTTCGTGTAGACTTAATGATATTCTTCTGTATGGAAGGACAATAATCTCCAGAAAAATCTGGGCATTAGGATGGTTCATCCCGTCTGATTCACCAGCTGAGTGCCTTTATGTTTATAGTGAAAATGTGTATGTATATATATATATATATACACACATATATAAAAA